>JAWWEV010000043.1:15952990-15996778 GCA_035583235.1 Hafferia zeledoni
CCCCCCCCCCCCCCCCCCCCCCCCCCCCCCCCCCCCCCCCCCCCCCCCCCCCCCCCAAGAGTTCCTTAAGGCAGTTCATCTACATTAAATAATAAAGACCACTAGCACCCCAAGTGGGTAAGATGCTGCAGTAAGCCAGTACAAAGGTGGATGTTAACATACAGAATTTAATATTTTGTTTTCATGTTCCAAGTGGTAACACTGTGCTTTATTTGAATAAATGTGAGTTTTTGTTCAAAATTGTCAGTATTACGGGTGGGTGTCTGAGAACCTGATGACAGCAGTAATGGTCTTTCTCCTGAAGAAGTTAATCTAAATAGAATAGTCCTTCAGTTGCCTGAAATATGGTATATTTAGGAGTTTCAGGAGATGAATGTGATTTCTTAATTTAAGAGTTATTTTGGGAGCTATGGAAGAGAAGGATAGACATTTGTAGAAGTGTCTTGAAGTTAATATAATTAAACATGTATTTATTTACAAGAGAAGACAGGAATGAGAGTGCATTCAGCAGCCTTGTTTGGTGTGTGGCTGTGGTAAGGAAAGCAGGCAATGACCTAAATTTGCTGAAATAAATTTTTCCAAGAACTAAGGATAAGACTCAACTCCTTCCCTCTAAGTGCAGGATTTATTTCATTGACTTGCCTTCCTTAACTTATATATATATATATGTGCATTAAGAAGAACAGCAGCAACAAAATGTTGAACAAAACATTCACTGCATATACTTCTTGCCCTGGGGACTGAGAGTGCACATGATAAATGAGAGTCACGTTGTTCATATCCTACCAAGAGGCCCTTGGGTCCAGCACGACTGAGTGCTGTGTAAGTAGCTGAATGGAACAGAATAGTGTATTAGCAAGTCATGAAAGATTTCATATCAGGGCGGAGGGTAAATAATGTGATGTAGGTATGACATACACCCTCTCAGACAGGCAGCATTGTTTGTGAATAGAAAACCTTGCAGATTTTATCATAAAGGAAATTCTTGTATTTTATGCAAGAAAAGATTTACAGTATGAATTATTTGAGTCTCATATACAGAGGATGGTGAAACAGGAAAAATTAAAGACGGTTTTCTTTTTGAACAGCTTCATGATGCAGCTTTATGTTCACATCTTTGTGAAGTGTTGATAGCAAACACAGTAGTTAATGAGGTATACAGGCCTGATGCTGTATTATATCTGAGCAAAATGATATGTGATTTATCATATTTGTTTTTCTCTGTCCTTAATTTCTTCTGTGATTAATGTGTGATGTATATGCAATGCTTTCTGTATTATAATGGAAAAAAAATTATGTTGGTTTTTCCCCTCAAAGTGGCAATGAAAAATCCATTAAAAAAATGATAAAAAGAAGAGACACTTTTAAACACAAATGTATGAACATTTTTAATGTTATTGATTTAGATTTATTATGGAAAATTCTCCTTCCCTTAATTTATGGCTTGTGGTACACCTCAGGGAATCAAAACCAGCTAATTGTTCCTCAGAGATGTACAATTTCCATCTGATGCATTGACCCCTCAAGAAAATGGATTCTATTCCTTCTCCATAAAATCATATGGTCTTTACTAATTTTTAATCAGACCTGTACTAACTTTATATTTTATATTAAATTTTGATTTTAGCTTGCAAGTTTGTCAGTTATCTTAACCATGCGTAGCTTTAGAGAAAGAGGAATTTAACCCTGTAGCTGTAAGATGAACTTTAAGAAATAAATCAAAACCTGTGTTTAGATTAGAAGCTGAGCAGTACTGAGTAAATCAGAAAAGCTGTCTAGGTTAGAGGCTTGAAGTTGTAACATTTTTTACTTAAAAGGAAATACAGAGCTGCAGAGATAAGAGCATTAGAGCTGTTAAGAGTCACTTAAAATATACTGCTTAACTTTGGGGAGGGGTTTTTCTGTTGTAACTAGGTATATAAACCTGGAAATACAAAAGTCTTGTCAAACATGTCTTTGGTGGAATTATCTCCCATGTTCCAGTGGTGAATAAAAGGAAGAATTTTGTTCTGTTGGATTTGCTTGTTTCTTAATTCACATCCTTTGCCCCTCAATAAACAGCTTGCAAAGCAGTAACAGAAAATATGTAGAAACAAATCTGAGCATATTAAGTATTTCTTCTTGAAACACTTCTTGTTAAAATATAGAGAAATAGAGGTACTGGGTTCTTACACATCCCTCTGGCTACTCAGAGAGCCAGGATGTTAGACTAGGCTGATTAAGGTCTGATCCTGTGTAGTATTCTGTGTTGCTTACCCTTAGCCTTTGTTATTCTGGGTCAGTTGATCAACACATTATGAGCTGTAACCAAGAGTCTATCCATGTTTTGACCAACTGGTAAGGAAAAGTTCAGCAGAAGGCTGTACTGTGCCTGCTTATTCAGTGTGAAATAAAGGCACACAAGAGCCTTTGAGGGGTCGTTTCTTTTTTTGTGTCTTGTTTTATGAGTGTGTGCTGTATTACTGGGAACTCGGGGTAACACATTCTAAACAATGTTACAGTTGTTACCAAATGATCAAGTTTATTAACACGTCTCAGTGCTGTGTAGTTCAGGTATTTGGAAATACTGTGACTGATATTAACGATTATCTTGGGTTGAGCTGGCAAAATGCCAATTGCCCAAAGAACAGAGTTAGCCTCCGGCTGAGAAAAGGGAGAAAGAGACAAAAAACTCTAAACCAGGTTTATGCTGGAACTAACTACATGTATTTATACAGGAAAAGAAAGAAAATTAAGAGAAAACTACAATATAACACACACTTAAACAAGTTATGTATAGTATAACAAGAAATAACCTCCCACTCCCCAATTAATACAAAGTGTATTACTCTAAAGTCTGTAAGTACTCCACAAGACACCCTGCAAGAAAGAGAAGGTATAACAACAAAATATTTCTACTTCCCTGAACTCAAACAAGATGCAAGCAGCAGCAGGAGCAAGGCCTACTCCGAGACAAAAGCTGTACCACGTCCAGCTTGTAGCCCGGCCATGGTGGAACTGACCTAACGCCTCCCACTGCTGCACACATATCTTAAGTTGCGTCATCTGGTATGGAAATACTCCCTTGGTTATCCAGTCAGGTGATAGCTGTCTCCCAATCCACATAGATTCTCTGAGCCTGCTAATTTGAGGCCTAGCTATAACCACTACAACGATGTTTTGTGGCAGTTAGATTCTCACATCTGTCTTCATGTTACTGTGAAATGCTTTGATACGCTTATATGCCATTATTGCGAATACATTTGTGTTCTGTGGTTTCTTTGACCAACCCTGTGCTACTCATTTTTTTGCCTTGTGAAATTGCCTATAAATTATTATTATTATTTCCACTTTCTCTTGTTCCTCCCTAATTAATATGATTGTTCCATTGTCTTAGTGCCAATGTGGCAACTTAATGTAGTATTGGCAACAAAATCCAGCAATTTCTAGCTGGATATAGCTGCAGATTCTCCCTGCTTCCCACTTACTGCACAATGTTAGCAATATTTTGGGAATGACTGCTGTGAATGACTCAAGACTAATTTCTGTCCTTTCTGGTTTTTGTCAATTATACTTGTAGCAAACCTAGAAGTATTTTTCCAATCCTTCATAGCAGATAAAAATTAAGAAAAAACATCCTGTGCTGTTTCCACACAAAATCCTGCATCTGGTTGTTAATATGCAATTCCTGATACTGTGAACATTCATTAAGGTTAGAGATGAGAAAGATCTTTTAGGTCACCTAGTCCACCCCTCAGTTGTACATAGATTCACATAAGGCACAGTCATGTCCCCTCTGAACTGAAAGGGATCATTCTTTTCATATGGCATGAGTGCTTCACTGATACTGGAACGAAGAGAAAAGACCTTTTTTCCTGTAAAGGGTGTGCAAGATGAAGTTGTAGCACGTTGGCATAAAAGGCTCTTTGTTAATTGCTATTGTGCTAATGGTGCTTTGAATATGAATGTTTTGTAAGCAAGAAACAGGCAATGATTCAGATGAGCAGTGCCTCCAAGAAAACTTGAGCAGAACTGGAAGTGAAAGAAAGTCTTTGGCATTTTGCAGTCTGGTTTTGAATGGGTTGCACAGATTCAAGTAGTCAAGACCATACACATAATAAACAGGACACTTAAGCTGTAGAGTCCACTACAAATTAAAAAAAAAAAAAAAAAAAAAAAAAAAAAAAAAAAAAAAATAGAAAAGCAGCATTCATGTTTGTGTGTTATACCTTTGTCACCAATGCTCTGAGGCACTCACTTTCAGCAAGCTGAAGTGCCTTCTAGTCCAGCTGTTAGAAATTGCTAGTCTCCATACTCTCAGACTGTATGTTTGTTTTCATTAAATAATTCTCCCTTATCTTGAATATTTCTAAATTGATGAACTTAGAAACCTTTGTAAGATGCAGTTAAAAATATCTACCTTTTGATATCTAGCTTTTTACTAGCCAAAATTTAGAATGCACAATATGCATATATGTTCTGTCATTATGGCATAAGATATCTGAATAATCTTATGTTTAGTAATATATATTTATATTTCTGTTCTTGGAGGAATTAAAAAATAAGCTTTATACATATGAAATTATGAAAGTATTTTTTCAGTTCAACAGTAAAAAGTATGCACATTATTCTACAACTTAATACAAATTACTTCTGTTATTCCCATAGAACCACAGTGGTTAAACAGAGTATCCTGCTGACAAGAGTAAAACATTGCAGTTAAGTGGTAATAACAACTTTTATTCCTGATGCAATAAATGCAAAAATACATATATAACCATGCTTAATTACACAATTAGTCATACAGGGAAAATTTAAAGGGCCATTTTGCTATGTGAAATTTTAGAAAATTTGTGACGTTTCCCTGGGAAGACCTCTCAAAGATTTTTTTTTTTTTTAATATGTTTAAAATGTTGAGTCTAAATGAACACTTATATAGTTCAGTATTGCACTTAAGAGAAGCATAGACAACTAGCAGTGGTTGTTTCTTAATCTCAAAGGGGCTATTTCCAAGATGCAGACTCAGGCAATCAGTTCTTTGTTCAGAGGAACCCTCAAGAAACCCATTGCAGGTTTTGCCTGTGTCAGGACTGTGAACATGTACTGTTTATATTGTTACACAGTGTAGATATTTCCAATAAGGCTTCCCCTTGGTCTTAGAAAGTAACAGTCGGTTGAGAAAGCTCTTTTTCAGACAGTTACTGTTAAAAGAAAACAATTGCGTTCATTCAGATTGAGTATTTCAACTTGCTTCCATCAACACCTTTAAAAGTTAATCCTATAGATACTGCACCATGTTAAATTTGTGGGATATTTAACTCCTGTGTGTGACTAGTGTTGGCATTTAGTTGGTTTTACTTTGCTTATGATGTGGCCTTATTAGAACTGATGGTAGACCACAGTAATTTTTGAAGTTTAGTTTCCTGTAGAAATAATACTGAAATCTATAGAACTGAGAAGTTTTGCCTTTGCCATTGAATTGTATAAGCTGCCTTAAGAATTTGTAGAAATGTGAGCATTCTCTGAAAATCAGAACTGGATGTCTTTCTAAAAGTTGTTATAGCTCAACCAGAAATTGTTGAGATTGACAGAAATTACTGGATTAAATTTTGTAGCCTTCATAAAACTGAAGATCAGACCCAATTAATAGAACTCCTTGTTTCTGTCTTCAAAATATGTAACTGTCCTGTTCCCTGTAAAGGAGTGCAGTGCAAAAAGGTAGCTTTAACTCTCAGTCTCCTGACATGATCAACCGCTTCATGCCTGGTGGTTTGATTTTTAGCAATTGGGGCAGTTGCTGCAGAACTACAAGTGCTTATGGCACCTAATTTTCAGAATTCATGACTTAAAAAAAATAAATCAGAGTATACTGTCTGTGCTATTACTGTCTCCTTTGGCCCTACCAACCTCCACTATGCAGCTTTTGGCAGGGAACAGGATTCCTGCTTGCAAACACAGTGATCTTACCATGTGAGGACATGCATTTCCTGCCCTGGAGAAAGGCAGCATTTCCCTCTTTTTCAACTTGTGGCCCATCCTTTTAGTCTGATTTCCCAGGAATAAATTTGAAAATTTCAAATTAGATTTTCTGATGGTGAAGAAGACAGGGAGACTATTGACCTTTACAATACCTGTTGTAGCTGTTCATAGATTTGCTGAATATGTTCCAATAAATAAAATATTGTGTTAGTTCAAGAAAGATTATTCCTTCTAATCAGTGACTATTTCTGTTACAGAGCTCTTTTGAACTGTATGGTATATAACACATAAAGTATCTTAAGGATTTTTATGAAGTAGAATCTGATGAATCTTTGAAAAACAATTCTTTAGTGCATTAGGTACACGAGGTGAAAGTGTCCACACAATACCTGACTTTTGGAAATGTATTGTATTTGTCTTTCTAAGGTTTCTGTCTCATGTTTTTATGTGCAATATTATAAACATAAAGAAGAACCTTTTGTAAGTATAAGGCAGTCATTCCTTTTATTTATTATTTTTTTACAAAATACTGATGTATATACAGAGAAAGATTTACAAAGTTTTGAGACAAGTAATTATCCAAATCAAGTATAAAATTAGAAATAATGTTTCAAAATGTATATTTTTGGGGTAAGGAACACTAATAGTTACATATGTATGAAAAGCTTCCTTTCAAAATAATGACCTAATCGGTCAAAAATCATATTCTGCATGGCCATGATGTCACACTGCTGTCTGACAAGATGTGTAATTGACTGTGCACTTGTGATACAACACATCCATCTGTAACAGGATTTCCCATGAACAGTGTATCATCACAATTCAGTGCACGTTATAAAAACTAACATTTTTGTATTTAAACACATTTGTTCCTCTGTTGGTCAAACACTGGCTAATGAAAGCAGAAGTCGTAAGGAAAGGCCAGTTTCCAAGCTATCTAAAGGTCAGCATCACAGTTCACTATGGCAAGTTTCCTGGGACACTGACACAAGTTTCAAAAGAATCCTAAGAGATTATAGTAATTGTATTTTCAATGTGAAAGATGATATCATAAAGATGTCTCCCTTTTTCGTTATTTAACCTGTTTCATTATTTTATTAATTTCTTCCTTAATCTTTATTCTCATCACACTGATTTCTGTAAAAATCCCGAGTATAGCCATAGCCTATTTTTAATATTTGATGAAAGGGAAAAGTCACAGGCTTATCCTAAAAAGCATACAGTATAATGTAATACAGTATCTAGTTTTGTGAAGTAGGGGGAAATCACTTTGGGTATAAGTATAGCTTCATTGCTGAATCTCCTTTTCTTATACTTTAACTTGTTCTCACAGTGGCAGTTGTTTGTCTGCTTCTGTGCTACTCATCAAGCTCATTTCAACTCAATTTGCTGCATGTCCTGTTCTTACATATGTGACAAAAGGAGGGCAGAGTTTCCCATTGTTCTGGCTGTTGACAAAGGAAGCACATTTTACTTGAGAACAGATAAATTATTATCTCTTTCACTGCACAATAAAATGTCACTACCATGTCATGGCAACAGTACACATGCTGACACTGGACTCGGAAAATACCAAAAGCAATGAGGTCCACAGTAGAACCACTCATCTATAGCCTGTCCTCTGAATATACATGGAGAACATTAACTAAAATTCCCAGAAATAGCTGTCAAAAGATTAGACTAACATATTTCCATCCTTACACACATGGAGTCTCACACTCAGATTCTCACTGCTTTGTCCATGAAAAAGCACTTCTCAAATGAAGAGTGCTTTTTGTTTTCTTTTTCTTTTTTTTTTTTTTTCTTTCTTTTTATATTTTTCTGACTAAACTAGTTCAGAGTTCATTAAAGGTACCTAGTAAGACTGGGTGCATGAGTCCTCCACAGCTAGAGTCCCAAGAAGGACCATGATCCCTGGCTGTTGTTTTGATGTGTTTCATGAGTACAGAATCAGATACTGTGCAGTCAAATATGAAGCTGCAGACAGGGTGAAGTGTCTAATAATCCTTTGTCACCCATATCCATGGGTATTTACATTCTCAGGTTTAGTCTTTGTTCAGACACTTTTTGTATGGTTGCTTTTTAATCTTCATGCCACCTTTCCTTCAGTCCAGCCTCATGTTCTTTTATTCCCAGCTTCTTTCCATGGCACTGAAAACTCTCTACCATGTAACCTAGAGCATGTATAATTCCTACTGTAGCTTCCTCCTTTAAATTCTTGCTTTGCTGTGGTTACCTCCCATATATCATGTTTCATAGCCAGGAGTTCTTGGGGTCCTTCTCCCTCTTCCACAGCTGCTCAGCCTTCTCTACATAACATAGGGATGGTAATGAATATCTGGTTCTACTTTTAATAACAGTAAATCTTGTCCTCCACTGCAGTACTTTGCTCATATCGTCAGGAGTACTGAAACTGATATACTTAAGGGGAAACTCAAACCATTCTGGTCTTTTGCCTTCACTCAAATTTTTGACCTTATCCGTCAACTTTAGTAGCTACTACATATAGCTGGGCTTTGTCCTCTTTTTCCTTCATTTCTTGGCCTTTTTTTTTTTTTTTTTTTAGTTATTTTTTTCCTCTTAACTGTTTTCCTGTTACTTCCCATTATAACCTTCCTTGTCTCTATTCTTTACGGTTGTCTTCAAATTCTCTTCTTCGGGTCTGAAATTGCTGTCTCTCTCTAGTTAAATTTGCTGTTCTGAGTGTGCTGGCAGCAAAGCGAAATGCGATGAAAATGTGATCTCTGAAGGGTTCTTTGCTGGCATATCAGTGATCAGATTTTTAGTAATTTTTACTTTGCTTCCAGCACACTAATTGAATACAGCAGAGCAGAACAGCAGGTAACAGAAACAGAAGATACTGAGTCCTGACAAAAGCTTTCTCTAGGGGTAGGTGTTCAATTAACATCTCTTATTAGACAGAAAATGCTGACTACCCACAGACAATGTAGCACTAGATCATTCTCAGATTCAAAATCATTGAAAACGTACATCTGTGGATATTCAGACAAGTGCTGAAATCCTGGGCAAAGTTGTGAGCCAGGTTGCCCATTTAAACTCACAGTATCACAGAATAAATATCGAGTTGTAAGGGACCCATAAGGATCATCAAATCCAACTCTTAACTGGTATTTTAATATATAGTTAGAAAACACCAATTTAGAAGAGGCTGGAAGGACATGTATTGTCCCTAAATAAAATTCAACATGTACATTTTATCTGTATTTATCTTTTATTATAATTGTTTAGGATGCTTGTTGTAATCCTGTGAGATTTAGTATATTATACTAAATACAGTGAATTTTCTTTTTCTGTTTCTGTTAGACTGCTTTATAAGCAGATGAAAAATATGTGTTATATTTTCGGCATTATTTTTCTGTGTAAGCAATTGTAGTAATTGCCAGTGAAAAGCTGAAGAGTTGAGTACAAATGCAGAGATGTATTACAAACTCAAATGAGAGCAATTATAAACAGAAGAAAGCTGGCCCTTGAAATGTAAAATGGAAACAGACATGAGTTAACTGTGAAGCTGATTTGTAGGACACTTTCTATTTTAGGATAATGCTTCTGTCATTTGAGTATTTGAACATCTGGATGTAGATAAATCTAAGGTACCTATCACTGTATCACTGAGTCACACAGGATTAAGGTTTTCAAAGAACTGATAAGGGAGGCCAGATAAATACTTTCTTGTTTTTGCACTACAAAAAATCAGGTATTACATTCCTGTGCATTTATTCTCATGTGCTTTTGACTGTTTATCCATCCATCCATCCATCCATCCATCCATCCATCCATCCATCCATCCATCCATCCATTTATTTATTTATTGGGGCACCATAATGAGGAAATTCTTCTATTTGGAGACACAAATAGGAAAAAAAGATAAGAGCTGTTGAATTTCATAAGAGTACTTCTAGAATCTGGATTCTACTTCAGCTTTGTTTAATTGTTTTTAAGCTGTCAGTATATATTTATTTCATAGAGTGTTACGAAGATACACCAAAATATTAGGTACCTCTTGAAATTAGATAGATACCTGGATGCTTTGCTAAGTGTGGTAGATTAAAAGTTTGGGGTTTACTTTTTAAAAGTTTCCTTTAAGTACTTGTTGCCACCAAGGTTTATTAAGTCGTTTCCTGTGTTCACTAGGCTTAACCCAGCAACTTCCTATGACATCTAATTCACCTAAATTCCTAGGAGCCATTCATGTAACTGGCAGGAGTTCCCCTTAGGGAGTCCTATTTTGGGTTTAATACAGATTAATACATAATTCCTAGGTATTATCATGCTTCTCCCAAATACATGTTATGCATGGTGCAATCAGCACCATTTCTAATTAACCTGTATTGTCATTCTTTTTCACAATACAGGTGAGCGTTTAACGTGTTTTCACAGCAATTGATTACAATAAGATTTCTCCCTCAGTGGAGCTGTGATCGGAGTGAGCTGCAGGAAAAGCCTCTGCCCTGTCGTTCAGTCTTTCAGTCTTGATCTAGTCACCTGGTTTAAATTTGTAGCTTTACTGTAGACCACAGGAGATCACTTTTCCCCATATATTTCTCAGCCACAGCTCAAGCATCCCTCGCAATCTTGACAGCAAGAGCTACATGATAAAATGGGTGTCTAGACATTGCTATATTGCTCTTCTTAGAACTAAATAGTCTTCAGTCTAGATGCCCTATAAATAATTGAGACAAGCAAACGCTCTGTGAATTGGCACTGCCTTCATTTTTTTTTTAAGTGAAGCAGAATGACTGGTGTAAAAGTTATTCAAGGTTTGTAATGTTTCCTTGTTGTATAGTGAAATAGATTGACGTTTGGGGCTTATACACTATTACAGTCAAATTGCTGCTCTAAAGACAGTTCATGATTGCAGTGTCTTATAGTACTGTGATTTGGTTTATCTTTCTGATGGTCTCTTGCTTGCTTCTGCAATTTAACTGATACATGTTTTTAAAAGAGTATTGCTTTGCATGTTTTTATTGTTGTTTAGTATTTTACATATATGTATTAAAGTATATTCTCTCTCTCTGAAGGAAAAGGGGGCACAGAAAGGTCTCCAGTCTAGTGACCACTAAGAATTCAGAGGTTTTGTTTCCAACTCTGCAACAAATTCTTGTGTGACCTTGGTCAAGATGATTAACCTCTGTGCAAAATGGGGGGAATTTACCAGTCATAGGTAAAACTAGCTAAACACAGTAAGTTCTTCAAGGTGTTTTGGGATCTCTGATAGATAGGTCCTGTATATGTCCCGAATCAGAAAAGCAAAATGGTTGGAGCAAAGAGCTAGAGTTGAAATAAATAAAAGAAGGAAATAGGAAAAATATGAGGTGAAGAGAACAGAGAGGCTAGGCAAAGAGTGAGAAGATAGAACCAACTGGGAACAGTTATAGGTGTTTTAATTATAAAAGATGTGGTCCTATTCAGTGCTAGTAGGGCAAGAGAAGAACCCTAGAACAAATTTGTTTGTCTATCTACTTCTACAGGCATCTGGAACTCACTGATAAACATGAACTAGGCTGTCTTTTGGGGGGTTTTGTTGTGGGTTTTTGCTTATTTGTTTGGGTTGTTTTTGTTGGTTTTTTTTTTTTACTTTATTTAGGCTCATGCACCACAGTTTTTCTTATATATTCATTTTATACACTACCTTTTATGCATGGGAGCATGATGTATTCTGAAATCCTAAGTCTCGGTACCCAAATGCTGTTTTAATCAATATTCTTATTCAGTTACAAAAAGGAGTGCCTTTTTACTTTTATTTCCAAGTTTATTCTCTAATGTTAAAAAGAAAAAAAAAAAAAAAAAAAGAGACAACAAAATTGTAACAATGTGAGTGTTTTAATCTACTAGATTTTAGATGGCTATAAGTTTTTGTATTTACTCTTGCTGCACAAGATTTAAGTCATTTTTTGCTATCAGAAAAGATTGATGGTTTTCAGTTAAAAGTTGGAATAGAGGTGCAGCAATTGATAATTGCTTGAATGTAGAGTGAATGTGGGAAAAGAAAGTATATGGGTAAAGCTGATATTCTATAGGAAATATGTATATAATGTTAAAACAGATGAGCAAAACTTACCTAGTTACACTATTTAGCACAAAGCAATCTGTGGTATTTTGAAACATTACTCAGTTGAGCAGTCTTATGTTGGACTATACTTAGCACAAATGGAGACTTTTTTTACTAATAACTGGAAATCCATTGCAAATTTCTCTGTCTTATAAAACAGTTAAGATGAGTAGCTTGGCATTATGTTGATACACTCTCTATTTGCTTCCAATGCCTCAAAACGGTTTGTCTGAAAACCCCTTGAATGGACTCTATTTGTTCTCCAGTTCAAATAGCAATACCTGGGAAAGTCATTTTGCCATGTGCTGAGCACCGTCAGTTCATATTAACTTCAGTTTAAGTGAAGGGGCACAGCCCTTCTTAAGAGATGCAAAGTAGTGTCAGCATAGATTCTTAAGCTGAAATTCAGTTCTTTGCAGAAGGTCTGCACAAAGCCTATGTATCATTTAAGTGCCACTTAATTCTTTATAATGGAGCTCGGAGTGGATTTGAAGAATCTGATAAGCTTTTTGCTCTTGTCTGCAGAGGGCTGAATTTCACCCCTGGTGAATATGAATATACACAGTAAAAAGGCAACTACACTGCCTCAGGAAATACACCGTATTCCTTTGCTTTGAATAGTGTAACTCAGTTTCAATTAGTGATGAAAATTCTTTGATACTATGCTGATAAAAATCGTTGTACACTTTGCTCCCTCCCTATACCTATACTGCAGTTTAGTTTCATTCTGATATAGTCGGCAAGCCGAAAAGTGAGAATGTAAAAATAGATGTAGTCCTGCAGACTACAGGGGACAGGACCTCCCTTGTGCCTCAGTGTATGAGGGACTGTGTGTTGGTGATGCTCCTGGAGCAAAGTGACAGCTGGGTGGGAAAGCAGAATTAAAGGAACGTGAAAGCCTGTAAGGAGGAAGAGACCTCAGGGGGATGCAGCATGGGGAGATGCATGGAGGAAGCTGAGTGGGGCACAGGGTTGCCACTGTCTGCTACACGTGTTTGGGATTACTCCTGAGGGTGTATTCAGGAATTTGCAGTTGTATATGAACATTTCATGTCTCGTACTATGGTTTGAATTTTTGTGTTATTGGTATTGATCAACACTACTGCTGGTTATGTGTCATTAATAAATTAATAAGCCATTCTGATACTGATTTTCCTTTAAACTGTGTGAGCTGAGTAGCTTTTCCCTGCAGAAGAAGTTAGTCTGATTCTCAAGGCCTAAATGCATGAATTGGTCTATACACTTAACATAGAACTTTAGATTTTATGTTCTGTCAAATACTCTTGATGTGTTCTAAATTTTCAGATACTGCCAATACCCAGATCAAGGATCCCATATATTTGTGATAATACCAGTAGCTTCATTCTGAGATAGGAAGCAAGCAAACACTGAGAGCAATTTGCAGAGATACCTTTTTTTTTTTTTTTTTTTTTAAGATCAGTTCAGATTATATTTCCAGAAAATCCTCCCAGCTGAGATAGTGGAGGCAATCTAGTACATATTTCTGAGTTTAACTAAATGGACTGGAGTGGACCAAGGGTTGGACTTGATGATCTCAGCGGTCTTTTCCAACCCAATTGATTCTATGATTCAGTCTGTCAGTGATAGTTCATATTGCTGAAACATTAATAGAAGTAGCCATTTCTGTAGGTGTATTGCAAAAGATATGCATGCAAATGGGTAAGGCTTGAGTTAGTTAACATTTTACTGAGCTTTTTTGTTAAGACTGCAACTGGATACATGCCTTCACTGAGAAGGATGAGGCTATTATCTATAACAGAGGAGATGTTAGTCTCAAAGACTGATATGATCCAGTTATCAGTAGAGCAGTGGAGCCCAAGCACAATCCAGATTTCTGTGTATTATGTGCTATAAAAACTTAGTCAATTTACTTCAAAAAATTGTAGTTGTGAAAATTGTCTGGGAATCATTCCACCAGTGATATATATATTGCCTAATGAACAGTGCAAATTCCTCTGTAGATGTTTGGGAGCTGAAATGTTTTTATAATGAAAATTTTAATATGAATTTGAAGTTGAGCTTCCACTGAAAGAAATCAGTGTTTGTTATATTGCTAGACCTTACCAACAGTTGTACTGGAACTGAGGACACAAGTTGTTTCATGTCAAAATATTGGAAAATATTTTATTGAAATACTTTAAATTGCACTTCTATTTCTTGCCATGATGCAGTGGCATTGGGAACTGTACTCTTAGTAGTTCCAGACAGAGGTAGTCAGGCTTACTCACATATTCAGGTGAGCATAAAGCTGCAACTCCCACTGGGATAGATGTGCACTTTTGATTGCCTTGGACCCTAGATTAGTTTGGCACAGCACAAGCTTCTTGTACCCTTATCTGGGTAAGTATTTCTCCTGTAGTGCTCTTTTCAGCAGGCTCCTGACTATTGAAGGTGTGTTGTGTGTATTGCTGTCACAGATCAATACAGAGGAAGGCATGATCTGTGTCCCTGTATGTGGAACAAGGTCTGGCCTTGAATCCTAGGGCACTTATATACAAAATGAAGTGGTGAAGCTTTCTTGCAGTACAGCTAAGGAATGATGAGATGATCTCTGAAAGAACTAAAGATCATTTTCTGTGGACTGTGAGCCTTACTGCGAACAAAAGTTATTTTGAGGGACTTTGCCTTGTTTAGCTTGAGTTCATAGAACCCTGCAAGTGTGTGTATCTCTGTATAAGTGTTTTATGAAAAGTATCCCTACAGTTTTGACTACAGGGGAAGAGCGAAAGAATAGCAAAATACTAATGTTAGTAATATTGTTTAGTATTCTATGAGAAGGAACCCAAATACTACAAAGGTGAACTCAAAAGAAGTAGTATTATAGTCCAGACAGAAGCCTATAGGTGTTAAAGCCCCTTTTCTCTCTGCCTTGAAGAAAAAATTCTCCCTATAGCTCCTTTGCTTTTACTTTATGCAGCTAGAGGTCCATAGTTTCAGACTGCTTGCTGTGTGTGACTTTGAGGAAATTTTGCAGATCCAGCTTGCCAGAGACACAAACACTAAGAGGAGAAACAAAACACATACCATACCATTTTTCAATAAGGGATCTTTCTAACTAGAGTTGTTTTTGCTTGTAGTGTGTTTTCACCTGTCTTTTCCCTCTGCTTATTGTCTCCTTCTCCCTGATTTCTCAACCTTTGCTTCATTCAATGCCTGTCTGCTTTATGTTCCTAGTTTCTGCCCCTAACTATAGCCCTACCATTGCAAGTATCACGGAGTTCCACAACATCTATCATTATGTTGACCTCTCTAACTTTTTTATAGCTTTTCTCTTTCCACTGTATGTCTCACGTCTATTTACGCTGTAAGCACTTCAGGATAAAGAGCGTCTGATCAGGTTTATGGAGAGTCTATCACTAGATCCCAGTTGTAGGTCACTTTTAGGCTACCATAATGATTACTTGGGACAGTGAGTCTTCAATTGCTAGCCCCTCCAACAATGTTTCCTTGATTGGAAGGAGCATGAAATTAGAAAAATAGCTATTTCTATGTTCTTTTATTTAATAATAGAGCTGTCTTTTGTTTTATTGCTGGCTTTTAAGTTTGAAATGAAATTTGTTGTCACAGCAGGTGTTGTAAATTATTTTGTAAATTGCCTAGAGCTGTCTACATGATAACCTATTGCTGAGTTATCAGATGATGAAAATAGACAACTCAAATGAGAGAGTGTTTAGAGATAAGTGAAATGTGAATTCTCCTGCCAATTGGTTTTGGTTTTGTTTTTTTCTTCTTCCTTTTCTGTTCCATAGCACGAATTATCAAAACAAAACAGTGGTGTGAAATGCTTCCATGTTTAGAAGGAGAAGGCTGTGACTTGCTAATCAATAAATCAGGCTGGACCTGTACACAACCAGGAGGACGGATAAAGACAACCACGGTAGGTCACTTCTCAGTTCTATACTTCTTCAATTTTTCATTCACTGTAGTTTATTGACAACAAAGACTGAGACTTTTAATTGTTTTTCAGCACAGTTATGTAAAGTCTGTTGCCTTATAATTAATCTGTATGCCCAAGTGTGCATGCTGAAATACACAGCAATGTTATCACAAAGGATAATATTGGAAAGGATAACAAAGGAAATGTGTAATTCCCATGGTTACCATGGAAATGATATTAAAGTTTTCTTAAAAGGCATCAGTGGTTTAACTAACATTTGTATCCAGCCTGAAGATAGGATCCTATTGCTTCATTGTACATGAATTTTCTTAACGCTGAGCTCGAGTAGGGTGTAAAACTGAACACACGGTCTAGCAGGGTGCAAAAAAAGTTTTCACTGGGAGTTCTGGAGAAAATATTGTTGCTATTCCCAATATTCTGGACAAGCAAGTTGCACAGATAGGTCTTTAGTTTTCAGTAAGACCTGCAGAAAAGATAGTAAAAGATTCCTTCTTCCAGCTTTCCTTTAGTCCTGGTTTGTTGATAAACTCCTCAGTTCTCTGATTGGGTGTCTTAAGGCATGTGCTTGTAGTGAAGTATATATGATAGTAATAGTTTCTAGGGCCTGTAATATACCAAACATTTTTCTAGAAAATGTTCTCAAATGCCAGGAATTCTTTGACTTAAAAAATGGAAAAAAATCTGAAGAGATATAATAGAGCAATTTTCTGATATCTTGCTAGACCTCTTGAAATTATTTCCCCTCCTTATAATCTTTTTTTAGATTTACAGGGAGCTTGAGTGTAATTTAAATAAGTGCAATTTCAAGAATATTTAGTCTTAAAAGTACTTACCAGTGAGGACTAAATTAAGACCCATCATTCCCTGCACAATTTCCCTGTTTGAGCAGGAGACAGAGAGCAGTATAAAACCCCTTATTGTTTTAGAATGCCTGTATTTTGGAAAATTAACAACTATTCACTTCTTAAAAAGAAGGAAGATTTGGTAGTGCTTTATGAGATACCTACAAAAAAATTTTATGGATTGTTGTCACCGTTTTGATGCTTCTGTATTTACCAGATATATTATTCATTATGGACAGGACTATAGAACTTAACGCAGTCTCTGAGGTCTTACTTAAATATGATTTGCCTGTATATCTTTTGCATTCAAGTTATGTAAATCTTTTGCATTCAAGTTATGTAAGAATGACATAAAAACCAAAGGGAGGAAAATGGTTTTTGAACATTAATGCCAGCTTTCAAGGGCAAGGAGATCTAATATGGTAACTTTGTCATACTTGAAATATAGTCTTAAATCTTGTTAATTCAGGGGTATTTTCTGTATCTGAGGTAAACGGAAAACCCATGTACTGTGACACATTGTGAGCTGTCATTTTAGTTCTTTATTTGATGTTTTATGCTAATGGCATGACTGAGTAATGCAAAGTAAGCAAAGGATGTATCCTTCAGTTTGTCTTTAATGAAGTGATTCAGATATGCTTTCAGATTAAACAGCAGAAGCCTGATTCTGAACTCTTACAGGTCTGTGTAGCCCTTTAATGCTATTGACATGAATGGGATGACTCATGAATTTGATTAATGTAAATGAAATCATAATCATGCCCCATCAGTAAAATTAAGGCCATGGCAAGTGTAGTATTATAAAACAGACTCTCCTCACACAGATACATCATTATCATTGGTGAGGAGGGATTCTGCCAGAGCCAACTGTAGAACAGCTCTGAGCATAAGCCCTCATGTAGCATCAAGCAGTTTTCAACAGTTGGTATCACACATGCAGACACACAACAAACACACAGTACTTTACAGTCAAGCCAGACTAGCAACTCAGAATACTTTCAGAAGCACTGAATACACTAGGGGGAGAGAGAAAAATTACAAGAAATAAAACAAAAAACAAGAACCCGCAAAAAACTCTAGTCTATAATACAGTATTAATAACATATTAAGATTTTTTTTAAAAAAATAGGTTCCCTAGCCATTGGTTGGAAGGGTAAGTTTTGGACAATCGTAGTTATTTTTGGCAGTAGATCTTGTGTTATCATAGTGGAAGCAGATCATATAGCAGAGATATTGCTGTTCGGTAAATGCCGAAACAATAATTTGCCACCCACACTAAAGCCATAACAGTATTGAACTCTGATGGATTGAGACCAGCTATTGTGATAATACCAACCTTCACATTGATGTCAGGAGGCTATGTAGAAGTGAAACTTTTTAAGGACTGAGTTTAAAAGTAGCATGTAGAAAGTTAGGATTGGTAGAGATTTTATGTAAGACATGAGTTCCCTTTTATTTGAGAATATACTGTAGGACTCATAGTTAAATAAGTTTCTAAGAAAAAAAAAAGAAGAAATAGGATTCATTTTCTGTAGATGAGTTTAGTATTTAGTATTTAGTATTTTTTCTATGAAAATTACAAGCAAACAGCAAATGAAAATACTCATTGCTACAAAGCAAAAGTGCAATTTCTGTAAATTGTTTGGTAAGGGCTGCTGTTACTTTCTATTTTGTGTCAAAATTGTTTACATTTTCTATGCAGAGCCAGATTTTTGAACTGCCTTGCACTTTTTGTGATCACCTCTGGAAATAGTGCAACCAAATCAGAATTCTCTCCTCACATGGGTAGCAGTGTTTTATATCCATTTTGTGCTCGCTTTATACAGCTATAAAAGACTACACAAGGTGCAAGGCAAAGGAAAATCAGACTCAAAGTATACTCTAAATGGATCTGGATGTCACTTCTGCCCTGTTGTTCTTTCTACAAGGTGTGAATGAACCAAAGATTTTTCATCTGCTAAGAGGCTTTTAGAATTGAGGACTGACTGGGCTAACTGCCAATCTGTGTATTAAGAGGCTGACTGTCAATACATGGAAACAATGTGGGAGCTTGTAAAAGAAGATAGCAAGAGAATACTACACAATTGTTAGCTATTTCAACATACTAAGTACTTTCATATAACAAATGTCCTTACAGTCACTTTAAAATTTCCTGCCTTAAAAATTTCTTCTCCCTTTGCTATTCTTATTACTTTTTCAATTATTTAATAAAAATTAACCTATATCATTTTTTAAAATAGTGCCAGGAGATATGAGTTTTTTAAAAGATAATGCCCAAAGGCCTGTCCATTTTATATTTCAAGTATAAAGCTAGATGGTGTATAGATGAGAAGATACACAATGTATTGGTTTTACAGGGGAGATTAATTTTTAGCACCAAAGTGTGTGTATGTTGTCAATGACCCATCACTACCTAATTGTTACTTAATTAATTCCTTTGTCTACATAATGAGATTTCAATGCATGGAGCTTAACAGAACATTCATGTGCCAGTTCCTCGGTAGCTAACCTTTTAAACCTTCCTGATTTTACTGCTAAATTAGCTGAAGTGGGAAATTAAAGAATGTGGAGAAGCTGAGAGAAAGCTCATGGTGGATAAAAGGTGTAATTACTCTGATATGGAGCTCAGTGCTTAGCTAGTAAAATTTACTAAGGATCTAGCTTCACCAAGGGACCTGACTTTCTTAATAGAGTTTACTTACACACAGAGCAACTTAGCATTCCTCACCATTAATATAAATGACATGCTGGCTGGGTTGGAAAGGAAATTTGTTCCTTACCCTGAAAAATAAAATACCTATTTGTATTGGCTTCAATTTAAATCAAGATTTTTCTGCAGAACTTTATCATACACAGAGGTATGATAAAGGTAGCTCAGATAAAATATACTGGTTTTCTTCTCATCACTGATTTAGGAGCAATGTGTTCTCATTCATACCATTATATTAAAGGTAAAAAGAAAAAAAATATATATATGTTACATATTTGTAACATACTTGAGAATTTACTTTTTTTTAGACTGAAGACCAGCTGGAAATGTCCTGAGGCCATGGTCTACTGGTCTGAGCTTGGGACTGGGAGCCAGAAACTCCTGAGCTCTAATCCCGGCTCTGACAGTGACTCCCTCTGTGGCCTTGGGTAAGTCACTGAATCTCTCTGCCTCAGTTTCCCCAGCAGTAAAAATTAGATTAACAATTCTTAGCTCCATACTTTAGTGAATTTGGTAGTCCTGACTTAACTTTTTAAGAGGTTTAGAAATTCAGGGTAACTTAAAAATAAAAATATTGCTATTTATAAATGTTCTTATTGATAATATTCATGTTAGGTATTCATATAACCCTGGCATTTATGTACTTAGCCTCACCTGCATTCCAGCTCTGAGTGTTTCTAAATGTGCATTTCACATCTTCACGGGTCAGCTGATTTTGTTTGATTAAGCTGGTTTTGCAAGTATTTCGACATCCCGCCTGTTCAAATTCTGTGTTCTTCTGGGATATAATACCTACCAAAATAAGCTTTCAGGCAGTGCCAAATTTAGAGCAGTGGAATAATGCATGCATGCCATGCCCAATTAAGCTTCCCTCTTCCCCTTTGTCAGAAGTGGTCAACTCATGAAACGGATACAATAAATCCACTTGTCAGCAGTTCATCTTCTAAGTGCCTTCGCTGTCCTAACTGTAACAGGAACACTATATACAAACAAAGATTATGGAGGATACTTTTCAGGAGGTTGGTGTATCTCCTCATCCCAATACAAAGAATAGCTTTTAGAAACAAGCAGGAGATTATGATCCTGAATTTTCCATCACTCATTGCCAGCTATTGGGGAATCAGAATCTTTGGCTATACTTAAGCTATGGGACCATCTTTGCTTAAAGTCCATGAACATGAGTGTGAGTGACTGTGTCTTCTGGTTTTTTGTTTGTCTCTCTTCATGGTGGCATGCCTGCTGCTGCCTTGTGAGATCTTAGTAGCAGCAGAAAGGGCTCTCACGAATGCACTTATGTGGTGAAATAGATCATTAACTCTTTCAGGTCAGGTCATCCTCAGCCATACTTATTCTTAGTTTCTTATTGTCACTAAGAATCATCTGTATTCTTAACTCCTGCTGTCAGCCAGTTAGACTTTTATGAACTCTGAGACCATTGCTTCACCAAGCATCATGCATCACAAAGTCCTTTAAAACTCAGGTCTCACTAGAGTGGTTCTGAAATGGATATTTGAATAAAGACAACATGATATAGCTGGAAGATAGCCTGAAATACCTTTCATATCTTAAAAAATTTGTGTGTTTGACCTTTAATATATATATATGTACACACCAAGATGAGAAAGGGTAGAACATGAACACCTACTGCAGAATATCTTTAGGAGATAGTTAACATCAAAAAGTTAACAGTATTTGGATGTGTGACTGACTGTACAGATGAACTACTAGAAGTAGGTTACTAATAATTAACACTTCATTCTAATGAAACTGCATATCTATAGAATCAGTCCTAATCATTGTCTACTGAGCCTTCTAATATTTTTGTATTAATTTGATGTTCTACTCAATAGTACTAGCATTAATTATGAGAGAAAATCACAGATCTTGCATGTCATAGCCATGTGCTTCAGTGTACACTCTTTAGATCTGTATGTAGATCTGGATTCAACCTGTTGTTTATTTCCATGGCTTACAAGAGATTTTTTATGCTTTGAGCGGTTTCCAATACTTGCATTGTTTACAAAAGGTATCATAATTTACAAATGGGATGTGATTGCAGTACTGAAACTAGATTCCTTTCCATTAATTTACAAGCAAGTTAGTAAGGGAATTGGATGTCTTACGTCTCAGAGAGGTTAATTGTTATATTTCTAATTCTTGTTTTAAAAAACAAACAAACAAGCAAAAAAAAAACCCAGTAGCATGAGACAACTTACAAGCAGAGTGGTGGAGTGGTCTTTGTGGCCACATACCATAAGGACTTAATGGACTGAGAAAGCTAAACAGGAATAAAAGTCTCATGAAACAGAAGCCTCTCATGAAGGGGGCATGCTATTGCTATTTTGAAAGCTGTGCACTTCTTTGTATTGAAATCTGCACTTTTTATTTTCCATCATCCTAATCAAAATATACTTCTTTGTGTCAAATAACTGATCTTCAAGTCCTAGGCCAAAAATCCTAGCAAGGGTTTTGTGATTTTTGTAGACATTATGTTGAAAAGAACTGTCAGATACTTGAACAACCACCTTAAAAAGATGAGGTGCCTTCCTCTGTTCTAAATGCTGAATAATTGTTCTGCAGATGTTCATTGATTCACACTGCCTGAAGAGAGACCAGAATTTGTTCCAAGAGTAAGGCGTAATAAAATGGCAGGCAAAGTTAAAATCATAATTTGTTTAACATCTCAGATAATTCCTTGAAAGAAAATAGGCAAAACAGAGTTTTTTATTCAATTTCAGAACATGTATTTTCAGATTATAATGGGGAATTATCTTAATTTTTATTTGTCTTTACAAAGTTACAGAAAATATGAATACCCATTTCTGCATGGACTATTTAAAATTCCTGTACAAATAAGTAAAACTAATTTTCAGATAGATAAGGTTTGTAGAGATATATTTTCTTTCAGGATTCCTTCTTAACTCATATTTATATTGGGAGTTTACTTCTAGTGTTCAAT
Source organism: Hafferia zeledoni (assembly GCA_035583235.1). Classification (NCBI taxonomy): domain Eukaryota; kingdom Metazoa; phylum Chordata; class Aves; order Passeriformes; family Thamnophilidae; genus Hafferia; species Hafferia zeledoni. The sequence continues at coordinate 15,975,449 of JAWWEV010000043.1, forward strand.
CCAATCTTACTATGCTTACTTAGGACAGTTTTAGATTCAGTGAGAAAAACTTGGTTTTGTTTAATGCTTGAGAACTATGGTTTTTCTTTATGATATGGATTAATCTATATTTAAAACCAGTTAGCTCACTGTAAAATGAGCTACATTCTGATCCATGTGAGGTCTGAACTGTCATTCAATAAGTAACAAAATCTGATTCTACCCAAGGCAATAGTATTAAGTTTCCAATCATTTATTTCATGGTTTTGAGGAATAAATTCTGTTTTCAGTAAAAACTCCAAGAAAAAACACATGGATTGTTTTTATTTTTTTCTATACTTTAAATCAGAATTCTGAAATGTAAATAAAACCCCATCTGTAACTCAGCAAGTTCATTGACTGCTATGTCATAGTGTGAACCTACCCAATGAATTGTGGACATCTAAGAATGTTCAAGTGTATCCAAGACTTTAAAAGCTGTATTTTAAGGAATGCTTAAATTGTTCACCTGGTCCTGATTAAAAGAAAAATACTTCAATTTAAAATTCTTTCTAAATTGTATATTTTTCCAATACACCAGTAAAAATTCTGGGTTTTTTATGGCAGTAATGTTCTCATAAGTATCCTCAAAACCAAAAAAAGAACATTTTAGAAATGGAAGATTCATGGTGTAGACAGCTCACATCTATAATGAATAATTTAGTCATCTGCATGGAAAAATTGCAGGCCCATCAAAGACTGGTTTTGAAGAGGCTGATAGCAGATTTTGGTACTATTGTTTAGCACCTTAATCATTATTTACGTTTAGGTAGGCCTTTCCAAATACTGAAATAGCATCATAACTCGTCTAAGAAATAAGCATGTTAAGAATTAGTACTGAGATGGATGAAAAGGAACAGATAAACCAAGTTCAAATCAGTGATGGTAATACTGCGTCTTTTTGTGTTTTGACATTCTTAGCATACCAGATAGACATTCTGAATGTCATTTAGTTTTCTCGACTTATCATTTTAGTACATTCAGATATTTGGTATTGAAGGCATCCTGCAGAGGGTGAGTATACAAGACATAGAACCAACACACCAGTGCCTTTTTGTGGTGACAGCTGGAAGTCATGCAGAAAATGTGAATTCACTATTTGTGTTAATCAACTAAATCTCATTCCTCTTCTGCTAAACCAGACAATTTGGTACAGTGCTGCCCACTCCTACCATATATACTTCATGATAGATTGATATTGTCTGAAGGTTCTGATTTCTTGCATGAATATGAGAAAATCAATTTTCATTTAATAATTGACTGGAAAGAGAGACTGACTGAGAAAACAACCTGAAGATTACTTGTGCAATTTTGTGCTTTAAGTAGCGCAACACACTGCTTGTAAGAAGTGATTGAATAGATGCTGTATGCCATGTTGTTAACTGAAGAGGACCACAGGATACATGTGGAAGAAAAATAGATTTGGTAATACAAATAAGGAAGAAAGCTGGAAAAGACAACAGAGAACTTAAGTTTATAGTTTAAATCATGTTTTTTGTGGGCATGTAATGTAAAACTATGAAGGCTGAAAGCTGGCATGTTGCATCGACATCAAGAATTTAAAATGCTAAAAGGATTGCGTTCTCATTTCTCACAATGAAAGTGTTCATGACACAAGTGTTAGAATATGAAGCTGTTGCACATGTATATCCATTTTGAAACATTTCCATTTTTAAGAATATCCCCAAAGATTTCTGTTAAATCATGCAAAGCAAGCTAGAATTCTTGGACTGAACAAAACAAGCACTGAATAAAGAAAATGAAAAAGGTTATAGTTCAGGAATTTTTATAATACATTTGACACATTATTTCTTAGAACCGTGCTTGAAAATTAATTCAGAACGGCCCGTCACATTGAAAACTGTCATTTCACCAAGATACTGATGGAGGACCTGTGAACAGTGCATAATAACACTTAACAGGAGTGTATTGATCTAGGTCTAGGTGGCCTGGGAAGTGACAGACTTGAGAAAGGTCTAATGTTATTTTATTAAGAATGGTTTCAAAAGGATAAAAGATGTTAAGCTCTTAAGTGTTATTGAAAATCTGTGAAAGGTAGACACAGACATTTCTGTTTTCCAATATTCCCCTGCTATATTTTCATTAACAATTTAGAATAGCAATACTCAGTAGTATTATAAGTATATATAAGTTTCTTTACCTTAGGGGCAGACCTAAAGGGTGAAGTTGCTAGTTTTTTCATCTAGTTAACTCTTACCTGTGAGGCTTTGTTCTCAGCTACTCCTTTTATTCACTTGCATATGATCGTACAAGGATATGCAGAAAGACAGTTTACATAGTCATGGGGAAGTGATAGCCTGAAGCTCAGGTTATTCCTGGTTTTCATTAGAATTTAACAATCTCATTGCATGGCTGAGATAGGAGGTTGGAAGTGAACAAAATTGACTGATTCTTGATCCAAATAAAGCCAGGCAAGGGCGGGGCAGTAAAATCAGTCAGCAAAATATAGAATAAGACCTTTTCTTTCAACTGACAGTGCAGCACCACAGTAGCCTAAACTAATCTAAATCCAGACTGCACCAGTCCTGTTCTCCCAACCCACTCTGGCTGTACACGTCTGACCTCTGTTTCAGTCAGGCACTAAGTGCTTGTGGAAATGCCTAGGATGCCAAGCAGGCATCACTTTTTCCCAGGTTAGTTTTCAGCCACATCAGCTTCTGATTGGAATACTGCCGATCAACTCACAGTAACAAAATCTTTGAGGTCTATCTGCCTTTATTACATAGTTCCAATGCTTTTTGTGCCATCAACAAACTGGATACATAGTTAGATTTTTTCAGCCAACACTGCTATTCTTCCCCATTTGGACTTACTAAAGAATTCAGAAAGTTGCCTCTGAAGTACATTAAGTACATCTCTCATATGAAATATACTGGTGTACCCCTTCATGAAGGTGATATGCTATTTAAAAGTCCATATCCTAAACTGTGGAGAATGCTTTACTTTTCTGGAGCAGGGATTTTGAAGGCAGACTCTCTAGTCCTGAAAATGTCTTTTGAGAGTGATTTTTCCCTTCCAGAGCAATTCTTAGAATTGTTCTAACCACAAAAGAATTATACAGTCTGTAGTGTGGCAGTGTTAAATATATAAACAGAGAAAAAGTTGACAGAATTATGGGAAGACTGATACTTAGTTCTTGTAACAGTAGATGTAGCCTTCCAAATCCTTTCTCCCTCTGGATAGTACTTACAGGAGATTTGTCACCCATCTGAAAGACGCTTAAGGCTAGATGGATGAGGTTGACCTGTCATGTTTGCTATGCCTAATCACTGATATATTTTCATGAAGGATGGCATTTTGCACACTTCTGAGGTAAATTCTTGTCTTCCATGTGAAATTGGTCATAAAACCGAAGGTACATTTAGCAGTCCAAGTGAAGTGATGAGGTACTACCTCAGGTACAGGGATTGCTGCAGCTGAGAGGTGTGTGAACACCTTCTTGAAACATCCTCTAGATGTTTGACACACAAATATGCATGGGAAAGATCAGTTACAAGCCAACTATTTGAGTTTTTCACTTGTCTGTGAATTTGGCACCTCTGAGACTTTAACTAGGACATAAACTATATCATGAAATTTCTTTCTAAGAATTGCAAATTTTGAATTGAGTTCACAGCTGGGCCCATCCTAAATGTCTGAACCAAGGACATGAGCAAATATATCCAGCTTTACTATCCAGCCAGAGGAGTCAGTGCCTATCTAAACCACCAGTAGGACATTTAAATTTCTGGCCCCAGTGGCTTTGTAGACAGGTTGGGTATCTCAAAAAGACAATGTGTCTTCAGAGTGGTTTTTATCCAATTTCAATATAAAAATGCATATATGTTTCATGGAGAGAGGTCTGTATCCTCTGTTCTGTTCCCTGATGAGTGTCAGCTACTGGGCTTGGGCAGATTATCCTGTCACTTCTCCACGGGAGTTCAAGATTTGCTTCACAGTAGTTTAGCTTTGAAAGAGAAGTGAAAAAATATTCTGATTTGAGATATTTTCCTGTTGATTGTGTCATTTTCCTGGATTGCAGGAACTGGACATTCAATCCCGCTTGCCATAAATAGGTCTAGATGCATCCTAGATGATTAGCCCGACTTCTAGACTGATGTGCAAATTATGGACAGCCCTGTTGTCATCATCTTTGTCTGAGAAACAGCCATGTCTTTCCTGATTCCTTCTGGTGAGGTAGCCAGACATAATATTTTTGCCTGCCTAAGTCTGGTGAATAGTAGAGGGGCCTTAGTTTAGCAAGACAGATGTCCAGCTCCTCAGAATACACACCTCTATGTTTGCATTGCCAATGAAAATTTTTGTTTTCATACTAACTTCAGAAATTCCTAGTAAGTATAAATTCCAAAATACAAGTAAAATTCAAATTAAAGGATTGGATTTGGAAGGTTTAAATTTTTATCATCTAACTTAAGATTTCAGGTGGTTTGCCTTATTTTCATGTTACTTGCCAAGACATCACTGCAAATTTTTTTACTGACTTTTGAATTGTTTTTATAATAAGTTGCTATTTGTGGAAAAAGAACTTGGAGCCGTTAGGGAATCTGGATGGAGGCTGTGGATATCTTGGCTACCACAGACAATCCAAAGGATCAGATTTACCTGTATAGTGGTGTCGTAAGCATGTTCGGTGGAGACAGGGGAAGCAGTATGAAATGCATTTGAGGGTTAAAGATTCCGAACATTTAAGTTTGATGCTTACCTTTATTCTATAGTCAAGCTTTGTGTCTTTAAATCAAAACATCCCCTCTTTCTCTTATTCCAGAAAACAATTTGACATGGAGAGCAGCATTGCTTTTGTCTCCATTTCATTAATCTTGTGCTTGCATTTCTTAGATGCAGGAATCATCGAGTTTTCAGGAGGCTTTGTTACATTAAATATGATGCTTTTCATCTTTGTTTTTCCTTGTGAACAGCTGTTTTCTCTTCCTTCTCATTCTCAATGTAACTAAGTCTACTAAAATCAATTGTGTGACATCAAGAATTGATGTCTGTTTATATAATAATGCCAGATAGCAGGTTCTCTAATTACAATATGAATGTTTTTTCAAATGGCTGTGTTTCATAAGTAACCTCTTTGTCCTTCTTACTACATGTTAAAAAAAACCCATAAGATCACTGGCAGATGTTTCAAATTGTATTAGCAGGTCAGACTAGGAGTTCTCTGGTACCATGCTCTGCAGCTGTTCTGCTCAAAGGAGTGTGAAAATGTCTCTACCTGCATTGCTGAAATAGTCACACTGTTCTGATGGGTTTTCCTCTGAGTATTATGAGAGCAATACATATACTTACTAATGCAGAAATCCACTCCCATTCTATGCCCTAGAAGTAATATTTTAGCTTTCACTTAGGAACATCAAACAGAACTGGGCCAAAACATTCTCTTATTGTGTGTTTTGTGCCAAGCTTTTATTTGTTTTTGACTCAACATGTGAAATAAAACCCTTAACACTAATAAAAGAATAGTTGTCTTTTTTTAATGGTGAAATTAAAGGAAATAAAGGGAATTGATAAAATCACATTCTCTGCAATATAAAAATGTTCATAAAAGCTAGAATGCATGATTTTATAATACATTTAGATTTTAAATGTGTCAAATTAATGACCTTTAAAATGAAACAAATTTTGGAGCATCTCCCAAAGTGTTGCAGATATTGCTGACAAAGCAGTCTATATTTGAGGGTTATTCTTGTTGGAAGATACAGTACTGAGCATATTTGTCAGCTCAACAAAATTATTGAAGTATAGGGAATTTGCATAGACATAACACAATTTTTGAAAGGAAAACAAAAAATAGAGACATGCAAAACATCTGTCATCTAAATGTATTCATGCAATGAATTCTCCAATGAAACCAAGTGTTGCATAAAAATTTGGTACCATGGCTTTGAAGAGTATTGTAGCTAGGTTGTAAAAAGTGAAATATCTGCACAGCAGGGTTTATATGACTTTTCAAGGAAATCTTCATTATAGTATTACAAAACTTATGCAGAATCAAATAATTTGAACAAAACAAGATAAAAAAGTTAAACAAAGCCACACTTATTTTCAGGCCAGGGATATTAAGAATAACAGAAAGGACTTCTACAGATACGTTGTAAGGAAGAGAAAGACTAGAGATAAATTGGGCGCTCTCCGGAAGGAAGAGGGAGGCCTGGATACCCTGGACAAACAGAAGTCTGTGCTTCTCGACAACTTCTGTGCCTCAGTCTTCAATGGCAAATGCTCCAGCCATGCCACTCACGTCAAGAAAGCCAAATGCAGAGACTGGAGAATGAAGACCCCAAACACATTGTGGGAGAGGATCAGATTTGAGACTATCCAAGGAACCTGAATGTACTCAGGTCCATGGAACCTGATAAGACTCATCCATGGTCCTGAGGGAGCTGGCAGACTTTTGAAAAATCATTGCAGTCAGGCAAAGTCCCTGATGTCTGGAAAACAGAAATATAACCCCCATTTTTTAAAAAGGGGAAAGTGGAAGACCTGGTAAACTAGAGATCAGTCAGTCTCACCCCTGTGCAGGCAAGGTCAAGGAGCAGATTCTCCTAGAAACTATGCTAAGGCACATGGAAAACAAAGAGGTGGTTGGTAACGGCAAACACAGCTTGACAAACGGGAAATCATGCCTGACAAATCTGGTGACCTTCTATGACAGGGATACAGCACTGGTGGATGCGGCAGAGCAACTGACATTGTCTACTTGGACTTATGCAAAGCGTTTGACACTGTCCCACATACATCCTTGTCTCCAAATTGGAGAGACATGGATTTGATGGATGGACCATTCAATGACTAAAGAACTGGCTGGAGGGCTGCATGCAAAGAGTTGTGGTTGACAGCTCAATGTCCACGTGAGAATCCAGTGGCAAATTGCATCCCTTAGGGGTTGGTACTGGGGCCAATACTCTTCAGTGTCTTTGTCAGCTACATGGACAGTGGGATAGAGGGTGCCCTCAGCTGATTTGCTGATGACACCAAGCTATGTGGTGCAGCTGACACACTAGAGGGAAGGGATGTCATGCAGAGGGACCTTGACAGGCTTGAGAGATGGGCCAATGCCAAGTTCATGAAGTTCAACAAAGCCAAGTGCAAGGTCCTACACTTGAGTTGTGGTAACCCCAGACACACCTGCAGGTTGGGCAGAGAAGTGATTGAGAGCAGCCCTATGGAGAAAGACTTGGGGGTAATGGTCGATGAAAAACTCAACATGAACCAGCAGTGTGCACTCATAGACCAGAAAGCCAACAAAATCCTGAGCTGCATCAGGACTGTGGCCAGCAAGTCAAAGGAGGTGATTCTCCCTGCCTGCTCTGCTCTTGTGAGACCACACCTGGTGTACAGTTCTGGTGTCCTCAACATAAGAAGGACATGGAACTGTTGGAGCAAATCCAGAGGAGGGCCACAAAGTGTATAATGGGACCAGAGCACCTCTCCTATGAAGACAGGCTGAGAAAGCTGGGGCTGTTCAGCCTGGAAAAAAGAAGGTTGCACGGAGACCTCATAGCAACCTTCCAGTATCTGATGGGAGCCTATCAGGAAGCCAGAGAGGGACAAGAACTGTAGTGATAGGATAAGGAGTAATGGGTACAGATTGAAAGAGGGGAAATTTATATTCACTATTCAAAAGAAATTTTTTACTATGAAGGTGGTTAGACACTGGAACGGGTTGCCCAGGGAAGCTGTGGATGCCCCAGCCCTGGCAGTGTTCAAAGCCAGGTTGGATAAGGCCTTGAGAACCTGGTATAGTGTGAGGTATTCCTGTACATGGCAGGAGGGGTTGGGACTAGATGATCTTTAAGGCTCATTCCAATCCCTTAACATTCTATGATTTTATGGCCCACAGATTGAAAAAGCTGGAGAAGGGACTAGTAAACCTCACTATCAGAAACCAGGTTAGGAATGTTAAGTAATAAAGTTAGCATGTTATTGTTGATGTTTTCAGACTGATTTTTATTGATTGGTTTTGTACATGTCATGTTTTTAAAACCTGAAGTTGTTACAGCTTTGCTGACAAAATGATGCACTGGAAGGATATAATAGAGTTCCCAAGAGTTCTATAAATAATTCAGCAATTCCCTCTATTATTACAGGGTTTTTTCCTTCTTTTTTATTTTGTTTATTTGGTTGGTTGTTTTGTTTTGCTTTGTTTTTAATGAGACCTCAAACTAGGCAAGCCCTACTCACAAATCATGTACAGGTTGTAAAATTTTTGCTAGCATCATCAAGACTGAAGACATACTATATTGTGTTTACTACAGCATCACATTGGAATTTTTGGTACAAGTTCTAAGTTGTCAGCATGCTGCATTAATAAAAATACATTGCATTCTCTGTACATTAGTTCAAAAATAGTTCACTAATTCATATTCAGATATGAGCTTATTCCCAAATAAACCTTCTCAGAAGATGAGATTTCCTTTCAGGGATAGTTTTGCGTCTACTTAAAAATGCAAGGATAGACAATTATTATGACAGGAATGATGAAATCATAGAATCATTTTGCTTGGAACAGACCTTTAAGATCATTGAGTCAAACCATTAACCTAATACTGCAAAGTCCATCACTAAACCATATCCCTAAGTGCTACATTTATACATCTTTTAAAATGTCTTCAAGGCTGATAACTCCACCATTTTCTTGTGCAGCCTCTTTCAGTGCTTGAAAACCCCAATATTCAATCTAACACACACGTCCCCTCTGCCCCCTCAGTGGAAACTTGAGGCTGTTTCCTCTTATCCTATGACTTGGCAAAAGAGACTGACCTCCACTTGTCTACAACCTCTTTTCAGGTGGTTGTAGAGAATGACAAGGTCTCCCCTGAGTCTTTTTTTCTCTAGACTAATATAGACCTTTGCCTATAACTATATATTTCTGTGCATGAGGGCACCTTTGAGGTTCAGGGTTAGCCAGCCTCTGTTACTCAGAGCTGGGTCTGGCCTATGCAGTGATCCAGCCCCAGAAGACTTGACCCTTACACGTGACCAATGCTTCCAGGGAAGCCAGAAAGTGAAGCTAAAGTGATCATGTACTTTGCATGGCTTCTCCTCAGCCGTGTGAATTTTTTCCTTTTGCGTTTTCCTTTTCTATGAGATCAGGACTGAAACCCCATTGTCTTACATTATTTGCTGATGGTGATGGTGTTTTCTGAGTCTTGCTAAATGCAGAAAATCAGAATTCATTAAGCTTGGTTCAGTAACATTCTATTGAACAGCACAAAGTATATATATTTCATTGTACTGCACTCTTCTATACTGTATAATTCTGCTGGGTTCACCTTGGCTGAATGCCAGGTGCCCACCCAGCCACTCTATCACTCCCCTTCCCAGCTAGACAGGGGAAAGAGTAAGGTGGAAGAAGAAAACAGTGCAAATCATGGGTTGCAATGAGGCAGTTTATATTTATGCAAAATAAAAGCAGAAGCAGCGTGCGTGTGCACAGGGCAGAAGCTGGCAGTTAATCTCTACCCCCCACAAGCAATGATGGTCAGCCACTCGTCTGAGAAGCAGAGCTTCAGCACTTGTAACAGTTGTCAGCAGGCAGCCATTGGAGACAATGAATGCCTCCGATCATTGTCTTTGACTCAGCTTTACGTCTGGGTTGACGTCATATGGTATGGAATATCCCCTTAGTCAGTGTGGATCAGCTGGCCTACTTGTGTCCCCTCACAGGATCTCACCCTCGGTTAAGAAGGAATGTTACGGTGCTGTGCTCAGCAGTAGCCAAAACATGGTGTGTTATCCACACTCCTCTAGCTACCAGTGCAGAGCACAGTACTGTGTCTACTGTGGGCTACTGTGGGGAAATAAATTCCATCTCAGCCAGACCCACCTTCCAATAACATAAGAAAAATGTAGGGTTTTCACTGCTAGTATATAATGGCAGCAGTAATTAAATTGCAGGTGTCTGGTGGGGGCATATTTTTGTTCACAGAATGTGTGAAAAGGTCTTTTCTTGTTGAAATACTTTAAAAGATCTTTAACCTTTTCAGTAAATAAACAAACATAAAAATAAAACTAAGTTCTGTAAAAGCCCGTAAGATAGACATAATATTGCTAACAAGTTATTTCCAGGTCAGTTATTCTTCAGGGACATAATATCAGTGCAGAAAGAAACTAATAGGTTGTATTTCTTAATTCTCTGATACTATCTTTTTGTACTATGAATTCTGGAATATCCTTCAAAAATCGTATTCCATTGGTAGGCAATAAAGAGAAAAAGGTGAAAGAATAAGATAACTGTAGTAAAGATTATTATTATTATTAGGACTTATATCTGACTTTGTAGTGGTGATAGTACACACTTCAGGAGAATATTTTTGTCCAACTGTACCTTTAAATCCAGAAGTCTTCCCACAGCTCCTAAAATTGCCACCATGAAATTATATACTTTCCTGCACCTGGCCGCTAGAGGGGTCTCCATGGTATAGGTGACAGGAGTAGGAAGTGAATTGAGGGTTTGGAAAGGGGCAAAAAGTATCAATACATTAATACAGAAGGTATTAATACAACTACATATGTGCCAGAGTCCTTCTAAAAGTTTTCTGGAAACAGTTTTATGGAATTTTCCTGCAAAATGTTAGATTGTCTTACTGCTGCTCTGAACTCTGTGGGATCATCTACCAACTCTCAGGGAGTTTTCAGGTGAGATGGTTGTTGCCCCAGACGCACCTCTAGTGTTGCTTCAGTTAAGGTCTTGCTGTAGATATCCCATGCTACTTTATCATGAACTGCATCTTAAATATTAGAAATCTCATGAATTTTCTTGAGTGCTCTGAGGACAGCACAGCCTTGATAAGGGTTAATCAGAGAGTTTTCATCTACAGTGAGTGGCTTCTCACTTGGGTCATTTGAGTTAGGTGTTCATTCAGGGAGGACAGTGACCCAGTGACCCAGTGATCTAAGGAGCTGCTGCTCTTCCAATGCTCTGCCTCCCCCAGAGCCCGAGCAAACTGAATTACTTGACTTGATCACAGGAGCAATTTGATCTTACTTGGAGGAATTATTTGTCTTTTACAGTCTTAGGAAACCATTCCTCTCAAATTAGAATGAACACAAGGAGTGCAGAAAGCACAAGAAATGGATAACCAATATGAGAAGTCCAGCGGCTATAGTTCCTTTCATAGAAAAGGTATTTTTGCTGCTCTATTTGCTCTAGTGAAGCTATATTTCTCTTCCCTACTGGTGCAGAGTGGTCAGCTGTTAGCGATAGAGATTGTGCTGCTGATAACATTTTTGGATGTAAAAATTTCAAAGTAATTTACAGTAAAGGAGGCATCATTAGTAAAAGTGCTTATTAAAATAGGAGAGAGGACTGTATCTTATATGTTATTGATAATGCATGGTAATAAAAGCAAATAAACAAGGATTTTACAAGCTTAGGACTAGGTCTTACATTAATTTAGGTGAGGAATGATACGTTCACATTAAAATTATTTTTGACATAAGTTTCATTTTTGTCCTTGGAAAAGTAGGTGACGTATCTGAAACACAATTTTAAGAAGAGAAAGCCCTGAGTTAGAAAAGTGGTTAAAAAAAACCCTTATTTTTGGATTATTTTTCAGATTGATCTGTGGATTAGATATTTACTTTGTAGGTAATCATAATGTGCAGTAATAGTTCTTCACCTGGGAAGTATGTGGGATAGGGTATGGGATCCCACACCTCATAGGGTGTGGAATATACACATGGAAAGGGGAGGACATGGCTGGGACAGAGAGGATGCTGAGATGGTTTCAGCTGACTGGAAGAGGAAGGTGGGCAGGCAGTGCAACAAACAGAAAAATCATATCTGTTCAATACCCAGTTCACTCATTGCCACTGCAACACTGACAGCTACATTAGCCCAAGGGAAAGTGGTTTGATACAACTAGTTTGCAGAGGTGAGGAGCTGAAGGTCTTACCAATTTGGTTTCGTATTCCTGAATCTGAGTGCTCGTATTTGGTACAGTGGCTTTGTTGGGTTTGGAAGCTTGTAAATGCATAACTTTTTGCATTCAGTTTTTCTGAAATACAAACAAGAATTTCCTTAGCTCTTTGTGAAACAGATGAATGCCTGGGGCAAAGGATGTGGACAAGGGAAAAGGGCAAAGAGGCAAAAAACCTTGTGGGTTTGATGGGTTGCTGCCACAGTGGGTCTGTGTAAATAAAGAGCTGCAAATTTAAGAGCTTGTCAACAGTTATTTACCTGTAGGACTTTGCAGAGGAGGGTGGGTTTTAAGGACTTTACATTTTGTTGGATAAACTTTTGCAGACCTGAAATGGAGGTGAATTGTCGATTCTAAAAAGGTTCAGATGGATATACTATAATTTCAATCACAAATCTGTTAGATAAATTGTATGTTCCACTCTCAGTAGAGGAAGACTACAGTTGCCTTTTCAGGCTGAATAAAGACTTTAGTATTTAATTTATTAATACAAATGGACATTGAGTAAAACAGTTCAACTGAAGCAAAAATCTGGCAGTTGCATTTTAGGCTTGTCTTTCATTTGTAGGCTGTGAATGGATGATACTTATCACACCTTTGTGCAAGCACACTATGGATATAACATCAACAGTTTACAATCTTCAGAATAAATGTAAATTTTCAGCAGATTCTTGTTTTCTGCTTAAGATTAAAAAAAAAATATTTTCCCAGTAAAAAAATAACCAAGCAACAATGTCCATCTAAGTAAATGGAGATTTTATATGGGTCACAAATAATCAACAGAAATGGTTTCAGAACCACCTGCATGTCAATATATCTGAGGGTATGTTTTTCACCAGCTTTAATAGATTGTTCCTTGTTTAAAATTCTACTGTTCAGTTTTGAGGATGGACATGAATAAATGTGAAAAGCTACAAGGGAGATGATGCTGTAGTCTAGATTATTTATCTTGGAGCCTCCTAGAATAATGAATTACTGCCTGATCAAGATAATTCCTTGTTCTAGGTCCTGGGCTAACGGATTACTTGAACTGCTCATCATCGCATTTCCATGTTCTCCCTTTTCATATTGTGTGCTAATATGCTGCAATAACACTCATTGGCTTCTCTTTAAATGAAAAATGGGAGAAATACAGTGTTTTATTTATTGTATCAAATGAAGAAAAAAAAAAGGCGGTTTTCATCTTCATGATATGAAAGATGTTTGGGGATTCTATATCACTGCAGATGTTAGCAGATTTGTGCCATGCAAATTGGGTATGTTAATGATGTTCCAAAATGTTCTGATCAGTGTTTATTCTGTCATATTTGATTTATATTTGTTTCTCAAAATGTATGTGCATGTGATACAACAACCTTGAAAAATCATAATAAGGAAGTTTGAAATACAGGTTTCAAGTTAAGTACAGTGATATGTGTTTTAATTAAAATAGTTGGTAAAACATGTATTATAAATACTCAGAGGAGTCCTTCTAGTTTGTTTTGCAAAGTAATGTTTTAAAATATTTTTTCTACAATGATAACAGAAGTTCCTTTCAGCATAAATGGGACAGTGTGCTTTCTGATGATACAGAAAAAATTGCATTTACATTCTTTAAAAATACCTGAGAATTAATATTTACAACTTTTTTATTAAAATTTTTATGCTGAGCTCTTGGAAGCTTTTCAATATAACTGGTTCAGACTGTGAACCTATTTTTATAGCTTGTATTGAAAGGAATATGGATCGTAGCCATTAGATTGATTCCTAGGAGTTAAACACTGCATTTTCCATTGCTTTTCATGGTCAGATTGTGACTGACCATAAAAGTTTTTACAGTTTTCTGGGGAGTTAAGTGGAATTTAGTTTAGGCACAGTAGATCATAGAGAAGCTTAGGCAGAAGAAAACATTCTCCCCAGAGCACATGCTTCTCTGTGTATCAGGATCAATGCACACACATTGATACAAAATCACAGGGTAAGTTTAGGTCAAACTGAGAACTCAGTGGAGAGTGTAAGTGCTTTCAGGACAAGGTAAAGCTGTCTATTAGATGTTGTCTTGATGTAGGGTATCTAAATATTTTAGGCATAATTTAGTTTAGTCTACTATGAGTGTAATCCTAGTGATTCCTAGAAAGAGATGTAATTCAGTTTGTAATCTGTTTTATTGCATGGCTATACCCTTGAATCTCTTATGTAAGCAGTGTATCACAGTAAGCCCAAGTGACTTGCAATTCATACACTGAACTCACTAGTAAATTGTTTATGTCATCCTAGAGGTGTTTTTTGGAGAAGCAGCAATCACTAAAGACTGCAGCATTGTTCAGCATTTTTGTACTTAGCTCTCACACAGCAGTACAGGCAGTATATATTTTTTAATATTTGAAATTCAAAAAGAAAGAAAATCTTTCTTCTTATTTAACAGGCAAGTGTATTACACATTGCAAAGCAGTTTGAATTGTGTTCTCTTTTATGTGAAACAAATTATTTTTAGTTTACCTTATATATGCTCTTCTGTTGGCGGGTAGAGGGAGATTTCTTATTGGGGTTTTTTTTTGTTTTATTTGTTTGCTTTATTTTTAATCTTTATCAAGTGCTTGTTTTATTTATTTTCTTAGAATGTCTACTTAACGATCACTGATTAAGGTTTTGTTTTGTTTTGGTTTGGTTTTTTTAATGATACGAATTCATTTACTGAGTGTTAACATGTGGAATTTGATCAGGACACTAAGTGACAACAGGATTTGTGGTGCAAACCCTAGAGATGTGTTTATTTATAAAGTCAGTGTGTTAAACCAGGATGCCACTGAAATCAATGGAAGTCTTCCTGTTCACTTCACTGAAGTCAGAACTATACCTCAGACTGAAGAGCACAATTTGCACAGTGTCGTGTTATATTTGTCTCTGTGAAACAACTGAAGGTGTGGTATTAAAGTTAAATATATCAACAAGGATGTTTGACGAGCAATACTAACAGGGAGATGGATTTGTTTAAACCTAATTAAAGTGAAAGAGAATAGACTAAAGCGAAAACTAGGAGAAGCAGAAACAAGCTATTTAAAAGTCTGTCTGAAAGAGTCATATTTTTCTTCTGCAAGTTTGATGTAACAGTTACAGTCATCTCTGGATCTCTCTTGAGCTAGTACTAGAGACACTTGCTCAGCAGATAACCTCTGCAGACTGTGACCTTAAATAATATTTCAAAAGTAATATTTGTGCAAGGATGAACACTTCTGGAACAATTTTCCTAGTGAATGGGAAACAAACAGATTTCCAGACCATTTATTTGTTTCAAACAGAAGTATTTTTTCTAATCGACTAATGAAGAATAATATACTATTTTGCATTTTTTGTCTGTCCTCTTTATTTTTCATTTTTGCCAGTTTGTACTTCTTTTGTTACATCTAAAACCAGGTTTGGACTTTTTTAATTGAGAGGTTTTATTATAACTGTCATTCTTCAGAACAATATTGAAAGGAAAATGCAAATAAATACCTCTAATAAGCCTCTCTGTTCTTTGTTTTTGTGGGGTTTTTCTCTATATACCAAACGGATTCCCATCCTGGACCACTTCTCCACAGCTGTCTTCTATAAAACAGGAAATGAAAAACCACACTTCATATTGTGGGAAAATGGCCTTAAGAACACTTGAGAGAGAACACGAAAATACTAAAAATCCAGGCTAATCACATAAGTGCATGATCTGAGGTATTTCCTTAGAATTTCGTACAATTTTATTTGACCATGTCACCTTTTAAGATGTATTTTAGTACCTGATTACCTAGGAAAGAATAATAATTTCTAGAGATTTCATTCATGGTTTCTAATCTTTGCAAATTGATTTTGACTTTCCTTACCTTAACCTGTAATTGTATCGATGTGCCCTGGCACCAACCCAAGCTGGTAACAGCCTGGAGTTTTGGTAGGACCTAGAATTATATGTTATATATTAATATTCTGTGATTTTTTTAGGCTGTTCTTCTGCTTGATAACAAGTGAGCTTAAAAGGCTGTTGATAATAACACTCTGGTAAATAGACAAATACCAAGTTCCAATTCTCTTGGTTTTATTTCCAGTTGTCACTGTGGCGTCTTTTGCTACATAGAACATTTTAGTATTCTACTGGCCAACTCAGTCCTCCAGGGCAACCAGAAATCAAATAAGCACTGAGCCCAAGTCTGGAAAATTTAAACTGCAGTCTTGTACATGAGAACAAAAACCTGGCTGTTTGTACTCCACAACTGTCAGTTTGAAAACCCCAAAACTTATTTTTCTTGCAGTGTGACTGAATTTACACAGTAACAACAGAGAGAATTCACTTTCTAATACATTTTGGATAGCTTTTTTTTCTGTATACAGACCTGGGTTTCACTGCAGATTTTGAACTTGACCAAGATACTACAATTGCAAAGACAGTGTAAGTGTTTAGAACACAACGTTTCGTTAC
Organism: Hafferia zeledoni; assembly: GCA_035583235.1. Taxonomy (NCBI): domain Eukaryota; kingdom Metazoa; phylum Chordata; class Aves; order Passeriformes; family Thamnophilidae; genus Hafferia; species Hafferia zeledoni. The sequence continues at coordinate 15,991,841 of JAWWEV010000043.1, forward strand.
TGCAGAGCACAAAATTTGGGGAATTGATCGTTTTTCTTCTCTCCCCCTTGAGGTTCAGCTTTTGGCAAGTCGTCTTGCTGCATACAGAGACTGATTGATCTCTCACTGTGTGAAAATGGCAGGTGCTTGTTAGGCCCCCAGTGGGACTTACTTCAGTCTATAGTGTTTTCTCTTTCTTCATACAGTATTGTTAAGAGACTCCATCTTTTGGTCTCTTAATCTTTAACCAGCAAACAGAATTGAACCTGTTATATATATCCAGCACTCCATGTTTTAATTATGGTGCTTTAGTGCATAATCACAGACACTGAGTACATAGGAGTTTAAAAGCAAATGAGTGCTCATCAAAAGAGAGAAGATTTTGTTGTTCAAATTATCTGTAGTTTACATCCTACAAAAATAAAGCCTGAATAGACGAAATTTTAACTCAATATATTACTTTCCCAAATTATAAAATTACAATGGATGCTTTTTTTTTTTTTTTTAAAGAACTGTGGACTCACGAATAAACATACTTCTTGACTGCAAAGAAATGAATCTGCATTTAGCAGGTTTTGCAAAAAATGTGTTTAAATCACAGATCTATTCATTAAATAAAGATTTGTGGTACTAATTTTTTTGACTTAGGTTGTTGTTGACTTAGCCTTATATCTTCTGTGAATCATTCACTGAATTAATTTGCCCTCTAATATTAGAAACACTAATTATCAGTTAAGTTGTTCTGTAGATTATTAGTTTGGAAAAGACCATCATGTTATTAAACAGTGCTCTAAAAAGCATTCTTTTAAATCATCAAGTAGGGAGAGTCAAAAGTAAGACTACATAAATGCTTCTAAAAGTCTTTGGTTAGAAGATTTAACTACACTTCTGGGGCAAAATTGTACATCATCAGCTGGCAGTCATAGCATCTTATTACACTTTGTTTACTGAGTGGGAAAAATGCATGATAAAAACCTGTATAGATCTTTATAGTCTGTGACTAAGTTGCTTCTTCCCCATAAGTCTTTTCCTTTGATCAGGTAAGTTGGAGTGTCTGAATTGCACAGAAGGTCTCTTTTCATTCCTTTATTTATTTTCTATGCCACCCTGATGCCCAATCCTGTCTTATCTCGGAAGCTAAGCAGAGTCAGCCCCAGTAGTACTTGGATGAGAGACCTCCTGGGAATAGCAGGTGCTGTAGGATCTAGTCCTGAGGACTTCACTGTCACCGTCCAAGCTCGCTCGGCCATGGCAAATGAACCTGAGGAGCAAAGGGTGGGGCCAGTTTCTTGCATGCTGTGCCTCACCTGAAAAAGGCACTGTGCAGGCTTTGAGGGACACGCTCACGTGGGTACAGCCCTTCCCAAATATTCGTTTACAAAGCCTGGCCATGAATTATTTTCTCTGATGTTTTCTGAAACCTCCCTACTTTAACAGAGATCTTCTAGATGATGATTTTAGCAGAACTGAACAGATTGTTCCAAAATTAGCTGTGTCTTGGACTGCAGTGCTCTACTGACTCAGTAGTGAAGGTCCTCCCTTTATATGCATTTTAGATAAGTCTCTTGAAGGAAAGTTCAGCCCAGTCACAGTCCCACTGCACTTTGCAGAGTTATTTTGGCTCAGAATCTAGTATAAGATCCTGTATCAAGGCAATTCATTCTTTAGTCATGTAGATATAATCTTATTTTTTGGCATACTAATTTTTTTTTTTCCCTGCCTTGCCTATTCACAATTTATTGATGAATTACATTTGTTCTGTAGCAGAGATCAGACCTGCCCATTTATGTGGTTGCACTATTTGTGTTATTGAAGAGCAGAGGTGATGTGGGATGTGCACTGTGTTGTTAGTTACTCACATATAGATTAAAAATCATAGAGCCAAGAAGTGACTTATTTACAAGTGAAAAAATGTTGACGTTTCTAGAAGTACAGTTGATGAAAGTGCTCCATTTATAATTTCAATTTGTTAGGCAGCCAACTAACTACTTTTAATAAGTTTCCTTTTTAAAAAAATCTTTATTACTTTTAAAAACTAGATGTCTTTCAAATAAACACAATTTACAAAGTGAAGGTTTTCAGCATTTTGATTTGATTTGAAATTCCATTGCATAAACGGAGACAATGTAAATGCTATGAAACAAAATTTCATGTACAGTGTATCCTTCTTTATGATCTTCTGATTTAACAGCAAGATGGGTGGAAACATAGTTATGTTAAAATTATCTTCTACTTTTTAGAAGCCAATGAGAGAAACTTCTTCCTTTGCAAAATTAAAAATCAGAGTTTGACTTTTAGTAAGTAAGAATGCGAGAGAATATTATGATTGGGTATGGGCTGCTAGTATTTTCTCCATGTGGTTTTTAGGTATCATTGACTTATATAAAAGCTTCATATTACAAGTAAGATTCTACCTCTACAAGTGGTATGCCTTATTAAAATCCTAAGTATAGATTTTCTTATTTTTAATATAAAGGACAGATTTGTAGACCTATACATTAAAATTGGTAAGGTAGTTAAGATTTAGTTTTGGTATTGTAGTATCTCATGACTTTGGTGTAATTTTACAACTTATCACACACTCTGCTGGCTTTTTTTTTTTTTTTTTTTTTTTTTTTTTTTGAGAGGGGGGGAGTGATTTTTTTTGTTCATTTGTTTGTTTTGTTTGTTGTGCAAAATTCTGGAGGACTGCTTAGGGAATCTCGGCAGTCCTATGCCAGTCTATCCTGATTTTATTATAGGAAAATCTTTATCTTTTGATAGCTACCCATGACTATGAAGAAGACAATAAAAGACCTAAGTTAATGTACCAAATCAAAAGTTAGACTGTGTGAAATACTCAACTTGCAAGTTAAGGTAAAAGGAAGACCTTGTCAATGAGCTCAACATTTCGCGGGGATCAATTTCTCATGAAGAAGGATGAACATGAGGAAATACTTCTCTCACCTTTCTAAAAGCATTTGCCATCAAATTGTGATGTTAGAAAGGTCTGCCTGTCAATGGAGACTTTCAGATTTATGCTAATGAAGGAAAGAATCACAAACATCGTTGCTGTTATTTTTATCTACTTAAGTACATAGAACTGCTCTGTGGGATTTCTACACAAGGTCACTCATGAAACAGAAATTCATCATTTTGTTCCATTACCAAAAATATCCAGAACAACCACTCCTGCTATTGGTTAAATAGAAAGTACTCTGGATTTCTCCTCTTTCTTGCAAAGTGAGTAACATTTAGAATGTTACTACAAATTTATAAACGTGGTACAGAAGAGAAATGTGATCACTCAAAAGCATGTAGAAAGAGTGGCATTCTTCAAACAGACAGACATCTCAGACATCTCATGGCACACATCATTACAAATCCTAAGCCAAATGTGAGGTCTTGTCTTAATTCATGCTGCTGCCCATGGGAACTGGCCTGAATGGGGAGTATATAAAAATGGAGTCAATTCTTAGGAATTTGGTCCTGGGTTCTTCTACTAAATCAAATCAATGACCCTGAATTCTCTTTCTTATGATTTGTGTCATTTCTGAAGTTACTCAAGCTTCAGAGCTGTGCTGCTGTTGAGAGTTCTGTGTACCAGCTAGGTGACTTGTCAGTATCTTAAATTCTTACAAGAGATGTAACATTAAAAGGGGAATAGAATAAACTCTGTTCAGGCTAATGTGGAAATGCTTTTCCTGAATTCTCAGAAATTTCCTTTCTTACCTTAGCTGTTTCTCTTTAACTGCATTTCAAATACAAACCAAGTATTGACAAAGTAAAAGAAATACCAACATTTTGATTTAAAAACGCATCATTTAAGCAATAAATTAGTGTTCTCATCTTCTCTGGGGACACCCCCTTGTCAAGGGGCAGAAGCTTGCGTGCCCCCATGAGGTTGTGTGCTATGCTGGCAGTGGTATGTACCTCTGGTAGGGTCTCCCATGCCAGACAGGTCTCAGCTGAAGGGTCAGACAAATGGTGTCCATGGGCAGGATGGGCTCACTAGCCGTCTAGCAACCATCCTAGGAGAAGGACGGCTCTAACTCCAAACCCAGGCAGATGGAGCTTGCTTAGCCCTATAAGGCTATCCATCTAAGAGAAGGATACTCTAACCAAACCTACATCCTCAGATATTTTCTGTCACCGTCCAAGCTCACTTGGCCCTGGCAGATGAACTTTAGGAGTAAAGGATGGGGCCAGTTCTGTGCACACTATGCCTGACCTAAAAAGTCCATTACACAGGCTCGAAGGACACACCCACATTCCAAAACCCTGTAGTGACAGGTGAGGGTCAAAACGGCATATGATAAGAAGCGCTGGAAGCCGCAGACCCAAGCCTGCATGCAGGTGGTTCAGGACATTGGTCATTCGAGACTGACCCCAGAGATGACAGTCTTGTGAGGCAGCATCCTGAAGGACCAAGCAGCCTTTTTTAAGGAGAGCATTGCTTGCTCCACAGGGAGAGAGGCCTGGTAAAGGTGGCCTAAACAAAGCTCATTTCCACACCTGGTTGGATAACTGTAGCCAAGTGGCATCTTCCGATGTGGTCAATCAAAAACAAAGGGACAAAGGCATACACCTGCCTCCAAAGGTGTGTTCAAATTGACAGTTGCATGTTGGAACAGTAGAACCATGCTTGATATTGCAGATAATGGACGTCCTGAGTGTTATTCTGCTCTAATTGCCCACAAACTGTCACGACTCAGCATCGACATTGCTGCTCTCATTGAAGTTCATCTTCATGAAGAAGGCAGCCTTAAAGAACATGGTGCCAGCTACACTTTCTACTGGTCAGGCAAACCCAAAACAGAAAGACACCTTTCAGGTGTTGGCTTCATGATTAAAAACTCCATTGCCTCCAAACTTGAAAATCTGCCGACAGGTCATTCCGATTGCATTATGTCCCTACGCCTCCCACTACACAACAAGCAACACGTTGTTCTTTTTAGCGTATATGCCCCAACTCTCCAA
>JAWWEV010000043.1:16002372-16047185 GCA_035583235.1 Hafferia zeledoni
CTTTTTAGGTCTATTAGGACAGCACAGACCTTAGCATTATAATTCCTGCAGCTCAGCATTTCCCAGTATCTGTTACAATGCCACAGTATAATTGATGCTCAGCAATAAAAGTGCAATCTCAAATCTTACTCTGGATTAGTCCTACCAATCTGTTTTGGTCCAAGTAAGTTAATGTACTATCCAATACTCTCTCATCAAAGGAGCATAGCAATAGTAGATGTCAACAGTCTTTCTCTATGATACCAAATTATCTTCCTATGATTTCAAAAAAATAAAAGGAAACAAATACTGCAAAGATGAAGTGATCAGTGCTGTTCAGGTGGAAACAATGACAGGCAAGTGCTTATGTGGATTGATTGATGACAGACAGAGAAATAGCAGAGAGTTCACACCTATGAAGGAAGCAAGAATGTATCACAGGAGAAAGTAATTTAGTTAAAATGTTAATGGCAGTTTAAAAAAAGACAAACAAACGTGCAGTGTCTTTAAGTTAAGGAGGAAGTTGAGGAGGAAACACCTGTGTAACCCAGGTGTTATGTGCCTAAATCTTTTAACTTCAAATATAAACCTGGCATTTTTCTGTTTGCTTTTGTTTTGGTATTTTGGTGGGGATTGTTTGCTTGTTTGTTTGTTTTGGGCAGTGAGGTTTGTTTGTTTGTTTATTTTTAAATACTAGAATGCAGGATATTGTTTAGTTAGTTAGTTGAATATCCAGTAAGATTCTCAAACACTGTCCTTTTATTCTGTTTAGGGTTTAGTGGGTTTATTTTATTTTTTTTTCTTAGAGATTTGCATTTTTAAGTGTAAAGTTCTTTTTCAAGTCGCTTAAAAAAAAAAAGATTTAAGGCTTCATACAAATTCTGTAATATGTTTTGACATGTATTGCATTGTCTCCTTTGTCCTTCAACAACATTCTACTAAGGACAGTAAAAATACAAAACCAAATGCGCAGCCCTTCTGCATCACTGCAATAATTAAGCCCTGCAAAGTGACTGCTAAGAATGCCTTCCTTACGCCAGGGGCCAGTTTGGTTCCCAGCAGCCTTAAAAAATTAAGAAGAGAAGGTGACAAAAAGGTGGAGAAAAACATGCATGACTTCAAATGATGCGTCTATCTCAACAATCTGCTTTTGGCATTCTATGGTCTATATTGCACAAGCTGACCTCTCTTCAAAGGGAGTTACAGCTCTGGAGCGGGCATGCCAAAGGGGGAACTGTCATTTTTTGAAAAGGTTATTGAAGGCCACTCACTAAGTAGATGGAAAAATGAATGAGAATTTCAGAACCTGGCCTAATGGAGTGATTTGTGTAACAATTACTTTAAAGACAATATTTTGGAGAGCATGAGCTCCAGAAGGAGTCTAACATAATAGGATTCTGTCATAAAATTGTACCTTGAAATGGTAGTTCTTTTCATAAGTAGCAGGATTTCTCACTTTAGACAGAGGTGTTTACAGGACCTATTGGATTCAAGAATAGTTATTTCTTCTTTTATTCATTTTGCATACAAATTTCCACTTAGCCCTATTGTTTCTTTAACTAGCATAGCTCTATCTTTTTCCTTCATCTTTTGCTCTAGGGAAAAAAAAATCTACATTTACTGACTTCTGTTATTTTCTGTCTTTGCTGCAAGCTGCCATAACATGAACTCTTAAAACTGATGAAAGGATCATGGAAAAAGTATCAAGTAAACTGAAATCAAACCTAACATATGTAGTGTGTTTGAAAACATCAAGGCATATTAAAGGTAGTGAGTTTGACTGGATGTAAGAATAAAGACTATGTATCATATAGGATTTATAATATCTTACAGGAATATATTTGAATTGTTGACGCTAACAGTAATTTTTTTTGAGGCGGTGGAGAAGCTAACTTAAGTCTAAAATAAGACCAAAAAAAGATATGCCTTAGAGAGCAGGAAGGTTGCTATAGGGGGAGCATTTGCATTTTGGACAACAGGTACAAAGAAGACCTGAGCACCATCATATCCATATTTAATAGAGAGTTAGTGTCCATATCTTCTTGATATGAGAAAGCATAAGGCATTAAGAGTGAATGTTTGTGAAGCAGGCAAACATATTCATCATAAAGAAAATAGTAAAAACTCTCCGATCTGTGACTGGCCACACCTGTGGAGAGAGATGTGTTCCCTTCTCCCAGACTTTACTTGGCACAGTGGATGGATGAATTGCCCTTTGAAGCAGTTTTGCTGTTCCAATTGATTGTAGGGATGACTTAAAAGAGAAGAATAATTGACTTCTTGATGGCTATAATGACTGTAAATATAAATCTTGTGAAGTTTAAGAAAGGAAAATATAGTTTTACAGCCAAAGAACGATAGCCCCATGCATTGGTACAGGCTGTGGATTGACTTGCTGGAAAACAGCTTTGCAGAATAATGCCTGGGAGTCTTCATGGACAGCAAGTTATGCCTGAGCCAGCTGAGATGTCTTGCAGCAAAGACCTATTGTCTTCTGGACTGCATTAGATGGAGCATCACCAGCAGATCAGGAGTTCTGTTCCTCTCTGCTACATACTGGAAAGATACATCAGGAGTCCTTTGTCCAGGGCTGGTCTCCCCAGTATGGGATAGACATGGACTTATTAGGGCAAGTCCAGCAAAGGACCGCAAAGATCATTAAGGGCTTGGAACATTTGTCATATGAGAGAGGCTGAACAAGTTTAGAATTATTTAGCCTGGAGATGAAAAAACTCAGGTGTATCTTATCCATTTCTGTAAGTACTTGATGGGAAGATTATAAAGAAGAGAGAGACTGACTTTTCTCAGTGGTGCCCACTGCAAAGAGAGTAGACAATAGACATAAATATAAATACAGAAAATTTCACTTATACATAAGAATTATTTTCCTTTTTTACTTTAAGAGTGGTCAAACACAGTGGGATTGTGGAGTCTCCATCCTTTGAGTTATTCACAACCCAACTGAATGCTGCTCTGGGTAACCTGCTTTAGCTGACTGTTTTGAGCAGAGGTGTTGAATTAAAGGATTTCCAGATGTGCACATCAACCTCAAGCACAAGAATCCCAAGATTCTGCAATTCTCTGATGAAGTTTATGGAAAAAGGGAGGAGGACAAGCACAGAGATAAATTTTTAAACTTGTATTGGTCATTTGCGTTTGTGCTGATTGCTCAGACAGCAGACATCAAAAATATAGATGTCCAAGCCTCAGATACCCACCCTAGCCTCTACCTGTAATTTACCCAGAGAAATGAGCACTTAGCAATGTGCTGACCTATCTCAGATGCTTATCAGAAAATGAGATAGATTGCTCTTTGGAGGTGGTTTATTTTCCCTCTGGTGACTGCAATGCAAGCTCAGTGTCCAGTTTATTCCGCAGTATTTAAAAATCAGGTATCAAGAAAACTATTTAGTCAAGAAAAAACATCCAAATCTTCAATCATACACCTACTCTTAGTACTTTTTTTCATACTAAGAGATATCTAAGGCATGCCCTATTCCAGTAGATAGAGTATTAAAAAAGAATAAAAATAAAATACTGGAACAACTGAAAGACAGTGGTGTTTAATGGTTAAAATTCACAGACTGTTGATCTGAGTATTGTTCTGTGAAGTTTATACAAAGTCACAATGCACATCCTCGTAATTTAATAGGACATTAAAGGCTAGAGTAATTGTGAGCATACTCAAAAAAAAAAAAAATAAAAAATTGAGGTGTATTCATTATGCAGATGCAAACATCTGTATTTGTGTGCAAATCCAGGGTTTCAATATATGAACGTGATAACTGCATGCACTGTTTTATGCTCGAGGGAACAAGAGACAAAGAGGAGGTATGCAACAGTGGAATTCCCTCAAGGATTACTCTCTGATTCGTCTGTCACATACTGAAGCCTTTTCAGAGGGTGCCAGACCTCAGGAGAGGGGATGCTGGAGGAGGAGCTTAAGCACAGTTTGAAATGGTTCAAGCATGTTTATTGCTGCTCAGCTCAAATCTGCTAACCTCAACTGCCCTCCCCAGTATTCCTGTGGCTCTCACCTGCAAGACTAGATTTTTCTGTCATCTGCCCACCTATATGTGGTCAGCCACAGTCTGGAGAGTACTTAATGTTTTCTTTATGCTGAACATACCTTATTAAATGAATAATCAGTATAATCCCACTGAATTCAATACCACTTGTGTTTAGCCTATTCTTTGTAGTCATCAATGTAGCCATCTAAAAACAACTAAACAAGAGCCACTGGAGGATTTTTGGTGGATTCAGATATCCCCATATTTTGCTCTGTTGCTACACAGCAAACAGAGAGAACTAATTTTTTAAAAAAACCACATCCAACAACAGTGGTGAGGAAAGGAGAAGGAGGAATATGGAATGGAGGAAGGTATATCCTTCAAAACTCCACACATTATCGATTGCTGTAATTTACCTGATCTGCCTAGACAAAAACCTGGGTCTTTTATACATATATATAATTGCAAAAGTAAAAGAATAGGAGTAAAGGGAACAGCATAATTTTATTACATATTTTTGATTTAGCCTCTCAGCTAAAATCCTGAGCATCATTTAAGAAAGACAGTAAAAGATGGATGTGTACAAATTCAATTTCATTTGGAAAAACTTACATTATAAACAATAGAAAGAAACATTGTCATTCCCCTCCCCCTGCCCCTCCGTCTTGGGTAAGACCCATTCTTGAACTGTTCTCATTCTGAGAACGAGTTGCTACTTTTGGCTTTGTTCCCGGAGTACTGCATACTTGGTGGTGTGTGAAGCATTGCCTCTTGGGGAAAAGAGAGGAGGGGCACTGAATCACAGCACTTAATGATTGTTCTGTGTGGTCAAGAGGACACAGAGCAGGCAATGCTCTTTATTCTTTACTTACTGTTATAGCTATTGGCAGCCAGCCCTTTTAATTTAGTTATCAATACTCAATGCCTTTAATCTTTTACTTTAAATCCAGTCCAAAATAAGTACCAGCCATTGAGCATCTGCTAAACAGAAATATTGGTGGATAGATGTGACTTAAAGCAGTGCTGCTAAGGGTTTACCTGTGTGAATGCTGAGTAAGAGTTATTTGGTATTCTCTTGACAAATCTTGTTTCTTTATCAGAATAGTTGCTTTTCTGACAAAATATGTGACAACTAATAGTGTGTGGAAAATTCATTGGTGTTGCTAATAGATGAGCTTTTCAGGTTATTCCATTCATCTCCCTCTTGATCTAGTTCTCTTCTAAAGTACATTTTCTATTACTAAATCAAGTTTAGATTTCAGTATCCAGTGAAGTGGGATTTCTACATTTCAGAGGTTACTGAATAACTAAAAAAAGTGTCACTGACTCAGAAATTTTTTTTTATGTTTCTTGTCTTTGTCGTCATACACTGACTTCTAATTACATCCCAAAGTACTGCATACTATAATCCTCTTCTTTTAAAAGGAGTTGCACTATTGCAAGCTGATACTATTCTTCCTTTTTGTCACTTGTCTATGGTTCTTAGAGCACTGAGTTCTTTGGAATATTTAAGTGATTTAATAAGCAAAAATCAAAGTATTTATTCTTAATCTTGTTTGTTCTCTAAAAAACTCTTTCTAGTTTGCGAATCTGTTTCTAAGAAGGTAGTTCCTTTATTTGAACACAGTATTTCAAATGAAGTGGCTTCATAGGACAAGACAGTAATCCTCTTTCTTTCCAATGATGTACCTTCTAGATTGTCAATTTACTGCTGTGGAAGTTCACTTAACAATGAATCTAAGGGTTGACTCATTTGTAGAAGATGTGCACTGCAGAAGAACCTTTAACCAACCATTTAATATGTATGCATAGGAAAAAGGAGATGCACGTCATTTAAATCATAGTGCTGATTTTATCCTGGTCCTCTGCAAGAGCATGTAGGCACCAGTTCAGCTGATCTGCTGGAGATGTCCAATTTGGAAGTGGTTAAATAGCTCTTCATGATCCATTCATCAAATGACTTTGCTTCAGTTGTCCATGCACAGATGTTTAATACAGGAGAGATATCTCAGGTATTCCTGCCTACTCTCCAGCCTCCTCTTCAGAAGAGAGTACCTGAAGTCCTCTGTGGTATCTGGCAGTCCCATGAGGTTTTCTCTGATATTCTAAGATGGCATTTTAAATGGAAAGGTAATAGATCCCTGTGTTTAGACAGCTAAGTGAAACTGCAATATTTTACTGACTGGACTGGGGTCTTGGATATCTAATTCACATGTAGATACTTAAATGTGGTATCTCAATCTGTGTCTCATTCACCTCAGTGTCTACGGCTGAATGAGGGGATTCTCATCTACAGATGAGATGATATTTTGCTTTTTGACCTAAAATACTCAGTAGGTATTAGCAGAGCAAGGGATATTTAGAAGGGAAGGGTTTATCACCTGGCTTACTTTTTGTTGTCTTATTTTCCATTATCACAATTTGCAATTAAATACTCTTTTTATACATTGTATTATTATTACAACTACTATGTTTGGTTCTCTTCGTTGCTTATTTTATAACAAAACTACTCTGTAGTTGAGGTCAAACATTGCTACTCTGCCAGTTTCATAGTATAATCTGTCATAAACTGGTATGTAATTGCTCTTATATTGTTCCCCCTTTGTTCTTGTCAAAATCATGTCTTCACATTGAATGAGTTTCTCTTGTAGATTAAAGACACACTTTTTGCAGCAATTCCAGTAATACTATTGCAAATTATTTTTCTCTGACTTCTACCAGTATTTATTTATTTGTCCATTTCTTTTCTGACAACCAATTTCTTTTTCCCATAGTGAGTTCAGTACTGTCAGTTTGGAACTATTAAGAACTTAATAGCAGCTTAACTCAACATTAGCTATAATCAGAAAAGCAGTATCAGCCACACCAAAGGGAAATTTGGGATTCTCTTTAAAATTCATGTTTTTCTTTGAAAACTCTGAAACATATCTTCTCATTCCTTCTGGACTGACTGCAAACTGAAGCAGAAAACACCAGTTTGCTACTAGATTACATGTGAAAAAATATTTCCAAATCACAAAAATCAGGATAAAATTCAGTGAATGTGTGGTGCTACAGAACCTGATTGTTCTCTCTGGAGAATATTTTCTGATTTCCATGGTTCGGTTGAATTTTGAAGGTGTCTTTTCTGGTTTTTTTGCCTTTGAATCTAGGCCATTAACAGTGACTCCAGCATCTCTGGGAGTACTTTAGTTAGCCATGAATTGAATCGTATGCCCTGTTTCACACATTTCAGCACTCCCACACTGTAGCTGGTCTGTCCCAGCCGATTAACTGATGATGAAGGACTGAATTCAAGGAAACACGTATTTAAAATCTTTTGTAAAATGTCATTTAAACACGTGCTTTATAATGTATTCTTCAATTGACTTGAAATATGTCTTTATATTTAACATGTTTAAACAGCAGAAGGATGCACCAGACAGCTAGTTGCATTGTAGGGTAAAGAAAATACTGGTGTTTGTACGTAGAGATGAAGATTAACACTGATTCTTTTCCCAGAATTAACACTTTTTTCCTACATTCCTGTTTTAAATGTCACAAGTATCACATATGACCTCCAGCTGAACTTCTTTAGCAGACTATCATTAGCTGTTAGTCCCTCTTTGAAGAGGGGCAGTTAAGTAGGCCTATGTGTGTCACCAGACAATTCTTTTTCAAGCAAAAGTCTTTGTATGATGTATTTCTCATATAGTTGTTTGTTGGAGGTTTTTTCCTATTCACTGTTTATCTAAGTTGGAATAATCATGGATGGCTTCTGTGGGAACCATGCAGACAGCATCGGTTTTAAACTGAGTATCTGCCCTGATTTTTCCCTTTAAAGATTTTTTCCAATATTGCTTGTTACCCTTTTAAGGGAATGAAAATGTACAATTAGTCTAAAACTTTCTCATACGCAGCTCTTTTTGTCATTCCTGCTTATATTCATGTGTGAGGGGTTTTTTCCACAGTAAAGTAATAGAAAGAATGATAGCACAATGAAGAGAAGCTGAGAGTAGCTATTTTTTATAGATACACTAACATTTTCCTAGGAAAATGTTTCTTAAAATGGTTTAAATTTTTTAAAAGTATCCATTAAAGAAAAAGAATGTCAGTCACCATAAAGTGTGATGGGGTTGTGACCTGTCAACTTCAGTCTCTGTTGCCTTGGATGCTCTGATTGAAAGGAAGTTGTGCATAATGCTGCAGCCAACCATGCCTTGGGAATCTCAGGGCTACCACAGACAGAGCTTGTAAATAACTGTTTCAGAGGCTGACATTTATTGCAAGCAGAAGTCAGTGGGTATTATGCAGCTGGGTCTGCAGCTTCGTGTGGCTTGACCGCCCTCTAGTTAGGAGTCGACTTCTTCTCATTTATAGAAAGGAGGATCTATTGACCCACTGTCCTAGGAACTCCGGTGAATACGTCATGATCAAACCATCAAAATTCTCCTCCCCAAATGACTGCTTTCCCACCTGTGACAGACTTCCTCATCACAGTGTCCTGTTCAAAACTGTCAACTTTAAATAGCTGACAATGAACGGCTCCTTTTTTAATGCACTTCAAAAAATAATGTTCACAAAGATAAGTATTTCTAAGAGAATTACTCCTTAAAGTCTGAAAAATATTTTAAGTTAGTCCTTTCTTTAGCAACAGCAAGAATCAGTATGGTTTGAATCAGTTAGTATTTAATGTGCTTGTTCACTGTGTTAATTTTCCCCAAGTCAATTTTTAAAGCTAAAAAAATATTCTCCCTTTGGCTTTGTACATCCAGCATTGTAACTGTAGTCACTTTTAAAATAGACTCCCTTATTGTCTATGTGTATTTGAAGTAGGTGATATTACACAAAAAGCACGTGCTACATTAGCTTGATACAAATACATATTTAAGAGCTTAAAAAGCCTGCAAGGAAAATAATGGTCTCGATAAACATTAAAATGGCTCACTTGTAAGCATTTTTGTTTAGTTGCATTTTCCTACTTGCACATTCAAAGGAGTGATGAAATGCACTAAGTAAATAAATAAGGCCTATTATAATGTTCCAGTGGAAGGGAAAAGTTTATTTTTGTTCCACTAACAAGTTTTAAAACTCTTGAATTATTAGATTTACTGTGAATTAAAACACACAATGCCAATTAAAAAAAAATTTTTAAAAGTGGGATATTCTGTTAAGCAAGTAAAGACCTGGTATGCTACATTAATACATCTATACTTATATATGAAGCATTTTTCTAAATATCATAACCATAGAGCTGATTATGAAATGTAGAGTCCTACTGTGTATGTGTAATTTTGTCTGGACTTCTGACATAGTCAGTAATTGAATAGCATAGTGATGGGCTTATTGCAAGTGTGAGAAAGTGCTAAGCAAAACAGAAATTATAATGAAATTTGAGATGTCAGTGACAATTAGCTGCATTATGAATATTCATTTCATAGTAATTCTGGATAGTGCCATTTTTCACTATCTTTAATGACTGAATAGTGTTTCAAGAAATAGAGATATAAATAATAGTCATGTGATAATTAACATGGTTTTTCCACAGTGTTTTAGCACTTGTCAAGTGCCACGTGGGCTGGAGCAATGACTAGAAAGTTAATTTTCAGACATGGCCAGCTCAATGTGTTTAGCAGAACCATTTGACATTCTTGCAGAATTGTTAATTTACAGGAAGATGAAAATCTGCTTGTAAGTGGTTTTACTTATGCTGCAGTCTCATTAGAAAGGCTGAGTGCTACACTGGAATTACAGAAATCTAAACCAGGACCCCATATCTGAGGTGAAAAGAAATGGAGTAATAGTAAAGTAATGCTCCCAAATAACAGTCACCTCTAAGTAATGCTGGGAGATGCAATTCACTATCCTACTTTCAGACTGGTGCATGCATAATGAAGGAGAACTAAATATGTGCTTAAATGTGGTTTTTTTTCTGTCAGGATGAAGGCATCCATCCATGAAAGTGCAAGGGGTAGTACTCTCTGCACAAAAGGATATGTGGTCTTAATCTATTTTGAACATGTCTTAACCTTACTAGTGTTCTACTATTATCCCCTACAAAGGTTGTGGTATGACCTCCCAAAGTTGTCCTAAAAATTACTGGCGTGCACTCATATTGATTCATTCAGTACCAATATGTGAAGCCACACTGTCCATGGAACAATAATGGGTTCTTCCCTGAGTCTGACTGACTATTTTGAAAAGAATGTCACGATTTCAAAAGAAAACATATGTAGCAGAAATCCCAAAGAGCCTTAGAGAAAGAGCATCCCAGACATTTTTCTTTTAGGTTACAGAGTGATGCAAAAGAGTGTAACATTTGTTAAATTAGTTCTAGAGGATATCCTTTGTGTAAACCTACTATGAAAAAAAGGAAGTCAAATGTATTACTGCCACTCCTGCATCTCACAGATACCTTTCTTTGTTCAGTACCCAGCTTCATCTTGCATGTGAGAGAATTGGAAATAGCTTGGAAATTACTTTGTTGCAGCATGGCTAGTAAAAACACGATAATGCATGTATGTTAGTTGATGATGTCCATAGTCTTTATTATTTAAAACTGAGGCTCATACATTGTAGTTTACTCCATGTGGGTTTTCATTATCTGAGAGAAAAAGAAAAATGGGGAAAAATAATAATTAAAAAAAAAAGATCAATAAGGAGAACCTTACTACTTTGGGTAAAAATTCTTGCTTTGCAGTGTGAAAAAATAAAGCAAAGTGTAATAGACATAAAAGTGCACCTGGCTGTGAGAGAATAGGCTAAGTAGAGCCCCATTGATACTGCTTGGAGCACCCCAGGGTGCTCCAGGATCCTGGAGCATTCAAGAACCTTGGCTGTGAAGTGAATACCTCAAAGAAGCTTACTTGTCCTGAAAGAGTTTTGTGCCACCAATATAGGCAGCAGAGCTCAGATTGATATTTGACTTGAAAGTCACAGAGGACTTAAAGTCCTTTGTCTTGAATATCCAAAAATGTTCTTGAACATGTGTCACAAGCAGAGAGCAAAAAGACATTGCAGAAAGGCTCAAAACTGGACAAATATCCTGTACAAATGAAACACTGGAATTAAATAGGGAAACTTCAAAGAATGTAAAACCTTATACGTTGTAGAATAAAATGAGAATTTACAGAAGTCAAACTGAAATGAAACTTTTATGAGGCATTAGGTTTGACAATGTGCTTATTAACTATGCAATTACAAAATTTAACAAGGAAAAGGAAAAAAAACCACCAAAACAAATAAACAAACAAAACCTCCTATTTCTAAGGACAATAAAAGTAGTACAATTGCTGCCCTCAAATGAAATTAATTTGGTTTTGGTTTCAGTATGAGTAGTGTTAATCTGTCTCTGAGTTTCAGTGTGCAGACAGAAAGCTTTATGTGTTCAAATTGTTCTGTTTGAGAGGTGAAGTTAAACTGGGTAATGGACACTACATCCTTAGTAGAAGCACTGGAGGCTAATCAACAGCAAATAGGAAGTCACTAATAAAAGAACTTAGAGGTGTCTAACTCCTGCCTTCAATTATAACTTCATAAACATAATGCAGAGGTGTTTCTATCCTTGGTTATTTGGTTGAAACTACTTAGCTAATCTTCTTTATATTTATGTATTTCTAACTGTAATAGCTCTTATTTCCCTATTTGCTAGTTTTCCTTTCCCAAGGCTAAAACAAATATTATTTTAATCTAGTTTATCTGACCCAAAGCCTTAGTAACGTTACTTGTCTTTTATTTGGTTTTTATTTTCTTTAACCCAAAGTTAGTCTTACATAATAGTTTCTCCTAACTCCTCAGGAGTATGCTCTGTTTTTATGCTGTTTTTGTTATTAACTCCATCACTTCTGCACTAGCCTTTCAACAAATATAAGTTGCTCTGATAAGGCAAATGTTACTTGCTTCTGGAAGCACCAGAAGAACCCCATTCTGGAGTTAAAAAGAAGCACTAGTGCCATTGCAGAAGATACAAATGAAACTTCATCTAGAATGCTATGGTTAGTGATGCTCACCATTCAAGGTTATTTCAAAGTGGAACATGTAAACAAAAGAATTACTATAATAACAAGAATAAAGCATTTTTGTAAAATAAGCTGATTCTTTTCTTTTTTGGTTAAAGAGAGAGAGAGAGAGAGAGAGGGGCTTTGTGGCCCTGTCTAGAGAACAAACCTCTAAGAGTATGTAATTCTGTAATTGTTTTAAGGGTAATAACGGTATAACATGAATTGCATGATAATAGCAGCCATGGACAACTGTGGTCTTAAAATGTTTCTGGAGTATTGATGTATTTCTGTATATTCTGTATTTCTGACTAAAATTCTTAAAAAAAAAAAAAAAAATTGTCACCTAACTCCACTGCTGACCCAATCAGATGACCATGGCCTTAGATCCCTTTTTGGCACTCAATGTTTCTATAAATACTAAATACACAAATTGCACACATTTAGAGCTCTGCTTAATCAGCGATGAGATTGTCTCTTGTGTCTGCTCCTTGGTGGGATGCTCAAGGAAGCACGAAGAGCTCCTTGTTCCCTTTGGTCTGATTCACTGCAAGCCCCTGCACACAAAGTCAGATACAATCTAGGCCAGGTTTATCATCTATCCTTCAAGTACCAAGGAGCAATACTATGAAAGAATAACAGATGTAACCATGTGTATAGTATCTAGTGGGAAATAACTCTGAGAAATGTTTTGCATTTAACTTTAAAACGTTAAAAGAATCAGTTGAATGACTGTCAGGCAGAAGGTCATTCAGTCCTCAGAGAAACAAGGAAAAATGTCCTATGCTGTGTCTGGAGATAGCTGACATAGAGATAGTACTTAAAGCTACCTCTCTGACCCAGAGCTCAAAGTTTATATTGAACCTGACTTCCAGACCTAAACATTTTCTGTTCAGTCTAACAGGGCTTTGTAACTTGCAAGACTGTATGTACAAATTGGAGTCCAGCTCTATATGAAAAATTAATACAATGCATGGAAAGTACCTTTCTTCCTATGCATGTCTAATAAATCCACTTCTATAGAAGTTGTAAATTATTCTTACATGCCAAAGTGTATCTTGATGTTGTGGATACATATGGGAAATGAAGGGCTTACAGATTTTACCAAACCTGAAGGGACTTTTTAAGGACTGAGCGAAATTACAGTTCTTGCATTCAGAGAAATGTAAAGGTTTTCTCCAATTTCATCTGATTTCATATAAATTGGGAGTAAGTTCTGGTGGTGGCCCAGCTGACAGTGGCTGGCATTCCTAGCATCCTACTAGCTGTCAGAGGGACATAATAAGAAGCAACTGGTAAAACAGCAAAGGACAGATGGGCCACTGAGAGAGCATCTCTGTGGTGCTTAAGCACATGTTTGGCTGTGCTGGGCTTGAACCATGACACTCTGACACAGGGAAAGAGCACCATGAAAGACTCTGCCCATGGAGGAAGCTCAGGTGTCCTGTCTGCAGGAGCAGTGAATCAGGCGCCTTACAAGAAATGTCAGCCTGAAATGTTACAGAACAATATGCTGCAGAGATAAAGCTCAGGAGGTTGCCACTGAGCAGTGTAAAAACAGCAACAACAAAGCTGTGTGGTCAAAATCTCAGTGCTGTATATAGGGACCTGTACATTTAACAGCTGACACTGTCAAGCTGGCAAGGTAGAAATCATAAATGGTCTTTACAATAATCAAATTTCCACATGACTAGGCACAAGCACAGTAATCTGTACCAATATTCCTAGACAAATCATGACCTGACCTTCCAAAAAAAATGTTACATCCTTCTCTAAGTATTTTGTTTACATCATCTCCTACTTTTTCTCTGTTTACGAGATTAGTGTTTTTTTAATCTTCGCTCACTTTGCTAATAGCACCTCACAGTTTGTATTACAGAGAGCTGGTGCTATTAAAATTTGCATTATTTTGCATATTTATTTCCTGTTTATTTCTTTCACAATGTTGTTTTCACATTGTGTTTTTACACCTTCTGTGTACAGCTGTGAGGATTTCACTTTTTTTTTTTTTTTTTTAATTTAAGTGTGTATGACCTTTTCAGAAAAATTATAGTCCAACCAAAACAATTAATGTTTTAAGATATATTCCAATGCGCAAAATTCCAAAACATCCCAGATTAATCCAGACAAAATTCACCAGAAACTTTTTTTTTTTTTTTACAATTGACACTTTTCCTCTATATTAGCAGTTTGCCAAGACTTTTTGTAAATTGTGGAGTACAACTAATAATTCATGGAGTATGCACTAGACAGCTTACATTTTTCCAATTAGAAAAGTAGCCTGACCAAGTCAGAAAGAACAATGCAGAATGAAGGGTGTAAGCAAGCCAAGAAAAGCCTTAGAAGGTAAAGACTCATTAAGAAGAAAAAAGATTGTCAAGATACTTATATCACTAATCATGATGCTTTCATAGAAACTGAGTTGTACAAAGATTCTTCCCTTACACTACATCATGATATCAAGAAAAAGCAAAGAAAATCCTGTGGAAAACACTTTATCTATTTAATTGTTAAAAGAAATAATACATCTCATACTGAATAACCTAAAAGTCATACTTTGGTAGAGATAGATTGCTTATGTAAATATTGTTTAAAATTTAATTTTGAATAGAGCCTCTCACATGTAAGGGAAAGAAGAAACTGTCCATCAGAGTGTGTGCTTATGCAACAGACATTTTGATAACTTCTCCTTTCTGCTTACCTCATGTGCACTGAAATAATGATAGAGAATAAAATTTAAAAAAAATTAAGATTATAGTAAAAAAGTAAGGATGTCTCTAGCCAGGGACTTGCACAGCTGGAGAAAATCAATTTGGCAGCTGTCTTTTTTCAGTATAGCACCGCTTTACTCGAGGGGCTAATGCAAATGGCAGGACCTCCATTTTCTAACCCTGGACCTGCAGCACGAAAATGAAAGGTGTTTCCTTCATCTTTGCATCTGTAAACTGGGATGGGGAGAGAGAGATATGAAAATGTTGATCCATCATTCCTACCCGCTTGCTCCAATGAGAGCTATAGCAACAATATACAAAATACAGGTGTTTACATATATAGCTTGATTAGAGAGAGAGAGAAATCTTAAGGTACTAGTGAGGCCCTGCAACCTCATTTTCTTTCTGTGGATGTATGACACCCTGAGGTTTTTGCAGAAGCCTTTTGGTACAAGTACAGATGTGACAGAGAGGAATATAATCAGCCACACATGTCCATTCCATGCATAACCCACAGGACTGGATATTCAAGTGCTGAAGGTCATTTCCAGCTTCAGATGCACTGTGGCATCAGTTGAAGAGCATGTTTGCGGCAGTCCCTGGAGGATACCTGTCTGCCTGCTTACAGGCTGGTGAAAGTTGTGCCATCTCAACACTGAGCCAGAAGCAAGTTGTTTGGTGTGACCTGGTGAACTTTGGCCATGGGCTAATCCTCTGCCATGGCTGCAGTGAAGGGACTCAGAGAAAAAGAAGACAAGGTCTGTATATGAGTTGTGCGTCCAAGTCTGGGTCCTTTGTCCATGACAAGAGATCTGCCTTAACATTCTGTTTATTAGATGCCAAAGGAAAGTGGACGGGACAAAAGCAAAGAGGGACAGGAAGCAAAGCAGAGAGAGAGAGAGGTACTTGATCCATCAATACTAGGCCAGGCTGGGGTGGCTGGTCATCGCCATTTTCAGTCCTTCTGGCCCCTCACAGCTGTGCTGCCAGTCCTCAAAGGCAGCTTTGATTATCAGGAACTCATTATCTCAGGCATAATTCCTCTCAGTGCAGTGAGATACCCAGAGAGGCAAGTAAGGGTTAGAGCATCTGGTAATACAGTAAGAGTCGGTATAGGATAAAAGCTACATATGAATACCAACTTGACTTTTTCAAAAGCTGATGGTGCTTTTGGCATCCATGAAAATTATGCTCTCTTTTGGGTGAGTGCCATTATGGCAGCTTGTCTTGGGTTGAGCTGGCAAAATGCCAACTGCCCAACACAGAGTGTCACAAATCAGAAATCCTGCTCATGAGCTAGCTTTAGAGGATGGTAAATCCAAAAAATCATTGCGCCTGTGCTAGAAGAGGTTGCCACCTTGTGATGTCAGTATTCTCCTTGGAGTCGATGTGCAAGTCAGTGTTGCCCTCAGTTACCACAGGAACTCTAACCTCTCTTCATCAAAGCAGCATTTCTTCTGTTTGACACAGCAAGTGCTGCTTCAAGTGGTAGCAAATGTCCTGGATGCTGTCAAAATGTACCTCTTGAGAGGTTCAGAACAGCAGTGTCATCCGGGTATACCATGGCATAGCTATGAAGCGAGTCCCTGAGAACAGCATTTACAATATACTGGAACATGGTTCAAGCATTGGAGAGACTGAATGGCATCACAGGATGCTCATAGTGACCTCTTATGTATCAACCAAAGGGGGCAATGGAGCCCACTGCAAAAGTTCAGAGCACTTCAGGATAAGGGGCAAGGCATGCTGGCTCTTCACTCTTGTGTCTTTCCGCCTCCTGTAATCCATGCAGAGGCAGAGACTTCCAAGCTTCTTTATGAAAAACAGAAAACATATGGAAGCCCCTGCAGGAGAGTTGGAGGGGAAGTTGAACACATATACCAGATGGTTCTTGAGGTACTCCTTGAGGGCTGCTGATTAAGATTCTGACCAAGCATAGGTGCTCCCAGAAAGCACATCCTCCTGGGTGAGGGGTCACAGGTTTCAGTCTCTTATACCATCAGAATGGTGAAAGATGTTTTTCTATTAGATATGAGAAATGTGGAAGGCAGTACTTCTGTAATTCCTAACATTATTACAGCACACAGTCTGTGTGTGCACATAGGTTTCTAAAATGTGTCCGTTGAACTAGGATACTATAGTGTTGCAAATGCTTGTTACTGGGATAAACTCACTACTTTGATGACATTAAAAATGCTAAATCTGGATATGCACATTAAATCCTATATAAAACCTTCTAAAATTTCCATAAATAAACCTGAGTGGCCCTGTTGGGATGCAGCATGCTGTATATGGTAGATACATGTAACCCATGGAAATGAGGAGATCCCCTCAGCCTGAAAATGCTATCAGAATGTAATGCAGGAAAAACAGTAGTGAAATGATGCAGAAATAAATGATACCAGAAGCATGCTAATATAACAGTATTACACCATACTAGGTCAGTATGCCTAGTATACCTCACAGAAAATCCTTATTTATGATGTACAATGTAGACTACAAGTAGCCATGTGTGTAAATATCATCTTGAAAAGTACCATCGAGTTGGAACACCAAATGCACCCCTTGTAATTTCTAACACCCACAGCACTCATTACAACCTATCATGACCATGTTGTATGTGCCTTTCTGTCTTCTTGGCAGCTTGTTCTCTTTGAGGGGTGATTTGGAAAGGGAGCATTTTCTGAAAGAGACAAGGACAAATTGTTCCAATGATGGGCCAGGGAAGAAAATGGAAATGCAGAAATATGATGACAAATATGATGTCTGGCTTTGCTTCAGTCACTTCAGTGCTACGGTATCTAGCATGCTCAGAACTGCCAGTTTTTGAAAGAATGGAAATTTCAGCATTGTCACAGTATTTAAAAACAAGACATCTGACAGCAAACAAAAAAAAAAAAAAAAAACCTCTCAAGATTTTTCATTCTTGGTGGATCAACAAGATTTGATTGCTTAAACTGGCACTGTCAACACAAATGCCCTTCAGGTATTTTCTTTGTTTTCTCTATGTATGGCATTTATGTAAGGTATGTACCATTCCAAAAGATTATCCTATGTCACACCACAGAATGGTTTCTAAATTTTTACTGCCTAAAGCATCTGCTAAATTGAAAACAATGTCTTTGTTTAAGACAATGCTTTGTGTCACAGAAGGAAGATATAGTTGATCTTATATGCAAGAAACCTAGTTGCATAGTAACTCAGTAAGTCAACTTTTAGAGCAAAATTTCTAGATTAAAATTTCTTTTAAAAACTGGAAGTTTTTAAAGGGTTGGGGTTTTTTTTTTAAGAAGGTGCAAGTAAAATATTTCAATTAACAGGCAAAAATTGCTAACTTTATATGAAATGTACATATCCTACATATTAGCACATAAGTATAGTGATTACATGGATTAAAAAGCATCTCTTCCAGTGATACTGCCAAGTTTTTGTGCTAAGCAAATCAAAATGGTGATTCATATTCCTAGTTCACATTATTAATTCCTTGTAGTAGGACTAGTAATGAAGTTCATTGAAAGCTATGTGACATGTGCTTAATTGTATTGCTTTGTCATGACAAGAGTTCTTTCCAGTAGAAATGTGTTGTAGGTTTCCATCTGCAATGGTATGGGTGGTTCTCCTGGTCCTGGGGCTTAGTCCATTACCTAGGAGAAAATGTGCTCCCCTGCTGCCCCTGGCCACATGGTCCCAGAGAGCCCAGAAACAACCACACAGACCACAGAAAGGGAGGAGAGAGAAGGAGAGAGAGGGTTTATTGCTGCAGGTCAGGATTTATAGGGATGTTGGAGGGATTCAAAACCCACCAATAGGAAAAAAGAGGGGGTTTGGCTTTGAGCCAGTGGGAATCAGGGGATTTACAAAGGGTTAGGTAACATGCATGTTGCAACTTCCTTCCAGACCCCTGAGATGGCAGCTATCTCAAGGGACCCTGGGAAGAAGAAGCAGTGACTTTGCAAAAAAGACAATTGAAACCATTTTGTACATTTAAACAACATTAAAAACATCAGTTGTTAAGGCATTAGAGGTGGCTTCTTCATTTTCTTCACAAATCCATTTCTGACAGGACTTTCTTTATTCCAAATATTGTAAATCAATTCCCACAGAAATGCCTCTTTTGTACTGAAAGATAACACAATGAGTTTTAAAGGCAGAAACATTCGTTTTCCTGATTGATCAGCCATGTTCCCTCACTTGTATTCATCCATTGTTTATCCAGATAGCTTGGTCATGTAGACTGAACAAATTTTCTGGAGTAGGCTATGCTGTACAGCAAAACCATAGCAGCCATCAGAATACTTGGAAATTAGGTCTCTTTAGAGCAAAGAAACTGGGTTTCTCTTAGCTCAAACTATAGTGAGGGAACTGAAGAGTGATCAGGAAAACATCATGAACTCATTAATCATAATCTGAAGGAACTTCAGAAGTAACTGTGAGTATTTTAACTATTGATCCACATACTGGAAAGAAGTTATTCATTAATCCTCTCATCCCAGGTGCTATGGACTGTGCAGTACAGGTGAGCCATTGCAACAATAGCTGACAGGCTTGACCTCTGATAATACAATAGATTCAAAGTTCTTTAGCCAGGAACTGAATATGCTTAGTCTGTCTCTGAAGATTGTCCAGCTTGAGCTGTAAACATTTTATCCAGTTTTATACACTGTGAATCAAAATGTTCCCAGTGCTGGCAAAGAAACTGAGGCATTGTTAGTTCGTTCAATGGAAAGGACTGAAGATCAACACTTCATCATTAAACTTTATTTGGCATGTGTTGGATAACTTGTGAATCCTCTTTAAAATTACAAACTACCTTCTTCAACCTTGCTATCAGCTGTTTATTTTCCTATTAATATAAAAAATCTATGTAGATTAATATAGAAATCATGTAAAATGATCAGCCACCATTATGGCAGCTCATGTGCACATAAGATGAGGTATTACTTGTCCTCAAAACTTTCCTTTTCAAATGTGTGGGAAGTGATATGCCAGATAAAGAGAAAAGGAGAGGAGATGACTAAAAGTTAAGAAGATCACTTAACATCTGGTGTGTAGTGTTTGTAAAGTTCAGTTAATTTTAAGTAATAATTATATTATGAAATATATAGTAGTCTGTATATAGCTAGCTGGTTCCTGATAAGATAGGAAACAGAGTCCCCATGGAAATGACATTGTTTGAAAACATGTGGAAAACATTTCTAATATTTCAGACCTTCTGCATAAGGTTTTAGTCCTTAGAAGGGACAGTTCAAATATGGGAAGCCTACAGATCTGATAAAATGGTCTACTTTGAGTCCAGTATGTTCAAAACCTCTGTAGAAAGCAATTTTTATGTTGCATATGTAAAAGCTGCAAGATAAACAACTTTTCATCATTAAATTTTTCTATCATATTGCATCTAGTCATTAACCCTGTATTTCTTTCTCAGGACTTACTGTAAGATTGCGCCTGATGCAATACAGCTGTAGATTGCCTCTGAAAAGGAGGTTCTTCTAGGCCTGGCTGGAAATTCATATCCATCTCTTGCAACTAGCAGTTGTGTGCATAAATCAGTTGAACTCACTGCTCTGACAGAAAGTCTTTTCTCCCTTTTTTTAATGAGTTCATTTTCTGTAGGATCATTGAGCTGTTCCACTTCCTTCTTTGATTGCACCATAATTAGATTTGAAACAAGTGAATAAGCAACTGTGTATGGTGCAAGAAAGCAGGAGAAGAACTGAATAGACTAAGAGTAAACTATACCATAATGAAACCACACCTTTAATTCTATATCTGAAAATTTAGTAATCAAAGTGAAAGAGTTCACAGATTAACACCAGCTTTACTGTTGCAATCAATTACGGTTTCATCCTTTTGTTTTATTTTACCCGTGCCCTCTTTTGTCTGAAGATGGTGAGGTGCCAGTCACTTCAAATTATGGTAACAAGGCAAAATACTGCCAAAAACATTTAAAATGTCCTTAATCTGATTGAATTTTCTTTTACTAACACTGAACCAAATTACATTATGGAAGCATAAAAAAAAAAGTTTTTGTTATAGGATCCTGTAGACATCCTACTATTTGTACTCTACTGACAACATTTACCCCATGAAGCAAAGTTGAGTGTTATCTTCCATACTGTTACCAGTTTGTCTCATAAAAATGTTTTAGGTTTCAATCTACCCATATCACTGTACATAAATAGCTCTGAGTTTGTACTCTATACCAGATACAAAGTTTACTGGCCTTGTTCCATGCCAAAAATAATGCCTGATTTCCATAAACCACTTTATGGTGAATCAGCCTCATGATGATTTTGATTATGTGACAATGTAGTGTACAGTTTGGATTCACCATCCAGATGATTACCGAAAAGGAAAATTCTAATATTGATAATAATAAAAAGAACAACAACCACCAGATTTCTTTTTAAGGGTTAATGGCTAGGAATCACGCAAATGTGACAGTTGTTACTCTAGAACTAATAGCCTTAGAGCAAACTGAAACTATCACATATTTTTGGATTGTTAAAGGAATGGATATTACCTTATCTGTCATTGGTTTCAGATATTTGAATCCTTTATTTCCATAATAAACTAGTCAGGCTTAGCAATTTGTTTAAGACTGGGAACAGAGAAAGTGTTTTCATCTTCAGTCATAGTTTAACTTAGTTCTCTACTTTTTTGATGTCAGTTTTAGCTGTGGGAACAGGTACATAATTATGCTTTGCTTCAAATTTCTCAGAGTGGTAACTATCTTAAAGCAAGATTTTCATGATTTGTACAAGTCAGTAGATACTGGACAGATTTAGTAGATTTCAAGAGCAAGCAGAGACCACACTTTTGCAGTTCAGGCCCCTGAAAAAGTGAGACATGATGAAGAGGAACTTGTACTAACAATATTCACACAGTAGCTATTTGCGGTTTAGTACCAGTCCTGTTTTAAATTCCATAAAACCATATAATCTGTACCTTCACAATGGCAATTTAGACTATACTTTTTAGTATTAAAAATCAAGCAGCTTTGAAATTAATTAAATAAATTTTCATTGATTTAAAATTTTTAATGGTTTAAAATACTGCATTAGGGATAGTATCAAGTAATGCAAAGGATGAGTTGACTAGTTTGAACTTCTTTCATTCTGTTAAAACATTTCAGGGTAACATTACATGCTACATATAGTGTGGCTTTCCAGTTTTGTGGATCCTCTTGCAGTTTCATCTATTTTGATTTAAACAAAGGTTAGATATACATTAATTGCTGCTGAAGATGTATACATACCTTCATTTTAAATTTCCCAGTGATTTTGATGTATATAACTAATGAAGATACTATATTGAATTATTTTACAACATACAGCGCTAGTGTGAAATAATGATTTAATCATCTCAGAAAAGAGTAAGAGTAGTAACAATATTTATAAATATATTAAATGAGGAAAATATTTGGAAAAGATCTGTTAAAATATATTTCCCTTGGGGAAATATCATATCAGATTGCATGATTAATTTACAATGTCTCAAGGATTCACTGAAACCCATCTTAAACTTCTTTATGTGATCAATTCCATTTTATTGCTGTGAGATTTATGCAATATAGCAAATAAACAGTTGATTTCTCTCACTCACTGACAAACGGTACGAGAGAAACAATTAAGAGAGATGAAATGAGGTTATGTACGGAAAAGAATTTATTATATGCTAATGTTGTTTAGATTTGTGAAGATAGTTATTTTAGATTTCTTTATTTTTGTTATTTTGAATGTTTTCTTAACATAATCAGGCACACCAAAAAAAATTATTCAATTAAGGCGTGCTTTTCTTTTTATTTGCATTCAAACTTGAATATTATGTGTGTATATAGACCCAAAGCATTAGAAAGTTTAAAAAAATCTCATTTTTATGAAGACTAAAGTTTTCTGTTTAGATCAAGAGGACACAGTGGAATGGAAATATACTCTAAGGCTTCATCAGTGTCAAACAGAATGACAGAGTCATGTACTTTGTATAGATAACTCACAATAGTTGTGTTTTTTTTTTTTTTAATTGTGCCAGAAAAAAAAAAAAAAAAAAAAACAAAAAGCAAAAAACACCAAAAAAAAAAAAAAAAAGAAAAAAACAAAACAAAAACAAAGAATGAATTGGGATAATTCTTGTCTAAGACATAAAGCAGAATTGAGTCCAGATAACATGAAAGCCTGAAAAAGACACTGTATAAGAAGAGCACTTGGAAAGCTTATTTTGTAGAATGAACATATTTTCTCAATGAAACTGAATTAAAAAGGAATACTTGTGATAGATTTTTCCTGAATTTTCAATCAGCTTTAGTGGTAGTAGGCACTGGAGTCATTGTTTATGAATACTAAAAAAGCCTTTTTATATAGACCTGTCCTTAGGTCACTGTCATGATTTTCACTGATGTCAAAACTGTATATACTCTTTTGTCTCTCGAAGGTGTTGTAGATCTAGATCCTACGGTGAGAACATGAGAGCACATTTGTACAGAACTTCCCCACACATACAGCCAAAGTCAAGATCAACAAAACTTCAGACATCATTAGAAAGCACAACATGCAACTCCCCAGTGATACAAGAATCAGTGGACAATCACATCTTCCCTGGATGCTGTCTTGGCATCTCATTTAGTTCTACCTGCAGCTGAAGGTGTGGCTGATTTTATTAGGAGTAAGGAAGTTCTGATGATCATCAGGAATCATAGAACCATGGAATCATTTAGGTTGAAAAAGACTTAAAAGATCATTGGATCCAAATGTAACTCAGCACTGCCAAGTGCACTACTAAAGCACATCCCTAAGTGCTACATCTACACATCCTTTAAATGCCTTCAGAGCTGATGACTCAGCCACTTCCCTGGGCAACCCTCCTGGTGAACAATGCTTTCCTAATATCCAGTATAGACCTTCCCTGGTGCTACTTGAGGCCATATCCTCTCATCTTGTTATTTGGGAGCAGAGACTGACCCCTACCATATTCAAAACCACTGAGAAATTTTTGGTACATCTGCAGCTCTTGATAGCTACTCAGCCACAACAGAAATGCTTTAAATTTCACCTTCTTTCTTTTCAAGAGAAAAATAAATGAATTAATTTGCCTCTGAAACTAAGATAATGGTTTTTTAAAGCACAAGACAAGGGTTTAGATTTGTGGGGTTGTCCTTTTTAAGATTTTTTTATCTTGTCTAAGTGGTCAGTCAGTAACCTTTTATAACATTAAATTTTTGTACGTCTTTAACATGATTTCTGTTTACTTCCCTGGAACCAGCTATGTGCTGATGCAGTGGCTGGAGTGAGGGTGCTTTTCAGGGTCATTGGTTGTTTCTCAATCACCTGTCTGTCCTGTTGAGTGGGAATCTTTGATGCACTTCATGGGCATTAATCTGATGGACCATACTGAGCCAAAATTAGCTTCAGAAATAAACTGGGGATTGACTGTGTCATAATATGAGGTAGATCTCAGTGACCGGAAACCTGTGTGAAGTTGGAAGGTGCTATGAAAGGTCTTGTGCCAAATATCAGCTCCTTCTCATGTCTGTGGGATGCACCACAGACAGGCAGTACTTTACTTCGGGCAGCTGTCTGGCACAGAACAATACTCATCTTCTTTTGTGAAGTACAGCCCAATGTCAGCTGATGGTGCATTGCAAAATAAGGTTTTTGATGCTACACTCAATCCAAGGGAAAGAAGTAGATGTTGGGGCAATTCTGAAATTAATTGGTTTGAAAAGACAGAACAAGATTACCACGAGAAATTGCCAGAATTTCTTTTTACTGATACTCATTTTTCATTACTACACTTAAGAAAGTTTCTGTCATTTTTGTTGTTCCATCTCAGGGTTCCCAGAACATCTTATAGAGCTTGCCGAGAGCATCTAGTTGATCTCTTTGAGGACAGGTCTGTCCTTAGGCATTCCAGTTATTCCAGCATGTCTACAGTGCAGCTTTGCTATGAAAAACATCTGCAAAGTGGTTTTCCTGATTTCCACTCTGTGTCCTTCAGTAATTCCAAAGCAAGTTAACTTTTTTAAGAAAAGAAAACTGTGTCTCCTTCTGAGTTAATTCTTGGTGAGAAGTATCTTTGTTGGAGACATCCTTCAAAGACAACATGGACGGTGAGTCTGGTCAAGGTCAGAATGAAGAGATGTACAGTAGGATATCTGCTTCCTCATCATGTGAAAAGCCTGTCAGCATTCCTTGTCCCTGGGATAGACATCCATTTCTCTTGAACCTTGTGATGCTGTATTTATCATATTTGCACCCGAAGACCCTGGGTGATATTTACTGAGTAAGTGTTATCTTATGCTAAAGCATTCAAAATGTTCAGGATCATTTTCAAAAGCAATTTAGGCCCAGGCGGGCTAGAACCCATTCAGCTTGATCCACTCTGATTTGTTTAATAAATCCTGAGGAATATTGCCCATGGTTGATACAGAGGTGAGCACTTTCTAAGAGCAGAGTCAAAATCTGAGGTCAAAAGTGCTTTTCAATGCATTTAGTGAAGTGATTAAGGCACAAATGTTAGTGGGAACAGATTATGGGAGAGCGCAAACAGGGAAATGGGCTTTCTTGAATGGAACCATGTTCTACTTGAATACTCTAGTGGAATACATTTGTGAAGAGGCTATTCCTGTTTTATTGGTGGGGCTTAAATCAAGATAGTGTTCAATACATATCCTGTCTAGTATCTTTGGTTCTCATTGCTTTATAAACAATATATTTTTTACAGTAGAGTTGCATATAAATTTACCTCTGCACACACCCAAAGGTCTGGCTACTGTGGAAAACTGAGCAATTTAGTGCTGCCTTGAGGCCAAGTGTGTTCGATACCCACTAAGTGCATATTCCCTCCCTTATATCTGAACTGAGGCTGATCCAGTGTATATTGGTATTCTGGGCTTCTGTACAAGGCACTGAGTCCAAAGGTCATTTCCTCAAAAACCAGAGTAGAAAAAGAATGTACTAGCCACATTTTTGTAACAATATCACAGAGGACTCAAAGTCAAAGCCAGAATCCAATCTGTCAGGACATTTCATGGAGTCTGAATGTCATTTTGCAAGTTAGCTGCCTGAGACTAATAGGTCTTGGAACCTCTAGGGTCTGGGGCTGTCCAAACTTCTACCGAGTCAATTTAACAGAAGTCATGTATTCTACTCTACTTCTCCCTGTGCAGACTTTTGTCACATAGTACCTGTAAGGCAGAAGCTTGTAAAAAGATTGATCCTTTTCAGGGAAGTGGCTCATCTGCTGTAGTTTATTCCTATGTACTGTAGTTCCCACAGCTGCCACCCTGCTTCCCTACTAGGAGATTCAGTACTTGGTGAAGGAAAATACGAAAGGTATACATGATCATTGAAGCCTCACCATGTCCATCAGCACTCAGTACACTGAAGCATCTGTGCATGGCATAGTGGGATTGATGAATTGAACACATAGACCTAGTGGTTAGACCTAATTGAAAATAATTACTAATAATGGAAGAAACTCATATTATGTTCCCTTTTCAGTGTAAAAAATCAAATCTATTTTGTTTCTAGTCTAGAGTTAAGGTAAGGGAGGGAATGAATGCTTAATCTTGGTTTGGACGTACCACTGTACAGCTAGGAGCATTGCGAGAAGAGGGGACAATGTGGTACTTGCAACCTAGCACAGAGGACATTCTTTTGAAGGGATTCTTCGGGGAAAAAAAAAAAAAAGAAAAAAACGAAAAAAATAAAAAAAAACAAAAAAAAAACCCCATAAAACTACTTGAGTAGTTCTTTTCACATCATCTGATTAAAAATAGACCTGAATCTGTGAACAGATTGACACTGCACTCTGAGACATCCGCTGAAGTAGTAGTAACCAGAACCTGCAGATTCATACAATCCAGTTGAGTGCTTCTCTGATGTAATAAAATTCAATAATTCTGCACTGCTTTCAGATACTGCACATAAATATCTCCCTTAGTCCCCTTTACTCTCCTATGATTGAAAGGGTTACAGACATGTACACCTTATTCCGTCTTCAGAATCCCAGTGAATAACTTTCTGTTCAGTTTATAAATGGTAGCTGTGAACTATGTTTAAGGTAAAGTATGTCCATTATCTGATGCTTTAGAAATTACATCAGACTATATGCCTTATTTGTGATAGGAATTGAATTGTGGAATCTACAGTCTTTGTTCATACTGTCATAAATCTAAAGCTTTTTATAATAGATATTAAAAAGCAGGAATTTAATTGACAATAAGTAATTATATTTATTTTATGAAAGGACCAAGGAGCTTTTTTTTTTTTTTTTTTTTTAACTTATTTGTCCTTTTTTTTAAGCCTTAAGAACTTAGCCAAGGGTTCAGTTTATCTTTTGTATCTTCAGATTGAAAAACTTCTTTCCCTTAACTCACAAACTTACCAGACAGAAGTGTTTTGCCACACTTTTCACTTTAGGACACTATATGTTATATTTGCTATGAGCCAAATATCCTTTACAGAGATGTCTGGGAAATAAGCCAGTTATAATGGTCTCAGGAGAATCAGCAGGACTGCTGAAAAACAAAAAAAATGTACTTATATTTAAGGACATGAATATCTCAGATTAGCACAGCAAATGGCAATTGACAGCTTTTGATGAATCTTGGCACTAATTTCTGATCAAACAATGTATGAGGCTTTAAATGAAAATGTATTTATCTCTTTGTTGAAATTATTACTGACCTGAATCTGTAGCTTCTGAATTATGTCTACTGATAAACTGTGTCCTTTTTTTCCCAAATATTAATACTTTTTGTATGATTTTGCCTATCAGACAAATGTGTATCTCATAAGTGAGCAGAGCAGTGTCATTGCTGGGAAGATAGGACCATTTTCAAGTCACTGTGTTAATTTTGAAGGCAAGGCACTCATTTGCAGTTTATATGATTTTGGCCAAGGTTGCTTGCTCCGCCTTTGAGAAAGATGGCCTCTGGCAAATATTGATTGATTGATTGATTGATTGATTTAGAGTTAGCCCAAAGTGTTCCAGATGTCAGAACTCTAACTTACCATTGTGCCAAATTTTGAGTGGAAATTCCCAGGAGCAGAGCTTATTGGTGGAATATGCAGATACCCTGCTTTTTATAGAACACTAGTGTAATCAAATATCACCATAAGTACACTTTTAAATAGAAAATCATGGTGAAAAGGTCTTCTATTACACATTGGTAATAGTAGTTCTGCATTTTGAACGTCTGTATGAAGAGCAAGTACCACAGGTTAATTAAGCATACTTTATCAGAGTAAATTCAAAGTCTTGACAGTGCATATATTGTAAAAAGTAAACTGTCCTGACTCTCGCTTTTAGTCAGATAGTGTGCTGGTCTGGAATTTTTAAAAGGAAAGGGAGAAAATTCAGGAATAATTTCCAACTCTTCTTGTCCAAATGTTAAATCAACAAACAATCAGATAAACAACTAGTCATATTTGTTAAAACTTGAAATTTTTCCTTCAGTATTTCACATTTCAGTATTTTAATACTTTAACTTTTGGAATCCAAAAGAAACTTCAATTCTATCACAGTATTTCTCATTTTCATTACACTTGCCGCACTCTTTCATGGCATATCCATTGGAATTATAACATGTTTAATCCCTACTTATGTGTTATAATAGGATGTATTGATCTAATCAATTTTTAGGCATACCTTTAAAGATTATATATATATCATTTGTGTATATTATATATTATATATTTATGATAATTTTAAAATTGTTAGGGCTTAATGCTACTAAAACTAACTAAAACATCTGGATCAAAGTGTTCCCTGTCTGTGCTATAATGAAAAGAATCTAAGTATCAAATGTACTAATTAGAAGGCAGCTGTTTTCCTGTATCATAGGTTGAAATAATTTTTTCTAGGAAGATGAAAACATCGTCTTATCTCTAGAAGTTACATAGCACGCACTTGTTTATTAAAAAAAAAAAAAACCAACAAAAAACAAACCAACAAATTCACACACAAAAAAACATAGAAACTCAAGGCACGTATTTTTTAAAAATATCAGAGAAATAATTAGTGACATCCAGATTCATTCCTCTATATAAGGCTATATGTGACTTACCAGGTACATGTCTTCGGAAATTGGTTGCTGTTAGCATTCTCCATTATCGGTGGAAAAACAATGTTTATGCAACTGTATTTTTTTCACCAAATACTAATAGGCTATACATTTTTAGAGTATTTGACATAAAGGCACCTAAAAAAGTTAACCAAGACATGTGGACATTTTTGCAGTATGTGCTGAAAAAATGGTATTACCACTTCAAAATATCTGTTTTTTCCATGAAGTTTCCTTGACCACAAATTGTACGTTAAGCTTTCAAATGCACAAAGATCAATGCGGTAATTCTTACAGCCCAGGTTATTGTTTTTTGTATTATAAATATTATATAGTTTCACCACAGCTCAGATAACACTGTGACACTGAAAATTAGACATCCCAGTCAATCCTTATTGAGAACTGATGCTAATTACTTAAGTAATAAATGTCAAAATTAATATTATATATTCATAATAGCATCTTTTATTACATAGTACTATACCTGGAATGCAAAATGTAGAAGTATTTTTTCAACTTTAAAATGAAAGTTGAACTTTTTAAAATCTCATTCTTTCCTAAAGCAAATTTATTCAAAATAATTTTAAACTTTTCTTGCATCTATTGATTCTAGAAGTGATAAAAGACTTTATAATCAGAGTTTTTAATTCTGTATAGAAGAGAGTTACAGCTAAGCCTTACAAACACATGTGACTTCTTTCCTGCCTATGTTGTCATTCCCACAGTGGTCCTTGTGAATCTTGCAGAATCTGTGGAATACACCCATATTGTCCCCTACACAGATATGATTTCTTCTCCTAATTGGAATTTTTTTTTTTTTTTCCATTTCTGTTTAATTAGTAAAAAACATCCAGTTCCAGAGAAACACAATGTATTCCTTGCTAATTAACCCTGATACAGTGACATCTCCGAGGAACTCATAGCCTAAGCCAAGACCTGTTAGGGAGAGAATATGCAGGTCTCCTGCTGACAGCACAAACTGAAACCATACTATGTCATTTGTGCATTAGTCCTGTTCTATATGGCATGTAATTCCTGACCTCAATGCAAAGACTGATCATGACTTCTTCCATCTGATATTTATGAAATGTTGCCTAGCATGTCTGGCAGAGTCAGTAATACATTTTCCTCTTTTTCTGTTTTGTCTCGGGTTTCTATAGCATCTGAGTTTTGTGTGATTTCTCATTAAACATTCTCAAGTTTCACCCACGCAGGCCATCTGGACTGTAGTTAATATTTTAGGACCTATCCCCTTAACTTTGATGTACTTTCGTGTAACTGCTAAAACATGGTGATATCTCTTCCTTCTGTCTTGAGAACCTCCCCCTCAAAAGCCCAGACATATCAGAGGAGCCAAGGGCTTGATACTGCCAGCAGCTGAACTCTTTCAAATCTCCTGTATATTTTTTTCAAATCTGAGAAAATCTATGATGAGTAAAAGAAATCTGTGAATTCTCACTACCAAAATGAAAGAAGTGAAGTCCTAAAGTATAAAATATTATATTAAAAATAAGCATCATGGTAGTGGCTCCTGGAGTTGGTTTGTCGTGTTCACTTATGAACAAATAAATGGTACTGTGATGAACAGCACAGGTACTGTGTGATCCATTAAACTGGATTCACTAATGACATTGTCAATACTATAGCTTGATCCCTGTCTTCAGCTGAAGCTTATTTCCCTCTCAGGTTCATTGCATTTCATCTGAGTTACTGTTTTATGAACCAGCAAGGTCCATTACACACGTACAATTGGAACAAGCATTTTACTCTGATTTAACCAGGAGTATCTCTCAAGTAGCTCAGTTATTTTTGAAGTATTCTTAAGGTCCAATGTTACAGTTTGTCATTCCTATGAAGCGGAAACAAGCTTGAAAGATAACAAAAAGCTCAGATAAATATTTGAGAGAAAGAAATTGACAGCTCTCATAATACTTGTAACGATATGTAAGTGTAATACAACGCTTTTCTGTGATTCCATCCTCCTGAACTTCTAGGATTGTGAGAGCCCTTTAATGGCATTTCTCTCTTAACAATGGACCTACACAAATGTTTCATGGTCTGTCTTGTAACGTTAACTAACTGAACCATGATCAATTGCTTCTTAGGCACAGGGACTGATCAGGATTGGTATCTTATTCTTGTTTTCTGTCATCTGTATCCCTCAACTCAGATGAAATGCTCAGTCAGAAGGACATGGTTTGGGCAGTGATGCATGTGGAGTGGGTCACTCATGACTAAGTGAGGCCTACTGAGTCACAAGGAGGAGCTGCTTGGAACTTTTCAGCGTGAGAAAACAGAATTCAGTTCCCTTAACTCGTGTGTCCAGGGCAAGCTAGATGCTCCAAGAGTCTAAGATATATTCAAAGTGTAAATGTACAACAAGGTCTTTTTATGTAGAATCTGGAGACCAGGTGAAATGCTCAAACATGTCCCACAGGCACTAAGCATCTATGCTTAGGCAGTATTGAACTCTTGATTTTGTTGACCCTGACTGAGATCACACTTAAGTATCCCAAACAATACCTACATTTAGGTTCCATAATCTCTGACTTTGTCTCAAGGAGTTGAAGGGCTGGTATGGAAGAGACACTGGTTTAGGCATCCCTAAAATCTGATTGAGAAAAGTTTCAACAAGATAGGGGATTCATCTCGCATCTAGGAGAGGCACAGGAAACTGGATAAAGTGATAAAATTCTCTGAAACTGGTATCTTTGTGTGTCAAAGAAGATCAGATTTACTTTCTCTCCTGCTCCCCAAAAATTCTATTACAGCTGTTTTTATATATTTCTGTCTTTTGTCTACAGAAGTTTATTGCAAATTACAGAAAATTCCTTGAAATTTGCCACAGTTTATTTTTCCTCTCTTTTGTTTGTTTTCAGTCTACTGCAGAAATATGATCACCACAGCACTGCTTGCCAAAATACCACAGAAACAGGGTAGAGACAGTAATGGTGATGTTGCCAAAGAATTTAGATCCAATATGCTGCACATTGTAGAGAGCACTCTGCCTCCAGTAGACGGTGGCACACTGTTTGATTTTTTAAACACTCCATCCCTGCTTTGTGTTGTGTAAATGAATTTGCACTCTTAATGGGAATGCTGCACAGTATAATGCATTTAGGTGTGTGCTTCACCACTAGAGTATTAAAATTGTTTTAATTAGTTAGTTTTGGGTAATGGTCCTTATATTCCCTGTCTCATCCTTCTTCCCAGCTTTGCTGTAATCATGTGCAACTGAAAACTGGAGGATGAGTGTAGGTGTGCAAAAGTATATTTTACATGGAATTACAAGAATTTATCACAAAACAAACATAAATATTTCCTGAACAACAATACTAAGTTGTACTTACAGACTTAAAAGTCTGTAAGGTGTGTGGATATGTTATTATTAAACAGAGGATCAACAAATATTGCTATATGCAAAATCATTTATATCTGCCAATTTTCCCATTACCCTGTCGAGAAATATCCTCTCCCTCCCCAAATCTTGAAGTAAACATTTTAAGTCATTATATTTTCCACTGTCCTTTCAGAATTTTTATGGTTGAATGATGGGTTAAACGATCTGTAAAAAAAAAATCAGGTTTAATCTGGTACAAGAATGAATGTTGACTTTTTAAGAAATATCCATTTCACTTTCCTGAAAAACTTCATTGTTTCTGTGGTGAGATGTTTCAGGGAAAGATTTTTCACATTTTATAAAGTATCTTTGGGGCCAGGAACTAAATCTCAAATAGCATTTGAACTTCTGATTTAAAGCTTATGCATTTTGAGTGAGAATTGGCTCTTTTAATGGATGAAATATCCTAATTATTGCATCTAAAAGCTTGTTACCTTTTTGATGTATTATTTATTTAAGTATTTCCACAATCAGTCTTAGTAAGACACCGTTCCAATGCTTACTGAGTATGAGAATAACCTTGCTCCAGCTCAGTTGCCTGTCAGTCAGATGTCAATCACAGATGTCTGTGAACAATCTTCTCCTTTAGTTAGAAAAGAAAATGTAATTCTTTGTGTGTGGACTTCAGTGCTGGCTTTTAGTTGTTGATTTGTTTTTTGGTTTTTTTTTCCCTTTTATTCCATTAAGTAGACTAGTAAACTTTACAGGCAAGATTGTTTTTTTAAACTTTATAATAAAAAGTTATATCACCCTTTTAATTAAACATTCTTTTTTTGTAGCAATACAAACATTATTTTATGGAAGATTTTTGTGTTTCATAGATTTATTAGCACACAGAAATATTTAGTCACTTTTTTCAATGTAATTAAGGTTATGTCTTAAGGTTTGTTAATCTATAAAGTGTACGCTTTGAATATAAGTGTATACTTACGAATATTGAGAGTTCAGTATTCATTAAGTTATTTCACTTAAACAAAAACAGACTCTTAAATACATTGGTGATTTAATCTGAACCTGTCTCCTATCCTAGAGAAAAGTATCTGGAATGGTAAATCCAGGTTATTTTTTCAATACTCTAAGGAAAGCCCGTGGCTATTCTTAGAGACTTTCAATTGTACTAATATTGCAGTTGGTTTTTATTTGAAGAGTAAAAGACATAGAAGTAATCATTTTTAAAGTTTACAATTTCACACCAGTTACAAATCTTTCTTAGTTTTACCTGCTACTAGCCTTCATATTTGTGTACATCTCTAACCATTTTAAAAAAGCAGAAAGAAATCAGATAAAATTGAGTTACTTGCTCAAGGAATTTAACCAAAGATATTTTAATGGTGTTTTGGTTTTAGCTGGCACATGAGAGATGAAGACATGCTGTTCTGCCTTGTTGTGTCTTATAAGATGTGTAATTCTATTTACCATTCCCTCTTTTACTCATGTTGCTTCAAGAAGCTGATTTTAGACTTTCACAGGGGGCAGAATGAGACCTGCCTTGCTCTCATTTTCCACAACAGCTCTAAATGCTACTCCAGGCAAAAATCCCCCATGATCACCTTTTGTGCCCAAGGGTTTTGAATGTTCTCAACACAGATATTCTTGCTGCTGTCTCTTCTGGACCAGTGTTGACCTGGGGGTGCTGGTTGCCAACAGGGTGAACATAAGCCAGCAGTGTGCCCAGGTGGCCAAGAAGGCCAATGGCATCCTGGCTTGTATCAATAGTGTGTCCAGCAGGACAAGGGCAGTGATTGTCCCCTGTACTTGGCACTGATGAGGCCACACCTTGAATCTTGTGTTCAGTTTTGCGCTCCTCACTTAAAGGAAGACATTGAGGTGCTGAAATGTGTCCAGAGAAGGGCAAAGAAGCTGATGAAGGATCTGGAGCACAAGTCTCATGAGCAGCAGCTGAAGGAGCTGGGGTTGTTTAGTTTGGAGGAAAGAAGGCTCAGGGGTGACATTATTGCTCTCTATAATGACTTGAAAGGAGGTTGTAGCAAGGTGGGGGTCAGCTTCCCTGGAAACTAGCAACAGGAGGAGAGGACACAGCCTCAGTCTGTACCAGGTGAGGTTCAGATTGATGATCAGAAGGAATTTCTTCATGGAAAGGGTTGTTACACATTGGAATAGACTGCCCAGGAAGGCGGGGAAATTACCATTCCTGGAGGTGTTTGACTGTATGTGGCACTTACTGTTATTGTCTAGTTGACAAGGTTGGACTTGACCTTAGAGGTCTTTTCCAATATTAATGAGTGTGTGATTCTACCACCTCAATTGCTTTTCCTTAGCATTTGTTCAGATGCTAAAAAGCAAGCTCACATTATTATTATATATGCCTAAGATTGAGCTCTTAAACCCGGGTTACCTACATGACCCAGGGTCAAATGGATTTCAGGTGGGTTACAAGATGTGGTTTTATGATTTTCATTCTTTTTAAGGATTTTTTAATTATAAGAACAGTCTCACTTCCTTTGCTAGTATTGCTTATGAAGTAATGGGCAATTCAGAAGGAAGAAGTATATATTCTGACCCCACACATTCCAAGATCTTGTAAGTTCAAAATATGTTTTATGAGACAAAGAGAATTTTAACAGAAAAGGAAATTAATGATCAGGATGATAATCCTGGCAGATGGTGAGACGAGATGGTGAAAAGATAGTACTAGGAGTGTTATTTAAGGGTAAAGGACACTTTTTGTGCTTTGTTCTAGACAGATTAATACTAAAATAATTGTTATTGGGAAAAAATATATTTTGCAAAGAGTCTCAGAGTTGGAATAAACACTTCTTTCTGTGTCTGACTTGCATAGTGGAAGTGAAAAGAAACAAACAGTGGGTGTTATAATGAAAGGCATGTTCTCCTAGAAGGTGGCTAATAATGAAATTCTGCTATCTGTAACTCATGATTGCTACTTTGTTGGTGTGCAGCACAGGAAAATATACCTGTATATACACTGTCTAATACATTAGACTTCTTTTTATAAAAACCCACAAGCACAGACACTAATTTGCCCAATCTTATTTTTCCTAGTTCTGTAGGTAGGTACTACAGTCTGAACTCTGAAATTGTCCTTCCTGTGGGTAGCTCAGCGAGACAGAATACAGCATTAAGTAGAGTAGCTTCCATGCTTCTTTTTATTATTCCTAATAGCTGTGGACACTTTACAGTTAGATTAACTTGTCTTTTTTTTTGTCTTTTTTTTTTTTCTTTCTTTTTTTTTTTTTTTTTTTTTTTTTTTTTTTCCTGAAGACTAGGCAGTTCGATTTTCATATATGAACAGCATAGAGAAAGGGAGAAGAAGGGAGGGAAGCAGAATAAATTTTCAGGAGGGACTGTGGGAGTTCTCATGAAAGCAGCAGGTCATTGCTACTACTTGGATCATCACCAGAAATTTACATTTTTATTCCCCGTAAGGCATGAGGTATCCTGCAAGGCAGTGTAAGGTTTTCCTTGGGCATTTTAATGCTTTTACATCTTTCTTTCCGCATCATACATGCTTAGTTGTTTAGGGACCTATAACAGAAGGCCACAGAAGCAGAGGGGAAAGACACGATGTTTATCTTACTTGCAGTCAGTTGGTAAAAAGTTTAGAACTGTTTCTGAGTGGATTTGTGAGAGAGAGACTGACCTAACCTGCACTCATGTCTGTGAATTATTTTTTTACAAAAATACCCCAACTAAAAGAAGAGCCATTTGCACTGATGGATGCTATACAGAATTCCAAGCCTTACAGAGTTATGTTAAAGATCGTAGTTGAAAGTGCAAAACACACAGTTTAGACAAGTAGTTCATCTGTTAGACAACACTGAAACATCTTTAATATGATCAACTACTTTGTAGGTATCCAGAAAATTTCCAGAACTCAGTTCTGGAAACATGAGAGATTGTTCAGAATTGTCATTACAGAGTGCCAGTCTGACTGCAACAGGTAGTCCTGTAAGTGCACTTGGCTACTGTAGCAAAAATAACAACTTTGGTGCAGTCTTATTTTTATTCTAAAAACACAGAGTGAAAACCAGATGAAACTGCTAAAGCTTTATCAGTCTTGACATGGAATTGTTGTATTTATGTGGATTCCATTTGAACTAAAAGGTCAGGCCAGACATACTTGAAACTCAATCCTAACTCTGAAAATATTTGCCACTTGCAGTAATCCTGGCTCAATTTTTGGGTTTGTCATGAGAAATTTGTACATTTTGTCACTAAATTCAATCCTAGATACTACACTGAAAGAAAGATAGAGGTTTATAGGAGGGTTTCTTTTGATGGAAAGCCTGTATAAGTCAGCAAAGGATCATATATTCTTAACTTTTCAGGGTTACTTGCATAACTTTTTTTTTCCTTTGTCTTTGACCATAAGAATGAACCGATGAA
This sequence comes from Hafferia zeledoni, assembly GCA_035583235.1. Taxonomy (NCBI): domain Eukaryota; kingdom Metazoa; phylum Chordata; class Aves; order Passeriformes; family Thamnophilidae; genus Hafferia; species Hafferia zeledoni. The sequence goes on from JAWWEV010000043.1 coordinate 16,038,879, forward strand.
CTATTTTATGTGCCATTAGGGCACAGTTGGAGATAGACTGACCCTTATTCTACTCCCTACAGAGTAAGACAATTTAAATGGACTGTATTATAATTGCTCTAATAAGCCAAACACTCTCAGGACATACTCAAGCCCTTCAAGAACAATAGCAAGATATATATGGTCATGTGAACTGTCTTGTTTCTTTTGCTTTGGATTATTAACAGGAAAGTTTGTTTTCCTCTTGAGCAGATTTCTGTGGAACACACAGGAGCTTGGGCTTCCATCACTTGAACAGTCAGATAACAAATAGTAGTATTTTAATCTCTAGTACTAGATGCCCACTCAGTATCTCAAAGTTGAAGAAGCTTACACTTACAGCCAAAAAATCTTCTTCCAAAGGAAGCAGAACCTGCTGTCTGAAGCAGTGGGAAGAAATTCTGATTTCATGAAGTCAGCAACAAACAGACTTGTGCAATGATGCCTAATAAAAAAAGGTAGTCAAGCCTTGGAGGAGTCAAGGCTGCCTAGGGGAGTGATTGAGTCACCATCCCTGGAAGTTTTTAAAAGACATGTAGATGTGGTCCTTAGGAGCATGGTTTAGTAGTGTACTTGGCAGTGCCGCATTGGACTTGATGATCTTAGAAGCATTTTACAACCTAAATGATTCTCTGATTCTATTCTATGGTTTGAAGTACTACTAAAAAATAGTAAACAAGTTGTTTTTATTTTTTTAGGAGTCCCTCTTTTCTCTTATTTGATCTGTCTGTTTTTTCTGGGGAGTGATTAATTTACCTATAATGAGGAATGAAAGGGAAAAAACAGGAGGTGGGAGGGTAGGTGTGCATTCTTTTCCTCTTCTCTGGACTCATCGTACTCTCTTATCTTCTCTCACCTTTTTATCTGTTGTTCCTATTATCTATCTTACTTCATTTTCATGTCTTCATTAGTAAGTGATATTTAAACTTCCCTGGCTAACCTATGCATTTCTACCCTTCCGATTCATTTCATTTTCTCCTGTCATTGTCCAAAGTTGTAAATTCACCTCCTGTTCTCTAATCTGTTCCTCTTCCTGTCATCACTTTATTTCAAGCCTGCTCTCTGCCCTTCCTCAGAATATTTAAAATGTATAATTTTCTCTCCTCTTCTCTTGTTCTTTTAAAATGTTGATACCATATTCACGTAGCAGGGGTGTTCAAAGTACAGACAGGGATAGCAAGTCAGGAAGGAAGCTTTTATACCCATAAAATGACAAAGCAGCAGGTATCTGTGAATACATGTTGTACCCGAATTCTCTCTTCATCCTGGGACCAGTATGGTAGAGAAGCACACTATGAAAACATTGAACACACAGTCTGTTAGTGCTTTGTGCTGTTGCTTTTATCTGTGGGCCATTGCAGCATAATAAAGGAAAGATGGAGCTATATCAGGCTAATTCTTAACACAATAGTAGTTTACTTTCAGACCTAATAAACCATAAACCGCTTGCTTTGTGTCTTTCAGCCTAAAAAGTATTACTACCATAAAAGTTGTGTTCTTTTCTAAAGGGAAGAAAATTAGGGGCCATAGCAGAAAGCCCAAGAAAGATCATAAAGTGGAAACAGAACAATTAATAGAAGAAAAAATTAATTTCTCTTGCTGAAAGTATTTTAAGAAGGGGAATATATCACAATAATCAACCAGGTTTTTTGCCTTCAGCCTGTCTGAGGCCATGTGGTTTGGAGATCTGATCACTAGTCCGAAAAGGAAAGGCTGTTTGCAAGATTTCTGGGGTGTTTTTTCCTGGAAAAGGTGAGAGGACAAAAGCAGAAATCTGTAACATACACTTTTATGCCTTATAAGGAAAGTATTCATCTATCTATCTGCCTGTCTCTCTCTGTCTCTCTCTCTTTCTCTTTCTACATGCATATATATATAGAGATCCATATGTTTCAAGTTGTCACTAAATTGATTTGAAAGCAGGTTTTTCTTTCATTTGCTGCTCTGAGGATTAGGTTAAAACCACAAAATTTATTACATGGCTTGAACCAATTGAATTGGATTTTCTTATTTGTTTTGCTCTTTCATATTCACTGTTCAGTATTTTCTGGAGCTTTGCATGGTATTTCCGTTAGTAATAATAGTTTTGACTATCTGGAGACAGAACAATGCCAAAGCAGAAGATCTCAAATTTGAAAATTCAAACAGCATTTTGTAACAATCATGCTTGCTTAATATACCCCAAACCATTTTGTCATATACAGCATTAGTATAATTTTAAAAAACATTTCTAAACTCATATTTTGGGTGAGCAAGAGTAGCTGGCTCCTTGTTGTATAAATCAGTCATTACTTTCTCATTTGTGTTTGTGCTGTTTCCAGTACTCTTGATTTTCTTAATAGTGTGAAGTTTGGTTTTGTTTCTCTTTCAAAACACTGCTGCATTCCATTGTCTTTTCAACAGGTTCATTGGGCAGTCCTTTGCCCGTTTTCATTCTCTTTTGATTTTTTTTTTCTGCTAACTAAAACAATTTTCTGATTAAATTGACTGTTAATAGACATTATTTACATTAATTTGCACTTGTAGTAGCATCGCTAGAGGGCAGTATTGATTAAATTAGAAGCGCTCCAGTGCTCTTTGGCTACTGCAGGAAAAGCCTCCAAAGTAAACATCTTTGCATTTTTAATATCTGGTCATGGCTTTTATGTCCATTTTTCATCACATCCTATACATAAAAAGTAAAGTCATCTTAATCGCTATATGTATTAGACATTGTTATTTGTAACTTTATTGTGCATAAAGGAACATTCTGTGACTTCTATAAAAATGTGTGCATGGAGCTTAGTAGAAAATAGATGACATTGAAGTTATTGTAAATTATCATTTATTTTCATGACTTTATTAGAAATAATTCTAAGTGTAATTTTTTGTAACAAAATTATAGATTTGTTCATGGTTTTTTTCTCAAGGATAATGCTGTGAAAAATAAATATCTTCTAATTCATTAACTGTCTCATTGAAAAGTCTCAGTACAGTATACTTTAAAATAATATACATCAAAGGTAACGAGAATTATAAATTAAGACACTCACTCATTTGTTCTTATTGATTTACAGGTCTCCTGACAAATGCAGCAACACAGAATCCTCGTAGGAGTGGTTTAGGCTCTCTGTGAGCTACTTAACATAGTCAAGTTTCACTGCTGTTGATCATCATCCGTTATATGTCATCAACTCAACTGTCTGTTTCTCTGTATCTCATGAGTGACAGAATAATTCCTCTACATTATGAGCTAAAATTTGTTCTACCATCCTAAAGATCACTGGACTAAGGAATATAGAAAAAGAGGTATGCTTGGGCATTAGCAATACAAACAAGTTCATGGTTGACGTTTCATCTGCGTTATACACCACTGCTGGACTTGCTGTTACCTACATGTTTCAATCTGAAGAGTCTGCTACAATGAAGAGTATCATCCCAATCAGCCTTAGAGAAGACTGTTTTGCCTATGGGAGGACACTGAGGTGCAAAAGAGAAACTCTTCTTGTGCCCTAAACTGTCTGAATTGCTTTTATTTTCTTATACTTTCAGTATATACAATAGACCAAAGAGCAAAATCTATTTTAAAGTGGACACAATCTTACTCTTAACAGAATTATGTCATTAAATTGAAGGAGGTCTCCACAAAGACATGATTTCAGCTTTCACAAAGCTAAAATGTTGTTGTCCAGCAGAAGTCTTTATGGAAAGCTGCAGTAAAGACTAACTCAGAGACCTGCTCTTGAAATGCCACGTTTGAGAATACATAATGGAGCACTGAGAGAAAACGACCTATGTTTTAAAAACCTGGACAAAAAGAACACAAACTGTCTACACAGCACCTTTATTCCTCTGTACTTAGATTGACTTTCTCGTACTAAAATCATTTTCAGTTTTAACCAGTTAAACATGCCTCTTCTACAGTTCCATTTTTGATAGTTAAAGTTGGATAATACAGTATTTGCAAAGAGCATGTTTGGTCATCTGTGGCCTATGTCTCATCTGATACACCATTTAGCACCAGAAAGCAAATTAAAGAGAAAACAAAAGTAACACTTGTTTGAAAGAGATCATTAAATGTATTTTGAAAAGCCTAAAGTTATATATTTAACAGTTTTTATATGTTGTATATTTGTAGAAAATCCTATTTAACAATTAACGTGATAACTCTGACAGTCATGACAAGTGGTTCAGAGTTAAGTTGTGTTTTATTACTTCAGTTGTCTCTGAAGTGACTGGTGTCGTTTGCTTTCTTCCATTGGGACATTCTGGATGTAAAGCATGACCAGAGAGGACTGTGTAGAAAAAGCAAAGAATAATGTTGTTTATATTACATAAATGCATTCAACCATTGCACTGTTGGAAGGCATTTTTTATTTTATTTTTATTTTTATTTTTTGTCTTTATGTACTGATAAAAATAGAGTGTAAAATATTTTACTCATTGCTCTTCATAGCAAGCTTTGTTTTTCTTCTTTCTTTCTCTTTCTCTCCCCCTACTTTTATGTAAGGGTCAGTTTGAATTCTCTTCCTTGATCCCATTTTCAGTGTTTTACCTCATTGTTAGAAAGCCCACTTTTTCGGCATTATTGGTTAGTGAAAATTTAGCAAAGACAGCCGAGACAAGGGAGAAATTATGATAAAACAAAGAAACAAAACTTTGTTCCCTTTTACTGTACCTTTTGGCATATGAGTTTGGTACATATTGGTATGATACAATCAACAAGGGAGCTTAATTTCTTCCTGGCAGATGTATTATGGTTTCAAGTATACTACCTAATACTCAAATTAACTTTTAGTGTTATGCTAGTTCTATTCTACTAAAGAAAAATATATAGAGATTTTTCAAGTGACCATAGATGGAAGGTACAAAAATGAAAAGTTGATAAAAGCCTGCTCAAACACTGAAGCTTATTTAATGCCGAGGTTGCAGGAAACATGAACTACAGATCATTTTGTCTTCAAGTAAAATAAATATATACAAAATTCTTATTTAATCATAGGATTCTGACCAGTATCAAAGTAGCAATTAAAGCCCAGCCACTTGTAAAGTGTTATGGACTGACTGCACTATAAATGACCAACGTCAGGTTTAAAATGTCATGCAATAAATGATGGTAAATACATTTACTGTACATTTAGACCTCAAGAGCCAGATCCCTCACTCTACCAACTCTCTGTTTTGATTTATTTTAAAGGAGGCATAGTAGCCTTATTTAGTAAACACAGAAAAATGAAAGATGTTACATCATTTTTGTTGCTTTACAGTATTCAGTTTTGTGTTGGTTCAGCTAAATTATGAAAAATAAAGAAAAACCTTTTCTAAGTGAGATTTGTTCCCTGAGCATGACATCACCAAAGGAATTTCAGCAGCTGATAAGTAAGGTGGGAGCACAGAGGAAGACGGAATTGGAAATTGAGGACATGGGTGGCATTTTGAAGTTTTCCCCTTCCATTTTCATGTCTTGGGTACCTTCATTTTAGTATGCTCAGTTACAGATCATATTGAGGTAATTTATTTTCTGGAAGCCAAATCCTCTAGGAGCTGGAGGATCTAAGAATGTACACCTGAAATCTTTACATCTAAAATCATACATTCCAATCAGTTCTGAATATGCAATCTTATGTCTTTGTTCTCTAAGTACTTTAAGAGCTCAACAAAAGGTAGATGTATGTTGTTTATAAGGTCTGCTCTGGAGAACTGTTAAAGAAAAAAGATTCTGATTATTCTTCAGAGATGCATTCTAATTGCTGAGTTTCCTGTATACAACAGACACCTCAAGGCACTTAAAATGTGTTTTGTGCTTTCCCCTCCTCTCCCAAAATGTACAGTTTTAAACAAACAAAATATACTGTCTGCCTTTGTCACTGTGAATTACTACTCTAAGAGCAGTGGTGAAATGTTTCTCTCTCAGGAACAGTATGTTTTCAGAATATTGTGAATTAATTTTACAAAACTAAGTTACATAAAAAAAATTGTTTGTTTCTGAAAGTATTTTATGTGCCTCTTCCAAAGCAGAATTTAAAACACAGAGGGGAACGTCTTACTTGAATGCTATTAAATATCCTTCGTTTCTCAGCTTGCAAACAGGTAACTTTTTCAAAGCATACTTTAAAGGAAACAGAATAATACATAAAAACACATAATAGAGTAATAAAAGCAACCTCCAGAAATGCAGTAAGCTTTTTTTTTTTTTTTTTTTTTTTTTTTTTTAAGGGTTTCTCTTCTCCCTGGCAAGGACACATTTAGCTACTGCTTTTAATATCTGAGATATCAAATGGAGCAAACATTAGCTCACTAAAGCAACCAATGTGATACATCAGTCACCAATTACATAATTATGCATTTAGCTTCTTTTTTTTTTTTTTCTCCTTTTTTTTTTCCTTCCCAATTCATTTCTTCTCAGCAGTAGATTAGGTTTTTGCATGTGGTATCCTCAATCATTCAGTTGTATACTGAAATTGTACCCACATGCTGTTGCATAAATCTTTAGCCCAGGCACTTACTGTTTCATATAACCTATTTATCACAATCCTGAGTACTAATTAGAGCTTCCAGAAGAAAATAAAAAATTTAACACTGTGTCTGAAAAGTCTCTATACCTGTGAGGAACAGCCAAACTAGAAGGCAGTAAGTGACTGGTTGACAGGAAAATCACAGCATTCACTGCCTGGGCAACTGGACTAGTGGAAAGAAAAAATGAACAAACCAACACTGGATGTAGCACAGGATGCCAAAACAAGAACAAAAATTGGTATATTCATTCAAGGGAAAAAAAAACAAAAACAAAAACAAAAAACAAACCAACAAACAGAAGCAGCTCTTTCATCACATCAGCCTACATATATGCAGTATCTTTTCCAATTAAAAAAATACAGAAGGCTTTTCAATTTAAACATCTTTATACAATGTATATCAAGAATTACATATACACAAGTAACAACCAAGGGCAGGAATGGGTTGACTGGTTTTTTCTGACATCAAAGAGTTGATCCTACATTGAAACAATGAATCTCACACTGGGCTTAGGCAAATAAGGGTGAAAAAAAAGCACAATATTCTACATCATAGATTGTAGATTTCAAACTGGGCCTGAGTAAAGAAGGAAGTCAAGAAGAAAACTGAAGAAAAAAATCAACAACCAAGACCTAAGAAAAAAAGGTTTTTAATTTTAGAGTATTTATTGTTTAAAAAGTGCTTTTTAACAGTCAATATGTGCTAGGGGAGTCAGAGGGAATAAAATTTGAATCAGGGAAATAAGAAAGAAAACATTATTTTAAATGCAGAGATGAGAATTTTACTGATGATGTGGTTGTCTTATTTTGAGATGTAAATCCCATTAAAATTAGAGACTCATGGGTAATGAATAAAAGGTTAATTCTGTCACTGATTAAATGTAAACTAAATGGTGGAAACTAAACTAAAAAGTGGAAGCAAATGACAATAAGCCAGAATAAACAGTGACTAATAACGAGCCATTCTGTGGGAGGATCAACACAAGTTCTTGTACTGCTTTTGACTATGAATGAAATATGAACACTTTGCACCGTTTGTGACTGTCACTAAATTACGCAGATTAGTGAAGATACTGGAGGCATATGAAGATATGCAGAGACCAAATGGATCACCAAATCTTAACAGGAAATGGAAAACTGAAAATATGGAGTGTCAATTTATCATTTCTCACACAATCAAACTAATTGTGGTTTCATTTATGTCATATTTTAGGACATGTGTAAAAAAGGGATTCTGCTCTTGAAATAGATACTGATGTTGATTTCAAGCTGCTCTGTGCCTAGGTCAAGTCACTGATTTCGTATGATAATCCTATTTAGCTATGCCTTTTCAGAGCTCCAGCCAACCATTGGAGGTCCCTTAGGATACATATCTGTAGTCACAGAGAACAAGGTGCTCGTAGTACTGATGCCCTCCGCAGGTGGCTTGGACTGACCATTGGCCATAATTTTTAGGTTTGATGTTGCCAATATTGAGCTAGTGAAAGTGACCTTAAAACACTATATTGTGCTGCACTGATGGAAAATGACCTGTGCAAATGAAGTTGACTACTATATAATACAAAAGCAACTTTTCTAAAAATATAGCACCACACAAAATCTGTTAATGTATGTCTTGGGTTGAGCTGGCAAAACGCCAACTGCCCGAAGACAGAGTAAAAAGGGTTCTTCCCCCCCCAACTAGCTAAAGGAGAAAGCAGAGGGAGAGGGAAAAAAAACTAAAACTCAGGTTTATGCTTAAAACTAACTACATGTATTTATACAGAAAAGAGAAAATTAAAACTACAATATAACA
>JAWWEV010000043.1:16047285-16078542 GCA_035583235.1 Hafferia zeledoni
GTATCATGGTATGGAATACAATATCATTGGCTAAAAGAGGTCAGCTGTTAGCTAGCTCAGCCTAGCTCAAGTCACTTAACAATTTCAGGCCTAATCTAAACTTTAAAGCCTAAATTTAGCCTAACTTGGCTGAAACTATAACAATGTAAAAAAAAAAATTTAAAAAAAGAAAGAGAGAGAGAAAAATGTAATAACAAAAAAAGTTCTACAAAGATCTTTCAGAAAAAAAAAACAGTTTAGGAGTAGAAACGTCAAACGTGTTTATGTTAGGACAACAGGGTCTGATCTAATAGAAGAAACAATGTTAGCATATGCAGCGATCAGTTTATATTAGCTAAGGAGCCTGAGCAACTCCTCAAGCAGTTTTATAAAGCATCATGAGCAATGTATTTTTTCACTGCCTAGGAAGAAGCTGGTGTGTATATTGGTATACACCCAAGAGAGAGACAGGTGGTTTAGTTTGGGTTCTCACACAGGTATAGCAATATATGTCACCCACCTTAGGCAAAAACTATGATGACAGGAAATGCTGACATCAGCTGTGATCCAAAAATCACTTGTTGTGCAGATGCTAACAAAAGGTTGATAATATAACCCTGAGCCAGTTGTCAATGTACAAACATATTGCTCACAGAGCCCCAGTGGCAGTAAAGAGGACCTTCCCATCACAATGTCTAGAGAAAATGCAAGGGTCAAATATTTCCTCCTGTATATGCAGACCAGCTTCACATGGATAGCTGAAAATAAATGTGGGCTTTGTCTATCCACACGGTCCAGTCACATCTACAAACATGTATTTAAGCAGCCTCCAGAACAGAAATTCATCATAGAGTGCAACTTTATGACATAAAAGCTAATTGATATGCTGTTAGCAAACAATGGGAATATACTGAGGCTTGAATAAAATTAGGTTTAATTTGACACAACTTACAATTTTTTTCCTCAATGAAGCCATGTAGCAGATTTCACCACAGACAGTTTTGTTTGTTCCCAGAATTTTGAAGAGAGCAATAAGATGTTGATAATGTAACTTCCAGCCCATGCAAAACAAATCAAATGAGGGTGAAGTCCAGAAGGACAGGAATTCTGTCTGAGTAAATAACAATGACCTCACTGTGCAGAGGAAACTAACAACCCTAAAATGAGAAAAAATCAAAAATAATTGAAATGCCACCCAAGTTCCTTGTTGTCTCATTTTTGCTCAAACTATTACAGTCATAGGAAAATCTGAAAAAGAGTATACTCAATAGCCCTTATAATTCCATGCAATCATGTGTTTATTTTAATTTTAATAATTTTTAAAAGGTAATAGGGCATGTCAGGCTTTCTTCCCTCCCCACCATTCCTCCCCACCCCCACCCCCCGAAAAAAGCAAACAAAAAACAAGCACCCCCCCCCCCCCCCAACCCCCAAACCCATGAGTCCATTTACTCTAATAAGAAAAAGAAATGGAGATAATACAGACTGCACATTACTACATTCCAGGTACTTCTCACTACGTGAAGAGTCTAGAGAGACCAGGACAAGTGTAGGAAGAGTAGAAAACTTTGTCTCAGAACAATTGAACCCTGCAAGACCTGAACACAGAAGCTTTGCAGATGGATTGATCATTAACTGTCCAACCCATCAAGAGAAACTTGAAAATACAGGACACATGCACAGCATTTAAGGGCATTCTTCTCACTTTAGAAATGTTATACCTTATTCAGCTGATTTGTAGACAGAGAACAGGTGAATATAAGAAATAGCCAGTATCTTGTCAGGTAGTGGAAAAGAAATACAAAGAACACACATGAAAGATTGTTGGAATTCTGAAAGGCAGCACTTTTCTATTGCCTCAGTTTAATTTAGCAAGTATAATACTGGGATTGTTGTTCATGATGGTAATTGTCTCTATAACTTCCTTAGTAGAAGCTTCCATATTGACATTTGATTACAGGACCAGAACCACATTCTTCTGATTAATTTCTCTCTGAAGGTAGGGAGATACCAGCTGCAAATGGTAAATATTGTTAGCAATATGTTAACAACGAAATCGGCTCTTTTGGAAATTCTTAGGTACAATAGCGATGCCAAGTCTTATTTGTTATTTTGACCTCAGTTAAGTTAAAATCACATTGTCCAAGGCCTTCAAGAATCTGAAATATCACATGTGATTGATTTCTTTAGGCTGTAAAGATGTTCTGTTATTTATAGGAATTATTAATAACTGCAACCATACTTTCAAGTTTCTGGATCAGAAGAATCAAAATATGAACTTATTTCTGTTCTTCTAATGCAACAGGAAGCAGCATCTGCTGTTTTGGACTACTGGTGCTTGAGTGTGACTGAGTATTGCTTTTCAACTGTGATGTTGTGAAATATCCTTTGGATTATATTGTCCCATAAACCGCTGGCTTGGGAACAAGTTGCTTTACAATGGAAAGTCATTCCTTGATGCACAGTTTTTGTTCCCTTATGTATGCCCAGAATTGCAATAAGCCATGCAGAAATACGGATAAGTTAAATTGCATCTCAGTGGGATCAGCAGTATGTGTTCTGGTGAAAAAGCCACTAGTATAGAAACTCTTAGGAACAGGTTCTAGCATATGTTGAATTGGAGTAGTTAAGGATAGTCTGACTCCCTCTCTTTTTTAAAATATTGTGAACACCAACGTGTTCTCTTTTGGAAGGTGATTGCTACCAAATTGACTACTTCTTGGTAGTTTTCTTCCAAAATACTCACTTTACTGCTGAGTAAACCTTAACATTGCTTTATGGTATGATAGGAATTTAATTTCTGGTTCCATTTATCATACTGGTTGTGTATTAAAAGGAAAGGAGGAAGGGTGCTTGCTCCCTTTGTCCTAGCGGCTTCACTCTGTTTCAGATGTTATCAGAGAGGAAAAGAACATGTTTGGGAATAAAAAAAAAGTAATGAAGAGTGATAGATTAACACAATCTTAGGAATCTTTAGGGGCACAGAAAGTTCCCAAGTAGAGCAAAAGGCCACACCATGTTCTAGGAACCTACATGTGTGGCTGTAGAGCTTCTTCCATCTAAGGAACACATGGAAACTCCTTAAACTAAAAGATAAATACTGCAAGTTAGAGAGACAATTTGTTCTGAAATTTTTGCATTTAATTGTACTCATCTGGTTAGAGTTTTCTCTACTTGAGAAATGCCTTGTTGTTCTCAGATTAACACAATCTAATACTACTGAGAGTTGAAAGCCATGCTAGACAATACTTAACTTACTTGAAGAAATCTTTGTCACTGGCTTCATGACAAGGCTATTTTCTATTATTTAGATGGTGACTGTAGTCTCCTTAGGCAGTTTGACACACTCAGCAAGCTTCCTCTCTTCTTTTTCTCCATTGGTTACAGCCAGTGATGCTGTGCAGACAGACCCACTGCAGTGGTTATTAGCAGTCCTAAAGGAATTTTTCTAAGGTTGTTCAGCCTGATTTGTCAGTGGGTCCTGCAATGCAAATTAAAAGCCCAGCTCATGGTACTGCCTCTAGCTGTGCACTTCTATGCCAGGTGACTAGCGGGCCTCAGATTTGCTACTCTGAGGGGATTTTGGATAGGCTGCACAATCTGAAATCACTGCATTTTGGATGGTTTTCTGAGAAGAACCGAAATTAAGGATTGCTTCAGCATCTCTAATTAAAAAGAATATTTTGCTTTTTCAAAGATCTTTTATCATTATTTCACTGTCTATCTTGTTGAGAATTAGAAACATAAAGACTAGATAGATGCACAATAAAGCTTGTTGACTTTCTACTTCTTTGTAAAGATGTTTTCTGTCTGGAAACAGGGCAATCAGCTTGTAAAATAACTATATACATTCAACAGTATTTTTCTATGCTCCAAACCCAGTTTTTCCTCAAGAACAAATTTGAACTGGAGGTAAAAATGTTTCTCATTCTATTTTTTTAAGATTATACCTAAAGTGGTGTTCAGAGCTGGGACATTTCCCAAGTTTAAACATTTAGCCCCTCAGTGAAATCATTCAGAAGACTGTGTCTAATGATGCCATCTGGTGCCACATGTCATAACACTATCTAGCTTTGTCTGTTGTTTTCTCAAACATAATATAAAAGCCATAAAGTGGCTTCATCATCTGATCAACACCCAAATATTGTCATCTACAAGAAGGAATTTTTTGCAGATCCTTCAATATTATTAGTTAGAGAGGTATGTGTTTGAGGACAACCCTGTGTTCATTGTACCTTCAAAAACTTCCTTACAAGGCACACCTGTTCTAGGGGCATGAGGAACGTATTAAATCCTTAGACAGTGAGTCAGCTGCAGGGAATATATGCTGCACAGTAATCTGTTGCTCAGCTGTAGCATGTATCAGATTCCCAGGCACTACTGTATTGCTATATTCATTTCACTGTAAGGTTTCCCTTACTGGGGTGCATTGACAAAAATTTCAGTCCTACCATGAGCTAAACCAGCATTACTACTCTACTGAAATAATTAACTCAAAATATAAAAAATAAAATAAACATACACTTATTAAGAACTCCAGCAGAGAACTCTTACAGTGACAGATGACATTAGCCTATAGGCCTTTATAACTTACATAGTAATAAAATGGGGTTACTTTTTTGAATTAAGTTGATAACATGACCAAATCGATTTCATTAGTGTATCTGTCATATTTGCTGTTAATGATGGCTAACAGTGGAATAGAAACTGACAACAATCCCTGAAAAACTGTGCAGATCAAAATTATATTATACTGGCATTCATGAATTTTAATAGCCTTTTTATCATGAATTTTGAACTCTCTTTTTAAATTTGAAGCTCACAAGAAGAGAATTAAACTTTCTACACCTGTCTCAACTCCTATTATTTCTATTGTTACAAGTTAATAGGCTCAAGAATAGAAGACATTTTCACTAACTAAAACAAAAAAAAAAAAGACTTGCTTGAGAGTCTCTTGTGGGTGCTTATGGGAGAATGGATGTTTCTCTGCTGCTAAAGTGTTGGCATCAGAGTCATTTCTTCTGAATGACTAGAGAGCTTTAGGACACCCAAATTGCTGTTTAGAAGACTGTTTGTGGAAGATGCTATTTGTATTAATAGACATTGGTACTCTAGTGTGTAACTTCCTTTAATGTTAGTGGAAGTTTTGCAAAAATCTACAGGACAATATACCTACTGTTAGGAAACATCATAGCTCTCTAGTTCCATTATCAGGGCTTAAATGGATGTGAGTTAAAAATATTCAAGTATTGAAATGCTCACCTCAGAGCACATCAACTGAGTACATCAAAATACTCTCATGTAATGGGGCAAGTTGACCTCTCTGCTACTTGAAAATGTGACAAGATATTAGATATGAAACCCTTTACTCTTTTGTATTTCAGGTCCCTGATTATATTCTCTTTCTTCCATTAAAATTATATGAAAATGGATAATTAATAAGGAAAAACTGTGGGGTAATCTGGACATGGGTAAAGAATAACTCTATCTGAACCATTTTCTTAATGAAATAATTATATTTTGACTATATATTTTACACATATATATATAGTGAAGGACTGTGCCTGGTTTGAGCCTACTGTCTTTCTTGCTCTCATAGATGTTACGATCAGGAGCTATGATAGCAAAATGGGTAAAAAAAAAATCAGAGATGTAGTGTATTGAGCTTGGGTAGTAGAGGGAGTCTATCTGGTGTGTAGTCTGCCCTGTGTGAGGGTTGTTCCAACCTTGTGGGGATGTTGGTGTTTGGAAGAGAAATTTTGTACTCAAATCCTATTGCTACTATTAAGAAAAGTAGGGTGATTTTAGTCAGATTGTTCCTGTACTGTGCAAACTGTACATTCACTCATAGGATACAGACTCTTCACAGAACCTTTCTGTCTGCATGTTGACAATGTATACTGAAATATTGCTGCTCTTGGTGTTCAAGGTAACATTATCTGCATATTATACCTATGGTAGATTGACCATGGGCTGCAGCCAGATGCCTACACAGCCTTGCTCTCACTCCTGCTACTCAATAGAAACCAGGGAGAAAATTAAATAGGCACAGGGAGATAATTTACCAATTAATGCTACAGGAAAAACACACTGAATTTGAGAGAATGAGTTCAATATATTGACAATTAAAATAGGTGTGGACAGTAAGAAAAAAAAAATTAAAATATTTAAAGATCTTCTTCTATCTCCTCTTTTCCCCAAGGTTCAAATTCATTACTTCATCCCAAACTCCTCCTCCTGCCATCCTCTAGTGGCACAGGAAAAATGTGGAATGATAGGATTTTAGTAAGTCCATAACAGCCTCTCTGCTGCTCTTTCCTCCGCACATTTTCTTGATTCACCATGGTTCCAGTGAGCTGCTGTCCTTGAGGAGAAACCAGCTCTATGCAGGTCTTCCACAGGCCACAGTTCCTTTCGGCCATATCCACTGTCATAAAATAGAGAATGGTATCTAATTTAGTGCTCCCACTAAAGTGAAAGTCACAAACTGCTCCTCTCCCTCCATCCTGTCTAGTAAGAGAGACAACAGGCAGGGATCCCAAATTGAGATAAGAACAATTTACTGGAAGCAACAAGATAAAAGAACTAACAGGAACGGCAATGATATTAATAGCAAAAGTATATAAAGAGAGATTGATTTACATATAAAAAAATGCTACCCTACTGATCCAGCACCACACAACTCCTGAGACCAAGAATTAAATAGCAATGGACCCTCTATGCACCACCTTTTTCTTCCCAAGCCACTCCCTCCTCATTCTCAAAAGTGAGAGTCCCTTACTTTTGCCCACCCACTCCCAGAGGTGACATGAAGTAGTATAGATAACAACCTAGACATGCCCACATGGCTTCAGGCTCCACCTCCTCACGGCTACTGTGAAAAAATCAACTCTATCTTGGCCAAAAACAAGGATATCCATCTACTCCAGCATTTCATCTTCCACAGGCTTCGGTCTGGATGTATACTCCAGCAAAGTCACTCCAAGGACAGCAGGGAAATACCTGCTCCACAGTGGTGTTCCTCCACAGGCTGCAGGTGAATCTTATCTCCGGCACCTGTAGCACCACCTCCCCCTCCTTCTTCATTGACCTAGGTATCTGCAGGGCTGTTTCTCACAGTTTTTTTCCTCACTTCTCACTGCCATGTAGTATTTTGCCTTTTCTTAAATCTGTTTTCCCAAATGTGCTCTCATCTTGGCTTGGGTGGAGCTGGCCCAGGGCAGCCTGAGATCCTTCTCATATTGCCTGCCCAGGGGTCCCCTGCAAACAGCGCCTGGGCACACTCAGTCAGATACTCTTGCTGTATGGGCTGTCTCTTTGTGAGACTCTGAAGTAAGAAAAAGCAGAAGAATGCATCTAGAGGAGACAAAAGGATAACTGTGGGGAGGAATGGCCGCAGGAAGGACTGGAACATCTCATGGTCCTGGTGCTGCACTCTGTAGGTACAGGCACAATAACCTGCATGTCCAGCAGTGTTTGTCCAGTAGGGAAGTTACCTAGTTTGGGTATTACAGGACACTCTGGATGTTCCCACAAATGCTTCCACTGAATAGTTTTATCCAAAAAGCTGTATGCTTTCCTATCTCCAGTGAGTGTGTTTGTATTTTCTTTTTTTCCTTTTAATTGTTTGTAGTTTTTGTTGCCCTCAGAGCTTTTTCATTAACTGCAATACAGGGAATTTAATCTATAATCCAGCACATTTTACCAGCAACTGTCTTAGGAAAAAACCAAGCCAAAAACTCGACCAAAATGAAATTCCACTGATCCTCAAAGCCACCTAAGTCATGACTTAAAAAAAAAAAAAAAAAAATTGAACTACAGACATGAATGTAAAAATACCGTGGTACTGTTTCTTAACGGGGGTGCTGAGATGTGAAGGAAATCAGGAAATAAGTAAATTGGTGAAGCAATAGATTCTGACAAGAGAGCTTCCTTCAAAATCTCCTTTTGGAATGAGAAAAATTCCCTTTTCCCAAGTTTGTTTCATCTCCTGTCTCTGGGGATAATTGTATTTTCAGTGGATTAAATAAGGAAATGCAAAAGCATTTGTGCTTGTTCCCTTATGCAGCCAACTCCAGGTATCTGAGCCACAGACTTTAGAAATTCACTGACTGTAGATTTCAGTCAATGGAAACCGTTCTGCACTTAATGATACTGAACTACAATCCATGGCTTCTCAGTAGCTTGTGCTTGATGAAGACTAGTTACTTCATTAAGATTATTCCGTTCAGACCATCTCATTGAGTTTAGTGTAAAGTTTAATGCTGTTGCCCATTGCTGTATCCATATTCTGTGAAGTCAATAACAACAGGTAATCCATAACTGAAATCACTGGAAGATGAACCTCCTCCTATTCCTATCTTCTTCTCCACCTCCTCCCCTTCTCCAAAATCCCTCATAAAACTCAGGTTTAGTCTTGCTTTGGGAAGAAGGAACAGAGACGCATGTTGCATGTTATGTGGACTGGAGTGTAATGAATAGTATTTTAAAAGTAAAAAGAAAGTGGACTTGTTAAATCTGAAGAAAAAGCTCAAGACTTTTTGGGGTTTTTTTTTCCACCACTAGCCTTGAGCAGGAATCTCTGTATCTTATATGTGTGGCATGCTGAGTTTTTTGATCCACCCCATCATGATAGTGTCTAACTCACAAAAAAAAAAAAAAAATTTAAAAAAAAAAATTTAAAAAAAAATAAAAAAATAAAAAAAAATCCAGTTTTGAGGCTCTAGTACGAAATACTTGGAAGGTCAAAGGCAAAACAAATATTATTGTATTTTGAAAATCACCTGACTTATTCACTGACATATATGTCCTTTTGCAGAACAGCTGAGCTTGCCAGGGACTTGTGGAGATTGTCAGCTATAGCAGGTTTCTCAGAACCTTGATCACTTAGAGTTTGAGTGCTTTCAATGATGAAAAGTTCACAACCTCTCTCAGCAATTTATTCCACTGTTTCATGATCCTGACAGTAAAGAATAATAATAAAATAGGATTTCTTGGTTTAAAATGGAATTTTTTGCTCTTCAGTTTGCCTCCTGTCCTGTTGGCCACCACTGAGAAGAGGTTACTTCATTGCTACTCTGCATCACAACCTAGCAGAATGGGAAGTACAAGTCAGTAACTTTAATTATGTGTGACCTTATATTTAATTTCAGGATTGAATTTTTATGTATTTGATTTAAACAGCATTGAAGTGGTCTTCTGAGATAACAGGACAGCAACATGTCAAGCGGACTAAGCCAGTGGTGGACAATAAGACCGAAAGGTGCCGGCAAGGGAACAAGCTGACAACCTAGGTTACTGTTTTTCATGGAGCAGACCCTTGATCCTACTCACTTTTGCTTATGTATGGTTCAGCACTATCTTTCACTCTCAAATGATAGAATTTTGTGCGAGCTTTTGACAGCAATTTTCTCAACAGCCAACTTAGAGAAAAAGACTTAACTGGTAATATAAACAGATCTCCACGAGTAAATGGATTTCTCTTCTATGAAAGACATTAATCTGGAATGTAAACATGAAGAAGTGCAATGATCCATAAAAGGGAAAACCAATATGATATTACTAATTTCAAACATGAGTTGTCTCTCTCTGCACCAAACTCCTGAATCCAGGCCATCTTAATAACTGATAGCTAGGATCACCTGTGTGCCGGGAATTAGCATAGCACCCTACATAGTGTAATTACAGTCTTACAACATAGATCCCTTGCTAATAAGCCCCTCCAGAATTCAAAGTGTGTGGTGGAATTATCCAGACTGCTCAACTGCTCAGGGCTGCTGCTGTGCTGGCAAAACACTGGAGCCTGAGATCAGTGATGTGTCAATGTGCTCTACTGTAAGAGAGAGCTGGTTCTGCCATCAAAGAGCTCTCCCTGTAAGACAACAGATCTAAGCTGATAAACTGCTGAATTCACATCAGCTCCATGAAGGATGATTTTGTAATGTACCATTTTATGTGTAAAATAGAAAGGCACATTTTCTTGTTTGTGTGGTACCAGCATGGCAGATAGTGATGTAGCTACAGTGACAGCTGTAACAGTGACATTAAAAAAAGGGCAAAAATCATGACCTATTGCTGCCCCAGTTAGTTCCTATTGTCTGTGTGCATGCAACATACCTTTTGACAGTACATACTTATATATTTTCCTTTGTTTCCCTTTTTTTAAAAAGAGAGTTTAATGTATTTCCTCATAATGCATTGAAAAGTGCATTCTAGAGTTTTAAAAATGTTAATTTTTAAGGAAATTTGCACCATAATTAAAAGCATATATTTCTAATGCATAAAATTCCCAAGCACTCAATCTGACTAATGCTTCAAAATATACAAAGATATACTTCTGGTCATCATGTGCATGTTCAGGCCGTTTAATGTATACAGTCATAAGGTACAATAGCATTGTTTACAATCTAAACAGTAGCATTGTTACAATCTAAATATAATTAAAGGGTATGCAGCAATGAGAAAGGGATCAATATCTAATACGTTGGGGTTTTTTTTCCATCTGCTTTCCTCATCACTGCTAACATGTCAGAGAAAACGCCAATAATTTGATCTCATGCATGTGCTTTGTTGCTTTTCCACTGATACACACAAGGTCAGTTGTGACACAGGATGCTTTAAATTCTCTGAAAGATCCTAAATTAATACATATTTATTGGACAGCATGTTCAAAAATGTCAGGAAATACAAGTGTCTCTCAAATACTAACTGGGATATTTTCAAATAAGATACATTTTTTATTATAAGCAAAGAAACCTCACCTGATTACCTGCAAAAATGTTGGACAGTTCAGAAGTTAAATACTTCTCGGATGTTTTTCCACTAAGGGTATTTAAAAGCTGTAATTTTTATTATAAATTTCCATGTAGTTTTCCATGGAAAAGTGTAATGGAAATTTTCCTGTGGTCCTGCAAGGAGTTTGTTGAGAATACAAGAATGTAATCTTTATTGTTCCAAAAACTTGCAGTTGGCAGTCTTGACAGTAGTAATCTACTTTTCTGTCATGCTAATGTTTGCTTTAATTAGACTGAACTCTTCTCCCAGTTTTGCAGAGGCTTGTATGATTATTTCATGCTAAAGTTTTGATCATACAGATACAAAAAATATTACCTATTTTAATTTTTCCCCCTTTGCATTTCCTTGTGTTGTTCCTACAGTTTACATGGCATCCTACTTCTAGACTGTGAATGGTTCTATTCACTTTTTTCAATGCAACAGAGCAAGGTGCAATGTGTACTGAGAATTAAAAGTGTCCCTGAAGAGTAGGATGTTTGCAAAGAAATAGAAACAACATACGGAAAACAACCAAATATTGTCGAAGATGGCTGACCTTCTAAGGCATAAGAAGAATATAGTGCTGAAAAGGGGTGGGATTTAATTATTCAGTTTAACTTGATAAAAACAGAATTAAATGCTTGTAATAGTAAAGAAGTAAGTTCTATAGTGAGCACAGGAGTAGCACTAACAATCTGCTCCAGATTTTCTGTGGTAAACAATCCATGAAAGGCAAAAGAACACAAATAAGGTGAAGATCAGTGAAAGGCTATAAAAATAAAGAGTATATGGAAAATTAATCTGTTTTTACAGTAAAAGTACCATGTACCCATGAGATTGTAATGTATGTGAAATAATTAAATGCACCATTTGACTTTATTTTCTTGTTAGCTTGGCCTTCAACAAATATCTTATAACAACTTATATGCAAACTTTTTTTATCATCCATGAAGTGCTTTTACAATAATTTCAGGTGACTGGATGTTTTCTCTTTAATATTTTCTGCTCTTAAGCTTAACTCAAACCCATCATCTTAGAGAAGACAAGGATATACCCGCATTAAGATATTTTTTCCCCACGTGTGTATAAAACATGCTGACTAAATGAATACTTTACATCCATGATGAAATTTTTATTTAAAACTAAAAATTGACATTTAAAAAAAATTTAATCCTGTTATACTTCAATTTCTGTAAATAAATAAATGTCACTCAAATAATACTACTGTTAAATAGATTGTGTTTCATTAAACCTCTTCTGGATGTAGCCTAAAGTATGGCAACTGAATTAACCTTTAGAATTTAAATACATGGAAAGAAAATAATATATTTGCATTGCTAATCTAATGTGTGAGTGTTGACGTATGTGAAGTCAGTGATATAAAACTGAAAGAACTAAGTAGAAATGGGAACCATGTGATATGATACAGTCATATAAAAGAAATTACAAGCTAATGAGCAGAGAAAGGTCTAGTGTGAAATAACTGATAGATAAAATTCTTCTAATCTAAATTTATATGCCTAAAAGTTAAGCATCTTGAGTAGGATTTTTTTCTTCCTCAGCTTTCACTGCCTCAAGCACAGATGATTTTTTTTTCAGATCTTCCCTCATAGTTAGTAGAGAATTTGTAAGTGTCCTGAGAAAAATTTACTTTATCCTAAGGGAGACAACAACATGTGGGCCCAAACTGCCTATAAAACACTAGCTTAATTTCTATTGACTTGTGAAAACTTAAAGAACTACCTATGTAACTACTTGCATTATATACTACTACAAAGGGGCCACAATTTGTCCATACTATAAGCTGCTTATAACTCTTTTATAACCAAGACATCAGATCCAGAAGATAAGTTAGGTATTCTAGTGTGGAATATGTGCCAGCAGCCAGAGAATAAAGTCTCTTTGTAGAGATTGTAGAGGAAGCTCAAGTAAACAACAAATGGAAAACAACCAAATATTGTCAAAGATGTATAGCTTAAATCAGATATCTAGCTTGGACTATCTGTACTTTTGTATTTCAAGATTGGTAGGCGAAATAAGACAGGATAATTTTCTTCTCTCTTAGTGTAGGATGTCTCAATTCCCTTAAGTATGCTCTTTGCTTTATAGGGTAAAACATTATGATTTTGTGTTTGACTTTCTTGACTAGTCACCTTTACATCATTAAATGGATTATATTGATTCTATAAAATATACAAACCAATCTAGGACTGCCAATTTCTACAGTGTTGGGAGTTTTAAAACCTTGTAAGATGAAGTGTACTTTTATACCCATGAAATTCATGAGGCACTGGAGGGGATACATTACCTACAATACTAATTTTATCCATCAAGCACTTTGATTCGAGAAGAAAAAAGTATAATATTCTATATGGAGATTCTGTAATTCCTTCCACTGATCTCAGAGGGACTGAGGTTGGCTAATTTGTTTAGTCACAAAATTGGGGTATAGGATTGTTCTTTCATTTTGTTAGTGTAATTGCTCTAGTATAAATATTTTTCCATAGAATTTCAAAGATGAAGGATGGATTTCTAAGCAGCGGTGAGCATGCATTCACATATATGCACACACATATTCAAGCCCCAACCCCAGCCTTGTGAAAATCTCTTGTTCTGCTCTTGTAAATTACTTGCATAAGCGTGGTGGTGGGATCAAAGTATCGTCCACTGAGTGTGAGAATATCACAGGACCACTGAACCCAGAATGATGAAATATCTTTTTTACCTTCATAGTGTTAATTTTGCACTGTCATAATAGCAACAGTACATAGATGGAGGCCTAGATCCTGAAAAACATTTACATGTGTTTTAGAACTTTAGAAGCACTGCTGACTTCAACAGGTATAGTAACACTTTCAAAATTGAGCAATTGTTAAGAACTCAGTTGGATAATAATTCAACAGCTGGTCATGAAAAATAAACTTGTGTCAGATGAGGTAAACTTGAAATATGTTGGACAGATCACTGGACTTCACCATAAGAGCCTTCCATAAATTCCCATTCCTTCTAAAGGCAGTGGAAAAATTCCACAGTCAATGGCATTAGCCTTTCACTCTCCTGCTCAGTGGCTTACATGGGAATTCTTTGTGCAAATGCGTTGTATAATCAAATGTATAATCTGTGATTCAAATAGAAACATATAAAACAATCGCCTCTCTCCATAAGTATTAAATAGAAGTATAAATCAGAGGCTTCTGAATCAAATAATTTATGTGCTTCTCTCTTTGTAGAATGAAATAAAAGAAAGGTTCACTAAGGTGTTGCAATTTGAGTATAATATATTGCGTGAAAGAGTAACCAGGCAAACAATGTTAATTATAACACTGTTAAAAGCTGAAATGCTTAAATCTAAATCATTTATAAGTTCTCTGATAGATACTAAACACCTCTGAAAAGGAAAAATGCTGTAGGCAAGTGTTCTTAATAAGTCTAGTTTGGTTAATTATTGCCTGAAGCATTTCTGAACTAATTATTTACCTCCAAAGGGGGCTCCATGTTTCCAGCATTGAAGTGCCAGATATTGATTTTCTTTAATTGTCAGGGTATAGTATTAGACAGACCACACAAAGCTGAAGGTTAAGCCATTTATAGAAAGTGATAGCCAGGTCCTCCAGTGTCACATACTGCATCAGTGTGAAAGGGACAGCAAGACCCTGAAATTCTGCACTTTCAGGGAAGAGGATTATTTGTCTCTATCATCTGCCCTTTATGGTTCATTTAACATCTTAGATAGCCTGTGCAAATTAAGTGTGTTTGGTAGCTGCCTAACTTCCAAATCAAAGAGACTGCTCTGTTCAACAGGGAAACTAGAGTATTTTATCCTTCTAGTTAACAAGATGTACATGGCTCAACACATAGTGAACATCGAATTATTTTTAAACCAGTTTTACAGTAGATGGTTTAAAAATTAGTTTAAAATGTTTTCTTTCATTTACTGCCCACTTTCCTCCCCCACTTCTTTTTAATTGAGTGAATATACATATTTCACAAAGGTTCTTCATGGAAATTTTGACATTGGTTCTCAGTAGGGTCTGAGTGCTTAGAGAATTTTCGTTTGCCTGAATGGATGTAATTTTTTTGGCCATAATTTAGGATGTTTGAAATATTACAAGTCCCAGCATACTTCAAATCGTTATCACCTTTATATCTCCTCAAACCATGCATGGACAAACATTTGCCAATTGGCTAGAGTTATTCCAACCTACTGCAACAGAAAAAAATAATATAAAGTATGATAAATGTTTTAAATTCTTTGTGATTTCATTTTTTTCCCTTCCATTTCCTTTATGTGATTTTTTTATCCCATGGTGATTAACTTATGCTTAATCTTTTCTAATTTGTGCTCTTAAATTTTTGCTCATTTCCCAGCTATTAATTTGTATGTCCTAATACTTTTTCCACGTGTCCCCTCTTTTATTTAAGATCAAGGACTCCTAAGGGAATAAAATTACATACCTGATCTGGGAGCAAGTGTTGTCGCTGTAGTCAAGCATGAGACATACTACCAGAGATGATTTGGTTCTTACGTGGGGTAAGTTGCCATCTGAAGGTTCCTATCTCTAATTTGTTTTCTATGGAGGGTGACTAGAATGACTGATGATCCTAACCAAGCAGGCTATCTCAAGTTAAGGGGAATGAATCAAGACCTCGTTCATCTCACTTTTTTCCTTGTCATGTATCTGCTTTTTTCCCATTATTTCCCCTAACCCCAACCCTAACCCTTACCCTAACCCTAACATAAACCCTAACCCACATGCTCAAACTGGGCATCATGACCACTGAATTGAGGTGTCTTCAGTTCCTGTGGAGAAAGACAGACATGGAGAACAATTCAGATCACAGATTATGATGCCTACATCTCTTTGTTGGTAGAATATATAAATAGTGAAGTGCTTGTGATGATGGTTTAAGGAGATTATTTTGATGAGATTAATTCCCATCCAAGATGTAATACCATTTATTCTCCTGAGCTATATTAAAATGGAAACTTTGGTTGAAAAGAGGTATCTAATCCCCATCTTTTAAGTTTTAATGAGTTCCATATGTTAAATATGGAGTAGAGATACTGTATTGAGGAATAATGAAGCAAATTCTACAAATAAACAAATCAAAACTAGTAGTCTGCAATGTATTTCCTTGCTAAAGACATGGCATTTGAAAAATAGCATGTGTTAAAAATGCGCTATGTATAAAGCAGGCTGAACTTCAACCCAAACCCCAGGGTCTATTTTGAAAACCTTTGGATTTGGTTCTAATTTTGTATTCGCACCTGGGATCCGTCTTGACCTTAAGGGCATATGTTTGTGTAAATGGAAATCTACATACTACTGTATGATGAAATTATAATGTTGAGTCTCTTTAGTGGCAAACAATACTGTCTTTGACATTTGTTCCACTGCTTGTTGAAGACTAAATTAGAAAAAATAAAATGGCTGTTAAGCATCTCTTACACATTTATTGGCTTATGGAGAATGTGCATTGTTCTTAGGTAACTATAGGTACCATGACAAAACAGACCTCTGCGGCTCTCATTTACCTTATAAATACTTTGGATTTCCTTTCAAACTGGTAAATTCAATGAAACTTCAGCTTGTTTTTTTTTTTTTGGTTGTGTTTTGTGTGTGTGTGTGTTTTGGGGGTTTTTTGTGGTTTGTTTTTTTTTGGTTTTTTTTTGTTTTTTTTTAACCTATTCAAGCCTGATGATTTTCATTCTTTTCTAGTGAGGTACTCCCTATATTCACTTACAATACCAGGATTAAGAATTCGACACACAGTGGTGATATAGGCACAGAGATTGTTCTCATAGAATGGAGTTCTTATATACTATTGAAAAAAAGTGTTTACTGTTGCTCTTAATTCATTAATAAATTTCAAATAACCTTATGAATCTCAGTAAAGAGATGACTCATCACAGTCTCAATAATTGATTTTTCCTCTAAATAATTCTAAAGACTTCTCATTGTTCTATTTGCTCATATACTGGTTAACAAAAGCATTAAAGAAGTGACTCACATTATCAGCATATATAAACTAGAGTAGAGAGATATGGCATGATGATTGTCATATCTTCTAGGTGCATATTTTTGAGAAAATTGGCTTATATTTTTCATATAGTATAAAATAATTAGTAAAATACTCCTTCTTGAGCTTTGAGCATTCATTTTTGGGAAATGATAGTAAGAAACACAAAGAGTGGCTGCAGATACTTTCTTATGGAAAGATTTTATCCTAGTTTGTGAATTAAAGTATACAGCATTTCAGATTGCAACACAAATATTCATATGAGTATATATAAAATACCCCAAACCAACCAAGTAAACATCATTGTTTCCTTGGATATAGTGTCACTCTCTGTTACTGAGTACTGCGCAATGTACAAAGTGTTTGGGTTTGGCTGTCTGTTGTCATGCTGATTTGTTGTGTGGGCGGTCAAAGCAGGTTTTAATTTAGAATCAAGAGTAACAAAGTGTATGTGAAAAACCAAGAGATTAACCAATAGCAGTTGTCATTCAGCAAAAAATAAATTGACGTGAAGCAATCATGAATTGCTCACCAATAGTTTGGGACCAAGAAAAGAGGTAACATTGGAAAGAGTTATCAGCTGCAAAATTCAAAACAGGAGTATCTGAATGCAAAATGCCTCCTTCCACCCCCAAAGATTCTGTTGTTTTTCGCTGATGTTTTATAAGGAATGTCCACAAATTATTTCAAAATTGTTGCTGTTTATATCTCTGTATTGATTATTCTTCTCAGAAACTTCCTGAATTTTCTGGGGATACTTATTGTTTTCCCTCCCCTCCCGCCTCTTCCCCTTCCCTTTCCCCTTTCCCCTTTCCCCTTCCCCTTGCCCTTTCCCCTTCCCTTGCCCTTGCCCTTGCCCTTGCCCTTCCCTTCTCTTGCCTTGCCTTTCCCTTTGCCTTGCCTTTCCATACTTGTGAAAAGCTACAGCCATTCAAAAGACAAAAAACATTTTAAATCGTTATGTGGGCTAATATTTTTTTGAAAATTTTGTAAATTTATTAGATTATTAAGTCAATATTAAACTTCAGATCAACACTACATGACGGAGATATTCAAACTAACCATTAAAAACTGAATGTTACACTTCTTTCCCCTGCTATTTTTTGTCTACACTTCTATTTAGTGTCTTATTTAACTTCCAATTTAATAGCACAGTGGCAGTAAACAGACTAAGTCTTAAAATGTTACTTTTAGGATTAGTTAAAAATACAATTCAAGCTTTTTCATAGGTCTTCCACTTGTCTCACTTTCCAGTGCCCATCGTACTTGAAAGCGGAACTAAGAGAGTGATTTCTTCTTCTAACACTAGGTGGCGTTAGATTAACTGCTGAAGTCCGGTCCCACGAGTCTCAAGCCTTCTCTGGTCTTCAAGTTTTTCCATAGGGCAGTATAACTAGAGAATGACTAAGTGAAGAGTCAGAGATTCTATTTTACTTTTCTTTCATTACAAGCTTACAAGATGTAAGGGCAAAGAGTTAAAATCTTGCTAACCTTTGTTCCTATTTAGGGGTTCTTTGTGGAAATAAACTGGAAAAGATGAATATAATTATTCCAGTGATGGAGCTTTTTCTTTAAAACATTTTCTGGAAAATATGCATGAATGATGATGCCTTTCAGGTGTGTCTAATTCTACTGTAATAAGGTTCCAAAATATGAACTTTATAAATGGTCCAATTGAATTCTTAAGTGCAATCAGGGAAGTATAACATAATTTTGTTTAAGAATTTGTAATATTTAAAGCTGCTGACCTAAAATATTTGAAAAACTCTGAAGACTTCTGTTCATTGATGTGGGTCTTGGAATGCAAATAATTTGTCTCAGTTTTTTAGAACTTATGTCAGTTGTCCTTTAATACATATTCACCTCTGGAAAGTAGACAAAGGATTTCATTGGGAAATTGGGAATGACATTCTCGAATTTGTGATTTTTTTATTTTTTTTTTTCTGTTATTGACTGTGGTGGATTGACCTTGGACATCGGCCAGATGCCCACCTTGGTGCTCTCTCACTTCCCTTCTTCAACAGAACACGGGGACAAGATGTAAAAAATTCTGTAGGTCAAGATAAAAACACATGCATCACTTACCAATTTCTGTCATGTAAAAACCAGACTTGACCTGGGGAAAATTAATTTAATTTTTTGCTTATCAAAATAGATTTATATGATGAGAAAAGAAAAAAAAAAAAAAAAACCACAACAAAATTAAAGAAACATTTTCCTTTTCCCAGGTTAATCTTCACTCCTTCATTCCTAACTCCTTTACCTCCTCCACTCCCCCACCAAGCAGCACAATATGGGTGGAGTGGTTGTGGTCAGTTCTTCTCTGCTGCTACCAGTACACTGATGTATATCTTAGACCAGCAGCCTGATTATGAGTGAAGTCAGGATTTGGTCAACAGAGGAACTTAGTCACACATTCTCCTTTATTTAGCCAGTCAAAACCACAGGCTAGTTCGTAACATGATATTACAAATAGGTAAAACTGCTCTCTGCAGTTAAATAATTCAGTATTGTGAGGTGATGCAATAATGACTTAATGTATACATGATGTTTGCTTCACAATAATTTTCTTATGAAATTTTTATGAAAGATACGTTTGCTTTTGTAAGATAGAGGTGTTCTCATGAATTTCATTCTACCCTCTGAAAGAAGCCAAAATATATAAAAAAAAAAAAAGGCCATGTCAAAATACTCCAATATTAAGGCCTTTCAGATTTAGCTCTGAACTATCTCATGGGTTAGTATAGCTCCATGAAAAGATGTCTGCTTGGGTCTTTAAAGCTATATACTCACATTAAGCTGCTACTGAGGATAATTAAAGGATGAATGCATCCTCAGCTATTCTCAAAGCTACAAAGACATGTAAAGAAGACTTTATATGTGGGGTGTGAGCCTACATTCTTCAAAGTATTATTTGACAAGGAAAAACTGTAGAGACCACAAAAGTAAGACTCCAGAAACAGAGTTAACTCAACTTGCTACAGAAAAAAAAAAAAAAAAAAAAAAAAAAACACCAAAAAAAAAAAAAACTGGGGGGTAAAAATATCTCAGTTCTTGTTTTAAGACAGGTATTCACAAAATAACAAAAGGAAAAGAAGATCTGTATCTTTGTAATTATATGCCACTTCATCCGTGGCACAGAACATTTGTTAACAAACAGTCCCTTGCACTGTGTACTCAATAGCAGAGTGTGTGCATGTGTAATCAGCTGTATGAAGCAATAAGAAATGAATTCCTAAACACTGAACTTCTGAGATATGTCTGGAACATCATCATGAGAAACTACATAATGGGGTGTGCAAACACACCTTCTTGCATACACACGGTTCGTTTCACCCAGATAAGGGAGTTAACACCACAGTTGGCCTTATTAACACATTTTCTGAGAGCTGATGGTCTCAAGCTAATGCCTGGCATAAGCTGGTTAAGCTTTGGAGGCATTCTAATTTGCAATGCCAAGCAGTACCTTTCAAGTTGCTGATCTTAAAGCCAGGATTCTTGAAGTAAATAATGAAATGTACTTTTCGAAGTGCCTTAAAAACATATGTAAGACTTGTTAAAGGGAGACACTGCCTTGGAGAAATGCCAAAGATGCATGAAATATTGTAAATATTACCTAGACACAATGCAGTAATTATCCTAACCATTATAATTATCCCATTCTATTTAGTAGTCTTGGAAAAAAACTTATAAAGTTAACTCTTGATTTACAGCTGTGCAATTATTGTGGTCTATATGTATCACAGAATCCATCTGAAGAGTATTGCAATTTGCTTCGCATTGTATGCATAGTTAGAAGGCTCATGCCAAACACATAGCTATTATCTGTTCAAAATATTATAGAAGTGCAAACTAAATGGTTGTATGCCTGCTTTCCCCATTTGTTCTTCATTAAATGTACATAAAGAGATGTATGTGAGATATTTCACCACCTTGCTACATGTTATAAAATGTGCTCTTCATATTGATTTATTAAATGTTATGTTTTGATCTCAATGGGTGTAAACAGCATGAATATTTCTAAACCAGTTATGTGAACATGGTACATAAAATCTATCAGGACTGGCTTAGATCTATTTGAAAATAAGAATCACAGAAGGTTATAAAGGAAACAGTATTTTCTAGCAATTAAACTCTCTTTTAAGTAGGTCTACTACAAAGTAAAGGATAGTAGTATATTATACAGTTTTTATACTGTGACCTCTCATATTACAATGGAGTTTTTGTGTTTCACCAATTTTGTTTAATGAAGCTTTGTCTCATTCTCTTTTCTCCTTGCGCTAAATTTTGTTCTTCTTTCATAACTTTAATTGAATTCGATGTCTCACAACTTCATGCCATCACTTAATGCAAACCACTGCTCTTTTATTCCTGATGCTTTCTCCTGCTTTGTCCTTGGTGCAACCTCTCTTGTTTTATCTTTTTATCCAAAGTTTACAGAATTGCTATAAGTTACTAGAAACAATATATTCCACCAGTCCCATAACTTATTTTAGTTTTCATATAGGGCATAGGAAGAAAAAAGGTGTTTATTTGGCTATTCAGTTCAAACTCACTAGTGACTGCTGATGAAATTGTCCTTGCAAATGTTCTGTGCATACTGTCTGTGCACGGTCCTGTAGGTGAGGGTGGCTCTCCCAGTCCCAACAGAAGGACTATTTACATTCAAGCTCATAATTTCTTTATGATTATACTGATTGCCAGCCTAGAGGGAATCCTGTAGTGGCTTTTCTTCAGTCTTACACTCAAGTCCTGTTTCTATGAACAGTTGATCATAGCCCGTTCACTGGACTCTGTGCTTAGTTGCTCAATCTTTTCTGATAAGTATGCACTTACAAAAAGTGAAATATGTTCAGATAGACAAGGTTTTTGAAGGTGTTCAGCTCATAACCTGATGTTTATATAACTCACTTGGGATGATAATGAGTGTTTTTGTCAGTGAGTAATTCACATCTCCTCTAACTTACCCTAACAGCCAGACTATCTCTGTTACTGCTTGTAATTTGTAGATTTTTTTTTTTTTAAGAAAAATTGCTTATCTAAATGTATAACCTCACTCACATTTGTGTCCATCTTTTTCACTATATTACTGAAAGCAAGAAAGGAGCAAACATGCATTTTGGCCTTAGGCTTATAAGAAGCTGTGTTTGGTATAATTAAAGACCTAGCAGACTAAGGAGTTAATTAAAATAATTAGAACTGTGCTGTATATGCATCTCTTGCACTCTGTATTTCTCTCTCTCTCTCAACATATTTTTTCTATAGTTAGCTAATGCCAAACAATTTTTTATTAGCTTTGAATAGAAATCACTTGACTGAAATTGACAAACAGGAAGGAACAACACAGCCATGTGGGTTACAGAACTGAATTTGACACTGAGGAGTAATAAAACTAAAAACTCATAAGGAAACTTATAAAACCAAGACATTTCCGAATTTACTGAAATGCATTCAAGAATAATCTCAAGAAAACTGAAGTAAGGTGAAGAAGATAACCGAAACTAAGAAGGAAAATTACAGTGTGATTTGGGAGGGATGGGAAGATGAGGGAAGAAATATTCTGCTCGGGCTGGAATAATGAGAGTCCATCTGTTTTGCACAACTGTCTCAGCAACCTTAGTGAACACAGAAGTATATCTGGAGTTCATAAAATCTGCACATGCGATGCTTTATGCTCTGCTGTGGTATTTATTTGAGAGTTTGTTCTACTAAACTGAAGATATTTTCAAGGTTTACAGTATTTATTTTGCTTTTATCTTACTCCCTGTCTAT
Source organism: Hafferia zeledoni (assembly GCA_035583235.1). Taxonomy (NCBI): domain Eukaryota; kingdom Metazoa; phylum Chordata; class Aves; order Passeriformes; family Thamnophilidae; genus Hafferia; species Hafferia zeledoni. The sequence continues at coordinate 16,069,831 of JAWWEV010000043.1, forward strand.
TAATTCAAAGCTTGATGATTTCTGTGGCTAATCAAGAAGGAAGCTGAGCTATCAATTACCTTAATATATATTGATAATAGATGATAAATATTTGATTGAGCAACAAGGACATCAGGATGCTTCTTCTAATTTCAGAGAACATCAAACTGAGAAAAGTATCTTTCTAAGGTGCATTTGCTCTTCCACAGGGACACAGTCATGTGGATTGCATCAGAAGTCAATTCAGGGAAAACGCTTTAGAAAATATTTCATTCTATCTTAAAACACTGAAGATAAGTATAAGAAATTTATAAAGAAGGAGATGTCTAACTCTCTTCTCTATGGCTGGAACTATGAAGATTAGTTTAGATAACAAGACTGATTTGGAGATGGTTAAAATTAGGCTAGAATTAGCTAAAATTATCATCAAAGTGATTTCAGAGACTTTAACCTTAAGCTGTTTCTCATCTCCCACTTTCACTTCTGTCTACTGTTATATCTTCATTTTGTGCTGTGCTTATGCTCCACATTTCCTGATGATAGGGATATAAATAGGCTTTTGTGCCTATGCATTTAGAGGTATACCATAGTAAAAAACCAAAACCAAACCCCAACAACAATAACAACTCCCCCCAAATCCCCTCCTCAAAAATAGAAAACCAAGCAACCAACCACAACAACAGCAAAAAATACACACACACAAAATAATCCGAACCCACCAATGAAAACAACCATACAAAAAACCAGAACCTACCCAGAAAAAGTCACCAAAACCTAAACTCCCAAGTTTTCCAAATTTAGTGAGATGTAATTTTAGAGCACTTGTCTGTACTCTTTATATTTATGTTCTTTGAGTGCCTGATTTGGCACGAAAATCAATGGGACATAGACTTGCTGCTCTTCACCTGCATACATACTGTGGAGTGCCTTATCTCTTCTGTGTCCTGACCAGGAACCAGCTCAAACCCACTCACCTTTCCTTCTGTTCTGTGCTTCCAGATTTATTTCCTGGGAAAAATTAAGGCCTTGGATAGGAAATATGATAGGAAAACTTCAATCTTGGCTCTATATTTGGCAGAGCTACAACTGAAACACAGGCCTAAAGACAAGAATACCGAGTTTCTTTACTCAGTGAGTTCAAATACTGTGACTGAATTCCGTAAACCTCATAGATGAGATCTAAGTCACCAAAGCTATTTTTAGGATTGGGTTTTTATTGAGCCTCAGTTGCATCTCAAATGTGTTAAGGAAAAGTGATGCTCAAATGGCATTATAAGTTTCATACAAATAACAACGTTTTTAAATTAATGTAGCTTGTTATTGAATGGAGAAGCCTCTTGCTTTCTTCTCTTGTTTCATTCCACTTGCTGGTTATACCTGATGGACACAGTGAGTTTTCATGGCCTTATAATGACAGGTCAAATCTAGAATGTGTAGAGCAGCCTCATCAAAATTACCAAGTCCTGATATCCATTCATCATAAGTCACTTATGTCACTTATGTCTGAGGAACCAGATACATTATCAGTCTCCATGAGATAGTTCTGTAAGTACTTCCAATACCCATGTTTGCTTCTAGTCATTCCCAGTAACCATGTTCTGTTTGCACAGCAGCTGATCTGCTGGCAATGGTTTTGCTCTGCCATTGCTTTAGCCTATAATTTATATTGGAAAAGATAGATTGATAAGCTTGATGCAACCATCAGCCTTATAACAACATACAAGTTTCTTGACTGATCTTTCTTATCTTGTCAAAATAATTCAGATTCTTTGACTAAAATTTATTTATTCAAAGTCTACTAAATGCAGCCTTTGTGAAAGAATTCCTCATCTTGTGGGTACTGTTTCACTCTTGAGTTTCACAGCATAAATATTGTTCTTTGATTTTGTTCAAACTGCATTGTTTTCAACAGAAATATGCATAAAATATTACAAATGCATATGTAAAGTTTGATCTGTTCCTGTGCTCATTCTAGTCAACCTTTAGGTGAAACACATTGTAATATGTTCCTTATGTTAGCAAGGTTTAAATTATATTTATTTGTGTGAGCTACCATGAGGAATACTGCAAAGGAACAAAACATATTATGTGCCTCAAAATGGCTGGAACTGTTGCCAGGAAAACAGCAGATGTTTGTTCAATTCACAGCAAGAAAACTGATATTCAACATTTAGAGAATTTATTTCAGAGAATTTATGAATTGTGGGGGGGATTTTGGAGACAATGTGAACTGAAAGACAAGAGACTTGTTCTAGTTTTTGGTTTTGTTGTGACTTGCTGTGTATCTCTGAGCAGTCACTTCACCTTTCTCTGCCTCCATTTCTTCTTTCATCCATTTCCTCCTGTTTTTAGAATGCAAGGTTTTTGAAAGAGCCTATATTACACATTTGCAGCATGCACAATGAAACCACTGCAATATAAATAATAATTATAATGAGACCAATTTTAACTCTGCCCTCAGCAGACAAATGAAAGAAAATTCCTCATTTTCTGTAATTTCAGAAAAATTGCTTGTTATTAATGTTCTTGTGAACACAACAGGAGGAACTGGAAATTGATCAGGCTCATGTCTTCATTCTATAAACTTTCTGGCTGGTTTTAGTGAAATCAACTCAAAGCTGAGCTGGAGTTCAACCAACCGACAGAAAAGACAGGCTTTTAATCAGGTTTCTCTACAATGGAGCACATCCATTTGATAAATGAACTAATTAAGCAAATGAATAAGTATAACCTACCACTGTGAAAAAGCTTCAGATCCACATTGATACTTCTAGAAATCCACAGAAAAAAAGGATGAAAGAATACAAGTTGAATTCATGAAGCATATTCATGTAAATGGAGATTTGCCATGGTATAATGTGTGCTTTGTGTGTATAAAGCTGACAAGGGGTAAAGAAGTCTGAAATAAGGTTATTTCACTTCTGAGAGTTTTTTTTTATAATATCAGCCATTTCACAGGCAGAAAAATGTAGCAGTGACTCATGCTCTTTCTGAATGTCCTTTTGAAACGAAAGCAAGTGAAATGCCATAACACCTGTATCCTGATCTTTCCTTAAATATCCCAAATCCATGTTTAATCACTCTAGCAAAAAAAACTCAAAAAATCTTGCATGATAAAAAAAAAAAAAAAAAAAAAAAAAAGTGAAGTGAAAACCAACGCAGAAACATTTAATATAACTTCAGCTAAAGTTTTGGTGCTTTGTGTGACTATACATTTCTAGGATTGATCTGACAGCTTTGGAAACATCTCACTGATTTCAGGGAAATAACAGTGGTCCCTGAGATGTGGAACCTTTTGTCAATGTGCTACATCTTCCATACAGAATTCTTGAAACCATGGCCTTCTCTAAAAAAATATTATATATCAATCAGAGAAAAACAATGACTACTCAGGTTACAAAAATCACATGAGGAGGTAAGAGTTTGCTATTAGAACTAAACAACTAAATTAATTTGTGCCGTTGTGATAAAATGCTAATCACTGCTCATGGCTGTCTAATCTTCAGCTGTTTATGCAATTCAAGATGCTTTTAATTTCAGTGTTATTTAGTAAGGTGCTTCTTCTCCTACTTTATTATTATATTTTATAGAATTATTGTGGGCTTTTTTTTTCTTTAAAACATAGTACACATATTAATAACCTGTTCCCAGAACCTGTTTTTTTCATTATGATAATAGGAATCAACAAGAAACAGAAATCCAGCTAGTGAGAGCTTCTGAACTGAACTTGTAGAAAAAGTGCCATTTCTAGCTAGCTATGGAATCTTTTGCAGAGAACAGTTTTGTGCATTTTACACTCACTATAAGAATTACAGAAAGCAATGAAACAATTGGGGGAAAGAAGAAAAGGCATTCATCAGGAAAGAGACTACGGTTGCACAGATAATACATTATTAAGATTCACTTGCTTCTGTGATATGTCAAATCATTTACCACTGATTTTACTCTCATAGAATCATAGAATCATACAATGGTTTGTGTTGGAAGGGATACCTTCCAATAGACCAGATTGCTCAGGGCCTATCCATCCTGTCCTTGAACACTTCTAGAGGTGGTACATCCACAACTTCTCTAGGAAACCTGTTCCAGTGCCTCATCAACCTCACCGTAAAGAATTTCTTCCTAACATCTAATCTAAACCTACCCTCTCTTAGTCTGAAGCCGTTCTACCTTGTGCTGTCACTCCATGCCCTCCTAAAAAGTTTCTATTCAAATTTTCCAAGGCCCTGCTTAGGTACTGGAAGGCTGCTGTAATGTATTAATATAGTGGTAACCTTTTGAAGCAAGTGCAGCAAGTGGAATTTATTGTATGGCTGACAAAGATAAGTGGAGGGGGAGAATTCCCTCCCTTAAGCTGCTGACTGCACCTCTTTTTATTCAGTCCATCATACAGTTGGCTTTCTGGGCAGTGCTCATAGAATCAGTTGGGTTGGCAGAGACCTCTGAGATCATCAATCCAACCCTTAATCGAACCCCACTTTGATTACTAGATCATGGCACTAAGTGCCACGTCCAGTCTCACCTTAAAAACCTCCACATTGCTGGGTCATGTCAAGCTTCCCATCAACCAAAACTCACAAGTCCTTCTCAGGAATATTCTCAATCCATTCTCTGTCAAGTCTGTGTTTGTGCTTGCATTTGCCCTAAGCCACTTGCAGGACCTTGCACTTGCCCATGTTGAAGTTCCTGAGGGTTGCACATTCCCACCTCTCAAGCCTGTATATGTATAAGTAAAACTAGCTGAAATTTTACTTTTCATTTCTTATAAGTGTTTGATTGGAAAGTGGCTGTTGAGTTTTAATTAGTAAACATTAGTAAACACAGTTGTATGAGTCTGTATGTTTATTCCTCATTCTTTAATTTATTTTAATTTAATATTTTTAAGAAACCCTTGTGCTCCACTGGCCAGAGAAACAAAAAGGGAATATGAAGATATTTTAGCTCCAAGTTCTCGTCTATTCAAGAAGTTCTGTTTCTTTCCTCTGACATCCTGATTTGTAAGAAGAAAATAACCATCTCACCTTGAACAATAAGTTTTCTTTTTTGTGTTAGCTTGTTTGTTTTCTTTTGTACCATATATACAGTAGCCAGTGTACCCAGTTATGCAAATCTCTGTTGTGGTATATTTACCTTTTGCAAACTGTCCCATGCCCTGAGACTGAGGAATAAGAAATAAACATTGTTCTTTCTGCTCGGTGCCTCTGTGGCCCCTTAACACATGCATCAGAGGTTCCTCGTGTAAAATTGCATTAAGTTAAAGTGGGTAGTAGTGTAGAGAAATCAGAGTTGGAAACAATCGAAATGTTGTTTTGCAAGCTGAGAGCAATGCTCTTTAGGGAGAAAGAAAGGGAATGTAAAATACTAGGCAAAGTCACTTAGAAATTTCAAGACTGCTGTGATGCATTGAATATTTTCACAGGGGAAAGGAATTTTATTTACAAGAAGCAGGCTGCCAATTGAGACTATTAGCTGTTCTGTTACCCCTACATAATAAAGGTAAATCATGAAAGCTGTGCAGATAACAGATGGATCAACAGAGACAAATTATTTGTGATGTAACTTATAACCAGGTTGAAGCTGAATTATTGTGAGAAATGGACTGTACGTTACAAGAGCACTGAATAGTTTGCAAGATTAGTGAAAACTTGACTACGCAAATGAATGCATTGAGAGAAATAAAGTGCATCTTGTTATGAGCATGTACTGATTCATAAAGAAAAAATGCAGGGTAAATGGATGACAGAGATCAGATTTGCTTGTAATAAACGGGGAGGCAATCAGAGCAAACTCAAATTGTCCAGTGCTAAGGACACACAGTCATGGTAACAGTTATAGCCATCTCCTACAGACATATATAATTTCCTGGACAGATTAAAATGTTCAAAATGAATTATTTTTTTCCTTTTTCTTCTTCTTCTTCTTCCTTTTTTTTTTTTTTTTTTTTTTTTTTTTAATATTTTTTTTTATATTTACAGGTGCATGACAAATCTGTGATGACATCAGTGGTAATCACAGATCTTAAAACAGACAAACAGACATGGCTGATTGCTTGATTAAGACCGAGTGACAGAAAAATGAAGGCTGGAGCTGATCAAAGCATGACTTCAGGGATGATATGGAAAAGGCAACATTTGCCTAATGCTAATATTTGAAACCAACTCACTTTGCCTAGAAGAATCAACTCGTGGTGCTAATTTTTTGCACCATATTCTAATTCTTTATAATTTAAATTTGATTATTACTCTTTCCATTTTCTTTGGGTAAGCACAACAGTCATGACTGGATACTAGCTTTTGTCATTGGGCTAAAATATTAATCTTTTCTAACTTGTTTTATGCTAATAAGTAAAGTGAAATCTCTTTCTAACTTTCTTACATATCACTTTTTTGTTACACTGCTGATCTGTATAGGATGAGTTTTTACCAGACTCCAAAGATAGATGCAAGTTTTATTCAGGGTAAGAACTGACTGTTCTGAAGCCTGCCAGTTTTATTAGATTTTTTTTTTTTTCCTATTGAGCCAACTCTGCATTGTAGAGTGATTTTTACTCACAGTATCCCAAAACCCACACTCAAACCAATAATCATGTGTTGATAGGTGAAATTAGTTTCAGAATTCTAATGAAGCTCAGCAGCTGGGAGACAGACAGCTCATCTGAAGATTAAATGAGAAAAATTGCCACTTTTGCTGGTTCCTTTAGAAACTCATTTACATTCTGTCAGCTCCCATTAGGGGTGGAACTGCAAATATTGAGGGAAATATGCATGAATTTAGTGCTGAAACGGCCAATCGTGATCAGTTCCTTCTTGCTTACAAAGCTGCCAGAAGATTCTATGTAGTTATGCCTTTTGGAAACAATGGGTGATAATCTGTATGCTTTCAACTTTTTTTTAGCATTTTGAATTTATCATAACCAAAAGAACCAATACCCAGCACAACAAGGGGAACACAGGATAACAAGGTAATCCTAAATCTCAGGCTTAATGTTTCTGGAGCTGTCCCTTTTGTTTTTCTTCTTCTTCTTCCTCTTTTTTTTTTTTTTTTTTTATTTCCCCCCCCCCCCCCAGTCATGCATCTGTAGAGCTTCAGTATTTCTTTTTGTGTGACAGTACCGACAACAATGACAAGAAAGGTACCACACAATTCTTCTTTCCCTGTCCTTGTTACAGCCCTGGTTTTTTTATGTACTTGGATCCTCATCATATTGACAAGTTTTCATGAGGTCTGCTGACAGAGTCAATAGTACACTAGAAATCTATAGTATGCAAGTGTTATCCAGTTCTCCACTGACTTTTAATTATATTTATGTAGACCACGAGTAGAGGTGACTGTGACAAGGAAAGAAAAGCATGTAAGAATTCAATCAGAGATGTAAAAGACAATGTATAAGTGAATATAGGAAAAATAATGCAACTTTGAACATTGGAGAGTTTAATCTTGTGGTGTTGCAGATTTTTGTTATTTTCAATTGTTTTTAAATAAAGGTAATAGAAGATTAATAAAGACATGGAAAGTTGTATAATATGTTCAAGAAATATTTTCCTACTGTACCTGGAGTAGAAAAGTTTAATGAAAAATTCATAGTTTCAATGAAACAGCCATTTTTTTATTTCAGAAATAATTAGGAAAATTACTAAATAGAAAGTGATCTTTTTGTTAGATCTGTAAGTTTGAATAGCTTATCCCTAACAATTCTAAAAGAAAATAAGATCTCTAATGATGTTGATTTTTAATAAAGCTGAGTAGATCATGACATGGAGTCTGGCAATCTGAAGAACATGCTAACATCATTGGACTGATACATGACATGTACAACTCAGTTCTATAGGACATGTTAAATGGCTTGATCTACACGGAGATGATCATGATAAAGCAAATGATGTTGCAAAAAATGACACAGTAAAGAACTAAATTGAACATACATTTTGAAATGCTGTGCAGCTCTATGATGATACTAGGTGTGAATACAGAAATGACAAAGATTGGGAACAATTAGAGATGTTGAAGGATTCTTCATACTCCCAGAGATGTAGATTTTCAACTGGTGCAATGTTTTCAATGTATCAACAGATAATCCTTACTTCCTTGCTCCTTCCACTCCTCTAAAGATATAGAAAAATCATTCAGGACTTAGAAAAGAGCTAGAACAATGCAAGTTTTGGAAACCCAGTTTCAGAGCTCTGGAGTGAAGGGCTTAGCCAGTTGACCTTTATAAAGTTTAAGAAATTTCTTTATACTGGACTTATAATTATTTAAAACACTAGAGAAATTTGAAAAATAAAAATCCCGATACACACTATATATGTCTTATGGAATCAGATTGCTATTTCAAATGTATGAAGGAATATAAACTAAAAGCAGAAGGAAGATTAATTTAGTGTCAAGAAACAGTATCAATTAGTATTAATCTCTGAAATAGCTAGTGGATACTAGTGGACTCTTCATCACTGAAATCTAAAGTATGTTTGTAAAAAAGAATACAGTACTTTCCACAACACCTATGCCAAAAAAACATTTAATAAAACACTAATAGCATTTATATATATGTTTAGAATTTAAAAAATGTGAAAGTTATACTAACTTATAAGTTCAAAATTTTAGAGCATTTATCATCATCATCATGGCTAGGCTTCGCGAACGAAGATTTGGGAAGGGAACTACCCACGCTTGCTGCAAGCGTGCTGATGGCTAAAAAGGCCGATACGGGATAGGCAGGTCCAGTCACAAAAGGCA
>JAWWEV010000043.1:16078642-16113082 GCA_035583235.1 Hafferia zeledoni
GAGGGCTAGCGAGCCCATCCTGCCCGTGGACACACTTTGTCTGACCCTTCAGCTGAGACCTGTCTGGCATGGGAGACTCTACCGGCGGCACAAACCACCGCCAGCATAGCTCTCAACCTCATGAGGGCACGCAAGCTTCTCCCTCACGACAAGGGGGTGTCCCCGGAGAAGAGAGCATTTATAATCTATATAAAAAGTAATCTCATGGGAGCTATTGTCCAGTCAGCCTCACCTATATGCCCAATGGAACAGATTCTTGTGGAAGCTATGTCAAGGCCTGTGGATGCCAGAGGTGACTGGAGACAGCAAGCGTAGTTTCACAAAGTTGCAAATTGCGCCTGACTAATCTGGTGCCATTCTATGATGCACTGACCAAATCACTGGATGAGGGAAGAGCTATGAATGTTATCTACCTTGACTTCTGAAAGGCCTTAAAATGGTCCCACACAACATCCATGTCTCTAAATGGGAGAGATATGGGGTTGATGGATGGAGTATATGATGAATAAGGAGTTAGACAGATGGCAGTATGCAAGACTTGCAGTCAACAACACTATATCCAAAGGCAGATTAATAACAAGGAATGTCTCTCAGAGGTCTATACTGGGACCAGTATTATTCAATATATTTATTAATGACAGAGACACTGAGTGGATCCTCCACAGGTTTGCAGATGATACCAAGATGAGCAGTACAGTTGATTTGCTTGAGGGATGGAATGCCATCCAGAGGGATGTTGTCAGGCTTGAGCAGTAAGCCTAGGTAGACTTCATGAAGTTCAATAAGACCAAGGTCCTGCACCTGTCTTACTATTAAGACATAATTCAGATGGCCTTAGAGTTAAGAGTGGATACTGATTTTAATTACACTTGAATTAACATGCAAGTGTTGTTTTAGAAGTTTAGTGATTGGTAGATCTTAATTTTCAAAAATTACCCTAAGTGATAAAGAATAATAACTAAAGATCATTTTCTTGTTTCCCTGATTTTGGTTTTGATGCATGTAATACAGTGATTGCTGAATAATATTAATAATAAAAAAAAAGTTGAATTTATTGATTTTTGTCTGAGACTGATGTATATAAAGGAGATTTACATTATGTATTTGCATTGCTGGCATATCTGTTTTTGCACAAGCACTCATAAATTAAAAACCTTTCTTCATTAATTTCCATACAGGTCAATGACCTATATAACAGCTCTGTACTATAAACACTCTTATACTCTACAAATTGCCTTACATATTAGAAATATCATCTCCACATAGCAAACTCTCTGTTAATGAATAGTTGAGTGAATAAAATGCATGTTGAAAAATGAATAAAGATTTTGTAAGGCAATTAAACTCAGCACTATGTTTTCATTACTCTGATACTTGCATTACAAAGGAGTATTGTACAGTCAGAAAAGTGTTATGAAGATAGATGTGCTATTATTGTGAAACTCAACAGCCTTCATATCTAACTTCTCTGTTCTGTTTATACTATGCTGAAAAATAATTTATTTTGAAGCTATAAAATTCAGTATGTCAAGAATAAACATTTATAAATGTATTACTGATTTACAAGAGCCGCTAATAAAAACTTGAAAACATATTGACCATTTTAATAGATAACTATTTTACAAGAATGAAAAAATGAATCTGTCATACAACAGGCAAACATATTATCCTCTTTCAAGTAAGAACCCAAGTTTCTTCTGATATAATTGTATTTTGCATGAAATTATTGTTACTGCTGTTTAACATTTGTATTGAAGTATTGTCTGAAGAACAACTCATTGCACTATAGCAAGTATAGAGTAGAAGTCCACAGTCTATGATATGTATTTATTTGAAAAGAAATGTGATAGAGAAAGCAAGGAGGTGGAATTTCAATAAGGACTTCGCAGTAGAGAAACAGATTGATCCAAAGCATTAGGTAATTGGCATGGTACATTCTAATTGGGTTTCATATTTTCCCAAGTACAGTATTTTGTTGAAGTTTAGGAATTCTCTAAAAAAAAAAAAATCTAATGGGAACCTTGTTAGCCTAGTAAATCAATCCTAAATATATGGCATGTGTAGCCTCCTGGTAATTTACCTGCACAATCCACCAGCAGTTTTGGCTTCCTAGGAGGGCAGTTCTTTAAGTGTGGCTCTGCATGGTGCTGAGAGCCATGCTCTGGTGCTGAACAAGTAAGACCTTGAACTGAATTCAATATAGCTTTGAATATGTTGCTTTGGGATTTGCGCTAATGTATCTGCTTGGTGTTACAGTGTGTGCACTGTTGACATTTTAGAGATAGATTGGCTAAGGGAGATAACTTGGCTGATGCAGCTGCCAGACGCTTTGATTGCTACAGGGCTGAGGTTCCCACAGCGCTGGTACTGTAACACTAAGCAATTTTTCCATGTTGGCTAGTCTTGAGCCATGTGGATTGATCCCAGAAACATGGATTCTGGGTTTTTAAGAGTACACAATTTTAGACAACCCACATCTTCCACTGCTTGCTATAGAGCTCTGTTTTCATTCAGTTCTGGATTAAACATACATTTCAAAATAGGAAATCTTTGATTAAATGGAATTTTGCCTCTCTGCTCAGTTCTAATTAGGTATGAAGAACAGAAAGAAAGATGAAGTGATGAGAAGATTGATGATGAATGCTAGCTACCTCAGACCCTCGCCCCTCTTTCATACTCTGAGGGAGAAAATGAGAATTCCGACAATGATAAAAAGAGACCATAACAAAAAAAAAAAAAATAGTAGTTCAATTAAAATTATGTTTTTCAATCTTTCCAAGTAGATGTCTGCTTATTCAAAGTAAAATTTTCATGACCACCTCCCTCACAGTTGCTGTAAAAGTAAGTTCAATAATATATCAGTGAAAAGTCAGTAGAATTTACTTGTATGATTCTGTTTGCAAAGGTTGCCAGAGAATATTTTCAGATGAGATTACAGTGTTTAGGAGCAGACAAGTGAGATTATCTTCATATCTGATGGTAAGTACATTTTCAACACTTCAGAAGCACCCAGTTGTCTCTCCTGAAACCACGACTCTGAGAAGGTGAAATGAAGTACCTTTCCTGCACTTGTATCTATTAAATTGTATACTCTGATCCTCATGTGTTTGGTAATGTGCTGAACTTATAAAACATTATTACTCTGGTCAGTTAAAAAATACAAATCTTTTTTGCACTATCATTTAAAATTTCTAGGAGGTTTGAAATGTTTGCCCCTACAGAAGCCATACTGTATTGGGCTATAATTGCATGAATGCTGTCTTTAATTATATTCACAACCAGTTTCCCTGGAGCAAATACAAAACCCACTGGTCTGTAATGCCAAAGATCATATATGGCTTTTTTATTTTATTTTTAAACTAAGATAACAAGTTCCCAATCTTTGGGATTATTAAGCATATATCGAATATCTTCATCGCTACCTCTGCTATTTCATACTTCAATTCCTTCAGAACTCTTTCATCAGCACCATCTGGTCCCAGTGATTTACAGTGCTGGAGGTTTTTGTGTTGCTCAGGAACATCTTCCTTTGAGGCATTAGCCTCTTTTAGGTCCACTCATTAATTTCTAAAAAAAAAAAAAAACAAAACAAAAAAACAAAACAAAAAAAAAAACCCCTTTGAGTCAAGAAATTTCCCCTAGCAAACATGAGTGTAGAAAGCTGCATTTTATTTTTGCCTTGCTTTGATTCCTTTGTTCATTAGTTGATAGTTCAAAGGACTAGTTGCTGTGCAGTTTGTTTGCTGACTTCTGAAAAACCTTTAGGTTTCCTCCTGCCTCTTAAAGATGTTTTGATGATCTTACTTGAACTTCTTCCTCTCTTATTTTCTTCCCTAATTATCATTTCAGTTTTCCTTTTTTGCACATTTTTTTCTGGGTTTCATGGTAGGACTATGTTTATGTTGACCTGTAGTTATATCATGTTACTAAGCTCTCAAGAAAATGAAGATTGGGGACATTTTGGTGCTTAGGACTGTACAATATAAGGAATTAGTTATTATTATGAATTTCCCTTGCAGAATGAATAATTCTCTGGTAAGTAGGGTGTGATTTTGCATGTACATTTTTTACCAAGTGTCTGAGTAAATGAATGTAAAAAATTTGCACCTTAAGTGTGTGCTTATATGTTTATGAGCCACTTGGGAAAGGAAGTGAGGTCTAGGGTAAGACCTCTGTATGGGTAATGCCTGATCTCTGAAGAACATTCTTGATCTTTTTCTTTGTCTCTTATTTCTGTAATTCTGTAAAGGAGTAAAAGGGAGCTTCCAAATTTTAGAAGAACAGGTCACTAATTTTTTTTTTTTTTTCCTATCTAATCTTCCAGAAGGAAAATTATCTGATTTAATAGAATATGATCAACATGAAAACCAGCTGGAACCTGGTTATGTCAGAGGTCACCTTGCCTTAAACTTTCCACTACAAGCCTTAACTTTAACAAATATATTTCTGATGTGTTGATGTCATTTATAGAAGAAGAAGAAAAAAAAATAAACAAACAAAAACCCCACCAAAACAAACAACAAAAACCAAAACCCAAACAGAAGTATTTTCTTAGGACTTCAAAGAAATGCTTCAGTGACTCCAAATCACAAGTTCATATTATTTACATAGGAATGCTAAGTATACATTTGATGGCAAGGCATGAAGAACAGATTAAACTGCCAGGTTGTGAATGAAATATGGAATATATGGAAAATAATATTCTGATTCTTTATCCTGACCCATGAGTTTTTCATCTTATTTTCTCTCCTTTGCCTGCTGAGGAGAGGGAACTGAGAGAGTAAATTGGTGGGTGCCTGGCAGCCAGAAAAGAGCAATCCATCACTCTCTCATTCAAATTAATTGTGTGTGTTTATTTGCAAACAACATTGTCCTGTCTCTCATTTGAATATATACTTGGCATGTTAATTCAAAGACACTTATAAAGTCATGAGTGCTGCTTAAAACATGCTTTGTGTGAGGTATCAAATCACTCAGCCAGGATAACTGAGGACAAGTTGACTGGTGACAGGAATTTCTGTCGCCAGGATCCTTGCAGAAGCATTTACAGCTGGATCTGGTGGGACCTCCGCCACTGGTGTTCTGGTCAGTTATTAGAACCTACCTGGTCCATGGGGTTCTGTGTAAGCATGCAGCATATCCTTTGCTGCATATTGCTTTAAACTAGGGACAAAATATCTCCTATCTTAATTATATACAAAAGATTGTCCCACTTGACTACATCTGCACTTGAGTGGAATCACCAAGAGAATCAAGTTCTTCCCAGGATGTTATTCTACACAATGAGATTTTGAAATCAACACACCCACTGCAGGAGCTGTGCAGGAAAATGCTTATGATGGTGCAATATAACTACTTGGGGATCTACTGCATGAATTGGTCAAATATGTAATGTGGGCATGGGAAGGGGGTTCAGTCAGTTACCTAGTTTCAGATTGCTCTATTTGTTCAAACTGGTTCACCAGATCTCATCAGCCCTGCTATGCAAATGACTAGCTGAGGGGATGCTGAACCACACAGGGAATTAGTGATAGGAGAGCACTGGATGTGAGCACTGACACAGACCTGATTTCCAGTAATGCCATAACTATAACTCTAGGATGTGCTTCAATTTGATCCTTATAATTTAAATTTAACAGCTCTTGCTGCAATACCAAGAAAGCAGACAGTACCCTGTTATGGAAATTGCTTTTTTTATGCCTTAAAATCAATCTGTGAATCAGTGCATATCTTTGAAAGGCATAGTCCTTCTTGAAGTTACACTGGGTTAAGAAAAGTTTTTTTCTTTTCTTTTGAGAGTCCAAGTTATTTTTTTTCTGCATACTTTTCTTTAAGTGATTATATAGCCAATCAGATCATCATGTCATAGTTCTATTGTTTTAATTTCAAGGTAACAAATTCTAAAATATATGTGTGCACATTCTGCCTTTACCACTTCATGTAGGACATGATCTTGGGACGTCCTACACTCTTCTCTTGCCTTTTGTATGCGTGCATATGTATATAAGAAGATAGGGTTTATTTATTCTGCTTGAACTTTGCATATTACTGGGACTGTATCCGTGCTGGGCTATCATTTCCATCCATTTCTGTAATATAATTTCATTGGGTTTTTCCCCCTAATTCTAATTTGCTAATTATTTGACAAAATATACATGCATATGCATATTTGATTGTAGAGGGAGTGTGTGAACATCCCTTTGTACTTCTAGAATCTGAAATGGAAACTCAAGAAATGCACTTTGCTTAGCCTGACCAACAAGATTTGTCAATCCTAGTAAGAAATCACACACTCTGTGCTGAGCTGTGAGTGCTGGTCTCAGTCCTAGCCTGGGCTCACCTTGGCAGCAGATGGGTTAGGCTGGGCTGGTTTCAGCTCCTGCCTTGGAGCCAAGTCCCTGTTGCCTCCCTTGCCTGAGCCTGAGCTGTGCCAGTGCCTCTGTTGAAAGGGTCTGGCAAACCCCGGGGGTCATTGCTCAGATAAGAAGAACCCCTGTGGCTGAGACTGGGAGGGTGTGGGGCTATGCTCACACTCAGCTGGGACCAGCCAGACAGCAGGAACCCAGCACAGGGAAGAATATAATAACTGCCTGAGTAGGACCCCCAAGGCTCAGTGGAGGGGTCAACCACCATGAACGTCATATTCCTCCCCACAAAAGTCTTAGGATAGATCATCTGCTTACATACACCCAGTGCTTTTTGAGAGAGATTGAAACTTTCAAATGTAAGATACAGAAAAAAGGTGAATATAAACCAGGAACAGTAGTAAATCGTTTACACACAATTTTAATCAGACTATAAACAAAGTTTTCTCTGTTCCAATATGGTAATTTGGACTTTTAGACTGTTCAAATGTTAATTCTACAGACAATAAACGCCTAGCTCCATATATCTGGTGTGTTTCTTTTTGCCCATAACAAGATTTTGGATGTAACATTGTTAAGCCTTATGGTTTTCTTTAATCCAAACATTTCCAGCTGTGTCTGCCTTGAAATAAAGTCTACATAATCACTTCTCAACCACTGACTGCTGAGCCTGCCCCCAGCTCATCTTAGCAAGCTCCATCTTTCTCTGAGTGCCTGAGGTTCCGTCATTACTGTCTTTCTGTCTGCTTGCCCTACTTTTCATTTTCCAACTCCTCTCTTACCTCCACTTTCTGGTGGATTTGGGTGACTCAGAGTGAAGTAGCTGAAACATATCAAATGTGTGACTTTCTCTGGATGACCTAGCTGCAACCTGCTAGAGAAACAAAGCCCACTGGAATGAGTCACCACACAAACAGCAATAGCAAAATGATGGGGTTACAGCATCCTTTTGTAGTTTGTTTCATACTCAGACTCACATTGTTCCCTGAGAAAGCTTTTTCTCTTAACTGATAATTTTTAACTGTAGGGTAGAAATGTTCGTAATACCTGAGAAGTGTGCTAACTATCCTGATGGAGACAGACATGCTATACGGATGCAAATTGCACTTCTTTATGAAAAGATACTTCCAAGAGAAACTTTGATGTTCCTACAATGGCTTTTTTGGCTAGGAAAACCTGAATTTTCTAAAAGCTAATCAAATAGTTTTACATCACTGTAGCCCAAACTCATGCAAAGCATATTATCATCATCATCATCACGGCTAGGCTTCACGAAGGAAGATTTGGGAAGGGCTCTGCCCACGTGGGTCTGTCCTTTGAGCCTGCACAGTGGATTTTTTAGGTGAGGCACAGCGTGCAGGAAACTGTCCCCACCCTTTAACTCCTAAGGTTCATCTGCCATGGCTGAGCGACAGTGACAGCAAAGTCCTCAGGACTAGAACCTGCAGCCCCTGGTATTGACAGGTTTCTCATCCAAGTACTAACTGAGCCTGACCCTGCTTAGCTTCCGAGATCTGATGGGATTGGGTGTCTGGGTGGCATTTAACTGTCAAGTATATAAAAAACAAAGAACAGTGCTAGCATACACTGTGACAATTGACTTTTTATTATATGGACGCAAGTTATTTGGCTCATTAGCATGCTTGTTTCTTTAATATGATGCAAAACAAGCAGTGCAACTCAAATGGGTAATTTCCTATTTGGAATTGCTGCCCATGTGTTGCTCATATTCCATGTAATATCAACACTGCATCAGAAGCCTCCTCCCATGTACTCTTCTCTCTTAAAATAGTTTCTTTATTCTGCAGAGCAGTGGCAGTTAATTCAAGAATAGGCATCACCTTTGAATTCACTTATTATATTTGAAAAAAATTATAGTATGATAGTTTGCCCCATTGTTATAAGCTCAATGTTCAAAATCAGGCTTTACTGAATAGGTTTTAAGGATATGAAAGTAAAAAAAAAAAAAATATATATATATATATATAATTCTAAGCAACTATAAGAAAGACTGCAACTGTTGTGTTTTGTAGAAAGATATGAATAAATACATCTATGCAATTAGTTGTACTTATACAGCTACTTGCAGAAATAGGCAACTATATATACTTTGGGGATTTTTTGGTTTTTTTCATATTTCTGGATAATCCTATATTGACAACCTTGCAAATGGACATATGGTATAAAACATTTTACAATTATATATATATATATGTATTTTCACACTTCAAATGAATACAAACCTTTGAATTCTTCCTATATATGTGCATCCTGCAACAATCCAAAGTACAATAACACTCTGCAAACATGTGCTGAAAACAGCATTCAAGCAAGACCTTAGCATTACTTGAATAGACTCACAATGTAAACCAGATAAATTCTGGAAAGATATACATAAACGTATGCATATACATACATTTATATATATTGTTGAGACCTCAGTTGAAGTTCAATATTTAATAACACTATACAATGGACCATTAGAAGGAAGAGTTCTAATATCGAGTTTTCAATTTTAAACTGAATTCATGTTCAGCAATTTGTGAAGTGGTGTTCAAAAAGGCTTTGCTTGCTTTCTAAACCTGTCTTTTAGTTCTTTTCACTTTTTTCACCTAAAAACATGTGCATATGCACTGGGCATAAATATTTTAACTTAAGTTCATTGGTAAGTTCACAGAATGGTCAGTAATAGAATCCGTTATATTTGAATTGTTAAAAACTATTCTTTGTCCCCATGTAATTCATAGCATATCTTTAAGTACAAAGAACCATAGCAAGGTCACAAAAATAAGTAGCTAATCCTGTCTATTTTACACTCAGTCAAAACTTTTTTTCTCTGGAACTTTGATCTGTGCATTTTAATTTTAAATGATAAGGTGTTAGTATTTCACTCTGTCTGGTGGGAGACCTCTTTAAGCACTGCACAGCATAGGTGTTGGAGAATCATCTTGCTCTTTGTCCACAGTTGTCTTTATATGATTTTAAAGGTTGTTCCGGATATGCACAGAGAATTTTCAAATTTTCAGTATAACTGTTTTATCTTTGCTTAAGTATTTAGTGACGTTAAGTACATTTGGCTCTTAAACCTATTTCAAATTGATTTGCTGCTTTAATACTGAAATTTTTAGAACTACCTGCAATGTGCAGTACCATCACATTTTTTTTTTGACGTGAAGATTGACCCTTGCTACATGGTGATATGGGGAATCTAAAATAAAGAATTCAGTTATTTAGGTAAATAAAAAAAAAAAAGTAGTCACATGTATGGTGATTGCTAAAAAAGATTCCAATGATGCAACTCTTGCTTTTCATAGAAAACAAAAATGTTTTACATTCTCATAAGAATTTTCTTAAAACTATATACTCTTGACTGTACCCACAGCAGGTACTGCAGCACTTTTTCAGCTCTATCAAACTTTAATACAAAAGGTGATCAAAATTTGAATCAGATCCAGGTTTTCTACCCAAATATTGCAAATCTACCAGAATCAGTATCACTAATTCTTTAATAGAATAGATATTTTATGAAACCTGACAACATTAGTAGAGATTTTTTACAATTGTAGATTAAGTCTTTTATGGGGAATCACTAATGACAGCCAGGTTCAATAGAACAGAGATTTCATCTAATATTAGTTTCTGGCAAGTCAATTTGCAAGGTTATTTTTGCAGATTAAATTATCTATATTGGGAGGTCACCCTCTTACTTCTAAATCAAGAAAGAAAGACAGTTGCATAATAGCATAGTGCTGTAGATGTATTATTAACCAATCTTTCACAACCAAGAAATTAGCTATTCCCCAAGAAGGGGTGAATAAAATAAAAAGGTGTTTTATAACACAATAAATATCTCTTTGAAGAAGCTAGGGAAAGGCCAGTTTAATATCAGTAAGTGTGCAACCTGTCTATATCTTAGTATTCAATCTCTGGAAAATGGAATTTTTTAGTTAAGAGTCAGAGAAGCAAGATACCACAATTTAAACTGGCTTATGTCCTATCTATTCTAGGCTCCATGATGTAATTGTATTCTTAAAAATGTGCCTTCAGACTTTTCATTACTGTCTTACCTAATCATAAGCGATCAGACCACAAGTAGTTGGTGACTTACAATGTTCAGGCAAAGCAATTAATTTGGATTTGGAAATTGCCACTAAGCTTAAACTGAGTCCTAATATTTTATTTATATTTATGTTTTAGAAGTTTAGTTATTTTTTACTTCTAAGAAAGGTCTTGAATACAAGTATTTAATACATTATAAGATGTGCACAGAGACTGAGACAAAAAATTCTGGAAAATAAAAAAAGGAAAAACCCAAGTAATCCAACTTAGAGATGAGTCATATCTTGAATTAAACATTCTTTTCTGTTTCTCAGGAACTTTTGTCATAGATCAGAAAAATCTATTTTTGAATCTGTTCTTCCACTTATCCAAAAACTGATTATCTTGCAGGGACAACTCTTGCTCACACCAAAGCAACATAGGCTATTATGAAGAAAAATGAAAAATCAAAAACCTAGTGCTTTTGGTGGCTAGCTAATAAACCTTTCAGACCCACTGCAAAGGGTTGCTCAGCTGAAAAGGGTCCAAGGTCAGCTATCTGAACTTTTAAATTTAGTTGTTATTATATTTACCAGCAATATAAAACACTCATAGGGAGGTATTTAATGTTTAATTAATTTATCACAATGTGATCCATTTAATTCATTTATCACAATGCATTTCTTGGCCAAAAGTTGAACTCAAAGCAATGTATTAATCAAAGTAAAGATGCTAATAACTGCCATGTTTTTTCCTCTCAAGATCATTTGTGTTTCCTTTAAAAATGCAAAAGAATGCACACTAGGGAAAGGTTTTCTGTATTATAATAGTGTTTAGTCTGTCATCTCCCATCCTACTTGCTTACCTCTCAGTACAGATCAATGCTGTGAGTTCCTTCCTACATCATGGACGCCCCATCCCTGGAATTGCTCGAGGTGAGCTTGAATGGGGCTTTGAGCAATGTACTGTATTGGAAGCTATCCCTGTCCATGGCTAGGAGATTGGAACTTGATGATCTTTAAAATCTCTTGCACCTCAAACTATTGTATGATCTTTAACTTGCTTATTCAGAAGACTTTCTCCAACTGTGTGATAGAAAGCTCTCTGACAGTGTGTTTTCTCTCTAATGGCTAAGCCTGCCATGTAGCTGCAGTTCCTGATTGGCAGGTAGAGAGTAATGGATTGTTGTTATTTTTAGAGCAAATGTGAGTAATCACTGTGTTCTTGTTTCTGATGGCAAAATCAAGATGTAACTGTGGCTACTACAGTAGCAAATATGGTATTTGTGAATTTTTCTAGCTGTAACAAATAGAAATACAAGCCTTGAATATCTTTTGAAACCAACCATAAGTGGTCCTTTTAAGACACTGTTATGCACTGACTGCTGACCACTGCCAGAAAATATTGAGGACCAGACTGATGAAAGAAAAACAAAAATGAGGGAGCAAAAACCAGGAACAGTAATGAAGACATGGAAGACTTTTTAAGCAGCATTTAGTCAACTATATTCTTAATTCTTTTACTTTTGTTGCACTTTTCATATTTCTGTTTGAAAGACAATTTTCCCTCTATTGCTTCTAGCTAATTTTTGTATTGTACCTTCTATTTGTTATGTGTCTCACATACTTCATTTCTCATTTCTTTCATTATCTTCTTGTTCATAGAGCTATCCTCTTTATTAATTTAATTATCTTTCAATTTCCTTTCATTCAGTTTTGTCTTGATTTGTCTTTATAATCTTACGTCACTTTCCTGCGGTTTAATTCTTACTCCTTTACAGCACAGGCAAAGTCAACATTTGCCTTGAGTTCAGTGAGCTTTGGAAAGACCTTTAGGTATTATGAAGATTTTCCATGATAGCTGAAAAAGCAGCTTCCCCCTGCGCTATGCCATGAGACCATGAGACGCTGGTGATGACCTCAGGAAAAATTCTTCCTTCATCTCTGATATATAGAAAATGTACTGTATCATCAACTCTAGAACATTTTGGTGCATTTGGTGTGTTCACCCTCTTTTTTTTTTTTTTTTTTTTCTTTTTTCTCACTACCTTGCTGAGTTTACCCTGTCATCCCAAAGGTATTGTATGGACTTAACCAGAGTGATCCACATTACAAATAGTATGGACACTAATGTGTTAATACAGTAGACATCAGTATTGTAGTGAAACTGTTTAGACCTCTGTACACTACTCAAATCTGCCGTGTCTAATATCTTTTCTGTGAAAGTGAGAAAGTTTTTCTTTGAAAAGAAGAATCAAAAAAATATACCATGCACTCATTCCCCCCTTAATAAATCCTGAATGCGTATGTCAGAAAGGAACACATATTCTCAGCGAAGACTTACACAAAACATAGAATGAAACTTAAAGATCATCTAGCCCCAAACTTCCCTTGCCATGTGCAGGGAGATGTCCCACTCAACCAGGTTGCACAAGGCCTTATCCAACCTGACTTTGAACATTGTCAGGGTTAGGGCCTCCACAACCTCCCTGGGCAACCTGTTCCAGTGTATAACCACTTTCTTAGTAATTTTTACTAGTTATTCCTTGTCCTATCGCTACAGTTCCTGATGAAGGGTCCCTCTCCACCTTCACGATAGGCTCCCATCAGATACTGGAAGGTTGCTATGAGGTCTCCGTTCAACCTTCTTTTTTTCAGGCTGAACAGCCCCAGCTTTCTCAGCCTGTCTTCATAGAAGAGGTGCTCTGGTCCCGTTATCAACTTTGTGGCCCTCCTCTGGACTTGCTCCAACAGTTCCGTGTCCTTCTTATGTTGAGGACACTAGAACTGTACACCAGGTGTGGTCTCACAAGAGCAGAGCAGGCAGGGAGAATCACCTCCTTTGACTTGCTCCACAGGGCTGCTCTCAATCACTTCTCTGCTCAACCTGTAGGTGTGTCTGGGGTTGCCACAACTCAAATGTAGGACCTTGCACTTGGCTTTGTTGAACTTCATGAACTTGGCATTGGCCCATCTCTCAAGCCTGTCAAGGTCCCTCTGCATGACATCCCTTCCCTCTAGTGTGTCAGCTGCACCACATAGCTTGGTGTCATCAGCAAATCAGCTGAGGGCACCCTCTATCCCACTGTCCATGTAGCTGACAAAGACACTGAAGAGTACTGGCCCCACTACCAACACCTGAGGGACGCAATTTGCCACTGGACTCTCACATGGACATTGAGCTGTCGACCACAACTCTTTGCATGCAGCCCTCCAGCCAGTTCTTTATCCACTGAGTGGTCCATCCATCAAATCCATGTCTCTCCAATTTGGAGACAAGGATGTATGTGGGACAGTGTCAAACGCTTTACATAAGTCTAAGTAGACAATGTCAGTTGCTCTGCCGCATCCACCAGTGCTGTATCCCTGTCATAGAAGGTCACCTGATTTGTCAGGCATGATTCCCATTTGTAAGGCTGTGTTTGCCGTTACCAACCACCTCTTAGTTTTCCATGTGCCTTAGCATGGTTTCCAGGAGAATCTTCTCCTTGATCTGGTCTGCACGGGGGTGAGACTGACGGGTCTCTAGTTTACCAGGTCTTCCACTTTCCCCTTTTTAAAAATGGGGGTTATATTTCTGTTTTCCAGACATCAGGGACTTTACCTGACTGCCATGATTTTTTCAAAAGGGATGTATGGTTGCTTAACAACATTGTCTGCCAGCTCCCTCAGGACCAGGGATGAATCTCATCAGGTCCCATGGACTTGTGTACATTCAGGTTCCTTAGATGGTCTTGAATCTCATCCTCTCCTACACTGGGCTTGGGGTCTTCATTCTCTGAGTCCCTTCATTTAGCTTTCTCATTGTGCGTGGCATGGCTGGAACACTTGCTGTTGAAGACTGAGGCACAGAAGGTGTCAAGAACCTCAGCCTTCTGTTTGTCCAGGGTAGCTAGGTTTCCCTTCCTTCTGGAGAGGGCTCATGTTATCCTTAGTCTTCCTGATGTTTTACAACATATCTATAGAAGCCCTTCCTGTTATTCTTAATATCCCTGGAGAGACTCAATTCTTACTGGGCCTTGCCTTCCCTAACCATGTCTGTAATTTCCTGTGTAATTCACTTGTATTCCTTCAAAGCCACGTGTCCTTGTTTCCACTTCCTGAAAACCTTTTTTTTTATGGTCTGAGTTTGCACAGCAGCTCCTTGTCCATCAATTCAGGCCTTCT
This sequence comes from Hafferia zeledoni, assembly GCA_035583235.1. Classification (NCBI taxonomy): domain Eukaryota; kingdom Metazoa; phylum Chordata; class Aves; order Passeriformes; family Thamnophilidae; genus Hafferia; species Hafferia zeledoni. The sequence continues at coordinate 16,093,212 of JAWWEV010000043.1, forward strand.
GGCATCTTTGTCTAACTTCCTCATTGGTGGGATGCATTGCTTCTGAGGTTGGAGGAGGTGCTTCTTGAAATTCAGCCAACATTCCTGGATCCCTCTGCTTTCCAGGGCTCTATCCCATGGGACTCAAACAAGTAGGTCCTTGAAGAGGCCAAAGTCTGTTCTCCTGAAGTCCAGGCCAGGGAGCCTACATACTTGTCCTGGTTTCATTTGAAGTTTGAGCATATTTTAGTGACTTCGGAGGAGCAGCAGAGCAACCTAGTATACAGCCGGGATTAGGATTCATGTTTTTGCAATTTCGATACAGTGCCTATACACCTTGTAGAGAATGGAGAAATTAAGTCTCAAGTACACTGAATTGCAATTTCTTTACTTGATCTATCTGGAAACAGCAATCTAAGACACTGGCTGGGTAATTCTCTGTCAAAGAGATAAACGATGACTTTACACATATGTACACACATATACATATGCATAAATGTTGAATAATTTAAATGATCTCAAACTGTAAGGCTCAAATGTAAGTCCTAACTTTATAACTAGTTTGTCTTGAATATCTTGATTTGAAGTAGAACCAAGTGACAGGCAGAGTGCCATTAAAAAGTACTAGCAACAAAAATATATATGCAAGTAAGCAGACTGGATGCTAATTAAATCTTTTCTCCCCTGCCCTAGTCATGAATCTTAACTTATGCTTGGATGAATATCAAAGCTAATCATCATTTTACTACTTCAACATCCTCTTCAAAGCTGTACCAAAAGTGGACCAAGGATGAATAGAATGTAAATTTTGATTTTGTAATAAGGTATCTATATTCCCAGAGACCTTTCCCCATGGCAGATAAAAATATGATATACTACTATTTTATGACTTTCAGGTTTATTGTACTCTCTACTTATTTGGCCCTGTTGCTGAAAATGGTTCTATATATTGCTGAATTTAAAACATGGCTGCAGCTCCACTAAATTAATGGGATAATCCACACATTTTTGGTTATACAGCAGTGTTTACATAAGAAGAGCTTGAAATTTGAATTTTTATAAATTGTCACTATGACTGAAGTTGTCAATTGGACTGAATTTGTCAGCTATATTAGTAAATTACTCATTTGACAACACCAATTTATAGAATTCATCTAAATTCCTCATCAGCTTTGTTTTTATAATCTGTTTCATAGGACAAAAGCAATAAATGGGTAAGTGGAAAATATTTCTCCTTCTCAACGCCCCACCACAAACTTAAGTCAACTTAATGGATGAGGGAAATGAATTATGAAACTTTATCCCCGGTCTTTTCAGTTAAATATCTGGAAGGTTTGAATAACCTTTTTCAGTGTTACATCTCTCCTAATTTCCTTCACAACTTCACTTTCCATGAAAAACTACAGAAACTCATGCTGTAAGTGCAGCTGATAACAGACAGCTAAGGTGCACTGTATCTTCTCCCTGATAGTACAGCAAAGAAAGAAAGTGGACTGTGAGAGTACTTGTTCCACCCTTACTGCTCTGGTACCCTGTATATCCTTTTAATGCTGATACAGCTTATTTATGAGATAAAATCATATCCAGAGCAGAGTCATGTTTCTGTTCAGTAGTAAAACAGGCAAAATCTCAAATTTGTCCTTAGTTAGATCTATATCTGCAGCTCTATAAGAGATTAATGTCATCAGTTGATACTGCAATATGCAGCATTTTAAGTGTTATAATTATAGACCAATATTTCAGTCTAAAAATTCTAGGGTTACTGCAGACCACATAGAATGTAAACACATACACTTCTATCTATAATAGATTTACTTCAAGTGAAAATCACATCTTTGTCATTGTCCTGGCTAGGGCATTTTAGAGTTTGATCCAACAATGGCAGTCATACCTTATGCTTAAATTTATTTACCACCCAGCCCCAGTATAATCACTCCCAAATCCTCCTTGTTTCCCTGTGTTGACACTCTTCCCACAGCACCAGCATTATTATTCGGTATATTTGTGCCAAAAAGCTGTCATGAATAGTGGTCTGAACACCTACAAATTCAATTATTCACTGAAACAGGCCACAGAGAGAGAAGTGTTTATATCACAGTTTTACAAAAACAGAAATTGATGAAGAAACATGAAGTGCCTTGTCCAGAACCATGGAGCTGTCAAAGTTAGTGCCAAGGCTAGATTCACTCATGATTCATATCTTGGTTCTCTAAACAAAAGAAAGTATCACTCAAGGTCTATGAAAGCCCCTGACTGCAAAAAATGAAACCAGAAAGTTTCTGTAATGTCTCACAGTATTCTAAAATCTTTGACTGCTGAGAAACATGTGTAAGCACAGACCAGACTGGAGGTATGAAAGCCATGGTTAAGTCATAAAAGGAACAGATACTTGGTCAAAATCTATGTTTTGAAATTGCAAAAGTATAAGGCATATGAATATATGTCTCCACAGAAAACTTCAAGTTAAAAAAAAAAAAAAAAAAAAAAATTGACCTGAAAGATAAAGAAATACAAGAAAATACTCATAATATCATTCGGCATTTAGATTTGGAGATGGCATGCCTTTAAAGTAGAGTTTACCTTGGACATTAATAAGGACATAGCAAGTGATCTAATACTGTGTCTTTCTTCTTGCAATTTATCAGTCATAATTCAGCTGTCTATTTCTATTTTTCTCTTCAACCTAAATCAGTTTTCTGGTCAATTCTACTCCAGGTCCTTGCTTCCAGTCTTCTCTTTAAATTACATAGGTTTTTGAGTTGCACTTAGCTGCTTCACATTTTAAATCTCTTCAAGTTTTACATTGATCGTAATTGAGCTGACCATTTCCATTGCTCGCTTAGAGCTGCATCAGTATTTTGAATTGCTTTATTTTCCATGTCTGCTTCAATTCCTAGGCTTAAATCACATCACCTTTACATCAACTTTTCAATCACTCTTATCTCAGACATCAATTTTTACATCTTACTTTAAATCACATCAACTTTCATGTTGATGTAATTTATATAACCTATTACTTATTTTTGATATATTGACTTTAAAAGGATTTCCAATTTGTGTAAATCTCTTCGTATTTGTTATGTTTGCAATATGTTTATGTGATATGCTGAATTAAAACCAAAATAAATTGAAAATTGTTTTCTGTATGGAAATATTGTAACTGGCAACATAGACTTCCTCAAATAGAATGTTTTTCCTCAACAAAGACCTAAATTAAATCTTATGAAATTAATGGAAGTCTTTCCAAGTAGAATTTAGGAAAAATGCAAAGACAGCATTTTAAAAGAAATATGCTCCCACACTAATAAACGCAAATACATTTTCTCAGGTAAGATCATATATGAGATAAATTTAGCATAGAAGTTAGATTTTAAAATAGACATGTTATAAACTGATGCTATTTTAGTAACACCTGTTTCTAAATGACAAGATGAGTAATGTATGCAAATGTAGCTTACCAAGCTGATCTGAAAGAAAGAAGGCAAGACTACATTTTGCTTTTAGTTACCCAGAAAAAACAGAAAAGGGTCAACTAACTCCGCTACAGTTACTTTCCCATGAAAGAAGTGTTATCTGCCCTTTTTTCTTATGCTCAAGACAAGGAATACAGGTGCAGAATTGATGCTGTGTCAAATGTCCTACTGATTTTAATGGGTCTGGATTTTCAGCCATTTACTACCTGTTATTTTGTTAAATTTTGCAAGTTAAACAGGTGTTACAATCTTATTACTTAGCTACACAGGCAGAGGGATTGCATTGCAGACAACACTCTCTCAGTTGGGGGCCTTATCCTGAAATAAGCTTCAGACTGGGTGCCCTGCTAAATACAGATACCTGAGCTAGTTACTCCAAGGTGCCTTCAGTGCCAATAGAAAGAAAATGTCATGTCCTGGGTATGCCTCATCTCATCAGCTGAATGGCACCCTAAAAGTGTCTATTCCTTTGTGAACAAAAAGTACTGACTAAATAAATTCTAGGGCAATTAGCTCAGGCATAGAAGTCTACACTGTAGGTGTCTTCAGCTAGCCAAGGTGCAGCACAGCCACTGTGCATAAAGCACAATGCCATGCATGGTAGCTACCATGGGATTGGAATTTCCATTGTGGTATTCTGCACAATGATGTGGCAACTTGGCTGCCAGCTTGTGCTGGCCACAGATCTTCAGTTACATCAGTTTGATACATTAGTATGTGAGAACGGTCAATGTCAGTACACAAAAAGATTCAGATAAATCTTAATTGGTATTAAATGGAAGATGGCTGAACAGTAAAAATAAACAAACGAAAAGCAAAGGTTTTTGAACAGATCAGAATTCCGTGGATGTGACTGCTCAAAAGTTGCAGAGCCCTGATACTCATCATCTCTGGCAGATATATATACTGCATAATTCCTTTGTGATTATTTATTTGCTTTTACTTAAATTGCACAGTTTTCCTCTGCCAAATTTGCTCAGAATTCAAATGCTTTTTATTTTTCTTTCCTTCCTTTTCCCAAGATTACTTCTACTTGTGTTAATTTTTGCATTGCCATTTTATAATGTTCTTCTATATTTTTTTCTTCTATCACTTCGCCAAGGTGTCATATAAGTAATTTATACTCAAGGAAAATCATAGGTCTCAAATTTGATAACTATGACTTCTAATCAAAAATACAGTAATGACAGTTATACAACTCAGACAGACAACTGTGATATCTATAGGATAAAAGTTCACTGATCAGGATATAGCTAATATTATTTTGTCTCAAGTCTAATCATAAGTGTACTACAATAATGTGTATATAACAGTATATAAGCACTTTTTGATTTTGTAATGGCATGGGCAAATAAAATTTATAGATATTTTGCACAAATATGTATTCAATGTGACAACAAAGGGACAATGAATATTTGTGTGGTTGCTCTTAGGAAGCATTCAAATCAAAATACTTTCAAGATAGAGAACAAAGGTAAGCACAAGGGACTGTAAATAAGGAACACTTCTCGTGAAATCCCTAAGGATGACTGGGAACAATTAAAAAACAAAAACAAAAACAAACACAAACAAACAAACAAGCAAAAAAACAAACAAAAAAAAAACCCCAAAAACCCCCAAAACCCCCCAAACAAACACCAAACCCCGAAACAATGACATAAGCAGCATCAGGACCAAATAAGAATACACTTTTGGGTGGAGGGTTGAGTAGTATACATGTATCTGGAATAAGCGAGGAAGATGTAGAAAGATGAAAATTCCACTTCATAGTCCCAACTTCTTATGTCAAAGACCTTTCAAACCTGCTTACCTTGGCTACAGGGACTAAGCACAGCAAGGACCATAGCTATTTTTGCTTACAATACAACATCAGCTCCATGGACCGGATTTTTTTCACTTCAACCACAATTTCTAATTCCCTAACTGATCCAATCTTAATCTATACACAAATATATTCAGTTGCAATACTCAAAAACTTAGCATATACATTATTATTACTTTGAAATAGGTATGTCCAGAAACTTGTTCAAAAAATCCAAAACAAAACACAAAGCTAAAATGTGTGAATTACAACTGCTGCAGTTATCTGTGTATCAGAAATTCCTTAGTGTCTTGAAATAAAGCATGGTATGTTTTAAAATCATCTGGTTGAAATTGGAGGCTTAAAGTAATTATAACAAGAACAGCTGAATGACAAATTATTGTTGCCTGGTGCATAAAATGAAATGCATAAGAAATCTACTTATAATATAATATATGCCTAACCATGACAATGTTTCCAATCAACAGTATAAAAATTTTAATAATAACATTTTGCCAGGGACTAAAGAGAGATTTTCAGTGACACAGAAAGTTCTTCTAATCCAGTGAGTCTTCTTAAGGTGAAAAAGACTTTCTCAACTGGCCTGTCTCCTTGGGTGGTATAAACAATGAAGATTTTGTTTCCTAAATTAGATGGGAAGGCAGATTCAGAAAGAACAAGATTATCAGGGTAGATTCTTTGTCCTTTTGGTACAAGGATATCTCTTCTTCTGGTTGTTCCTTCTCCATCCTCTCAGCTCTTCCCTAGAAAGAAGAAAAGGTGATGAAAAGGCTTTGAAATTTCTTCCTCCTCTTTCAGTCCTGGATCAGAGCTGAAGGTCCTGCTGTAAAAAAATTCCTTCTGCTCCTGACTTTAAGAGATAAGGTGGGAAACTTGGCGGGGAAGAGAAGTGAGTCCACCACAAACCAGCTGATGTAAAAGTGATTGATGTAGGATCTACATATAGAAATGAAATCTGTGAAGTGGGTAGAAAAGCTGGTAAAATGTAAGAACTGGACAGCTTAACAATGAAATAAAAAGGAATTATGGTCTGATGGGCCAGAACTTATTTTGAGGAACAGGTCTAATTCCAGAGGATTGTCATGAATAGATTAAGGAACAAATCCTTCAGGGCTCTCAGGGGGATAAGCAAGGACCAAAAGTCATCTTTCTAATACATGCAAGGCAAATAATATTATTACAGAAATCCCTTCAGGAATAACCAGGAATTCCAGAAGCAGAAGACAGAAAAAAGAAATCCCCACACTACTCCTCTGCTATATCTTCATCTGCTTTTTGTGACCTAATATTAACAACTGAGTAAATGACAGCATCTGTAAGAGCTGATTCTGGCCTAGGTGTGTGATGATTCACCAGACTGTGACAAAAAGGTTCTAATGGGACAGATATGCATTGAGTTTACCCTATAGCTTCTGGTAAATTAGGAAGCCATTGTATTTTTATTTTCTGTGATTAAGCTACAAAGTTTCACAGAAGTTGTGGAAACTTCAGAAGAGGTTCAGTTGCCTCAACTTAAACCCACAGTTTCACTGTAGACAGTCTAAGTCTGGCAGATATGACAAAAGTAGTAAGTGAGTGTGTACCCTTCTGCAGAGGCTGCTGGGGAGGTGGTGACAGGATACCTGTGTTTAAGTACCTTGAAAATACAGACATGGGACAATATGGGAGGCCCTAGAACTATAAACAGTCTTCCAGTGATCAACCACCTCTTATTGTAATAGTGTGGTGAGAGATGGGTATAAGAAATTTTAGGGAGTAACACAACAAAGAACATGTATCCACCATTAGTGACACACCTCATAGACAACAATTTCACATCTATGTAGACTTGCAGACCAATGAAGAATGGTCAAGGTGTAAAGTATATCAGCAAATATAGAAATGTTCTTAAGCAGGTCCTAGAGGGAAGAGTGAAATCACCAAGATCATCATCACAGTCTCAACAAACTTAAGATACCCTCCTGCAACCTCCTGTCTTGTGCACAGAAAGTGAAGGGTGTAGATGGACTTAGAATAGATGAGCAATACACCAGAAAAAGTTAATATATGTATCATTTACCTGTAGATATTGTGAACTATAGTTTTTAGTATCACTGTAACTGAAGTAGAAATAATTATTTGGTTAGTTCATTATGTCTTACACTGAAGATATATTCTTGATTTTGAGTTTAAAGTGTGTTCATTTTAGTCATAACATGCTTTTGAAAGGAAAAGACTGGTGGGGATTTGATAAAGAAAAGTTATTACACTCCAGAACTAAAAAAAAGAACCACTGTGGGGTGGGTGTTTGTGAGGAGTATTTGGAATGACATATTAATTTTAACTAAACAAATGATCTTGGAGGTAGAGTGATATATGAACACCATTTTATGAGTTGGTAAGTCAAAGCCTTTTGACCCAAGAAAAGTAAAGACCCTTCAGGTCTAATCCTGGGTAGAAAATTTGCAGAAGAGAACTAAAGTTCTCATGTGCAAAGACAGGAAACAGAGAGCTCTGAATAAAGTGCAAACAGGTTTTGGTTTATATTCACAGTAATGTTCTTAATTTTTTAACACCTGACAATGACTTTTTACTGGAATAAGAAAATTTATTATAAATTTTTTGTTCATCTACCACACTTATTCTCAAGATGTGTGGCAGAATTGTCAGCATTTATACCATTACTCAGATGGATTTAGGTCTTTATGTAGAATAGATTCCAATTTCATAACTATAAATATTTCTTTATCCTGAATTAGTTCCTAATTCCACAAATGTTCTCATAAGTTTCAGGTGAAAATATTCACTACTTTATGATTTTAATTCCATAACCTGTCTAACAGCAGCTTTGCTGATTGGACTGAGCTAGCTATAGAAGTAGTAATTTTTATTGCTGTGTTTATATGCTCTTCTTTAAGAGTGACCAAATCATGACATCATCAAGGTTGGAAGAGACCTTGAATATCATCTAGTCCAACTGTCAACCCTGCACCACCATAATCACCCCTAAACCATAGCCCCATTCCAGACTCCTCTTGAATACTTTCAGAGATGGTGACTCTTCCAACTGCCTGTGAAACTTATTCCAATACCTAACCACTCTTTCAATGGGGGGGGAAAAAAAAAAAAAAAAAAAAAAAAAAAAAAAAAAAAAATCCAATATCTAGTTTGAACCTTTCTTGGCACAACTTCAGACCATTTTCTCTCATCTTTTCCCTTGAGATTTAGAAGAAGAGACCAATTCCCACCTCTCTACTACCTGGTTTCAGGTAGTTGTAGGGAGCAAAGAGTTACTTCCAAGCCTTCTCTTCTCCAGACTAAGCAATGCTCAAACTTCCTTCAGAATTTAAGAAATGAAAATCCTTGAAAGTTGAGAGGTGCACAGGCATTTGACATCAGCACCTTATATACAGTGAGGGCAATTTCAAAACACCTGAATCCTGACAGAAAAACTGACAGCAAAATGTAATGTAAAGTTTTACTGCATTATTAACAACATGGCACAAGTGGCATAATAAATTAATCCTGGTTTTAATTTTTTTTTAAATAACTTAGATATCATTCAGTCATCAGTTATGATGTTGAGGAAAGCTAAATTTGTACATTTCCCTTTAAAATTTAGAGAGGCTTTAACTCTTATTTTTAATCACATCTCTACTTTGGTTACAGTCTAAAATCTGTCATCCAGAAATCCCTAAAGGTTACAGTGTTTCTTAGTTTGCTGAAAATACTTTGCCTTTGGCTGCCCTTAGGGTTGAGTCTAGAAGAGCACAGGGAAGTATGTCAAGGTCTTAGATGGATGCAGAAAGAACTCTACTGGGTCTGTGGTACTTTGGAACATTTTCCTTGAAGAAAGACAAATAATCATCAGAGTGTTTGAATACTGGGGGAAAACAAAACAAAACAAAAAAACCCCCAAACTCCAAACAACAAATTCAGCGCAGAAAAATAATATAAAAGTAAGTGCTTGTATTGTTTTAAGGCTCTTGTATTCTACACCTGAGGGAAAATGTTAAAGGCTTTTAATAAATACATAAAGCCTCTGACAATATAATCTATAAATGAGTTACTAATAATTACTTTGCTCAAAAGAAAAAAAAAAAAAAACAAACATCCAAACCTCCTGCTTTTACTGGTTTAACTAGCTTCTAAATATTGTAGTATATCTGTTTTCATTAAGACCATCAATAACTTTTACATTGCCTCGTGGAGCAATTTGGCTACTTTATTTTCCTCTCCTCGTCTTCAATCTTGGTTGCAAATAAAAAGATCAGAATCCAAAAGGTAAATGAAATGACACTATTTTCCTCAGATCTATAACAAGCAAGTTGATCTATATACAATGTGCATTGAATCGTAGTTGTGCACTTTCATTATTAGTGATCATTACTGTATATATTCAGTAATTCAAAGTGTGTTAACTGCTTTGCAGAAGACCAGCTGGAGTGTGTTCATTGTGTGGTTCCTAAAATTCTGCTTTCTGTCTGACACATTTTAGATGAGGATATGAAATGGTAGCTATCTACAAAGACAAAAAAAGGAAACCCAACATCAAACTATATTAAACTACTTTTTGAAGTCTTTATTTGGGGAAAAAAAAAAAAAAAAAAAAAAAAAAAAAAACCAAACTGAAATAAATAATGGAATATTTTTATGGAATACTAATATTATCAGTAAAGGACACCTTAGAATGCTGAACATTGAAAAATAAACATATACAGTTTGGATGTCCTGAAGACAGTCTGGTTTTCCAGGTGCTTTGACCTTCCATTGTGCCCTCTATCACTGTGCAGCCTGAGAACTTATTTAAACTTGGACATTCAGAGTTACCAAGGTTCTCTGCATCCCCTTGAGTGAATCTGGTCATCATTCTTTAAACCAATTAATTAAAAAATATTAGTTGCATTCCTAAACTTCAGTGCTTACTACATATCTCAGCAAAACCAAGTGTTCTGATTCCTTGAGTTGTTGCATTTTACTGGGATTATCACAGTCACTGCAAACATTATGGTCTCCACATGCACAGGAAAAAATTTGCTTGGCACAAGCACCAGACAACAAAATATAGAAGCTGGTCAGAGTAGGAGAGGAACAAAAATAGATGAAAGAAGATGTGAACATTAGAAATGACAGACTCTCAGAACTGTTAGCCATTTACCAGTCCTAAAATTTCATAAGTTTGATATAAATTTGACTTCAAGGAGGAATGGTAAAAAGCTCAGGGGTTTAGAGCACTGTGAGCAGTGTAGAGGTGCCATGCTACTATTCTGCAGTGAAACTAATTTTTTGTATTCAGGAAGAAAAGGGATGTGATAAGCATGTCAAATTAACAGTGAGTTTCTGCTTTATATTAGCTTCAGGTTAAACAGCAAGTGATAGTTGAGCTTCTGGACATGTATGTTAGACAAGATATGTAGATTTGTCTGCCATTGATATGCCTCAGCTGAGTTTGTGGACAAGTAAAAGTGAACACCATAAGGATGCACATTGACATTTACTACTGCAATATATAAGAAGAAAGCTAAACAAGTATGTCTTTCTGATATTGGATAGGAAATTTATTTTGTAAAGTTCAACACTGAACAGTAAAAAAATATCTTTTCTTATAGAAAATGAGAATTTTAGGAAAAAAAATTCTGCACTTTGTGTTTACCGTTTAAAGCCAATGTTTGTTTTAATGTAGACAGAGTGTGATCTATATATATTTAAATCTCGTGGCTTGTTGAGCCACATATAATAAACTCAGTGAATCACTTTATTTGCATCCTTGAAAAGAATTAATTATAATCCCATATCCACAACAAGATTTGAATACATACGTTTGCACACAAAATGCAAAAACATTTTCCAGATCTTTACTGTCTCTCAAATATAAATAATTACATTTTCAGTGGGAAGAAGCTAGGTGTTTTGCTTGTCTATCGTATGTTAGGGACTTCCTCCATCCCCAATGGTCACACAATTGTACATGATAACCTCAGTCTTTTTTCTCAATGTGTCCTCTCAGGGTAACAGAGAAATCATCCCTATTAATAACCTTGTAACTTAAGAAATAATGGAACTTATTGCTTAGTCACATGAGTGAGCTATGACAATGTGAAAAATGCTGACAATTTCCATACTTTGTGTCTTTGCATTATAGTCCCTTTTCTAATAAGAATATCTGGAAATATCTGCATAAACCCAAATGCCCATAGTTCAGTAATATATCAAACAATTTTAATTTTTTTTCTAAATTTTACAACTTAGCAACAGAAGCATTTAAGTGGATGTGTATTTAAAATTCTTCTGAATACAAGTTGGTTATAATTTCTCCTAGTTTTCCTTGATCAAATCCAGATAAATAGTCAGGATTTAATGTTTTTCTTCGTGTTGTTTTCAGCATGTGAACCCATCGAAGACATTTTCAGCCAAGAGGAACATAAAAATGAGGGTGTAAAAATGTACAAAGACAGTCATGAATATATCATATCAGAAAGATCTAGCTATTTCAGGATATCAGATATGTTTTTCAATTTAAAAATACATGACTGTGATACCACATTTCTTCATATAATGTGTCCATGCAATTTTCTCTAATTGTAAATACACCATGATAAAAGATTTCTGATTGGATTTTTCATATATTTCCATGGACATCAGCAATAATCATAATTCTATGATAAAGAGAATTTGAAAATTCATATTTTTTTGCTTTACTCTTCTGATTGTTCTTATATAAATATAAAAGGACGCTGAGTCAGCAGTAGTTAAATTTCCTTCAGTACACTGGATAGTTAAACATACTGTGTGGTTGGACTGGGAATACTGGTAAATAGAGTTATTGAATCTGGCTGGAAACTATTACATTAATTTCCCTTGATTTTATCACAGTGCTCAAAAACATTATCAAGCATAAAGATAAATGCATGAAATCCCACTAATATAAGATTTTATTAAGGCTGTAAAACAAAGCTAGTCAATGAGCGAGAGAACATAGAATAACCTATATTTTTAGTGATGTCCTTTTGTTTGTCTCTAAGCTTATGACAAGCAGGAGGACATAAGTCTAGATTCAACCTTGGTGTAGCTCCACTGAAGTTAGCTGAGATACACCAAACATGGTTTTGCCCCAGAGGATTTTAGGTTCATTTATTTTGAATGAAGTCTATACATATTTTAAAATGAGCATTGCCCTTCAGAATGCCAAAGCAGTGAATGTAAAAGGAAAGACATCTTGAAAGATAAAGAAAATTTGTGTGATATCAAGTATTTTAGGACATAAAGTCAAAGAATTTAATCACCTTTCCAGTCTCATTCATCTGACTCACTTTGCTTATGCAATGCCTGTGAATTAAACTCTTGTAAAGATAGGAGAGAGCAAATCATATGCCCTTCATATTTCTGAATGATTTGGATCCTTCCTAAAAGTGACTGTATCATTCATTTGCTGGATATGCTGTCATATTCAGGAAAATAAAAAGAAAGAGATTATGTCTTTAAATACAGTGCCATCCCCCAGGACAAGAGGATGATTAAAGTCTTTAGCTCACTTTTTTTTTTTTTTTTTTTTTCAAATGCAGTTACAGCCAGATAACTCCTGTCCAAAGAGAATTGTGGGCTGCATGGAGAGATGGATGTTCCAACCTTCTTCCAAGTCTTCCTTCCTGTTACGTAGAAAGGTGGGAGAAAATGCAGAGGTCATGAAGTGCTGTCAGAGGTGGAAGTTCCTTTTTAGAAGGACAGAAGAATCAGTTGCTGTGCTACGTGAATTGCAGATCTAGCAATGAACTTTAAAGGGTTCAGAGTTCCCACTTCCATCCACCCTGTTTGTTAGCCCACGTGTATGCCCTAGAGGCCTCCTCTTGACTTCCAGCTACTGCTTCAAAAGGCTGCTGGTCTCCTGGAAGTCCTGAATTGTAGTCTGAGTGGTTAGGAGACAAAGGCATAATATATATTTCCTTTGTGCTATCAGATTGAAACGACTGATTCTACTTGCATGTGAGGCTACACCGGAATCCATAACTCCTTAAACATTAACCATAGTTACGGGACTTCTTCCCTGAGGCAAACAGCAAATATGAACTCCTGCAACTTGTGAGAGGCTAATATGGGGATACAATTCCTATGAAAAGTGAGGGTTGGTAGGCTTTTTCTCTGTGTGTGTGTGTCTATGTGTTGTTTTGTCGTTGTGCAAGCCTATTCTCTTGTGACACATTCAGCAGGGTTAAGCTTTTCTACAGCAAAGGCAGTAGTTTCAGAGTCACAGTAGGCAAATTTACAAATATGTACATGATATCTAACCAGGGAATAAGAAGCCTATTGGGCTGTAGACAGCCTCCCTTACCAGTGAGCATATATACTACTCTCAGCATGAAATTACAGCAGCTAGGATGTGTGAATCTGTTGCTTCTGTTTTATACAAGAAATTCTGTGATGTTCATTATGTCTTGCCTGGAAGAATCACTATGATGAAGTCAAACTGCTTACCTACTTTAATAACATACTCAGGTTGAATTTAACTGTGTGTTTGGAGGTCTATAAGTTATAAATTCTACATATTTTGTTGACTATGTCTCTACTTGCATTAATAAATTCATTATCAATAATTACAGTAACTACAAGGAGCCTACAAGTCAGTACTGAGACCAGACCCTGGATATATCAATATTTTATAGGAATTCATATTAAATCACTGTGGAATAATTTCACTGCTACAGACTGTTAAGTGGGAATCACAAGACCCAGTGTTCCAAATGAGAGGAATTTGAGAATCTGACAGTAAAAAACATTTAAGAGAAAAAAGGCTATAGCTAACATATATATCACAAATATATCTCTTTCCTTTGCATAGGTACCAAGCTGACATACTGAGTTAGGCATTCAGGTAAGATTTGATTTCAGATCAGAAAAATTCTTTTAGCATATGAGTATTTCAGCTAGTCTCTTGCAAAAAGTTCACCTGTATCTTTCTTGTAGGACTGTCAGGATTTTGATCCATAGATATAACACAGAATGAAAGCTGTAATTTTTTTTTTCTGGAAATTCCTACCAGTTTCTTTGGAGTTCTATTATTTATAAAAAGATCACAGTAACACAGGGATTGCTACACAGTTATTTGGGATGAGATTTTGCAGATTATGTTTGTGCTGAGATGCTTCTAGTGCAGCAGGGACAGAAACAAGTGACAGGGAGACTGCCAGCTATGCTGAATGCATGCTGAAAAATACCTCTTCCCTCCTGTATTCTCAGTTTGCTATTAGAAAGATTGATACTGGCTTCTCATGTTAACTACATACAGCTACATTAAGAGCCAGAAACTCTTACTGAATTACTTCCTTTCAACACAAATAAGTGTGTAAACTCAATCCATCTGTTCTGCAGCCAGGGAATGCTTATATCACCAATCTCTCTCTCTTTTCTGTTACTTTCTCTTGAACTACAGTTTTGATTTTGATTTCAGGAGTGGTAAAGACAAAGGAATGTTGCAGACGGGTCTAGTGAAGTCACACACATCAATACGATGTATCAGGCAAACTCTGTGTTTATCCAAAATACAACAACATATATGACCTCTGATCTGACCCCGCCTAGGGGCCAGCCCTTTGACCCCATTGGCTTAGGGCTGCCTTTTGTACATATAAGGTAATGTCCAAAGCCCCTTACAGGGGGCAGTATCAGTGTATGCTGTTTTGCAGGTAAAGTTCCAGCAGCTTCCAGGCTCACCCATGGCCTGGGCCGCAACAAAGGAACCTGTATTGTAAACTGCCACATGAATCCAAACTGTATCTTTCTTAGATTGAGGAGCACTATACTGTTTATCATCATCATGACTAGGCTTTGTGAATGAAGATTTTGGAAATCACGTGGGTGTATCCTTTGAGCCTGTGCAGTGGATTTTTTAGGTGAGGCACAGTGTGTGTAGAACTGGCCCCACCCTTTAACTCCTCAGGTTCATCCACCATGGCCAAGCGAGCTTGAACGGTGACAGTGAAGTTCTCAGGACTAGAACCTAGAGCACCCAGTATTCCCGGGAGTTCTCCCATCCAAGTACTAACCATTGGTGACTCTGCTTGGCTTCTGAGATCTGACAAGATGAAGCATCAGGGTGGCATGGCTGTAGTTATACCATGTAGTTATAACTATGTAGTTATACTGTTTACAGTTTAATAAAAATAACAGTACTCTTACAGAACTAAAGCAGATGTTAACACCAATATAACATGGTTAATTGGATCTTCTGTTTTGATATGTTTAATGAGATGTCAACAGAAATAATAGTTGTGAGATAAAGAGCTCAGATCTGAACAGATAGATAATCAGATATTACCTCTTGCTGTCACTTAGAATTTTATTGAGGGAGGAGATTGTTTGGTTTTTACTTGTTTGTTTTTTGTCAAGTATTCCTGTAATTTGCTGGTTTTCATTTTCTAGGGAAACAGTGTAAAAAGATGTTGTCCTTTTAATTTCTTAAATGAAAAATGCCTGCAGTTAGTATCTTTCACTAAGGGCAGTACACAGTCCTGTATCTGTTCTTTGTAAGAAGTACATTCAATTATTACTGTGCACCATATTCTGACCTTTTTATTGGTGCCCTGTATGTCCTTTTCACTACATCTGGGATATGCTAATCAGACTCCTGACACAGACTGAAATTTATTGATCACATTATCCCTGAAACGGTTTCGGGTTGTTGTTTTTGGTTTTTTTTTCCACTGGCTCAGCTCCCTATTCCTTCTGCTGATTAAAAAATGTGATTCCACACCAAACAGTGCATGTCATTATTTGGCAATAGCTTATGAATTCATGCGTGAGTCAAATGAGTCCTGCTTCTTTGCTGTGACTCCCTTCGTCGCATTTTATTTCATTGAAGAGTATCTAAAGATCTTTCAGAACATCCACCTTCTGTTTTGATGCATGGGAGTAGCTAATAAGTGCAGGAAAGATTAAGAAATTTGTTTTCCGATAGTCTAGATCCACCCATCTATACTGATCATTTATACTGATTGCATCATTTATACTGATTTATAACTAGCTTCTAATTTAGATTTTGTTTTACGGAGGAGTCTCTGAAGAGAAATAGAATCATACTGCACTGTCTGGCAAAAATGTTCAGGGAACTCTAACAAGTGACAAGACCAAGTCTGGCATTCAGAAAGGAAAAATGTGACCTAGAAACATCTTAGCTCCTTTCTCCACTTCTGAGGTCTGTCAGCTGATTACAGATGTTCTAGTCCTAATGCATTAGAATTTTCTGTTGGCTTGGTAATAGGGATTTACATTATGCCCCTATGTTTGCAGCATCTTGGAAATGCTCTTTGGATGCTCTACAAGAGACACCAAACTATGCACATTTGTTATAGTTAATGGAATTCTGGACATAAGTTTTGTCACAGATTGTATCTAGGGAAAAAGTGTCAGCTTTCCAATTAAACACTCCCTTATTCCATAAAATGAACATTAGGTTTCCACACAAATCTGAGGTCTCTTGAAAAATATGCAAGTGGTCTTTGCCTTAAGTGTTGGAAGCTACATGAGAATAGTTTATCCAGTAAATTTTCATAATTTCAAAAGAAAACTTGACAGATACTGTCTGAATTAAGTCTAACGAAAAAGAGTAAGCACAATCTTAAGTTGACATTGAAGTCTGGACCTATTTTTGTGCTGAATACATTTAAATATGCAGAAATATTTTTGCCTTCATATTTTTTACCTTTTTTTTTTTTTTTTTTTCTGTGAAAGAAGTCAAAATTGAAAAGAAAACGCAGTTTGATTTATAAGAAATTTTGAATCAGAATCTGGGCATCTGTTTGGCTTCTTGGTCTGAAAGTTTTACAAATAACAAAGTCATTGACTTATATGTTACTACAGACTGAATATCAAGACTAGCGCTGTTAAAACCTTTTATCCACAAAGGGTCTATCGTTTTACATTTTCATAGTAGGAACAGAAATTTGAAGAAAAATAATTCATTCTGACACATCCAAACAACTCATCATACCGTTATCTTTTAACCTTTACTTGAAAGCTAAATCAAGAGAAAAGGCTAAAATTACATTATTAGCTTCAAACACAAGGTTAGGACCTATTAATCTCCAAAGGAACAGTTATGGTTTAGCTTGCAAAATGCCAACTGCCCAATACAGAGTGAAAGGGTTCCCCTCCAAGAGAAAGGGAGGGAGGAAAGAAACCCCTAGAAATGGAACTTTGAAATGGCAAGGTGTTTATATTTACACAGAAGAAAAGAAAATTTAAAACAAAATATGATATAACACATATATATATAAATGTGAAAAGAAAGAATAACACTTTCACCAAGTTGTCCGACTTAGTAATACAGATTCCAGCCACCCAAACCCCAGAAAACCTCACAAAAACTCTTCCGAAAAAACCTTCCAGCAAGAGAAAAGAGCAATTAACAAGAAAATATTCACCACCCTAGATAAACACATGCGGATGGCGGCAAGGTCTAATCTCAGGAGAGGCAGAGCAGCACATCCTCATGGGGCTGAGGTGAAGGCCAAAAGAGACAGAAGCTCCTCTCTCTCTTGACACCCCTTGACACTTCTTGATGATGTCAGATGATATGAAATACCTCTTTGGTTGTTTACGTCAGGTGATGCCTGTCCCTTCTAATCTATGTCACATCCTTTGGGCCTGCTGAATGAGGCCGACCTGAAAACTAAAGCCAAAACTGCCACAGGAACCGATTCATAAAAACTAAATTGTAGGTACTGCAACTACCTTAAAAAATGTACATTTACAAA
The DNA here is from genome assembly GCA_035583235.1 of Hafferia zeledoni. Taxonomy (NCBI): domain Eukaryota; kingdom Metazoa; phylum Chordata; class Aves; order Passeriformes; family Thamnophilidae; genus Hafferia; species Hafferia zeledoni. The sequence continues at coordinate 16,111,211 of JAWWEV010000043.1, forward strand.
ATGAAGCTTTTTGAACTGAAAACCATACTGAATGATAGGGTGTGGAATTCCCTCCTTTCCTAATTTAAGAAAGAAATTCTTCTGTACAGTGTATATTTTATGTTAAGTGATGGTAAGAGCATGGCCACCTTCTCCAGCTGCTGTGGCCTGTTTTCCTCTTCCCCAGCAGCTGGAGCCCGATTTGAGGAGCCAGGATCACTGTCCAGCCTGAGGGACCTGTTTGCAGGTACAAACAGTAACAAAGCTACACACTTCTGCGACAGACAGACAGACAAACACATGCACACAGACACACGCATGCAGGACACCGGCATGGCAGGTCACACAGGCTGTCACAGTCAAGACACTGCTTTGAGCAGTACCTGCATACAGGGCTCACGCAAATAAAAGCACAGGCAGCCAAGCTCATCCCTGCTCTTGGGCTGGCAGAGGCAGGCGCTACTGGTGCAGGCACACGTGACACTCTCTAGATTCACAAACACATACATATTTCTGGTTCCCTCAAGAACTGGCAAGGCCCTCTGTTCACCTGGCACCCCTGCCTGTGTCATGGCCCTCTTATCCACACACAGGTCCCCTCTTTGCTGGCTGGTCCATCTTGGCAATCACTGCACACATACAGCACTCACACACTCATCTCACAGGCACCCCACAATCACGGGTCCCCCAGCTTAAGGTTTGCCAGTGAATATCCGTGGCCGAAGATCCAGGAGCCAGCACATGGCACATAGGCCTGTGGTCCTGCCCCATGCACTAACACTGAGCCCTTCGCTCATGCTGGTGCCCTGAGTTGCTGTTTTTTGGAACCTGAACTATTCCCACTCCATGGCTGGAGGTTAAACATGCCAACTCACCCCAGTTGCTGAGAGCACTCTTGCTCCCATAGCTGACACCACAGGTCAGGGGCACCCACACCTATGGTCTAACTCCAGCAGCTGGCACCAATTTCCACTCACACATACACAGGTCTCACCAGTAGCTGCCATTCAGTCACTGTACTGCACACATACACACAAGATAGTTACACAGAGAAATTATTAAAAGGTTTAAGAGAATATGAGAGGACAGGATAGACTGAGGTGATCAGACGCAGGGCTCAGTCAGACAAGTGTGCTGACTGACCCCATTTTACATGTAGCCTCTCTCTTTTGTACCACTTTCTGTTTACCTCTGCCTTTAGTCTTCCATGCTTGCCCTTACGCTGCGCATTGCCTCACCAGCTGGCATAGACACACTGACCTCCTCCCACATACTGGACATCAGGATCATATCCTTATCAATTTCAGCATCCTGGTCGGCCTGCTGTTTCCTGAAAGCCCATCAATTAGTGATAATGACCAGGTTTGTTTTCTGTTCTTTTTGTAAACATTAATTGCTCAGGTTTTATGTCTCTGTGTGTTGTTTTCCTTCCTTTCGTTATCCTTCCAACAAAATAAAATGAATCTTCTCAGTCTCCATATACCCATGTTTGGGTGACTGACCACGTTTGTTTATATCACAACCCCTCTTTCCTGTGTGGTCAAGTTTGTCTCTGTGTGTTATTGTTTATGGGTCTTTTGACCAAATAGCCTTAATGGAGCAGACAAGCTCCTTCCGTAAACTGTCGCATGGCATTTTTGACCAGACTAAAGCCACTTGAGAGAATACACACGTAAATCATACAACACAAGAAGAAAGAAGAAACACAAGGAAGGTATGTTATTGAAGATGTCCTTTTATGAAAACAATTTGTATTAGTATGACCTTGTTGGGGATGAACCGGTATATGTGACCATGGATCGGTGGAGGAAAGAAAGAGACACTAGAACTGATTATGATGTGTGGAAAGTTCAAGAAAATCCTGCTTAAGACAAGCCCACCGGCATGGACTTT
>JAWWEV010000043.1:16113182-16130558 GCA_035583235.1 Hafferia zeledoni
AGCGTCGATCAACCTAAGCTCAGCAGGCAGCAGAAGAACCCCCGTCGCCGGTCCGATCCTTCTCCACGGATCAAGGCTGCGACATGACCTTATATAAAGCAGAATCATCTTAAAGTTAATGATGAAGAAGGAGGAGTTATCATAAATGGAGGAAAAGGTTCTGTAAGGGTTTTCGAACAACTCCTTTGATAAATCTCTCAAATGAACTGACTATTTCTCTTATGTGCAAACACAGAACTCTAAAACTCTTACCTGCATTTTCAGATTAAACTCAAAGCTGAAAAATATTTATATAAATACACTCTATGCAGTTGGTTAAAAACACAATGTATGTTTATATTTAAACATATAATTGTAGTATAAATGCTTATTCCAATATTTCTTTTTCTTTTTTTCAATAATATTTTATGACAAAGTAATTATGTCAGAAATAGATTCTGCTACTTCCTATAGGCATTTTCCCAAGGAACTCAAGTTTAGGAGAAAAAAACACCTTTACAAAGCATTAAATTAACTGAAAACTATGAAGTAACCCTGTAAATCTCTGCTCATCCAAGGATCTACAATAAATATTTTCATATAGGCAATAAATATGTATTTATACAGGTGTTGATAAAGCAGAGTAACTGTAGTTTCTTTTGTTCTCTGATCTCTGACATATTTTTCCATTTCTTCTTTAATGAGTACCTTTACTCAGTCTCTTTACTTCATTTCCTTCTTCTTTCTTCTCTTATTCCTGGACTTCATTGTTATATTAGGTATTATTTTCTTTCTCACAGCTATAACTTTGGAAGCAGAATCTTCTGGGAGAAGAATTTTGTCTTTCTGTGTTCCCAAGGGTCTAGTTATGCTCCTTATAGTGCTGTCCCTGGTGACTATTTTGTGTAGACTTGGAAAACATATGTTTTACTTTTGTATTTTTACCAGTGAAAAAACTAGTATCAGCCACAGCAACACTAATAGCAATATTGAAAACCTTCAGGGAAAAAAGATGAAATCCACCACAGAGAGATCAATAAGCAAAATCCAATATGACATTTTAGGACAAACATATTAAATGTTGCGATATCCAGATGCAAATTTGTAGTTTGAAAGAAGTTAAAATGGAAGAGCCTCCTTCTTATCTTTCACTGTCACCCTGCAATGGGGTTACAGATGAAAAATTTTCCAGTTTTTCTTGCTCTCCTGCATGTTTAGAAATCCAGTATTAGATCCTCCTTTTTATTTTGAGTAAAAATTAAATACCTGAGTAGAAAACCTGTGCCAGTACACAGAGGAATTAGATATTTCAAAATGTTCATATGTTGATTAGGGGTGTAGGAAATAAGGAGGACCAAAAAGCTAGTATCCAAAATCCCATTGATTTTCAGTCTCAGGACTCTCACTTCTCTGCAGACAGATGTGCTCATCAAATTAAAGAGACTGTACTTTACTGAAGGATCTATAGCTATCACTGCTCATGGCCCACTATTTCCAGCCAACTCTTTATATAGAGAATTTTATGAATCATGCAAGAAATTGGTGATAAAGGTAAAATATTCATTTCAGTCCAATGGTTTCACATCCATATCTCACCATGACCACTTGTTATTGACTAATTATATATCAAAGCTGCATCACTGTGCAAATCAAAGTATATGATTCATGAGACCAGGACAAAAAAAGAGCAAAGTGGAAGTGTAGCTGAAGTGCAATTGTTACGAAAGATAACTTAGGAAGAAGGCAGAGCAGCTCCTAATTGTACAGTTTTCTAAGCCAGTTTCTTGCTGGAGTCAGCCAGTCATTGCACGATTGCATTCCCCGCTGTGTCAAAGCTGTGGAAGGCTGGGTTCACTTTGCTGCCAGCTCCACAAAGAGAAGCTGGGGCAAGAGCTACTGCTACAGAGTGAGAAGACCCTCCTATCTAAAGCTATCATAGTTCTCTCTTTTTTCTCCTGCTCCCCCCATCTGTGATGAAGAAACTATGAGCCTTGTCTACCTACTATATCCTTTCTATGGCATAAGTGGCCCAGCCCCTACTCTCCATTCTTGCAGTAGAAAAATTACACTTCATTCATAAACTCATTAAACAGCTTAAGAAGTCATCCAGAATTTTAGTCCCTGCTCATAGGGCTATTAATGCCTTTAATACTGGGTAACAATTGAGAATTTCTAAGTTTTTGCACCCTAGCACACTCAAAAATGAATTTGAAATTACTCAAGATAGGTTTTCAAATTGTGAAGTGTAATGGCAGCTATCAAAATTTTAAAAATGCCAAAAAAAGAGAACCTTCTGGGGTTTCAATTTTCATTTTTATTGAGAGCAGAAGAGACATAATAACAGCTTGGTGTTGGCTATTTATGTACAAAACTTTGTTTTTTTCAGTTTAAGAAGGATTTTTTTTTTTAAAGACTGTACAATCAGAAAAGTATTTTCATATGTATATTATTTAGAATAGTTGTTTTTGTAGCTCCTGCTTATTTAAAAAATAGCTGATAGAAAGTAGTGATCATTGTCTCAGTTACTAATAAAAAGGTATTTTTCATTGTTTTAAATAAATGGAAGTGTGCAAAACACAGCAGAGAGATTCTTTATTGCTAATTCCTGGCATGCAAGTTTCTTTAGGTCCTGGAAGATTGCATTAGTCACACTAACAGCATGTCATATCTGAAATGGTAAGGAAACAAAGTAGGAAACTCTCCAGCAGTGACACATTGCAATACAGCCTAGCATGAAGCAATATATCAGCACATGTAATGGATAGAACCAATTTATCTATTTATCCTATAATCCTTTAGAGGAGCAATTTATTTAGGCTATGTATTGGGAATGTTTTAAATCATTTTTAAAGAATCTGCTCAACAGCTTTCTATATTGTATAGCAAGCTGCTACTACTCAAAAGTTTTGGGGCCAATTTCTGGTTCACATGAGAGGAGTGTTACCAGTATCATAAAATAGATGCAAACATATGTTATGAAGTTAATGCTAAGGTAGAAGCAGATTGGGCTGACAACATCCTGGAGGACTGTATTAATGACTCATTTGCATAAAGTCACTTCAGTAGAAAACTTTATATTCAATATACTAATTTTCTCAGCCCAAAGAGAGATCATTTAAAACAGTTGTGAAAAGATGATATCTCAGAGGACTGGTGGGTTTTGATAAGTATTTCCTCTACTATGTCTCAGGAGGTTTTCCTATGTCTTCCCCATACTCTGTCCTAGTATCCTTCTAATATCTAATTTCCTTTCTTTTCAGTACAGTGCGACAGAACCCTGCTCTTTAGAAAGATATTTTTATATGTCAGTTTTCTTCCAATTTTAAGGACCTTCTAACAGAGTTTTTGCAAGGAAGTCTGTATGTGTGTGTTTCTGTGGTTGTGTGTGTGTATACAAACAGTTTCTTCCAGAATTTCCAGATTTGACAGTTGGGAAGCCAAATAGTAAAAAATCTCATTTTTTGTAATGATTATTTCTTTGTTGTTTGAGTTCCTTTTTACCAAGATGCTTGCATATTTAAAGATAGAGTTGAAAGTGATTTTGCCGCACAGGTGTACCACTTTAAACAAGTACTTTTCTGATACCATCTTTAATATTTTCTTGGGGGAAAAAAAAAGGTTATTTTGTTATTTTGACAAACATTCTATATTTCTTATTCTGATAACTGCACATTTACTTTAAGAAAATCACTTTTAAAGCAATAAGCATCAGAATTTGGAATCGTCTGGAATTTCCATATTTCAAAATTGGTCATGAAGATATGTAGTTTGTATCATACATAGCTATTATAATGTGTAAGCTTGACTAAAGCATCTGGAAAGCATGGAAGTAAATAACTAATTATAATTATCTGCCAATTTTATATTGGTGTCTATTGCCTGCTAAGTATGGGTCTCAGATGTCTCTTTCTTATGTTTTTAAAGAAAACTGTAAACCATTAAGATATCCACAAGCCTTTGGCTTATTCAAACAAAATTCGTAATATTTTAGTAATTTAGGATTTGTCTGTAATTTAAAAGCTGCCACCAATGATGTTACCAAAGAAAAGAATCTCCAGTGAAAGAGAGAGGATTGGGGAGAATTAACATACTGAGGATTTACACTGAGTGTCAAAAGAAAACTCATGAAAGATACAAAGTAAAATCCTGTAGAGATCAATATCTGAAAAAAAAAAAAAAGGTGGGTTTGCTAGGAAGATGTGGCTTGATATGAAAAGGTATTGTGAAATATGCACAACAATTTGAATAAAATTGTAACCATGTTATTCATGCGAGAGGACTCAGAAAAGAATGAGGCTCATAAGTCAATGACATATGATTTTCTGGGAATTAGAGATGAAATTAAAAGCTAATTTATCAAATTTTCCAAGAAAGATAAACATTTTCTGTACAGTTTCCTTGTGAAGGATTATTAGATAGACTTTTGATTAATTAACACACACAAGTACCTTTCTTCAGGCCAGATTACAAAAAACAAAAAAGCAAAAAAACCCAACAACAACAAAAATTAAAAAAAAAAAAAAAGAGAGAAAATTGAAATGCTTTGAAAACAAGTATTCACTTCAAGCTGCCATGCCATAGTCACATGTGGCTGGCAGTGAAACTCTGCCAGTGAACAGGAAACTGAATAATTTAAGTTTCCAAAGTGAAATGAGGAAACTAACAATCACTCCAGTTAGTTTCTACCTGTAGTCCTTTTGACTTGTCACTTTAAGAAGCCTCGTAATTCTCTTGAAAGGAAAAATTCAAGTATTTATCCAGTGCTTTGGCCTTTCTGTATGTTTGCTGCTAGAGAAGTATTATTTATGTTCTCAAACACCACTTAATTTAAAACATTTTGATACTGCTATATGAATTATAAAGAAATGTTTAAAATAATCGTAGTTTAGTGTAAAATATGAACAATTTACAATTTATTTTTCCCTGAACAATGGTCATTATCTGAATTCCTAAAAAGAACAAATATCTAGAATTTAAAGACACTTTAGTTCCAGTACTATGACACTTATTTTCTACAAGTGTAGGAAAAAAGAAACATTAGAAGGTTCTGCATTTTACATATTTTATGAAATCCACCTGGGAAATACAGAGAATCAAATTTTCATACTAGACCCTTTCTCTTCCACATAAACTAATACTGAAAATAGCAAATAATTATAACATGGTCATGACTCTTCGATAATTGTTGTAAGGTGGCAAGGACAAACTATGACAGAAAGTAAAAGCTCATTATCACAAAGACAGCTAAATCCATGAATGAAATTGTACCATCAGGTTTTGTAGTAATTTTGCATTCTTTTCCACTGAAAAGACCTTTCAGAGCCTTGGGACGTGACCAACTAATCCACTTAATACATATTTAATTATCTCAGCATTCTGTTTTATAATCCTCCATGAACTACTTAGGTGTGAACTAATACCTTCTCATCACAGAGCTTAGAATACAACCTGCACAAAATTTAATCAAGGGGAAAATTAAAGTAGAACAATATAAGAAAAATTATATCATCTTTGTGCTAGCAGTTTTGTCCATTTACAAATATTCACAGAACGTATATGAATAACATTTTACTTATAAACTTCATTTCATGGTAAATTCCAATGATATAGAGGGTCTTAAATAATAATTATGATCTCATAAAAATTGTAAATGTATGATATGGTAATAATTTAATAAAAAATATGGGATTCATTGGGTAGAAAAGTTACCTTTTTTTTTTTTTTTTAAGTATATATTGTATACTGCTTTGAGCATCTTGACCTATTGCAGTTAAATTTGTAAGGTCAATAGCAAATACTGCAAGAGCACTATATGAGTGATACTGATGTGATTAATGCTGTTAATTATAATACATCTAATACAGATATTGAAGTGTAGTAAATTTGATAGGTGTCAAGTGTTTGACCACAGCTTTAACAGTAACTGTTGGATTGGCATGAAATTTTGTACAAGTGCTGGACACCCAGAGGAACACAGGATTGAGAACAGTCATCTTGAGTAAGAAACACTTCATGACCTTTTGCGACAGTTACTGTTTCATCAAAACAAATTGTGTATTGCAATGTTTCTAACACATCAATGTTTGTAAGACTATCTACTATTCTATCCTTAGTTGAAAAACAAAATAAGCAATCCCCTCCAGCCCGTACCACCCTGACTTAATTAAGAACAATTACAGGCATGTACTTTCAGAGATGGGACCACAGTCCCACCTAAGATTTTAGTTTAAAAAAAAACCTAAAACCTAAGATTTTTGTTTTACATTCTTATTCTGTGGAATTGTTGTTGAAATTTTTAATAACACTTCAGAAACCAAACTGACTCAACTCACTTGTGAACTATTTTGAAGTGTTGTTAAAATATAAAAGGTACTGCATAACATTTGCACGATTTGAATCTTACATTGCTTTGCCTCTGTTCACTAGGAGTGACTTGATATTAAACTGGAATATACAGCTTCAGGAGCTGCTGTTGCATCTTTATCTTCTTCAGCTTTCTTTCAAGAGCCACAGAAGTACTAGATTTATCTGTCTTTGTGTACCTACCTGAGAAAGACATCAATAAATATTTGATACATATTCTCAGCCTTTTATAGTATGTAGAATTTGTATTTATTGATCTTTTTATCCCACAGTGATCTTTCTCTTACTTGACAGTAATTATCCCAATCTGTTTAAACTTGAAATGTACCTTTTTCAGATCTAAAATTAATTTGTTTTGATTTCATTGTGTATAACTTTTCTTTTCCCTGACTTTGAAATCCTGGTTGGGTAGTCTTTGGTGGTGCTGACTGGGGTTATTTTACTCTTCCAATACTCTCCCCCATGCCACCATGGGGAAATGAGCAAGTGGCTGGGGGGTGCTTAGTTGCTGATTGGGGTTAAACCATGACAGTCCTTACAGAAGATATAGAAGTAGCTATATTCTGCAGGTTCTCTTTTAAAAGGTTTCCTGGATGGATCTTAGCCCTCCTGAAATCATAATGAAATAAATATGCACAGGCATACCGTGACACATGGAGATTAGTGTATGCAGCCAAAATTACGACCATGACCATAAGTGTAAGGTATTTGCTCTGGAAAGTACTTTTACCTGCAACTGCCAAAACAAAAGTTAATTATGTTTCTCTACTGCAATAGGTGAAGTCAAAGATAACCTTGTTTTGTATGGGCATTCAAAATCTTTAGAGTAGAACATTCAGACTGTGATCATAGAAAGATAGAAATTCACTGCATTATCTCACTTTACAAATCTGTTTTAGTACTTGTTTTGTTTTTATTTTCTTTTATGACCAGAATTGTACTGCTGAAAATATCCATTGTCTCATTGCTTACTATTTGGACTACATTGTCCTTTCTGCCTGCATTCAAATTGTGCAGCATTGCATCCATCCATAAACTGTGTATTAGAAAAACCTGGCAACATAAATGACATCGAACTTCAAGGCTAAGCTTTTACTACTTCCTTCATCCTGCAGATAACAACAGTTTTCACCGATAACTACCTCAAGCCTGAATATAAACTGGCATTTTCTATTAAAAAAATTCCTTATGTTGTGTAACTCTTCTGCTCATTGTGCTGATCAAAATCTTGACCATAGCCATGAATGTTATCAAACGTCTTATCAAGACTTCCCTTATTCAAACATCTTATTATAGGAACATTCTGAGTTCTGAAATTTTTACACCTAATATGACTTTTTTATGTACTTGAGCTTAACTACAAGTTCTTAAAACAAACAAACAAACAAACAAATAATCTTTTAAAGAAAAAACTGGATTACAAACAGCACATAAGATGATTTTACATAAATCTGATTTTTCTCAATCTTATATGATAGGGTTTATGGGTTCATAATAGTCTTTAGTAACTACCAGTAAATTTCTTCTCATGCTTTAATCAAGTAAGAGAACACCTAACATAGTTGACATCACAGTGTGTGAGAGCTACTTTCCAAAATTCAAGTGATTTTATCTCTTAGTTATCATATGGTATAGAAAGACTTTATTGAAATAAGGAATTTGGGAATGAAAGCTTGTCCTCTGAGAGCAAGTGCCATGAGTGTCAAGTGAAGAGAAAGAGTTGTATGAATCTATTTATTGTAAGGACTTGATGAGATCTCCATTAAAAAAAAAGAATGTGCCACACATGCCACTATGCTGAAAGAAAACCTGGAATCACTTTGGTGGAAGAATTGGAAACAGACTGTCTATGTTTGACCCCCTGATATTTATGCATTACTTCAGGCTTTTTGTGCTCATGGTTGAATGATTGTTTCAGGTGGATGACTAAGTAGTCTTTTTGTCTTTTTTTCTGGCAATAAAAGTTTCTTGGTAACGGAATGTAATGGGTTAGATCCATGACTTCCTCAGTAACCAGGAGTAACTAAGGAAGTGGACATTACATAGGTATTCCACACGTGTTTTCCATGTAGCAGAGGAGGAGGGGAGATAAGAAGGAGTTTAGTCTTCTTTCTTCCAGCGAGCTTGGGAAGAGCAGGGTTTTCGTAGCTCGGGACGTGGTGAGAGTGTACCTCCTCTTTTCTCACAGTTTTTAATTGTATTTGTATTTAATTTGTATTTGTCTGTTTCATTTGTTTTGGTTTGGTTTTGTCTCTCCTTATTTCTTGTTAACCAGGTTTTTGTTCCCTTTTCCCTTTTCCCCTGTGGTGGGGCCCCACATACTGTGTACAAATTGCATACATGGTTTGTGGATGTTAGAAAATATAATTTCTTTTTTAAGTCAGTTCAGTTTCTTTTGACTTATTTTCTTTGCAGTTTTTTTTCCCCCTTTGCTGGGAAGGCTTTGGGAGGAGAGAGAAGGGCAGTCTAGGGTTGGTAAAAAAACTAGGCCAAACCTGAGACACTGTATTTGATGTGAAACTGCATGTTTACTTGATTAAAATCTCATGTATGAGAAGTGAGTTTTGCCTGCTAAGTGATTCCTCTTTAAAAAAAAAAAAAATCATATAATTTTTGAATTATATTCCTTTTTACCTCTTAAATCAATACCAATCAAATGATACAGAGTGATAAAATTCATTTCCATTCAGAAACATTGTTTTATTAAAATTAAATGGATTTTCTCTCTATTTCAAAAGTGTTATATAGTACAAATAAAACAAGTTAATTATACTCTCACTCAGAGAAGAGGCAATGGCCAAATCATGATGTCACATGTAATCTTGTTAACAGGCTATCAAGCAACAATCTCATCTGTTTTATCTCCAAAAGTGTGTGGCAGTGGTTTATAACTATGTTTCAGTTTCTAAAATGATGGTCTTTTCTAGTAAAAACAAGTGAGAATTGTAGATAGAGCCTAAATCCTCAGCCATCCAATAGCTTCAGTTGGAGCAGCGAGAGTAAAAGTTTGACCATGCCTTTTACTAATCTATGTATCTTTACATGAATTTCTTTATGAACAAATTGAAAGACCTCAGTTTTGTACAGTTACTGAATAAATTGCAAATTTCAATATTTTTTTCATCGCAGATTTTCATTTTCTGATCAATCCTAATAATTTTAAAATATTTTATTTCTTATCCACTTCTAATTCAGGAAGTTCTGTGTGGTAGTTTTGGCTTTAGTTTCAGTTTAGACCTTATTTGGGCCTCAGTTTAGCAGGCCTCAAAGGATGTGACATAGATTAGAAGGGACAAACATTACCTGACTTAAGCAACCAAAGAGGTATTTCATATCATCTGACGTCATCAAGAAGTGTCAAGGGGTATAAAAAGAGAGAGGGAAGGAGTTTCTGTCTTTTTCGGTCTCTACCCCAGCCATGGGAAGACGTGCTGCTCTAATCCTGAGATTAGGCCCTACTGCTCTCTGCGGTGTTGTTTCTCTAGGGAGGTGAATATTTTCTTGTTAATTTCTCTTTTCTCTTGCTGGGAGGTTTCTCTGAAAGAGTTTTTGGAAGGTTTTCTGGGGTTTGGGTGGTTGGAATCTGTATTATTAACTCAGGTGACTCAGTGGAGGTGTTATTTTTTTTCATATTCATATATATATATGTGTTATATCGTATTCTGTTTTAAATTTGCTTTTCTTCTGTGTAAATAGAAAAACATTACCATTTCAAAGCTTTATTTCTAAGATTTTTTTTCCTCACTCCCTTTCCTTTGGAGGAGACCCTTTCACTCGGTATTGGGCAGTTGGCATTTTGCCAAGCTAAACCATAACATTCTGAAATGTTGCACAGCACAACAGGTAAAATATGTTTGGGTATTTCTGGAACAGATGGAGAGATAACTTGTCCATATTGGCCTTTAAACTACTTTTCAAAGAGAAATAATAAATATATAGGCCGTTTGACCAAAATACTGTTTTATCTAAGATATTTTTTAAGAAATGAAGGAAGTGTATATTCGCTTCACGTTGCAACAAATTGACATAAAGGGGGAATATTTTTCTTGATATCTATCTACATATACATATACATATACATATGCATATGCATATACATATACATACACACATATAACTATACAGACACACACATATATGGCATTACATATTTTCAGATTAATTTCTGGCTGTTGTGCAAAAGCCCTGACACTAAGCCTTTGAGCAGTTTGCAGGACTTGCACTCCGGCTCCAGTGTGAGTGGAAGCTATACTTGGGCACAGAGTAAAGAACTAAGCTTTATCCTTTGCAGTCAGGGAGAATTCCAAGAACGCTTTTTTTTTTTTTTCTGGACAGTATCATATTCAGTTATGCTGAGAATATAAAACCACTGTAACTCTTGGGGGAAATAAAAAGTAAAATTCTCCTTTCATCTTGCTGATCAGGCAACTCAACATATACCTGCTTTGCTGACAGTTGTGAGTAGTAATGATGGTTTCTCAGCAGCCTCCAGCATGTAATAGTAGACTTCTCTGCCCCTCACTTCATCTTCTGATTATACTTCTGTGCCCCACTATTTATACTTCTGTGCCCCACTGAGTTAGGACAGAGCAGGTTAAAAAGTAGTGCAGTATGTCAGCATTTCAACAAGATAAAAATGCTTATGCATTATTTAGGAGCTGCTTGGTTTTTAACACCTTTCTTTTTTTTTTCTTTTTTTTTTTTGTCACCTAAAGAGGGAGCATTTGAGACGTTAATTAACTTGACTCATTCTAGATTATTTTTAAAAATTCTTTCATTTGAAGCTAAGACTTTGAGTATATAAGCTTTTTTGTTTGTGGTTTGGTTTGGTTTGGTTTGGTTTTGTTACTTTGTTAATATCTTTAGATGCATTAGAAACCAATACTGCAATGAAACATTCAACTTTATGAAATCTTCAGTGAATTAGAGAAAAAAGATTCATTAATTAAAAATCAGGGTATCTATGACACTTCAGCAGATAAAGGACACCCTCCAAATCCACACAGATATTTATTTAGAAAAAGTTCAAACTAGAATTCTCAATTGTATCAGTTCTTAGCATTGAGATTATTTGAGCTGTAATTCTCTGATCAGCTTTAGAGACTTCCAGTAAAATTTAGTGGGAGTACGAAAGTATTACCTTGCCCATCCCTTGCAGCTACTGTCATGCACAGGTACCTCTATTGCTTGTCACTTAATCCTACATGTATAATTTATTCTACATGTCCATTCAATAAAATATCAATGTGCAGCAAGTGCAAATTCTTACAGAATGTAGTAGCTGTGACCATGTTATTGTCCTAAATTAAGATTAGGATTTAAGAATTACTGTAATTCAGTCGTAAAGAAATGACAACAATATGATAAAACAAGTAATGAATTTCTTACCTGCTTGGTGCCTGTATTGTTTCTTAAAATGCATATAACAATACATCCTCTGATTTTATTTTTTTTCCATGTTGACATTTCAAAAGAGTGAATAAAGAAGGAAAATACGGAGAAAAAAATTATGGTTTTTCTTAGTACTGAAAAATGATTTTTGGCATTCTGGGAACAGGAGAGTCTGTTTTGCTTCTGAGTAAGATACATGAACAGTGTATTGAAGCTAATAGTCAGTTCAGAAGAGAGATGCTGTGTGCCACCTGAAAAGAGTAGCTTGATGTTTCTGCTTTGGAATTTAAGAGAAAGCCTCATATTTCCCTGTATTTGATTTGGATCAGGCAGCAGAAGGTAGATTCTGCAAGACATTTGACAGACACAAGGATAATGTCCCATCAGATAAATTGTTAATTGGACAACAGGTCTCCTCATCTGTATCCTAAAATAAGGGAGGGAGCACCTCAGAGATAGAGTACTTAGAAAAGTACTCACTGCTATGGACTCGCAATTTCTGGCTCCCATTTCTATCTCACAACATTGATAATGCAGTCTTCTTCCCTTCACATAAACCCTAAACTCAAAGACTGGTACTTATCAAAGAAAAGTCTTCTCGCCCAAAGCCATGTGTCTGAGAAGGAAGAAAAGAACTTCATTCAAACTTGCTTTGTTAATTTTGGAGAGTTTATCCAGCTAAAGCAAGGAAGGAATCCAATACTAATGATGTGACATTGTGAGTTCAGCCTGTAATGAAATTTCTCCTATCAAAATAAATTAATTTATGAATATAAAACAACCATAGTGGAAAAAAATCATCTCTCTACCTCAGACAACTCCATAATAAAATGCTGCAGTATAAAAAGTCTAAAATCAATTTGAAATAGACACTTAAACATTACATGATCAGTATCACTGTTAAATTATTAACATGAATACAGCTTCAAAACATTTTTATAAGAGAAATTATGATGTGAATCTTATGAAAAATAAAAAAAAATAACTTGTCAAATGAGAATAAAACTTTTTCAGCATTGATAAATAACAGCAAAGGGGCACATCTGAAGAAGGGTTTTTAAGATTCCATCAAAAAATAAAAATCTGTATTATTACAATAATATATTTGGTTTTAATCACTTGGTAAATACCTGGAACATTCGTCTGAAATTTATAGTGTTGCTTGAGCGTCACTTTTACAAAACTTACACATTAGACACCCAACTGAGATATTTGATGAAGAAATGGTCTTTTTACAGTATTTATTTAGTAACATTCAAAAAATATTTCCTCTTGAAGCATTTTTTTTTTTTTTTTCAAAAATTACTTCTGTGCTTAAAGATATCATTTACTGTTACTTTGGGCTTTTTCTAGTCATAGTCTCATATGGCATGTTATTCTGGCACAAATTGCAATACATAATTAACAAGAACTGTTTTCTTATGAATTACAGGAGGGTGGTGGAGGCATGTGGACTGGCTGCTGAGCATCAAATACTATTTTGTCTAAATTTTCCTATCAAGCTTTTAACTTGTTCAGCTCCAAATTGTTTCTAAGGATGTATCTGCATGCATTTGCCTACATCCCTGACTTTCATTGAAGCTAGAATTTACAGAAGCAGAAAAGTGGATATTCTCTGTAGAAGAAATAATAAACAAGATGATACACAAGCTGAAGGAGTCCTCAATGTGGCAACATACTTGGTGTTTGACTACAGGTTACCAGGCCACTACAAGGGCAATACAGGGAGAGCAGCTGAACAGTAACAAAATCATTCAGGTTAGCTGATCACAGGTAAAGGAAATTTTTGATGGAAAGGAAATGCTGGATTATTCCTTCCCTTCAGCCTCTTCCTAAGAGCTGTGAATATATAATCATAAAGATTCAACAATTCCTAGCTGCGGTTAGAGTGTGTTAAACAGCATTATCTTACTCTGCAAATGGGAGGCAGAGACACAGATCTGCTCAGTGTTATATAATGAATCTGTTATTGAATCAGAAAATGAACACTGGTCTTCTGGAGGCAAGTCCAGCGCCTGACCTATAAGTCTCTTTACTTTTCTGAGAACATTTTCTTTCTCTTCTTTTGCCTTGTTTAAAGCCTTGCGACAAGTTATTGCACCTCCTGTGTCAGGTCGGTGAGGAAATCTGGGAATCTGAATGTCATATTTGTAGATGTATTGTGGATTTTTCCACACATATTCCTGAGTATTGAAACTAAATATTTCCAATATATGATAAAATTCACATTACCTGAGTCTTCAACAAAGATCTTAAGTTCCATCAGGTGGACCTCTTCTATGGGTGTTGGAGTAAAGCAAAGTCCTTAGTTTCCATCGTTTTAAGGGTGAAGAGAGAAGGTTTCAGTGGCATTTGTTGAAGGCCCTGAATTTTTGTCAGTTTTACAAACTGAATGATAAGAACTAATTGCTTGGACTAATACTGCTTCATTTTATTTGCCTTTTCTCTGTAATGTCCCAGAAATGAAAATTATTGTACTTTTCACTGTTCTTTTGTGCAGGTATTTCTAACTGGCAGGCAAATGGGAAAAGGTATGTGCTGTTAGTGGTGACATGCTTCCATTTATATTTTCATGTGCATTTGTTGGTTTGTTTTCATATGTTGTTCCTGTTCTAAAATGGACTACTGATGCCACACAAATTGTTTCAGGATTCTCCTATCAATTTTTGTTCTGCTCTTTATTCACAAGCTTTTATGTTTTATTTCTTAGTGTCCTTTCTCCATCTCTCCTGATCAGACAATGTCATTGTTTTGTCTTCACTAAATTCCTCTCTAATACTCATACTAAAGTTTGTCACCTAATTTCATTTCTCTTTCTTTTCATCTCAGCTTTTAATTCAGTTTCAGTTCCATCTCACAGTATTGCTTCTTATAGTGGTCCCTGGACCTCATCTTCTGTCCTCCTGAGATGTGGGGAAAGGCAAGAACAAGTCTACTACACAAAAAGTGTTTTGATAGAAGGTGTATGTACTTATTTTTTGTAGTAGCATTGTGAATAGCCACATTGATCAGCTTGATGTGCCAGGCGAGCTTGGAAAGTTCAGATTAATTTAAGAAAAAAAAAATTAATGAAATACGCAGGTTATTACCTTGAAAATTGAATTTGCTGATATGGTTTTTATAGACATAAGTACAGAGGAGAATTTCATCATTTTTCTATATGAGGAAAAAGTCATCTCTATCTCCTTAGAAATGTCTAAGGTGTGGGAGAAATTTAGACAGAGTGGATAATCAATTACAAAGAAACAAAAATTGCTTGACTAATATGCATAGTAAGTGGTTCTGGTATTGTTTCTACAGTACCTTCTTACAGAAAATATCAGCATCTATGAATATTCTCTCCATCACACTGGAATCTGAAAAGGACTGATTACTTACAAAATAGCACATAATCAGCAACAGCCGTATTAGCTGGTGGTAAGCTTTGAATGAAATAATGTGTCACCCTCTCAGGTATTAATTCTGTGGCTCATGTAAAAGCAAGTTGGAAAGTTCTGGGAATAAGACCATTACTAATTCCACTCATGATTATTAAAAAAATTTTGAAGAAAGATGAAAGCTAATGTCTAAATAGGAATACCTAAGCAAACTGCTCCCTCAATTTTTTTTTTTTTTTTAAATGTACTTATTCTGTAGACTCATTAATCTTAGGTACAGCAGGATAGGACTGTTCAGTTTCATTTTGAAATACATAAGAAAGTAAACTGGCATGAGTTTTCATATGTGCATGTGCAGTATTGAAGAAGAGTTTTCCAGCTAATCATGAATATTATCTTGATGATTATATTGCCAATGGAGGAAGATAGGATCCAAATAAAAGTTTCAGATTATATTAAAATAAATTTACTTCAGGCTAGTTGTCAGTGTTTCTAGATTTATAATTCAGTAGGTAATAAGTTCAAAATGAAATTAAGAATTCTTGCTTGAGGATATCAATGCAAAGGAGTAGAGAGTTAAAGACGCCTGGGACAACCACTTCCATGTATTTGTGATTGCATTTTCCTGAAGAACAAGATATTTTCTGGAGCACATTCAAGGAAATGTTGGGGGTTTCATCCTTTCAAACATCAGGGCTTGAGAAGTTCTATGCCAGTTGGCTTCGGTGACAGAATAAGAGATTATGTCAATTCAGTCACTGCATAAAAACCACTTTAAATACTGGGATTGTGCCATGTCATAATTTATAGATTTCAAGAGGATGGGATTCTTTTAAAACTCAGATTTTTCTACTGGTGTTTTAGGAATGGTGTGTTCAAATGCACAGGGAACTGTCTGTTCACACTGAATACACATTTGAGGTACACTAGAGATTGTAGTAAAGGTCAAAACTCAATTCAAGATATATCTTCATAGCTGGGCTGTTTCTTTTCAATCTATGTCTCAATTCATAGAATCATAGAATATGCTGAATTAGAAGGCACCCATCAGGATCATTGAGTCCAACTCCCGGATCTGTGTGGGACATCCCAAGAATCATACCATGTACCTGAGAGCACTCTTATCCATATAAGTTTATAAAAGACATTGTTACATGCATCTTTGTATATAACATTAGTGAAATAGAAAAAAAGAAAAAATCCCATCTTTTCCAAATGCCAGTAAGAAAAAAAACTAAGTCAAGAACTTATATGTGTGATGGATCTGGAACCTTATTACCTTCTTATTTAAGCTCCTCATAGTGGCCAATAAAATGGACAGTATTATAGATGCTGTTTTCCTAGGCAGAGGGGTTTTCCATTGGTGGTCAATGGGACTCCTTTGGTTCATGAAAAATGACCAGGCTGTCCAATCTAAACCACTGAGAATTTATGGTATCTCAGCCTTCTCACAGACTTTCTCCTGGTTCTGGCCACATGCTAGCAGGAGTATAGTAAGGAGTCTGTCTTGGCAACCCTAGCATACCAAAAGGATGAATGTAAGTAATAGTGTTTCCTGGTATTAAGGGAATTCCAGTTTTGCCAAAAGCTTGGACCATGATGCAAGTCTCCCAGAGCAGATATAGATAGATTGATTTTCCTAGCCTTATCAAAAGACAATTTCACTGAGTAGTCTGTGAAGATCAAGTTATTCTTGCTGTGCTCTTACTGACAGGATGGAGAACCTGCATCTTCCTGAATGATCGCCTTGAAAAAGACAATGAAAATGAACGGATGTCCTTGTGTGAAATGCTACTGGTTTTGGTTTACTACTGATCACCACTGATATTTCCATGAACTGAAGTATGAGCACAATCTGTCTATGTTCATGAGCATCTGACTCTAAGTATCCAAACAGATACTTTGTAATGAGTACCCAGCTTTAGTTTAAATGTTTTTTCTCATTTCATAATTTTTATTGTGTTATTTTTGACCCACCTTATAATTTTGCAGCTAATGTATCACTGTACAGGCTGTAACATATATGAGCAAAATATTGAAGCTGGACTAAATGACCTTAGTAGCTCCCTTCAAACTCAACTATACTGTTGTGTTGTGTTGTGTGTTCTGTTCTGTTCTGTTCTGTTCTGTTCTGTTCTATTCTATTCTAGTCTAGTCTAGTCTAGTCTAGTCTAGTCTAGTCTAGTCTAATTCTAGTCTATTCTAATTCTACTCTACTCTACTCTACTCTACTCTACTCTACTCTACTCTACTCTACTCTACTCTA
>JAWWEV010000043.1:16130658-16179738 GCA_035583235.1 Hafferia zeledoni
ATTCTAGTCTATTCTAATTCTACTCTACTCTACTCTACTCTACTCTACTCTACTCTACTCTACTCTACTCTACTCTACTCTACTCTACTCTATTCTATTTGTATATTCCATGGGTAAGTGCTCTATGTACCAGA
Organism: Hafferia zeledoni; assembly: GCA_035583235.1. NCBI lineage: Eukaryota > Metazoa > Chordata > Aves > Passeriformes > Thamnophilidae > Hafferia > Hafferia zeledoni. The sequence goes on from JAWWEV010000043.1 coordinate 16,130,793, forward strand.
CTGAAATTCCTTTAGCCATATATTCACCACACAGAACTGATAAGATCAGCCTTCTCAACAGAAAAATAATTCCACACTAATGCATGGCTACATTGGCTACACCCCTACAGATGCTGTTAGCCTGGAGGGATCAAGATGGAGACCTTTAACTTTAAAATTGTCACCCTTATCACCTGGTGCATATAAGTAATTTTTCTATCCTGAGCTTCAAGTTATCATTACTAGAATAATTTCTTATACATAATCATATTCACAATGCCTGTATATTTCATAACTGCTTCACTAATTTCACACTCCAGTATCTTGGTGGTGTGTTTCTGTGAAATTTAGGAACCAGGTAACTTGTTATATTCATAGTGATTGTGCTGCTTTTGCCAATCAATTAATAGCAAGATAAAGCACTTTTTACTTGTTATAAAATAATTCTTCACTTAAAATTTAACTCTCACATTATGTCTTTAGAAAGATGTATTCTTATATATGCTTCTGGTCTTTAACAGCTCTACCACATTTTGATGGAAATATTTAGGGAATTTTATATAGTATTTAATAAAATAATACTTTTATTATTTCCTCTTTTTCAAAATAGCATTTCTTACATGGAAAGCTTCTATAAATTAGCATGAGCTTCACTTGGTATATTACAGTTATTGGTACCATATAGTAGCATTGGAACTGCAAAGTCAACTGATATGGTGAACATCCAGTAAAGTAAAATCTTATGGTTATACTATTTCAGTTTTGATTCACAGGATTGTGAATTTGATTTCTTAGAATGGGCAGGGAATGCTGCCAAACAATTCTGTATTTTAGTGAAGATTAGAAGACCTGAAGTCTTAGAGGAGTTCAAAATATGTCACTTCATAAACAGACAGGGGAAACTGAAGCATTTCAAAGTATTACCTTTTAGTTATAAAACAAAGGATATTCTTTATTCCTCAAAATACAGGAATATGTAGTATTCTCTATAAATCAACCCAAACATTTGGAATATAATACTTCTCATGTTTAGTTCCAAAGGAAGTGAAATTTGTTACAAGCTAAAAAAAAAACAGCTATACTGAGAAGCAAATTCTGACTTTACACATTAGAGTCTTACTTTCTGTTACCCAAAGAAGTCATCTGTGCAACTGCTTTTACTACTGGCTACAGATTATTCTGTAGACTTTTGGTGATCTGGGTTTGTTGGGGTTTTTTTGGTTTTTTTTTTTTGTTTTTTGTTTTTTTTTTTTCCATTTTTGGTCAGTAAAATGATAAAAAAGGCAGGGAAATAATTAATTTGACTTTCAATATTTAAAGTTGGTTTTATACAGTGACTGAATTGAGATCAACCATAAATCTCATAAATACTATTGAACTCAATAGGATCCATGATGGACAGCACATAAAAAGAGCAAAATCTGTGGGAATATTATATCAGTGCTAATTTGTGGAAGTCAATAAGTGGGGGAAAATATTGCAGTCAAACAAGGTTACAGCTAATGATTTAACTACAATTTCTGTTAGAATTAGTATATGATTTTAGAGGAGAAAAAAAAAAAAAGAAAAAGAAGTTTCACTGTCTTGTAAATGGATTCTGGTTATCACATTTTTCCGCAGCCATATTTCTGTCCTGAATGTAAGTACAGACAGCTTTTGGTCAAATGAATCCTTTACCTTCTTTTGTAATTCTTAAACAGATTGAACTCCTTGGGGATAGTCACAAAAGCTGACTTTTTCCTACCAGAATTGTTGCTATATTCTCTATGCCAAAAGAGGCAAAAAAACTGGTGCATCAGAAAATTTAAAGCACTACCTTAAGTTTGGGTATAAGATTTCTTTCCCAATGCTTCAATAGTTTTGCAACATTTCTCTGTACTTGTTTTTCAATGTATTAGTGTCCTTCTTTGATTGAGGACTACAGATATAGACTTCATATACCAGGAAAGATAGTCTGAATGTTGCACAGGCTAAGTTTCCATTCAGTTTTTCCAGATGTAGTATGTTACTGTTTCATCTCCAAGGTTTTTGAGTTTTAATCCTCATGAGAGAGTTCCCATTTCCTGAATGTTTTTACATTGTTGTCCCTAGATACATACTTTTTGTTGTCTATAATAAAATATTGTATTATCCCTGATTTTTGTTGGATTCCAACTTCTTGTCAGCAATCTTTGCTTTTCCTCATTTACCCCTTCTCCAGTTGCTATGCTATCCACCATATTTTTTAGCAATAATGTTGTTTTTACTGAGGTTGCAAATAAGGTGAAAAATAAGTCCTCTGGTGTGTTTTTAGAAGAACACACTCTCATTGATGGTTCCTTAAATACAGTATATTAAAGCCTACATGTTAGAAGGTTTTTTTTTTAGTTTAATATGTATAATGTTGGTGTTTGCAATTTCTTCTTTGTTAATCATCATGTGCATTATGAAACTAAATGACCTATAGAAGTAAAACAAGATCATCAGCATCAGTCTTATCCAAGTCAAATGATAGCTTTTCATGATCAGCTTACAAGCAAGTTCAAAAGTATGGCTTTCCTATAAGCCCATGGTGATTGCCATTAATTATATTATCCTCTTTTAATAGGTTATTCATCAAATCCCATATCTCTTGTTCCGTAATTTGTCTGGGATCAATGTCAGGATGACAGGCCTATAATTAGATGTCCCATTTATACTTTTAAAATATTGGCATAACATTAGCTTCATTCCAACCTTTGGAAATACTGCAGTGCTCCAAGACTTATTGAAAACCATCACTGATGATCAAGGGATCTGCTCAGCTGACTATTTAAAGCACTTGCAGGCAAAATTGTCTGGACCTGCTGATTTAACATCAACTATCCTACTGTTATTTAGCAACTTTTGTTTTTTTTTCCATTAATATGGAAAGCCTTTTACAATTTAAATCTCATCCAATTTCTAGCTTTTTCATAAAACCATAGAGTTATTCTTTTGTTCCCACTGCTATAATTCCGATTATTTCTCTGGGTTTTTTTAGGGTTCCCCCCCCCAAAGCAACCAACTAAACTAAAATAAAATAGCAAACCAAACCAAATTTTAAAAAAAAGAAAGAAAAAAAAAAAAAAGAAAAGAAAAAGAAGACAACGAAGAGGAAAGAGATCTAGGCTAGAGCAGTTTTACACAATTTCAGAAAATTCTGAGACCTCACTCAAGTACTCAAGTAGCTGGAAGGTCTGTAGAAGACTATGCAATGTCATCACTAGTGCAGTCAAGGGATGACACAAATAAAAATGACACAAATACTGGCTCTTATACAAGCAACTCTGCTCCTCAGCCACCAAATTCACTTGCCCTTTAAGACAGTTAAATGCAATACCAGCTAACTAATTAAATGAAAATTGTGGGAAAGCACAAATATCTTTGAAACATGAATAACCAGAAAACTCTTTGAGCTTTCCCATGGCAGACAATACCTTCAGACTATTGAGCATCAAAAAGCAATAGAGTATTGAATAGAAATAGGGGAAATTATATTACCACAGTCCATTACATTAGTGAGATCATTACCTGAATATGACTGTGTGAAGGTCTTTAGAGCAAAGATGACAGATTGAAACAGCTTCAGAAAATAAAGATAAAAGTATTCATGGTTTGACAACGTGCCTTAACAGAGACATAGTTTTTTGGTTTACCCAAAAGAGAAGTTTGAGAGGTACCTTTATCGTAAATGAAACAAACTGCAAATTGAAATGTAATTGTTTAGCGATTCAATGAGCCATTGTAACAACTTCATCAAAGGCCATGACATGTTCTACCTTATATGATGTCACTCATTCAAGATAACAGTTTTGGAAAGACACAGTATAGTTGAAAGTAATGAACGCATATAAGAATGAAGTGAAATTATATGTTCTATGCTATGCAAGATATTAGATTAGCTGATCATGCAGATTTCTTCATGCTTTAAAATCTGTGGTCTAATGAAGAAATAATGCATGAATTGTACATTTGGAGAAGAGTGTTCAACTCTTAACATAGCAGTGGCAATAAAAATTTTATTTTGTTGGAGATAAGATTGATACTAAACCATTGCTGCCAACGACAGTATTATTGCTGAATTCAGTGGAGAAGTATCAAGCCTTCTATGAAGCCAGTTACTTGGGAAAAAAAAAAAATACAAAAGTAGAAGTTAGAGTAATTATAAAAAGAGGGATGCTGGATGGCATAAAACATAAACTGAGTCAAAGGTAAAATTAGAGAAGATTGTTAGATGGATTTTTTTCCAGTTTATTAAAACTAGGCACTGCCCTTTACCTGTGCTCTGACACTGCACATTTGTTTAAGTTTATGCTATCCGTAGTCTATACAACTTAATGAGAAATATTGCCTAAGTTGGATATTGGATGTTCATGCTGACAAGAAAATGTCACAATCAATACCAAGGAGCTGAGCTTGAAGGGTTCACCTCCAAAGAGCATGTTACCTTCTGGAGCTTTGCCACATTCAAAGTGAGCCAAGGTCTTAAACTTCCACAGTGAGATATTTAACTCTATAAATATTCAAGCTGTTTTTCATAAAGAAGGGTGGAATTTTTAAAAAATATTTTTCATTCACTTCTGACATAAAAAAGTTGCTGCTACTGTACTGTAGAAGCTGAACACAGTTGCAACAGGGTGTGGTAGCTTTATTGTTTTATTAGTAATTAGCAAAAGTTTTCAGATTGGAAAGTAAACTTGAAACCATATTTTTTTCTGATGCAAAAGGAAAATGAGCCTGGAGTGCAAATTCAGTAAAACTCTGAGTAATATCCTCTCTGTTCCAGAAAAGAGTCTTGTCAAAGTGTTAAACTCATCTCAGTGAAGGAATAATGTGAGAGTAATAATTTATCCTAGGATTTTAGGACAGGAGATGTGCATTGGATCCAGTTGAGATTAAGTTTAAGATTTTCCCCACCACATGCCATCTAGTGCTGTTCTTTGTATTGGTAGCTAGAAAGATGCTGATAACACACCAGTGTTTGGCCTACTGCTGAGCAGTGGTGGTGTAGCACTAGACTTGTCTCTCCAACATTCTCCCCCTCACCGGTAGCCTGTGGTTGGGCAAGAAGTTGGGATGCAACATAATCAGGACAGCTGGCTAACTGACTAAAGTGATATTCCAAAGTGATATTCCATATGTTATGCCATTTTCTGTAGCAGAGGGCATGGTCCACTTGGGGTCATTAGAACATTTTGTATACAGTAGTTTTACTGTTATTGCAGAGGCCTTGGCAATACCCTTGAACTTTTTCTGTGTGGAAAACTAGGTGTATGTTTATGTGTCTCAGCCTTCTACTATGGTTGGGGTTTGTTGTTTTTTGTTTGTTGTTTTTTGTTGTTTTTTTTTTAATATACAATGGGGATGTTGTGTCTCTTCATGTATGTGTGAACACATGAAACATTTAAAATTAAAAGCAAAATGAAAATTTAAATTTTAGATTGTTAAGGAAACTTCCCAGTCTGACCATTCACAAAATTCTGTCAGTCATACTCCCAAAGCCAGAAACTTTCACTGCTGGGACTGGAGTCCTTTCACTGCTGTAGGCTGCTCCAGTGGCTGACAGGTGCCCCACTTGACTCCTTGCACACCCCATCACATACAGCCAGACCAGAATTCCTTACCAGTTCATCCCAGGTTTCCCACAGCAGAGTCTCATATGTCAAGTTCCATAAAGCCATTTATTCATGGCACAGTAATACAGAAACAGCTCAAGTTGTTGCTTCCGAGGGGGGATTCCCAACAAAGGAAACCTATGGCTTTTATATCCTCCCAGTCTCCTCACATGCAACTCTCACTCTTCCTCCTGAGTTCCCTGCTCCTGTCTCCCTCCAAGTCCATCCAGCTCTCTAGTGTCACCCCTCTTTGCCTCTTTTGTTATTCAAAAGTTTGGCAATTCCCGGCTCACTGCTGTGTCTCCCAGTGTCCATTCACCCTTCTTCATGTCAATGTTATTCCAAAGGTTGGCTGTTCCCAGCCTCTTTTCTTAGGGTCCCATCCAGAGATCAACCTGCATGTTAATCTGCAACTCAATCTGCAGTTTGGGAGCCCAGCTACCTGGACCAGATATATTCCTCAACAAAATGTGCACAAGACTTTTTGTAACACAGAAAAACTAGACTGCATAAAGTTACTCCATAGCAATTCCTGGAAAGCATCACAACCATAGCAGAAGTGTGCGTGCCACTTGCTTGGAATCAGTTAATTGTTTGAAAACCAAAATTTACTACTAGCATGATTTTTATAATTGTATTTATTTTTATGGCATCTTAAGTTACAACACACCCAAATGAAAAGGAATGCATGTTGTTTACTCAAACTTCTTCTAGAAAGGTAAAAAAAGAATGAGAGGTGATTCTGAGAAAAGCCTCTGATTCCTCAGAGAAATCTTAATTACATGATGTCTCTATAATCAAGCAGAAACACTGTTAGACATATAGACTGTTATTGCTTGGAATTATCTGGAATACCTAGAAGGTCAGTGACAGGTTTGCTAACACAGAGGGATGGTCAGAGAAACACTTTTTGATTGAAAAGACATTTTTGGCTTTCCAGACTTTGTCTTCAATAGTATAAACAATTGTATTTTAATTAATTTGCATAGCTTGTAGTGAGTCCTGTGAGAAAATAGCTCCATATGTTCCCTGTGTATGTTATTATTGCCACTTCATTGAAAGCCATTCATAGAAATGCACAGAGAATGTCTTTCAGCCTGGTAAGCACCTGTCTTATGTAAACCAATCTCTGCTGAGTTTTGAAGTGTTGTCTCAAGTAGTTTGGCTGAAGCTCTTGTGATCCTGGGGAGGTAAGGGGAGAGTTATTTGTTTTTTCACATTTAAAAATGAATTTGTAATACTTTCATCAACTGTATCCTTTAATGTGCCATTTTTATGTTCTTGATATTATTTTTTTCCTATGGGTTAATTGTACTATTAATCATCTGGTTGATTTATTCACCATATGAGTCAAGAACTAATTCATCATTCATTAGCATAGACATTGAAGTATGAAGTATATTCATTTGCTATCACTTGCCAACTAAGAATTTTTTTGTTTGTTTACATATATAAAAGCTATTAGTTTGTTTACATTTAAAAAGAGAAGATAGTAAGATGGGGCTGAATGTTTCTGTTCTTTCAAGATTATTCACTAATTCATTTTTAATTTATTTTTAATATTCTTCTTACAGAAGGAGTGAAAAGAATGACATTACAAAGTCTCCAGAACTGTATTTTGTACAGAGGAATCTCATTATCTGAGTATCAAAAGTTTCTTTTAGAAGTTTGTATTGCAGCTTGCTAACCAGTGTCGAAGGTAAAATATGTAAGATAAATGAAGGTAGAATATATAAGATAAATGAAGCAATACTTCTTAATGGTATCAAGGAAAAAGGAAGAAATATGTTCACCTGTGCTCCATATCAAGGTAATAAATCACTTCGCTTTCATTGTAGAATTTTTCACCATTTTATACAGCAACGCATAAGAAATATGTCTTGCACAGATTTAAAAGACACAATTCTTTGAGTTCCTTGCTTTCATACTGCCTAGTCTGCTGAACTGAAGCTCCTACCTTTGAAACAGATCCTGCTGTTGGGGAGAATGGCTGAGTAAATGCCACCAATCTTTAAAATAACATCTGCTTTAGAAACAATATTTGACTTCATTATGTATCACATGATGTTTTCCTAGACACTATCGGCCAAAGGAGCTTATTACCTGTGCTGTTCATTGACATCACATTTAAATTCATATCAAACACAAACTTTTTCATCTCTCTGAAAAACAACAAGCGTTACAGAGCGTTGTGCTTCATTAGTAATTTAATAAATGAATATATTTTCAGGAAGAATTTTCTCAGTTTGCTGAGGTAGAATTATAAAGCAAAAAGAAAAAAAAAGAAAAAAAAAGAAAAAATATAGGTACAACTGAATAAACTGAGTATAAACCAGTGAAACTTACTTCCACGTCTATCACCAAATTTATGCAACTATGTGCAATAGCTAATGCACAGATTTTTCACTTCCCTACTTTTCATTGGGATTTTTTTGTTTTGACAATGACAGCTTTGACAGTAAACCTTTTCCTTCATCCTTTGAATATGATTCTTTACTCCATTTGATGCTTTCATGAGAAGCACAACATTGGAATCTGAGCATGAAATTGTCTTCTACCTTGAAGGCAGACACCTGAATAGGGAGATCTGAACAGGTAGCATCCAGGGAGATTTCACTACGTTTATATAAGTAAACTCCTATCTTCATATCCCAGAAAATTATCCATAGATACGATTTCATACTGTCTAATATTACCCAAACATTTGTTTACCAACAATTTTAGATGCTCTATCTAGAATTTTTATTATTCGAGAAAGAGAAGGCAGAGTTCTATGACTGGTGTATTCTTTAGAGGGCAAATAAAAAGCATTTGTAAAATTTCATAAACTACTGTCCTTGATGCAAATAAACTGCAGTATAGACATCAAACTTTATTCTTACTGACTCAAAAACAAACACGGAATTTGATGCTCTCAAAGCACCTAAAAAACTGACAGTTCCAAAGTAGATATATGTTTGTAATGGAAAGTTTGTGTTCTTCTTCTTTCTTAATCTAAAGTAAAAAGCTCCTAAACATTTTATTACAAACATATGGCTCCTCTGTGTGATTGGAAAACTGAACAATAATATCTTTGCTGTGAATTCTCTGAGCCATTTTTTTGTACATAAGTTGTTTTACAACAATATAATATTAAGTCATATGAATAATTTTTTATAGTAAGGAATGATGTGTTCACATCCATATAGATTGTATTTAAATTATCTCAAGAAAGTTATTGTTTTCTAGAACCAACAACAGGAGTACGAATTACTGAAGGAAAGCAGAAATCTAAGTGCCAGTTTTGAGCATTTCTTTAGTATTCAGATAAATATTGGCTGTGTATCTTTACTCTGTGAAATCTGACAGAACATGCTTCTTTTTTACAACCTTCTATTTTTAAACAACCATTCCAAAGATACTGAACACTCTATTATTTAAAAAAGCATTTATCTTAAAAGGAAGATTCATTGTGATGTGTAAGACAGACTTTTACTCTTTAGTTGTATTTCAGATATTTTTAACTACATTTCTGGTTTTGGGGTTTGTTTTTTTTTTCATTGAATTTTCCATATTTTTTGTATTACTACAAGAGAAGTAGATGATGTGATGCATGCTCCTGGCTAATACAATAAAAGCAGTTCACATAATTTTGTCATGCTTTTATTGCTTTCCAAAGAAAAATAAATTAAAGATATACTTTCAGAATAATAATTTTGGTTGTACTAATAGCATTTTGGATAATCTGTTCCGCAGAAAACTTGGATGCTGGTGTTGCCACTGCCTGTTTAGCAGATGCCTTACAACAAAGATCTAAAATTGCAGTATGAAAACGTCTGTAGAAGGTCACACAAGCTTCAGCAAAGTGCCTTGTATTGCCTTTAACTGTTAAACTCATTGTGTCAGGTTGACATGGCAATGTTTCAGTAGCACAGTGTGCTGAAGGAGTGGCCTCTGAGAGGAAGCCTGGGGCTGACTCATGTTGGACACAGCTGACCCCAACCAGCTCCAAAATGGTCCCAAAACTGGACCCAGCTGAGCCTATCAGCCAAGCTGGTGACCTCTTTGCAATAACATATTTAAGAAAGAATTAAAAAAAAAAAAAATTCTCTGTAGCAGCTGTGAGAAAGAAGAATATGAAAGAAACAGCCCTGCAGACACCAAGGTTAATGAAGAAGGAAGGAGAGGAGGTGCTTGAGGTGCTGGAGCAGAGATTCTCCTGAAACCTGTGAAGAAGACCATAGTGACACAGGCCCAAGGAAGACCCCAGAGAGCATCAGATTTTCTATCAGGAGCTGTAGTCATGTAGGGGACCCAAACCATTCCTGAACAACTGTACACTGTGGAAAGAACCTTGCTGGAGCTGTTCATGAACAACTGCAGCTGGTGTGAAGGATCCAGGCTAGAGAAGTTAATGAAGGAATCTATCCCATGGCGGGGGACCCAACATTGAATTATGAAAAGAATGTGATGAGGAAAGAGTGGCAGAGTCAAAGGATTATGAACTGACAAAACCTCCCATTAGAACCCCCACTGGAATCTGTGCCACTTGAGGGGAGGAGCTAGAAGAGTCAGAAAAGAAGTTGAGTTCTGAGCAGAAGAGTTGGCCAGGAATAGGTGTTTTTAATTTTGTTTCTCACTATCCTACTCTATTTTTTAATTGACAATATATTAAATTTATTTCCCCAGGTCAAGTCTGCTTTGCCTTTGACAGTAACTTGTGAGTGATCTCCCTGTCCTTATCTCTACCCATGCCCTTTTTCACCGTTTTTTTTCTCCTCCTGTCCTGTTGAGATAGGAGAGTGAGAGAATGGAGGGTTGAGCAACTGGCAGCCAGCAAGGTTAACCCATCATTCAAATTCCTTCTTTAGTTATGGAAGGCTGATTTTGATTAAACCAATTTTTATGATTTTTGAAAAAGGCTGAAAGGGTGTCCATTTATGGTCTATCTTGCTGTAATAAAGACAGGCTTATGGAGAAAGGTAATGTATGTTGAAGACAAGTATGTGAAAATCCTCTCTGTATGAGCATATCTTCCTCTATACTGCTTATATGTGACAGAATTTTTGTTTTTTGAAAGACTGACTGATGAAAAGTCTGTTGAATTAATATGGCATCTAAACCCACTGATTTTTTGTGAGAATTTTTTTTTCAAGAGCAAATAACTTGGAGATATTGAATGCAATTTTTCCTACTACCATGCAAATTAACTGCCAAAACAAAATGTTTCTATGCACATGAGAATTACCAAAGATCTGTTGCTGGTGGCAAGGTTCCAAGGCTTTAGAAATTGGCTTATTTCTTGATTTTCCACATATTGTTGGGCCTGCAAAGGTTATTTCCTCAAAATTTTATGACAGGTTTTGCAGTCACACTTGACCAGCACTGGAGAAGAACGGATAGCAATGTGAGGCAAAGGGTGTACTAATCATACATACAAATTCATGGTTTAGCAGACATTGCCAACCTCCACAGGGATGGGTCATCTTGCACAAGGTCAAATTTATATAATAGTATTCAGTCTTCCATCCTAGCATTCACTATAAAACATCCCAGGATTCAATGTAAAAAAAAAAAAAAAATAGAAATAATGAAATTAGTCAGAGATGCCTGAGATTTGACAAATGTGACCAGATCATCTTAACAAATCTTTCCAAGACTCCCTATTCTCTTATTACTACCATCAATGTCATACTGCATACCCAAGGATGTATCTTCTGTTAAGGTCAGTGATGGAATACAATACTGAATTCTATTTGACTGTAACATTTGGGAGCAGGTCACGTGCTACGGATTTCTCCATAATGTGCATAGCTGTCATTGGTAGATTGGAACATTTCTCATACAAGAAAAGAGAAATATTGTTGGTACCTTCCTGTTTTTCTCTTTCTCTTTTCACAGTAAGGCATTCCCATTTGTGAGGTTCTGTAACTTGTGAAAAAAACAGCCCTACAATCCAGCTTGAGTATTCACACAGTTTGAAACAACACTTGAATAATAGTTACAAATATTTAAAAATGCAACATATGGTTTTCAAATTCCCTCAGGTGCTCTAGGCAGTTCAGAGCGTAATATCTGTTTTGAGCTGTATTTATGTTATGGACTATACAATATCTATAATTGAGTTATAGTCTGAATACCGGCAGATCAATAGTTAAATAAAAACATGATCATTGTCTTTCCAAAAGATGGTCTATGCACAGCTGTATTTGATTGAATTAAGATGGTTTGAATTCTAGCACTGTTTTCAATTTAGTGAGGTTTATATTATTCAGTTTTGTGTTCTGTCTTCTGTGGCACTGCTACAACCTATCCTGTTATGGGTAACATCAATGTATATGTCAATACTCTTGTATTATGCTACAAATGATGTGACTGTTCAGCCCCTTTACATGTGCAAGTAAGCAGCACTAACCAAAGAGCACTGAGCTCTGGAAGGCTGAAGACTGAATGAACAAACTCATTAAAGAAAGTGAATTGCAATGACTGAAAGCATTCCCAAAGTTAAACTTCTATGGGTGCAATTATTATTTGACCTATCCCAAAAGAAACAATACATTATTTTACCTTGTGTTTTTACCTGCTGTGCAACAACAGCTGGGTTACTGTTCCTTTGTTACCACAAATTCTCAAAGAAAATTGCCATTAAATGAAGATAATTATTCCTTGAAATTTTAGATATAGAAAGAAAATTTGTTAATATATTGCTTTCATGCAACCTCAACAAGCTTTCAAATATTCAAGAATTTTAGAGGAGTTGAATGAGGCAATAGTATTCATGCAAATTGTAATATGACTGTCTAACCTAGTTACAGACCCATCATGTCATCATATGAGATACACCAGTAGATGGTGACAGTAATTTGTGCAGTTTGCTGGTAGTTTCAGGACATTTTGTTCTTAATGTTTGATGATAATACATTTGTATAATATGGCAAAGAACAAGACAGTTTTGTATTTACAGAAACTTAGAAAATTGTTGCAGCCTGATGATGAAAAGGAAATCATTGACATTGACTTGGTTTTTTCTCTCCAGCCCAGTGGCTGCAATTGAATATGACTTAGCTAAGTGATATAAATGAGTGATATCAGGGTTTATTTCATAAATATAATTTATTTTTCAGAAACCTTTTCCTTTATATGAGAAATTAATTTGAGGTTTAACCAGATGAAATGGAGAAAAAACCATATTACTAAGCCTTTTAATGAACATTTCAAGAAAATAAAATGTTTAGAAGAACAAAAAAATGCCTAAAAACTGGCAGCTTCTTATGGTGGTACTAAAACTTACGACAGCTGAAACTATAAACCAACCCTTCAGCTCCTAAGGGGCCTATTGTAACACCCTGTAAAGTCAAAGAAAAAAAATTCAAGGCAATGGCTTCTGTTGTTTATGAACTTAACAAAATTATGCTGTTGGCTGTTGGCATTACCTTGTGTAGGAGACAGATTTCAAGGCTGGGTCAATCTTTTTGGAGGATTTTGCCCTGGTAGTTTCACCCCTTTGTCAGTCACAGTGGTTCCAGGTTAGGTGGCTCAGCTGGAGCAGTGGCACACAGGTACCTGCCATTACCTGCATTTTTAGTTAAAATAAGGTGCATTTGAAAACCTTTGGCTCCCCTTTGGAACATTTCTTAATGGATCACAGTGTATAAGAAAGTGCAGATGACCGCAGTTGTGAAGTGCTTTGTGACATTCCTGCTGTGTGGCTTTGTTTTGTGTTCTTTTTTACTAACCGTCTCTACCAGGTCTTACCCTGTCTCTGGAAAAATTATTGCAAGTGTCAATTCAGTGTGTTTCAATGTAAGTGACCCAGGCCCCTGATCCCTGATCCAGACAGGAAACCAACGTGTCTCACAAAAGGATGGAACTCTGCAACGCTGCACATTAAAAACACCATTGCTTTAAAAGAAGCAAGCTGGAGCTGCTGACATGTTTGTGTCACCTAGAAGCAGGGAAGGCTTAATTATCATCATGCTAATCCCATAAGGAGACATAGTTTGATTTCATTAGTGGAGTATAATTCTGTACACTTCACAGTAGCTGCACAGCTTGCCTTAGTTATTCACTGGCACTACAAAGTAGCTTGGAGGAAGTTATCCCCTTACAATAAAAGCCCATGCCAACAGAAAGAGAATAGAATGGGTTCAGGTGAAGAGGTCTAATCAGGAACATACTGTCAATTCCTTTCAGTTACAATCCTTCAAAGGAATTTAGGCATTTCAAGTTAACTCCCTCTCTCCAGTATTCATTGTCCTTTTTGGAACATCTGTAGAAGTGAATTGACAGTTATGTCATGCCACATACTGTGCATTTGGAGGACAACTTGCAGACGGTGCTATGAACTGTAAAGGAATGAATATGATAGGGTTCGAAGGTAAATACATACACAGTACACATGTGGTTCTACAAATGTATATTTGTGTATATACAGTTTTGTGCCTGGTTGTATATGGGTTCTTTGTTATCTTTCATACTAAACAATATAGCTGAGGAAATAAGCTTTGGTTGATATAAACAAATATATATTTTGCTTGACAAAATGTGTATATTTTCAGATCAGTTTTGTTTGCTGAATAGACTTAAAATTATAATTCTTTTCAAATGTCAATGATTTATCTCTGAGTGTTTTTGGCTTGTACATATCAGGGGAAATTATATTAATGTTAAGATCTATTAAGCTACTGAAAGCTGAGACAACCATAAGATTCAGCTAGCTCAAGTACTTAGTGTCAAGAGCCATATAAAAATGAAAGTAGATCCATTTGAATAACTTAAAAGTATTTGAACTAGCATCTCTTTCCCCAGTAATTCTCATTTTCTACTCCTTTGTTTGCCCTTGTTTCATTGCCTGCTGCTTGCCCTCTCAGTAAATTTGTGTTCTAGCCTAAGAAGACATTGGAGCTGATTATGAAAGATGAAGAAAAGGGAATAGTTTAAAAGCAATAAAATGGTATAAGAAGAAAGAAATTGAAATGAAAAAAAAGAGATTTTTTGCAATGTAGTGCTACAGAGGGAATAATTCCAACAGAATTAACCAGCCACAGTACGAGAGGCTTGGTTTATTGAAGGCTTTAAAAGATCCTTCAGGGTCTTGAGTATGCAGTAAATGGGGCCCATCTTTCTCTCAGGAAAATCAACAGGAGTTTTGACATTGGTATTAGTGCAAGTGATACTAATCCAAAGAGCACATGCAGGGGGAAGCTGCACTGTTTTTTTTAGCACTAGGTTTGAATTAATAATTCTAATGAAAGTCACTATACAGAAATTAGAGCATGAAAGTTAATTATGGGGTTCCTGGATTCCTACCTGAAATATGGCAACTACGGAGAGCAAATGAATAAATAAAATTTTTCATATTTATCATATCCAAATGATAGCCAATCTCAGAAAACTTTATGTTATCTTACTGAGGCCAACCAGACAAAATAAGTAATTTCTCAGTGATAAAATATAAACCTATAGCTCACATATATAGATCAATGTATCACAGAGATTAGTTCTTCCCAGTTTTTGTATCTTTATTAAAACAACAAATCAGCAAAAGTGAAGACTCATTCTAAAAATGTGTTGGGTAACAGTCCTGTGATGAAGAACATGAGCAACTCTCAAATTCCTCTTATTTGGAAACTGTTATTGGAAGATATTTCTATGCAAATGCAAAAGTTGAGCTTGTGACACTGGAGTTGTGATAAGGCTTTTGAAGGGCAATGGCACAGCTGTTTTCCCCCCTAATTTGAATGAGAAGGCTCCTTACATCACTTTGATCCTTAGCACTGTTTGTAATAGAACTGTTCTGCATATGATAAAAATTCATTAAAGTAAGTACACTAATAAATTTGTCATTATTTCTTAGTGAAACAACCCTTTTAATAATTGTATTTCACTTTGTAGGCATTAGGATAACCTCTTGAGATGTGCAGTTACATCTCATTTTCATTTGTATCCCAGGGTAATTTTTCTGAACGAGAAACATACCAATGTCTGAGCTACACAGATCTAAGGGGTTATGTCTTTCTGTCCACAAGAGACCTGCATAACTTTGAACTGCATGGTCACAGAAATTGAGATGATCTACAGATTTTAATTCTGAAGCTATAAATCATGGTGGCAAGACTTCTGGTCAATAAACTCATGTAAACTTGTTTCCATTTCTAACCTACATGCACTTATATAATGTGTTCCACAGAAGCTCTTTATCCCACTTCAGGGATTTCCAACATTGACTTACAGACATAAGATTAAAAAATAAAAAAGTCACATACTGTAGAATTTTCACCACAGATGCTGATCATGGCATCAAGGAACAGGAAAGATTAATGAGAAATATGACATAGGGCTGCAGTCATGATATAATATAGCCTTTGTGACTTCAGTAGGAGTTTTGAAATTTTGTAAGCCCTAAATAAAGACAAAGGATCCTAATTTAAGGAAATCACATTTAAAATCCTTGACTTGTGGCTATTTACTTCACAGTAATAAAGTAATTAACATTTAAAAGTCTAGGACCTAATGACTGAGATCAATGATATAGTTCACAGAAAACAGAAAAAAAGCCAGACTCAATAATTTGCCATTGTTGCTTAAACAGGCTTGTTTTGTGTTTTCATACCTAATATCAAAGTTTATAAGGGATGGAAGACTCATCTAACTTGTACTTCTGACAGAGGATAAATAGGTATCTCTCTTGAAAATTTTATTTTCAAATATTATTTATAAGTTTTGCAAATGGGCAGTGTTTTCCAGAATTTATAAATATTTAAAGCAAGTCTGCTATGGCTTTTTCAGCAACTGTTATGCCATTGAAAAATAATGGTTCTGCATTGAAATGGCAAGGATTCCAATAGATGATTTTGAAATTAAGTGCCAAAGGTGACACTTCATGAACTAAACAAGTTTAAAAACACTATTTCATTTTATTAGGGTTATATTTTATGAAATACATGAACACTCAGTGATTCCTTCTTACTCTACATGACAACGTATCTGATGTTGCATGCTGAGCTCAAATAAAGAGGTGTACAACTACTTTGGCTATGACATAAAAATAATAGCAGCCTTCAAACTGGAAGGAGATGGTTAGGGGACCTTAAAATCCAAGATGATTTGCCTCAATACAAGTGCTCCTTGATTGCTTTCTAATAGAAGATCACATATTAATGATGAAATATCTAAATTTCTCACTGCAATTCAATCAATAGATGGTATTTTAAAAAATAATTAATCCCAAGGTTCACACATCATTCCTCTTGAAATGCCTACTACTTAATACTAAATACATCCAATTTCCTTCTGAATTATTATATTCATAAATATATATATATATATACATAAGTTATAACAATTTCTCATTCTTCTTTTTCTGTTTTTTGTTTTGTTTTGTGGGGGTTTTTTTGTTGTGTTTTTTTTTTTTTTTTTAAATCTTCCCTGCCATGAAAGTCAGAAGGCTAAAATCCATCCAGCTTTTTCACCACTTTTGTAAGCATTTACAATTCTAAAATGTTGTAGATGATGTTTTTCTTCAGATTTGAATGCAGGCAGTCACACTGGCTCATGAATGAACGAGTAACCCTGTAAATATGTATCTTCCCTCTCCATGATTTCTCACACTGGGCACAACAGGAATTCTTGTTGCAAAACAGCAAGGACCAAATGGTGTTGAAAATGGCCTCATCTAATTCTACCACTTTCATCCACTTAGTAATGTAGCCCTAGTGCTCAGACTTTGCAGTTCAGCATCCTGCAGTCCCTCAGGGAAAAATTCAGAATTACCAGTGGCTGGCTGGTAAATTATATGAAATCACCAGGGTCCTATTAATCTAAAATAGCTGCAAAAGAAGAATGATGGAGTTTTAGACCTGGACTGTCCCTTTTTCCCCGATAAAGGCAGCCCTCTAATAAAAGTAAATGATACTTACTAAGTGCTAAAGGAAACTTAGTTTTCAAATACCCTTATAACATGTTGTTTATAAAACTGTTTTTAGATTTCGGTTATCATTCTGTTGTAAAATGGCCTGCTGTGGCAATTATCATTTAAAATATCTGAGGGGTTGCTTGTTGGTCTCATCATGACAGAGGTATTTTTCATTTATCAAGGACAAACTGAGGGCTCAATTTACAATGTGTAAAAAAAAAGGGCCATTTATAGAGAATAGTATATTCTTGCTGCTACTAAATAGAAGGACCATTAATATCTCTGTTTTTCATCTCCAACATTTTTTGTCTCATGATGTATCACAAGGTATCATTAAACTGAAGTTACTAAGAGAAAATGGAAAGATGAAGTAAGAAATGCAGAAAAATTTTTACACTATTTCCTCTTAATCTGCACAGTATTGATTATTTAGCTCCCTAATGGGAAACTCTTTTTACTGCTGGACAAAAAAAAAAAAAAAAAAATCTGATAGAAGACTAGATAGAAAGAAACTAGTTTCATAAAATTATTTTGTATAAACCTCAATTAATTCTGAAATTAAAAATCATGGAAATGCTGGCTCTAATACTTGTTGTGTCCTATACAACTGTACATCTCTGTAATATTAAGGTAATATAATATCAAATCCAAAATTAGCTCTAAAATTTGGGTATAATTTGGCCCTTTGGAGAATTATAAATGACTTTATGAAATGAAAAAAAAAAAATTGGAAAAAGGCCCTAAGTTCTTAAGATCTCTCTTTCTCCTTTAGTATGCTCTCTGTGGTGTTATTAAAAATGTTACAGGAAAAGTCAATGAAAGGAGTAGCTCATTATATATTAGTCTCAAATTTACATCCCTTTTCCCCCCTTTCTTTATTCTTTTCTTTTCCTTTTTTACCTATTTTTAAGAATTATTTTACAATGCTAACATTTATTACCAAACAATATACAGAATGTGAACTTTTGATTGGATATCTTGTACAAGTTTTCCACTTTTGAGTTTCAGAACCTTGTGCAATGAGGGTCATGTTGAAGATGATCTTTAAATGAAATGAACCCAGATTGTTGAAACTGATGAAAAGTCTTCAAAAAGCCTGTGGATGAGGTCACTTGGTCTGTTCAGCCTGAAGAAGAGGAGACTGAGGCGAAACCTCAATGCAGTCTACAACTTTCTCATGAGAGGAAGAGGAGGGGCAGGCACTGACCTCTTCTCTGTGGTGACCAGTGACAGGACCTGAAGGAATGGCCTGAAGTTGTGTCAGGGGAGGTTTAGATTGGGTATTAAAAAAAGGGTTCTTCCCCTAAAGGGTAGTTGAGTGCTGGAACAGGCTCCTGAGGGAAGTGTTCACAGCACCAAGCCTGACAGTTCAAGAAGCATTTAGACAATTCTCTCAGGCACATGGTGTGATTCTTGGGAATGGTCCTGTGCAGGGCCAGGAGTTGGACTCATTGATCCTCTTGGGTTCTTTTCAACTTGGTATATTCTGTGATTCCATGATTAGAGTTATAAACCCCATGGTTCTATTCTCATTTAATTTAGCAGAGCAGAGGACTGCTGGTTTCAGTCACAGACTAGACAGGAATAACGTTAGTTTAAACACTTAGGAAACCAAACAGGAGTGTTAGAATCTTAGGATTCCTGTATGACATAAATTAGATTCCACACATAGGGTTTAACTCTCAGCCTCTCTCCTGGGGTCACTCATCTGATGCATGGTGTAAAGTTGTAGTGGCAAATATGTAAGACATGAGCACACAGAGCTCTCTGGTAAAAGTGTACATGCCCATGACTGTTTTAGCAAGGAGGAGTTACAGGTCTACCTCTGACATGTGACCAATGGAGGCACTTTTTCCTTAATCCAGTGGTTAATAAATTCACACAGCCATGTCAGGGTATCTGATTTGTATATCCTATATTCTGTGAAAGTTTCCTATTTATCAGACTAGAGCTGTTGCATGCAGATCTTTTGCTTATCCCTTGGCACAGGATTTTATGGGCCCAGAGAATGATTAAAGAATAAATACAGTCTTTTGACTTTATAGCTTTGTGGTTAGAGCAGTCAGTAGCCGAGAAATAATCAAGGTTCTAGGCTTTAATTTTCTTTAAAATCCAATTAGCATTTACTGTAAAACATAAATAGAATTAGAAGTGAGATTTTGTTCATCTCCTTGTTGAACCCACCATTGGGTTTTACCCTGATTGATTCGCTTTGGGTTTTTGGACTGCTCTGAAACTGCTCGATCCCTTGAATTTCCCATGCTTTGTTCATTAATTTGTGGCTGCACATTCTTAACAGTGCAACCTCTGGGGCTTCACAATGATACTATTATTTGTTTTTCCAAAGAGTGTGGGATTTGCATTGAGAATAAGAACCTGTTATGCAAGGCTCAATACAGCCACACGCTACAGTGTGTTATCCACAGAAATTACAAAATTAATTAATGTGTTATTTCTGTTTGTTACTTCACAGCATATGCAACTATAATCGAGCTATTTAAAATATGTTAAGTGTTGATGTGGACTGAATTCATTATTAGAAAGCAATCATTTGCACTGGCAAAAAGCCAGATAAGAGAATGATAACATGGTTTGGCATACAGTCCAAAGTAACAATAATTTCATGTCAGTAATTGGAAATATATACTCATGCATGCTATTTACCTTACAAGTTATGTAACTGATAAATATGTAAACCTTAACTTCCACATATAGCCATTGGCATCTATGAAATTGAAACAGCACACATTCTTCTCATAAGACAGTAATGAAATAAAATCATTCAGAAACAAAGAGAATTTATCTTGATAGATGAAAAAAAAAAATCCATGCAATGTTAAAAATTGTCTCTTAAGCCAGTTTTGAATATAGAGATCTAAATTTAGTAGAGAAAGGAAGGGGCATGGGAACAAAATACTGCCTACCCACTGGTTTAATGGACACTGTCCATTACACACACTGAGTGCAGCATCAAATGCTATGGAAAGTAACATGCAATCTTGAAGTTACAAGTTCTTTCATAATTCATAGCACAATTGCGAAAATTATTTTTTTCTAATTTATTTATCTTTTAAAGGTTTTTTAATGTTAAAAATGCTAGCTTTAAATAATTAAACTCATAAAAAGAAGGATGTAAAACAAAACAGAAAATGTTAGCTTTAATTTTATTTCCTTCTCTCAGACAGAAATCTGAGCATCACTCTAAAAACTGACTTGAATGTCCATCTGCTTTTCCATCAGCTCTCATTAAAATGACAAGTATTTAATGATAATCCAGCTCTACTCTAGGACATTATGTAACAGTTAAATAGTAATGGAATTATTCCAGTTAAATTAAAGCATATACAATTGCTTTGGTCTGTATCTGTTGTTTCACTCACAAGACACCATCAGGAATAGTTCATACAGAGGAGATTTTGAGAGGGTACACCTCTTCACAAAAAAAAAAAAAAAAAAAAAAAAAAAAAAAAAAAAAAAAAAAAAAAAGAGGATGAGTTGAATTTTTGTGTGCAATGGGAGAGAAAGGATAGTTACTTTAATTTAGTTACTTTAATTGTGTCTATTCATATCTCTCATTCATACATTCCACACAGAATAAAACCCTCACCTCTCTCTTTTCTCTGAATCAGAGTACTCCAGGTTAAAGCTATTACAGTATTATTTAAGCCTGGGATAAAAACTGTGGGATTAATTCATGCCGAAGCAGGTTTATGCAAGTCCCTGGTGATATGTTCATTGTTGTATTAAGCTCCATAACTGAATATCCTGCAGTACATAGGAGTAGCCGTGTGTAGGTATGTCAGAGAAGTACATTTAAATGTTATGGTATTAATCATCACTGTGAAATATTCACTTAGAGACCTTTGGCTTAGGAAGACTATTAATGGAGTAAGACGGCTCAGAAAAATAGTTCCAGTTGTTCCCACTCCAAGATGTCCCTTAGAAAATTTTCTTTTTCTCTGCTGAATGTAGAAGGAATTTAGGGAGATGGGACTTTGAAGTAACGTAATGCTCAGTGAGTGTTGCTCAATCTTTTGTTTTATAACTGTGCATAGTACTATTGTGGTTCTTTTATTCTCAAGCTGCAAATAACTCCCTACACAGAGAACAACAAAGTTGTTTAGTAGAAAAAGGGACAAATTCCAAAAGGTAGCCTTTATTCTCTAGGTGCCTATGGTCCCTTTTTCATGACTCACATTTTTTTCCAGCTAACTCATTCTTTCTGCACTAATGAAGAAAGAAAGATAAGAATAAATTAAGGTCAAAGGCTTGATTTGGATCATGGTTTACCTGTGGTGGCCACTGACTCACAAAATGTAACTGCTACTTCTCCTCAAAGATAAATCTATGCCTTCTCCTTCAGAAGAAACAGGGTTTACTTACTTAGCCAAAGTGAAGGCAGAGACAGAGCGCCATCCAAACAGATAAAAACAGCAGAGCCTGGTCTGAAAGCTTGAGTAGAGCTGTAACTAGGCTGTATAAAAATAATAAAGAATTAATAATTTCTGGTCAAAAATTATGTATTGGATAAAGGGTAACTACACACAGATACAACAATCTACTTCTAATTGGGTGTTTACATGAGCTGTGAACACACTAATCTAGGACTGAAGAAAAATATGTTTGTGAGGAGGAAAGGAATGAACAGCTTTGTTCAGAATATTCAGCATTCCTTTCACATTTTGCATGTTTTATTCCTTTGTGTATTTCCCCTGTCCTGAATGGGAAAATGTATTGAACAGCTGCCCACAATTCAGAGGTGGCAACATAAATAAAGGCATAGAATAGAAATGAAATAACCTCATGCCCTTCTCTGATGTAAGATCAAAGGCTAGTATTTCTGTTTTTTAGTGCAGTCAGACTACTAGTATATGTTTTATTTCTTGAGATACAATCCAAAACAACCTATGATCTTGGAGCTTGCTATGTAAATTATCAGACAATACCTAACCATTTTCTTTTTTCTGTTTTGAAATGATAAACATCTGGGAAAATTAAGTCCTTTCATATCAATATTATGATTATTTACAAAATTTCCTTAATTGCCCCAACATTTTCTGATCTCTCTTATTCTGCATTAGAGCGCTTTAATAATCTGTCTGTGAACTCTACTTTCCACATTTAATTTTTCCTGCACTCCAAACTGCCATCACTGTAGTTATCAAACTGCACATGTGGTATCAACTCTTCAGATACAGTGATCCCCATTGTTTATATAATTGTATTTGTGCTTACCATGTTAAGGCTCATCTTTCCATGTACCAAAGACCAAGATATTCCTGCCTACTTTACAATTTATCTTGGACTTGATTGCAACAGGAGTTTGCCGCACTTCTGGTCACTCAGGCTTCCATATGGGCCCCCCCTGAGAGTGGAATCAGCTGATGGCCCTGCTGGCTGTGCCCGCACGAAGTCAGCAGCTCCAGGGTTAGCTTTATGTGCTGGGTATTTCATGAACTTCTGATCTAGAATTCATTAAAATCTTTGTTTACTGCAAGACAATCAGTTGGAAATTATTGCTAATATATCATTCTATTATTGACAATTACTTTTAATGTTATTAAGAATTTAGCTTCTCATTACTTAAACAGAAAGGCATGATAACACTGAAATTCACTACTTGTAGTTCTTCATTGCCCACCCTTACATCATCACCAAACAGATGTGTTCAGAAACAAATTTTATACAGGCTAAATAAAAGCCCACAGTCTCTTCTAATATCTCAGTTCATTATACAGGCAGGTGTGTAAATGTAGAACATCACTTTGGATTAAACTGACTAAGCAAATATCTTTCCATATTTGGAAGTTAGGGATCTTTAATTCTTCGGTATCTTTGTTTTTAGCTTGTCCATAATGTACATTAATGTATTTTTAAAGTTCAAAAATATGATCATGATGTAGTCTTATGTTAAACTATTTTTTGCCTTTAAGGCTCACACTGATTTGTAAAGCAGTCCTGACATGAAAAACACGTTGAAAGTTTCAAAATGACTTTGCAGTGTAAGGAGAAAGATCATGTTACTCACTGCTGGAATGAAGCTTACTTCCAAGCTGGTTTTCTGTGCAAAGTGATCTTTTATACTTCAGAAAAGAAATGAGAGATTCACTTCTCCCTTTTCATTAATACTCATCATTATCTTTAGTTCACTTATAATTTGTTTAGCTCACTCACAAACATTCCAGGTAATTTTTAAGACTGTAAATTTCTTGCAGTATTTGTTCTGCTTCAGCTGAAAACTTGTCACTGGAGCCTGGTTGGGCCATTTGGCATATAATTACAGAAGATCATATGCAGTGCCCAAACCTCTGGCTGTTTCTTAAACATTTTTTCAAGTAAACACTGACTCAGACAAACTCTTCTTAGTTTGTGACATATAAAAGCACAACTCTGAATGCCATCGGTGCAAATCATAAAACACTGCACAGAACTGTACAAATCGCCTTCCTTCATTCCACATGAAAGAAATCTCTACCAAGCTATTAAGTGAAATGATGGAGAGATTCCTCTAACCTGAATTAAGGGATAAGTAAACTGCTGAGTTCTTTCACAGAGAGGCATTTGCTCCTGCAGTGTCATGTATATATCCTGTTGCCCCAGATGCCTTAGCTACCTGCCTTCTCAACCTTGCATTTCAGTGGTCACCGTGCATTGGAAAGACAGCCCTTCTTGCCGTCTTGAAAAAAAAATAAAAATTGCTAGATCCTCAGACACATAGATTGTATGAAAGCAGAGCTACGGAAAACAGCTGGGCTATTACCTAATTATGACTTTAATTAATTTTGCCTTTCCAAGATTTTAATTTCTCATGTGATTGCTGCAGACTTTTTTTAATCAATGTGTGAAAACAGAATGAAACAGCTTTGTTCTTAAGCAGTTTATTGCTTGTTCACCGTGTTCTATTACACTCAAAATCTTGTTGCAAGCAAAAGGTAACATAATATACATTCAGCTATGACTTTCTTTTTAATCCAATTAACTATTTAACAGTCCAATAGTCTAAAAAAATAGTAAAATTACTCCTAAAATTACCCTGTATGTGAACTGTCAAGGATCTATCCCTTTTACCTGATCTTATTCTCACCCTTCCTGTATCATTTTGGTCACTACTGCAGTATGCCTCGTGAGCTGCAGAATGGAAAGGTTTTATAGGGTTTCAAACATCACAAAGTCTTCACCAAGATGAACAGGTTACTTATGAAGTGTATGGAAGATTTGTGTGCAGAGTAAGGTGTGTCTTTCCTGTTCAGTTTGATAGACCTGGATTTATTTTCAAACATTTCCTTGCCTCAGGCAGCTGCTTTCTGGCTGATCCCAGCTGAGAGAGGAGCACAACCCTCATGACTTCCCCAGACATGGCGATCCCCTGGGTTTGGCAGATCCTTCCCACAGAGGCACTGGAGCAGTTCAGGCTCAGGAAGCAGAGGCAACAGATGCTTGGACCCGAGGCAGGACCTGAAACCAGTCCAGTCCAACCCAGCTCCTCTAGGCAAGGTAAGCCCAGTCCAGCCCTGAGGCTGGTGCTCTCAGCTCATGGAAGAACCTAAAGCCTTTTACTAGAAATGGCAAAAAGGTAGTAGTTACTGTGTCACAATTCTGACCAAAGATACAAGAGTTTTTTGCATTTGTTTTTTGTTTGTTGTTATCTATTTTTATAGCAAATATGTTCAAAGTCACATCATACACTCATGCAAAAATGGCTGTTACAGAAAAAAAAACTTAATCAAGACAATAGTTTGTATCTAAGTACATCTTAATGAAGACTTTCCTTCAACAGATGAACATAATATATTGCTAAGCTCTTTTACAAATGGGTTTTATTTAGTAAATTAGCCGGTGGTCTGTTAGCCACCCTCCACTTCAGTGAAAGAACTGTATTTCTTGAAATTAATTGCATTCAGGTTTGCTAAGGAGCATTAACATATTTTTTTTCCTAAAAGTAAAAGGTGCATTGTGTACTCATACATATATATATGGTAAAAGCTTTTTTCTTACCATTTTCTTGCACGTTGCTGAACACCACGAATCTAAAAGTGTCATTTACTGTGTAGACTCATCTATGCTTTTATCTGAATGCATAACATTTATTTTTAATGCTAATGCATCCTCTCTGGAAATATAACTAGTCTGTAATGACATCTTTCTTTTGGCTTAAAGCTGGGTATGCTTGCATGAGCTCAGAGGAAAAGTTTATATTTGTTTGCATTACTGCTGTTGTGTATTAAAATAACAAAAGATGAAATCTACAAAATGCTTTATAAAACTTTAACAAGGAGCATGCACAAATTGAGCACAAAATGAGACATGTCTCATTGTGACCAAAAATATGTGATCACAGGAATCTGAGATCCAACTGAAAAATTCACATGCAATTAGAAAGAAAAGCTGCATGTTTTTTTCTGTACTCTTCTGGCTCACCGATTTTTAGACATTCAGGTTTTATTTTGAAACACTAAGTACTGGGAAACTGAAATGTCAAAAAAGGCTGTAAATGATTGGTGTAGTCAAAGGTGAAGGATATACAAGCAGTAATGAGTTTCAAAGTGTTTGTGGAGGATTTTCAAAAGTGTTTATTGTAGGCCAAGGTTCTCATCATTTCAGTGAACAAGACTGGATAGGGGGTAGAAGTAAGAGAAGTATACAATGCTTTTCAGATCTTTCTATGGCTTAAGATCAAGCTCAGAATAACTGATGTTAGTGGAGATCAGATAACTACTCCAAGATAGTTATCTGTTCTGTTGACTGAATGTGGCAATTCATCCTAATGTGGCTTAGATACATAAAATAGGTAAAAGGTTAAAATTAGGTGGGATGAGACTTTCTCCTAGGAAACATGTTTCTTCAAAAGCACCTGATCTCAGAAATTGATTCTAGTGTTCTGGTGTGTACTAAAACAATTGGGATATTGTCTACCACTCTATTATAAGGGGATATTACTACCTCGCATTTTAACAATACTTTCTTCAAAAGTCACGTTTAAAGACTGAGGACCTTAGAATTCCTAGAATTTTATTTTTTATATATACACACACACACAGAGAATATATTATATATATAATTTTATATTTATATAATTTATATAGAGATATATATAAAACAGACATAATTTTCACAACAAACTATATATAAAAAATACTAGTCTGTTGTGAAAATTGCATGTGTGTTGTTTGTTATGTGTATTTTATTAGGATCTTTCTGTAAAGCTAAGTGCTTGAGGAAGAAAGTACAAGAAAGAGATATCTGTAGCAACATTTGTAATTCTTTCTTCTTCAATATGTGTATGCTGACAAACATCTAGATGCAGTATTAATAAAATTCTGAGACTTATGATTTAGAAACCAAAGTATAAGGGAATATGCAGTGAGAGACATCATTATGTTATCCCTGGTTCCAATATTAAAAGCCATATTTTTGAGTCATGTATTTTTAGCAGTTACTATTTTATATCCTTAAAAATTATATCCAGCAATGTCCTGCATGAAAACCTAGCCAATACATAATGAACATGCTTTTTTTCTTGTATGTCTTTCAGACGGAAAAGTTAAGCAACTGCACTTACTATGAAGATTCTCAACTTATAAAAAACACAGTGTTTGAGGGCTCCAGAACTGTTTATGCATTTTGTTCTGGAGGAATATTAAAAAAAAGAAAAATAAAATTGTGTGCCTTGCTGTACATCTCAATCCAAGTCAGCATAATGCTGTGACCCACTGCAAGGCACTTCTTGCCTTACAAACTCAGTGAAGTCATGGGGAAATTTTTGCATTGTGAGTACTGATGTTAAGAAGATCCTAAAGAATGATAATCCAAATTGTCACCTTGAAAAAAAATCAAAACAAAAAACTACCAAGGAAACTCTGAAAACAACAAATCAAAATCACTTTAAAATAATATGTGGTTGATTTTTCTTTGTCTCAAACTGCCTGGGTTAATAGGATCATGTATTTATACTCGCAAGAGCAGAGGTATGACATGTAGGAGGTACTTTTGTCTTCTCTCTGCTAGACATCAGAACTGAAAGTTTGCTTCTGCTCCTTGTTCAAGAAAATATTTAAGACCATTTAAATTTTAAATTCTCTGGGGTTACTGACTTCAAAGAAATAGATGTGTAAGCTTCTAGTTAAGCAGGTGCTTATATTTTTGGCTGGATTAGAGGCAAAATTTTCAACAATTTACTGGATTAAACAATTGAAAAATGAAATATTAAGACATAATGTTTATAAGGAAAGTAAATGAAAACGAGAAACACATGTATAACTTTTTGGGGGAGTGTGTGTTCTTTCTTTGCTAAACAATCTTTCTGTCTGTTGTGTCTTAAGTGTCTCTTACTTGGGTCTTCAAATCTAGTGAAGTCTGATTACAATCTTATGAAGATGAGCATTAAGAAGGAGAATTGGAGTGAGATGAAAGAGCGATAAAATTTCTGTAGTGAAAGTGAATAAAGAAAAACTATGGGTGATAACAAAGGAACACTAATAACCAGCACTGGGAAATGAGGCATTCTATATTAATAAAGTAATTTTCTTTTTACTTTGAAATACCATTTTCTCAGCATTATGAACAATAATAATGGTTCTTTTCACTGCTTCAGAATGAACACAGAACTTTTACAAAGATAATCACATGAGTTTGTGAAGATGTCCTGCTGTTTCACTGCTGCACTATTGAATTCAGTGGGCCCCTTTTAAGATGGGACAGAGGCCATATAAAGGATAACATAAAGGATATATGTTGAACTAGAGAAAATAAGTTCCCTGTATTACATATTTTTGTGGAATTAAATAAAGTGTTTTTTTAAAAAGGAAAATTTTATTAAAATATATGTTTCTGGAATTTTTCACATTTTCCTTTCTTTTTGGGGAATGAACTTCGTTACTTACATTTTGATTCTGGAAGTTTTTATTTTTAAGCCAGCCACAAAAAAAGGGAGTTTAAAACAGCTAGCATTAGATTTTGGGACAGTTGTGGATCACAAATTTGGATTTCATCACTAACAGAGGGACTGGCTATATACACTTACAGTGCAAAATTGGAATTATTGAATGAAGTTGTTTTAAAAGTCTGTACAGGTAGTTATGTGGCTTCTTCCTAGCCTGGTAGATGGGAAAATTTTATATAATGAGTAAAAAACCCAAGCAACCCAGTCATGATTGCTGCAGAGTTTTAGTCCCATCCATGAGGCCTCCTATACTCCCTCTGAGATGTATAAATAACACAGAGAACTTTTTTTCTGTCATCTGAGATTCTGTACCTGGTTATAATGCTTGGGTCCTACATAATCTGTTGAACAGCTCAGAGGACTTCTAGCTAAGCCTTGAGATCTTAGTGTTCACAAGGCCAAGTGAAAGTGAATAAAGACCTTCAGATCTGACCAATGGTGAAGTGTTCAGTAGTTAATTAACAAAGAAATAAACATTTCTATGTCAGAAACTTTCTAGTCATTTGTTTGAGATTGCTTCTCTGATTGAATACTTGGAAGTGGTATGGAATATGATCTCCCTTCTAACATTATACCCAGGTAACAGTGCTTGCAAGTGCCATGTTCAGAATGATAGGAAAAATTATTTTCTCTCCAGAGCTTTCACATAATTTATTATGTTGTTCTCTATTTACAGTTCCATAAAATAAAATTGACAACCATTTTAAGATATCCCTAAAAATTCAGTATTAAACTAGACGTACACTAGGCAAAACCAGATGCCATGCCCATTACTGAGATAGGCCTTTTAACAGTGATTTCTTATAGGTGTGCTTTTTGTGATTGTATTCCCAGTCCTTCATTACGCTGAGATTAGTGAATTTGCAGTACAGTAATACTTGATAAAAAAACAGCTTCCCTATCATACAAATAATAAAGCACATCCTGGGCATTTATTCCAAGTGCCTTTTCATGATTATGTAGCAGAGTGCATGATATTCCTCAGAATCACAAGAGATGCTCGGTTCTAACTAAAATCACAACACTAGAGAGCCTCAAAAATGCTAATGCATTTCTGAGACTATGTTTTCTTGGCTATGGTCCCTGAACATGGTGACAACTATAGTGCTGATGCTTCCCATTCTCCAAAGTCTGTCAAACCCAATTAAAAACTGCATTCTGGTAATCCTTGTCCTTTTCAGTGTCAGCTTGCTGTGGAGATATTTAACTTACTTTCTTCGTGCTACAAATAATCCTTCTGTGTTTATATTCTGTTCCCCTCCCCATACATAAACATGGGTGTACATACACACATCTCCTAAAACCAAGACCACCTTCTTGCTCTTTCATCTATGGCAGTATCCCACTATGCTTCTTATTTTTGAATGT
Source organism: Hafferia zeledoni (assembly GCA_035583235.1). Lineage (NCBI taxonomy): Eukaryota > Metazoa > Chordata > Aves > Passeriformes > Thamnophilidae > Hafferia > Hafferia zeledoni. The sequence continues at coordinate 16,160,587 of JAWWEV010000043.1, forward strand.
AAAGTCGTTAGATTGATCCCATAAAACTTGTGATCATGTATCTTTCCTAGGTATCCTCCTTCAAAATATTACCCATTTTTAAAGCACTTTCAAGGCAATGCATTCATTTGTATGACGCTTCCTAAAATAAGACATCTAATTGAGGTGTCTGTGTTATGATATTATTTTCCAACTGTTATGATGTTCTTTTCTGAGTTTTCCAATTTCACAAATTGGCTCCTGCACAGGATAATTTGGAACACCACACATAAACTCCTGCTCTGTATTGCCTTCTGAAGGAGACTGCAGAAAGAGAATAGGAAGCTTGGTCAATCATACTAAGCCTCAGATTAGTTTTGTTTTCAATGTGATCACTGTCCTAATTTTGCTGGAATCAGTAGAATTTTGTTATCTCAAACTACACAGAAACATTAAAACCTCCTTAAGGAAATCTGTTGAGTTCCCTATACTTCAGCGGAATGGAAATTCCTAGGTAAGAAACGTAATTTTATCTTTATTTTAATAAAATCTGCAAAATGTAAGATCCTGAGTATCTATTCTAAATGAGGACTTGTGTACAGGCCAGATGAAAATTTTTATTTCATCTGTCATATTTAATGACATATTTCCAGCTTGACTGTATAAAGTCCCTTTATGATGAAATTAGTCCAAGGAAAAGATTGTGACACCACTCTTTACTATTACTACTAAGAATGTTTCTGATTTCCTTGGCTTCTAGTACAAAGCAAATGTGTAGAACTATTTCTAAAATTAATACATATTGCTATACACAAAGTAACCAAAGGGACAAATAACCAATATCTCCAATTTTTGTTTTATTATTACTGCATTTGGAGAAGTTCTTGGAAGGAAAATCCATTGAGAGTTCTGAAATACTAAGAAATTACTTTTAACTCAAGAGGTTTCTATACTTTGAATAGTTGAAGTCAGAAAGTAGGTGGTGGAAATAAAATGTATGCATATACACATGAATTTCAAATCTGTACTTGCAGCATGAGATGCAAGGAGGAAGCTGAAGGAATATTTCAATGAGAAATGTCACTTAGATGTGTCTGAATTCTGCTATGAATTTAGCATTAATGTTTATGGTGTGAAATGTTTCTACAGAGGCATTTAATAGACGTAGTTACTTGCCTTGAAAGTCAGCACTCCAGTACAAAACTCTGGAGACACCAAGTTATGGTATTGCACGATCATAGATAAGATATCCAAGTTCTGTTTCAGAAAGAGTGACAATCTAGAGTGGAAGTGATAGGGATGTGGAACTACATGTTGCCTGTTAATGTGGCTTGCCCACAGTTCTGTGTGCTTTGTGGATAACACAGAGTGTGTCAACAGTGGTAACTCATAAATATATGCATATTCCACACTTAGCTTATACATGTTATCATCCTACAGTTTTTTAGGCTCTCTGCAAGAGAAAATCCAATTGAAATAGCTAATGGCAAAGTTTTTTTTTTTTTTTTAAATACATTGTACCCCATTTAGTAGCCTGTGATGTTGACTTTTTCGTTACTTTGCTATAGCAACTAAAAAATATAGCCAAGATCCTATCAGGAAGGGAAATTAATGAGTTGCAGCTCTTTTTTCCATACCCATTTTGCTCACACATAAAAAGTTGGCAGGTAATATCTTGAGTTTTATTCCAAACAAACTTTGTGATGAGATAATTTACTTGCTAACCATTACAGCTGAGATGGGAAAGAAATTAATTGGAAAATGTAAAAAGTCACTGGCAAACAGTTTGTCTTCAAAAGGAATAATCTGCTGGATGATATGAGAAACAAACAGATGAAGTGCCAACTGGCTGAGCAAGGTTAGACCTGCACAGCTAGGAGAAGTTTTAAATTTAAATGTGTATATATTTAAAAGTAATGTAGGGTTTTAATTCTATGTGTACAATATTATTTCCTAGACATACTATGCTTTGAAATCAAATTATTCTATAGTTTTTAAAAAATCTGGATTCAATACAGACTAAAAAAAACCAATAAAACCTCCAAGCCAACACCAAGTCAGGTGAGTAAATGGTTATCTGGCTTAAAGTAAAAGAAAAAAAATCCAAAACTCGAAGCTTTTTTTATTGATTTAATATCTGCTCTTTTCTGTCCTGTTGGGAATGGGAATGACTACTGATGGGTATATAATGAGAACCTCATGAAGCAGCAGAAGTCCTCTATTTGTAATCAGTAAACTTTAAACTACATACAAGATTGATGTTAAATTTAGATAACTTTGGATGCGAATTCCTAGGACACTTTTTTTTATTAAATGAAAAGATTAATCTGATGTCTTTATTATACATCAGTTATAGGTATCCAGATTCCCTTTTGAGTCTAGGATGTGGTTCTTATCATCCCAGAGTAAATATTTAAGTTCCATCTGAGAAATGACTCCCTAAGAAGCCTTTTGATCTCCACTGTTTAGCCGATGTACATGTTTGAGTGTCTAATTATTAGGCAATACCTATTGTGCTGTCACAGTTTCATGTTGATATGTGATCATTTTTTAAACTTTTTTTTTTTTTTTTTTTTAAATTTTGGTAAGAGGTATTACAATGAAAAGAGAATTTAGGTAAAGAAGTAAAGGGCAATATGAACCTAGGAGGAAATGATACCAGGTTATTACCATTTGCTTATTTTTAGGATAAAAATTAGTATAACTAATGTCCTCTTCAGAAACATCAAAGGTGTTTCTAATTTCCATTTTTAAAGTTTGAAAATTTGGGTGTGAATTCATTAGGTCTTTTAACAGGAATAATTTTCCCAGTCACAAAGCCCTGAAAAAAAGACTGAGTATAAAGGCAGAAATTTATATGAAGGTGAGATAACATCATCATAAACATGAGAGAAAACAGTTGCAGATTTCATGTCATGTAACTAGATCTTACTCTCTGAATTAAGCATTATCAAGTGTTTTGTTGCAGGTCAGTATCTAGACCTCAGAAAATCACTTGCCAAATACCATTGAGAAAAGCTCTACTCAGTTATACTACTGATCGGCTTTTAAGAAAGATCAGCATTAAAAAGGGGTCTCTGGGTGTCCTCTAGCTCTTCTACTGCTAACTGTGTTATTTCTTGGATGATTTTTTCTGACAGCTCTTACAGCAAAATACCTCACATGAGAAACCTTTATGAAAGGTTCTGGCACTGAGTACCTTTGGAGACAAGAGTGTTTGGGGCCTCTGAGAAAAATCTTAGTGCTTGAAAATAAACCCTTTGGCACAAGAACAGAGCTCTTGCCCAGGCTAACAGCACTCTGGGGGTCTCTTTCACACCTTTGCATTCCACAGTAAAAATCTCCCTGGAGCAATTATACAAATTAAATTCTGTGGGGCAGTACTTTTATTTAAAAAAAAAAAAAAAGTAGTAATAAAAGCCTCTCTAGACCTTTTGACTTTAGAACTAAAAATCTGAAGTGAGCTTTGTTAACAAGTAAGCTGAAGTAAGACTGGATATATCCACTTCTACTTACAGACCAGCATGAATTCATGCTGATTTTGGCACTGCTGAATATGCTGCCTTGAAGCCACATTACATTTTGAATTTGTCATCATTTTTTTTCATGAAGAAGCAAAGGATAATTCAAAAGTCCTTATTGGGTATTCTGTCTTCTTCATTCACTGTTTAATATATACTTAAGAGAGAAAATAGAATTGAGAAAAAGCAGAGTCACTGCTGAATCATGGCCTTGTCTTCCATCTCTTTCCTGATTTCTTACTGCCTTTAATGAAAGGGAGGAATGCACACTAAATCTGGAGTTTCAATAGGAAAGCCATTATCTATCTATTTTAAAAAATTACCAATGTTCAGCTATTCTACTAGCTTCATAATAATATACTGATGTTTTATGAGGCAGAAAGTGATGCTGCTATTGGCAAGATCTACCTAGAACAGAATTATTAGAATTACCAGAGAAATAATAATTTTCTTTTCTTTTAAGACATTGGCTACAGAAGAGAAGCATGATTTAATCCTTAGGCTAATTTTAGTGAATGATCAGGTATATAATTTTGCTTGATTTAGTTCTTCTTTACAGTCTGTGAAATGTAAGTGTGGATGCAATAAAACCTAGATCTAAACTGTCTCTGAATACAAAAGTTCCAGTGGATTCTGTGAAAATTTTATGCAAGGAAAGCTTTTTATAATATTTGAATATGTCTGATTCTCAAAACTATGCATCCTTTTTCTCTTTTACACCCCAATATTAAGCTCTTTGTTTTTATCTTGGTAATCAATGGCTTTTTTATTTTCAATAAACTTGACATAACATCTGCTCTAAAAACTTCATCCTTTCATCCTTCTGTCCTGATGCTGTAGCATAATCCTAATTCAAAGCTGATAATGTTTTACATGCTTTTTTCCTCCCTTCTGTTTTTTTGTCAAGGAAACCCCTTCTATTGTTGTATTGCTCAGGTTTGTATCAGATATTACCATCTTCATTATTATTAATAAACTCAGTCTCCTGACAGCAGGGTTTAAATGACTCTGTTGAATACATAGTGTAGTTGTGAACTAGTATCAGAAAGTTATTCTGAAATGACACTAGTATATTATCACTTAAAATACTTTCATAGACGAAATTGAATAATTTCCCATGTGTAAAGTAAAATATACTCAGGTATCCCCCAAAATGCCACAGCAGTGTAAAGGATTCAAAAGGTTTACTTGAAGGCAAGAGCACTAAAAGTTTTACAAAACAAAAACTGACCATGCTTCCAGAGCATGGGCCTGAGAAAAGGCAAAACCCTCTTTTCTTTCCTGGGCTTTATCACCGCATTCAGCCTCCCTCCCCCAGGCTCACTGCCGCCACAGCCTGTAGCATTGTGAAAACTTATTTCTTCTCAGACTAGAGAGATACTGTATTTTTTCTCTGGTATGCAAAAGAGAAGGGAACAAAAATCCCCATCCAACTATTTATGAGAAAAGTATTCTTAGGCAGGAAAGGCTTCATAAGCAAAAAATGAGTTCTAGCTCCCTGTTACAAATTCTTCCGAAAAGGGACCTATCCCTACACATAAGGAAAGGCAGCAGCAGTGGGTATGTGTGCTCTAGCTGATCTTACTATAGGTCAGTGGCTTTCCAAAGGTGAAAGTACAAATAGACTCTAAAAATGACTGCATAGCACTGGTGTAGTTTTAAACAGCACCTTATTGAACTGACATTGAGAAAGCAAGTAGGAAAAAAAATATGCATTTTTATTCGGGGAAAATAATGTCGAAATTTTTGTCAAGATATTCCTACGTGCAGTATCATTATAATCTATACTATTGCTTCACTTTGCATGAGTCAATTAGTCTAAATAAAATCTGCTTTGCATTCATGTTCTACTTGTTTTATTTTACATTCATAAAAAACAAATATGAATGAATCTTTTAAATGAAAGTCTAATCCATTCTTTAGATATGTTATGAAGTGTCTAATTTCTTTTTTTATTACCCTGAATTTTCATTTGATCTGCTTAAGCATTTTAAGATATGTATCTATTTTAATAATCATGAAAAACACATTTCAACTCCATTTTATAGTATTTCTTTAACATTAATGATACCCTTTTTCCTCATGTATTATGCTTCCCTTGTGTATCATTTTTGGATAATCTTGTCTTCATCTTACTGAAAAATGTGGTAGAGAATTTCTATGTAGTTTCATATAAATTAAATATATAAAGTTTACACAACTGGTGTCAGCAAAATTTCTTTATTTAGGCTGAAGAAATAAATAATCATACAAAATGAAAACTGTTCAGTTTGTCCATACTGCATTCCAATATAATTAAGATTCAATATCTGAAACAAATTTTGGGGAATATGTTCATATTTGCACATAGCAGAAAACCCACAGAAAATCTTGCCTATAAAAGCAGAGGATAATAATAAGGAAATTTCTGATACCTCAGAAATATGGAGACATATTTTTAGCTACTGCTTTTTAAACTATTTCAGGCTGTGAGTTTTCTAAACGATTTATATAGGAATACACATGTAAATGATCTTGAGTATCAGCTGAACTGGACTTGCACTATGCCAGAATTTAAATTACTGCAAATATATGTCATTCCAATTTTCCATTGAAAAGTGTTTCAGATTAAAAAAAAAATGAAAATGAATTAAAGACTAAACTTGATTTAAAAAGTATCTATCATAAAAAATTCTAAAACATATTACTTTGAGTCAGTGAAAGAATTTTTTAAGAATAGTTTCAAAATATTTAGCTGAATTTCAAAGTGAGATATTTATAAGTAAATATTTAAAATATTTTCAGTTACATATGCTACTGTATTTTAGAAAATTAAAAAAAAAAAAAGCCTTTCTCCAATACCCATGATGAAACTCCTGCCCCAGTCAGGCATATTGTGATTGGGTGAAGGGAGGGATTCCAGGAATTTTCTTGTTTCACACCTCTTCCACTGAGCTACTTGACCTCAAAGTGCAGCCGAGCACAATGTAAATATACATATTTCCTCCCAGCCTGACGTGGCTGATTTGCTTCCTGCCTATCTCTGGCCCAGGATACTCCTCTTTTGTCAAGGCATCCTTCCCCTTTTTCTGTCTTTGTGAAACTCATTGGCATGCCTGTACCACAGACAACAGAACACAGGTGGGAACATCCTGTGGTTGGGTTATATATGGGCAGTGAAGGAGCTGGAAATTCAGGACATTAGCTTTTTAGAGGCATCTGTGACATGTCTGGAAGGAGGAACAGTGATCCCTTCTCATGAAGGCCAGTGCTGGATATACAACACACATTGATATGACCCTACCTGTAATTGCCTGCCCAAATTTACATATATACAGGCATATATGCACATATGTACAAATTTAATGTTCCTTATTTGTTGTTGTCTACCTTGGTTTACTCTGCCTTTTGCTTGACATTTCTTGTAACACATTCTGCTTTCAGTCTCACTTGGACTACTTTTCATTTCTGAGCACACTTTATCCTCCTTAAATCCTTTCTTCTTTAAACTCTATTCTTTAAACCATCCTTCCTGCTTTCAGATTTAAGGCCTGAATCAGCTTTCCCTGATATTTGTCTCAAGTTACAAGTGAATTTTGTTGTAGAGTTGCTGAGTTAATATATGAAAAGCACTTTTGTGCTCTGTTCAATTTTCTTGAATCCTAAATGGATGTGGCATGCTGGTTACAAAGATAGTGTACCTAGGAAACCTGATATTAACTTCCAACTGCCTTGTATTCTACAACTTAAAAGACATAGAATATAAGGTTGAGGCACTGTGGATAATGAATGTGAAGAACAGATCTACATGGCTGATAGCTTTAGAGGTGCTATACCTGAGACATGTGATGCTGCTTACATCACTGAAATACTACGAAACTGTTCCCAATACACATTTTAAAAGAAACAGACTTGTTCCCTGTATAGTGATTGATTCTTTGGACTTCTATTGACATTTTTTTGAAATACTTGTGTCTGTGCACTGTGTCAATGATTTTGTGTTGTGCAAAGGGGAGGTACATGACCTATGAATAGTTTACACTACACTGAAACTCTGTTTGGGATTTGAAGTGAGTTGTGAGACATGCATAAACCTTCTTGTGCATTGCAATACTTAAGGCATGAGTAATACTTATGTAAAAATTGAGTGAGTTGATTAACCTCTTAGCTGAAGCTTCAGGGCAAAATTAAGTACCTATGTTCACTATATTGTCTATGAGGAGAAGAATCACTTCAGAATGGGATCGTCAAGGATCTGTTGAGTGGGAAGCTGACAAAGCTGGATTAAAGCCAACAATAAGGATTAGAGTTCAATTGTTTTCCTGAGTGAAAGAAGCAAGAATAGACCTAATTTCTCACTATGTATGCTTTTCTTCACTCAGGATCCTGATTTGTGAATGCTGTCCTTGTGTCTGGCAGAAAAGTCTGGTTTTCCTGTAGCCTTTTTTTTATTTTTTTTTTTTGTGATTTTTTGCCTGTTTGTTTGTTTTACAGCACTCAGGGGAAGAAGTCTGGCTTAGACTGAAGATGAATTTCAGGCACAAATCTATAAAGGGTCTATTCAGCTCATTATATATTCAGTGAAAATCTATACTACTTATCATAGTCCAGTGGTCTGGTTAAGTACTAGTAAGAAAGGATCATTATGTATTTCATTAGCAGTGCTGTTTTGCAAGAGGAACTAAGAAAGCCTCACATCAAACTACCTAATAATCCAGTGGTTGGAACACTTCATAAAGCTGTCACTTGCTCCATTCATATCCCCCATTATGCTCTTGACTTCCTCTCTCCCTCAACATACTTCTTCTCACAAACAGAGGGATTGAGTGCACCTGCAGCAAGTTTGCTGACAACATCAAGCTGTGTGATGCAGTTGACAGGGTAGAGGGAAGGGATGGCAACCAGAGGGACTGTGACTGGCTTGGAATTTGCACCCATGCAAACCTCATGAAGTTCAACAAGGCCAAGTGCAAGGTTCTGCATGAGGGTTGGAGCAATTCTAAGCACAAATACAGGCTAGTCTGAGAATGAATTGAGAGCAGCCCTGAGGAGGAGGATTTGGGGCTGTTGATTAACAAACATCTTACCATGGGGTGGCAATGTGTACTTGCAGGCTAGAAGGCCAACTGTGTCTTAGGCTGTGTAGCTAGCAGATCGAGGGAAGTGACTCTCTCCCTCTACTCCACTCACATGAAACCCTGCCTGGAGTACTGCATCCAGATCTGGGAACCCCGATATAAAAAGGATGTGAATCTGTTGGAGTGAGTCCAAAGGAAGGCCATGAACATGGGCAGATGACAGGAACATCTCTCCTATGAGGAAAGGCTGACAGAGTTGGGGCTGTTCAACCAGAAGAAGAGAAGGCTCCAGGGAGACCTTAGAGCAGCCTGAAAGTAACATAAAAGAAATCTGGAGAGTGACTGTTTACAAGAATATGTAGTGATAGGACAAGGGACAGTGGCTTCATGCTGAAAGAGAACAGGTTTAGATGACATATTAGAAAGAAACTCTTTGAGAGTGGTGAGGTACTAGATGAGCGTGCCCAGAGAATCACAGAATCACAGAATAATTAGTGTTGGAAGGGACCTCTAGAGCTCATGTAGTCCAATAGCCTTTCCAAAGAAGGGTCACCTAGAGCAGGTTAGGCTGAAATGTGTCCAGGTGGATTTTGAATGTCTCCAGAGATGGAGACTTCATACCCTCTCTGGGCAGCCTGTTCCAGTGCTCTGCCACCCTCATTGTAAAGAAGTTCTTCCTCATGTTGAGGTGAAACTTGTATTTTATTTTATGGCCATTGTTCCTTGTCCTGTCACTGCACACTGCTGCAAAGAGTCCAGCATCCTCTTCGTGACATGTACCTTTGAGACATTTTTAGTTGTGGATGCCCTCCCCCAGGAAGTATTCCAGGGGCTGGATAGGGCTTTCAGCGACATGTTCTAGTTGAAGACGTTCTTGCTCCTGACAGAGGGGTTGGAACAAGATGATCTTTAAGGTCCCTTCCTATTCAAACCATTCAGCGGTTCTAAGGTTCTCTTCTACTCTAAAACAATACATCTGCTATGAACACCTTAAAAATACAGTTCTCTGTTTGCCACTGCTGTTCTAGTCCTTTGGGAATCCAGAGGCTGTCTTCAGAGATGTTAAGATTTCTTAAATTTTAAGGTCGCTGCTAGGTACTTTGGTTTCACATAACCTCACTGGTTAAGCAATGTCACAGAATTAAAGAAAATCATTTAGGTAAAAAGGCAATAATCAGACTAATGATCTTAGCTGTGATAGCTAAACTTTGTGTGATTCCTTTTGAAAATATTTTTAATGACCTATCAGTTGGCAGACAGGGGAAGATAAAAGAAACAAATTATGTGTTTTCTTATTGATATTAGCCTTTGACCTTGCTGACACTAATGGAAAGGGACAAGCCAGTTCCCAAATTGATTCTCTCTTTCAACTTTGGTGTACAGAGAACCCTTTCCAATAAAGGAACAACCCTTTGTGTCTGCAGATTTTGGCATTTCAGTGATTCCTATTTGCAGATTTTTAAAACTCATTTGGATATACATTTTATATTATAGCAAATTTTTAACTAGTGCAGGCTTCAATGTTCACGCAGATAAGCAGACAGCTAAGCCATGGACTTTTAAGGAAGAAAGGAACACTACACAGCTTCCAGAATTCACAGCTGGGTGGCAAAAACACACACAGGCTGCAGGTATTCTAGTCTATATATATATCAAGGGGCTTTTGGGGCTGTGCAGTGCTGCTTTTCTGAGCCATAACCCATTCTTCCCTCCTCTTCTCTTTCCCAATTTGTGAGCAAAGGTGTGCTTCTTATCTAGTTTAACTGAGAAACAGTTTCTGAAGGAAAGACTAAGAGCAGTTGTTCTCATACATTCTCTTAACATATGTTCCTTTTAGCCACAACAGGTTTCTTGAGCAAGAGGAGTCTCCAAACCATTTATCTCCTCGACCATTTCTTGCACAGGGTCCCCTCAACCCCCACACTTGTGAAACAAAACATTGGAGGGAAAAATGTACTTCATTATTAAATCCTTCATGACTGTCCAGATTTTGTGTTCTCAGAATCAGATTTAGCTATTCTTCAAGAAGTGCCAAGGAAGTTAGACGATTTAAACAAATTCATTTTAGTCTGCATAGTCTGTGATTTCCAAACAGTAGCTTGTCTCTGGAATGTTCATAGTTTTCATTTAATATTTGTGTCTGAATAGTGATAAGATCATTTCCGTTCTCTCCTTGCCTTGTCTCCTGCTGTTTTTCTCTCTTTGAACCTAATGACACATAATTTCCTGGCTTCAGTGGGATCAGAACCTTTTTTCCTACATTTAAATAGAATATGGAAATACACAAAGCATTTACAGAGCTGGAAGAAAATGGACTTAGTGCTCCATAGGTATCCACATTTCTATAAATGATTGCTCTATCCATTTCAGAAATAATACAGATTAATTTTAGTACTGAGGACAAGACAAAAAGTCAGAGATGTCATGCCAGTTAAAGGGATGTTGTGAAGGTCATCGTTGCTCAGTCTTCAGTGGCAGGGAAAAGTTTGTAAGATTACAGCATCCTTAGTCCCAGTGTTGAGAAAGAAGACCCAAAGACAGCCCAGAAAGGAGACCATAGTGTGTGTTTACATTCTGATTCCTAAGCAGATATGTGTAAACCTCAGTCATTTACTTGTCATTGGGATGGGGAAAATTCCAGTTTACAATAATGTATGAAAAATGCGCTTTTTTTTTTTTTTAATTACTTCCCCATTCTTTCTTCTATCTCTCTTACCAGCTTTCCACTTCTTTATTCTATCCCTGCTGCCAGCTTTCCACTTAGATATGTATTTTAAAATAAATAACAATTTGTCCATGGCTTACACCACCTTTGGAATAATTTGAACTAAAATGTAGGATTTCAGGAATGCTATTAAATGCAAAAGCTGTGTTAAGTCTGCAAGTTTCTTTCCTGGAATAGGATAAAAATCGTCAGCATTCACATCACTCTGGATAATCTCTCTGTAGCTGAATATCATCCCAGACCAAGGATGTTGCATAACCCTCTTCAGAGAAAACTTTTTTTTCCAAAACTGTTTGACTGACTGGTGATGATTGCTATTCTAAAGATATGCAAATCTTTTACATAGGAATGAAACAGAAGAAGGATCCTTCTTCCACTCATTAGATTTCAGAGTGCCATTGATGTCTGCTGCAGCTCCATCTTGATGCAAACAAATTTTTCTCTTCTTGTTGATCCACAAAGTAAATTTTGCATTTCAGAAAGGGAACAGCACAAAGGCTACCCATGAGAAAGAGGCATATTAAGTGCAGAAGTCAGTGATTTTTTTTTTTCTTTTTAACAGCTTTAAATCAGGTTGATTTTTTATAAGAAACCAAGTAAATGTGTACAGACTAATGCAGTGAAAACAAGACTACTTTTAATATTGGAGGAAATGAATGAGGGAAAACCTTATTATCAGGCAAAGAGCTTTTCACATGCTGAAGAATTAAACCCACATTTTGTATCTTTAACACTAAGTCAAGCTATTCTGTTGAGTTGCAAAAAGAATGAGTCAGATATAATTAATTTTAAAGTGAGTCAGATGCCACAATATAGATGATTCAGAAAACAGTGCTTCCTCAAGCAAGTCTTCCAGTAAGCAAAATGTTATTAAATATTTTAATACACTTTGCTAAGTTTATTGAGATTGAATTCAGTCCCTGTCATCCATATGTTGTGTTCTAGAAAAGAAATACAAAAGCTGCCAAAGTACTCTCAAATACCCTTGACAATAGACGTTTTGAATATAAATATTATAAAGATATAAGATCATGCAAATAAATTTTATTTTGTACATTTTAATGGTAAAACAATGATATCTCAATCAAATCTGAAAACCAGAGAACTTTTCAGAAAACAAAAAAAACCTCTTGGTATTATTGAATCAGTAACAGCATCCCTCTTCAATAAAGTATTGTCTTAATTAATTGTGTACTTGTATACATTCCTGTTGCTCACACTCAAAAATACTTTTAAAATGCCTTAATACATGAAATTCATATATTATATAAAGTACACTATGATTATACTTGAAAGTATGGATGTTTTATCACCATCAGTTTTACACATTTCCTTTGTCACACGGTCTGTATTTCTATACAGTGTTATGCTTTTATGTTGTTTGGTTTTTGAAGCATCAGGACTTGCAAGAAGGAAAACATAACTGAGATGACTGTTTCCACACTGAAGTTGTTCTGCATGGCCTGTTTCTCAAGTTCTCTGAATTTACTTCAATTATACTGCTTCTTGCATTTGTGCAGAAATATTTTATTTTGGAAATTTGAGTGTATGATGGTAAGTGTAACAGCACCAGCAAGAGAGATCTGAGCTATGTGTACATCAGCAAATGATGTGGTTGTGCGGAAATGGATTTATGCACTGTAATACTCAGTGTTGAGAACCTTGCGTCCACATTGTTATAGTTCCTGAGTGTATGCTTCAGGCTGGCTTCAGTGCAGACTTATGGGATGAATGACTAACAACAGTCAGAGAGCATTAAACATCCTGGATGGATTGTATTTTCCAATTAAGGGTACAGATGATGTACTCTAAAAGTGCTGCACTATGTGAACTGAACAACATTTAAGTAGATTCAACTTCAAGATTCACTTCTGAAGTGCACTTCTGATTTCAGCCAGAAAAAACTAGTAATGTAGATGCAAAGAGTCCTGAATTCAGAGCATTATGTCATTCCTAAAGTATAGGACATCAGTTCTCATGGTTTGTTTGTGTATTTGTTTTTTTACACATTTTTGTTTGTTTGTTTGTTTTTGGTTGGTTGGTTGGTTGGTTGGTGTGTGTGTTTCTGTCTTTTTTGATTTTTTTTTTTTTTTTTTTTTTTTTTTACTTTCCAAATGCTACTGACACATTGAAATTTTAATTCTTAAATTTTAGACAAAATAATAGTGGAAAATCAGCAGCATTATTAGAATTCTCTTGTGGGCAATGCCATGCTCTGTTCATTCTTAGCCCTCACTGGGAAATTAAATAATCCTGACTGACAACTGACACATTAATTGCCTTTGAGGGAGCACACCTTTAAAAAACAGTAATTTAAAGTCTTCTGCTTTGGTGGAAGAACCAATTTGCAGCATCATCAGTCAGGGTTTTGACATGTAACTTTGCACTTGCCATTTTGTTAATAAAGAATCACACTTGAATCCTGAGAGAGTGTTTCCCTAAAGAGAAACTTAGATGTCTTTGTGAAATTAAGATGACTTTGATAGGGACATGTAATGAATGTTTAAATGAGTTATTAACCTTTCATGACTTCAGTGAGTATTACTGCAAGACAATTCATCATTATGTTGTCATAAACTGTAAAAAGGGGAATATCACAGTGAGATCAATTTCTTTAAAAGTTTGTTTCTTGATAGTTTTGTGCATAACAAAACCAGGTTCTTGTGTGTCTAATGTTTAGCAAGCTACATGATAAAAGGAATGTCTTGTAAATAAATTTTAATATATAAAAGTAAATAAATGGGAAATGGAAAAAATATTAATCCATCAATTAATATTTTAAAATATTTAATTCAGTTCAAATTTTCATATGTGAGTGGTTTATTAGGTCAAGAATAGTTATGTCATGTTCCTTTCCATCAGACATCCTATACATGTAAATCAAATTATCAGAAAACAACTTTCCCTTTTCTTATTCTATTGAAAATACCAATGAAATGGAAAAAAATTAGTAATTCTAAAGTTAAAAATTCAAACATATTTTCACATTCTAAGCGGAGTATATTTTTCAATTCTCTAAGGTTCTATTTTTTTCAGATGGGTTGGGTGCATTCAAAGTTGACTTTCAGGAATGAACCAGCTCTTTTGATTGGTTTTGTTTTCATAAATACTAGTTTCCTTCACAGAGTAGTTTTGAAGATTTTTTCATTTAAACCTTTTTAAAAATTGTTTGAATACCTTATGACTTGGCAAACAGAGAAAAAAGTATTATGTAAATTCTTTTCAGGAACTACAGTGTTTCATGAAGAAAAAAATCTACACCTGCCAGTAAACTTGGTTTTAGTGCAGCTTTTAAATATACTTAGAATAGGAATTAATAGCAGGCACACAATTGCTTTTTAATAGTTTGTAAAGCATGTCATGTCTTTAGGTCCTCTGTTGACATATCTGCAGTTCTGTTAAATCAGATATGTCCTTTATAAAGGAAAAGTTATATCTCACAGCAGTAAGAATGCCTGTTTCTGGGGCAAGCTACACACACCCTTAATGGCCATCATGTAGGTGAAAAAGTGTCTTAAATCACTAAGTGTCTTAAGTCAGTTTCTTTTATAGACTAAAAACAATTAGTCAATACTAAGAAATCCTTATATTAAGTTATAATAAATATTATAAAATTCCTTATGTCTTCATTTTCAAATCAATAGTTTAAAATAAGTTGAGAAATTGCTAATACTTTGAGGATACTATGGGCTATTTAATTTAGAAATACACTCTAAGTGTATAGAGAAACAACTATCAGGAAAAGGAACTGAAAAGCAAAACATGATATTGGTAGGTATTGGTAGGTGAAACTTTTTCTCCAAGAGCTATAAATTATTATACACAATCTGAAACTGGAATCAAACAAAGGTACAAGATAATTATCCACAACAGAAGCTATATGTCTATTTGACATAATTTTGTGACAATTACGAAAGAAAACACTGCCCTTTCCTGTAACTTATTTGTTCTTGTTATTTGTCTTTTTTGTCATCATGTCAGCAATTTCAAATTTGAAAGTTAAATCATGGCAAATTGTCACAGTGGTAGTTCATGCAGTGTTAGAAGTACATTTATGTGATTGTTTTAGTAAATGGCTCATTGGAAAAATATTTTCTGCTCAGTTGAAAATTTTGCTGCAGGGACTAAAGCATATGAATCTGAAATACAAATTCAAGTTATTCATGTGCAAAAATTGACCTTTCCCTGATATATTCTTAATGAAAATATTTACTAAGTTGACCATGAACTGGAAGTTTATGTGTATTTCATTTTACTAGTACCATTGACAATAAAATTAAAGCAATTTTATTCCATGTAACATATTTTAAATTTAATTTAAGTAAACCAGAAAATTTACATACCTAAAAAAACAAACAACTACTTACATTTTATAGAAATTATTTTCTTTAAAAGATATTACATCCATTTATTATGTGCAATAATCTCATTAGTTATGTCTTTCTTATTCTAAAGCAATACATAAGAATAAGAAAAAAAAAGCCATATTATCTATCTGAATTTTAACTTTTCAAAAAGTTATTGTGAATGTATTGAAGAGGATTTAGTTCAGAATCTGTTCTATCTGGGTTCATCATCAGAGATCATCAAAGTAAATAAAAATTTTTGTTACAGATACACACATTTGAATATTCCAGATAGTTTCGATACTACAGTCATGTGGCTGGACCCAGAACTCAAGGGCTATTGTAAAACATCATGCACAAAAAGTCTGTCACAATATTGTCAAAAGTAATCCAAGCTATAATTAACTTTCATATGAAAGGGAGTTTCAGACTTTTAAGAGGTCTTCTTAATTGATTATGTGCAAAAAGGTTAAGCCACTCTATTAGCACAGAAGAAACAATGGGTTAGAAAATATAGTCAACATTGAACCATTAAGCTTATTTTAGCAATAGACACCAAATTACTTCCTGCCCATGATTCTGACTAACAAAAGAGCAACACCTTTTTGTTTGTTTGTTTTGGGTTTTTTTGTAAAGTCAGTATCTAGTTACCTCAATATGATTTCTAAAACTGGACAGCTTCTAACATCTCTAATGTGGAATTTCAGAGTAAGATTTTTAAAAATTTTGTGATTTTTGCCTTGTTAAATGGCTAAGCCACTAGTAAAACACTGCTTTCTTCCAAGTCTAGAAGGAGTTGTCAGGGTTAATACACACTGACTGCTGGCTCAACCTGAGTATACGTGAGAACTGCTGCACACACAAAGCTTTGGAAAGGAGGGAGGAGTGTGCATGTGTGTTTATGTATGCTCAAGAGCTGCAGTTCTGGAGCCACAACTTTCTCTCAAGCACATTCTTGATGACATGGGAGGATACTGCTTCCATAAAGAGTTTCTTTTTCTCACTGTGTGGGATAAATGTGTTAGAAGCTTGGATTTAGTTTCTACAGGGAAAAGGAATCTGATGGTTCTTAGCACTTGGGCACTTGCTTTTGCAGCTTAAATAATATATTTTCAAAATAGCTTTTTTGATGTACTCTCATAAAGGCAAGTAATAACAGTTTTAGGGCCCTAATGCAGCTTGTTGGTTGAAAAAAACTAATCTGCTTATTTGTCCTTGGTGGAGGGAATAGACAAAGAGCAGAGCCTAGCTTCTTTGCTTCCTTGGAGGTCTGATTCACTAGATAAATGAGAAAAAAATTCTTTCTAGCTTTCTGCCAATTCTCCTCCTGCTGGAGGATGGAGGACTATTCGTACCAAAAATGAAAGGAAATGCTGTTGCACAGATGCATCTAACTCAGAATTTTTGTTTGTAGAGGTGCTGTGAGTTTTCACTCCATTGGTCACAAAACTCAGACAAATGAAAGGTAGTGACTATGTTAAAGGGAGAAAGTTAGGTAGCTAGATGGCATCTTGATGGAGTAATTCATGGGTTGAATACTTTTCTCACAATAATTTACTGCACAGGACAGTGGCTAAGAATTTGGAACATCCTGCCTCTAGGATATCTCTGCACAGAATGAGCTCGAGCTCTTATGCTGAAGTAGATAAAAACAAAATGGTAAACAAGTATAAATAAACTCAGCAGATTTTGATTTGAGAAGAAAATTATGCTAATTCTTTCCTGTTCTATGAGATTTTTTTTCATATGTCTTATTTCCTTCTCCCACACTCTTCATTTTCCCATACTTAGTATTTTCATTTGAAATCAAACACAGAGGCAGAATATTACTTCATTGGTATTGGTGCATCTTCAGCAAAATTGTACAAGAAAAGCTTGGTCCAATGACTCTGGGAAACTTTCATTAAATGGGAGTTTGCCCTGTAGCACATTTGCAAGCTGTTCAGATTTCTGCTAAGTTAAGTCAATCTATCTCCATAACAAGAAGATAGTTTTATGGAATGCCTGAGGCCCTCTGATTCCCTGTTGGTTTCTCTAGGGCAAATTGCAGGTTTGGCCAACTTGTTCAGAGGAAATATCCTATTTGTTAAGAACAGATCCACAACAACCTATTCAGGAGTCCTGACATTTTTGTGCTAAGAAAAAAATCACTCCCTGTTACTTGAACTATTTTTTTTTCCTAATTCTTTCTCTATTCTATTGCATTCTATTTACAAGGAACTCCAAGTAATTTCAACCGTGCTCCGTTCACCCAGAAATTTGCAACTACCTTATTTTGATAAATGAAATTTCAAAGAAGATTCTGATAAATTTTTTTTTCTGAATTTTAGTTGAATATGGGAACATATGCAGACTTGATTTCTTCTGAAAAGAAATTCTGAAGACCACAGAAATATAGGAAAAAAAAAAAAAAAGCTGGGTGGAATGTGGATGTGGTGGGGATCAAATTCTGAACTGGTTTGTCCACATTTATGTATTTAAGTAAAATGTATTTGTCAGAGATCTTTGCCATTCTGTTTTGTGAGTCTGAGACTGAAGAAAAATAAAATAAAAATAAAATAATCAAAAAAGTAAGATATCTTTAATAGTTACATCCTTGAAGTTTTATTTCTGGTCCACAATTAGAGAAATTCTAGCCATATTGCTGAACAAAATGGAAGTAATGTTTTATTAGGAATTCAATTGTTCAAAACAAGGAAACTTCAGATATACTATGTTAATACTTATCTTTCCAAGTTGAAAGAACATAGCCTTAATGGAGGAAAGAGTGCATTGATACAAAGTAATATGCTCTATTCGATATGCTGTGGAAGTTTGGCTACAGAACTGAAGTAATTCTTATAGCAGGCATTACCCCTTGATTTCTAGTCATTGATGAGCATGTATGTGACCACTGCCACTGCTTTATTGCTGCCTGTACCGAGATTTGCTCTCAGTGCAAGATGAATGCTTTTATTTTAGTTGTATATGAAGTCCTTGATACCCTGATTCTTTTATGAAGCCTCTTCCATTTCTATTAGTGCAGGAATTGCTTTCTTTTTATTTTCTCATTTTTTTATTTTTTTTTTTCCCCATTTCTCCTTTTTTTTGTGTTTTTTTTTGTTGTTGTTGTTTTGTTTTGTTTTTCCTCCTTTTCTTTTTTATTTTGTTTTTCCCTTCTCTCCCCTTCTCTCCCCTCCTTTCTTTCCCTCTTCTTCTGCCTCTCCCTTTCCCTAATGGATCTTCAGCCTGCTCAGCCTGTGAGGGGAACAGGATAAAGCCATTGATGCTGTTTGTGCTTGCATGAATGTTGTGTTTTCTGTCTGTGCTAATCTGTGTGTCTTGGCAGGGGGGTACCTCTGTGTATAAAACACATAGGTTTGTCCATATGCATATTGATAAAATGTGCCCAGCCTTGCTGCTGGAGATGAGTCAGCCTTGATTTTGTTGGGCTACTTGGTTCAGCAATCCCTAACCACCGCATGCCTCCAGCCAGAGGGTGTCAGGGCTATGCACATTTCCAGTGTGACCTTTCACTAACACTGAACATCACTAGGACTTAGCCT
>JAWWEV010000043.1:16179838-16198081 GCA_035583235.1 Hafferia zeledoni
CAGCCAGAGGGTGTCAGGGCTATGCACATTTCCAGTGTGACCTTTCACTAACACTGAACATCACTAGGACTTAGCCTGTTTGTAGGGTCTTTCTTTTTTGATATGCACACCTTTAAAACTGGAAGCACAAAGGAAAAAGGAGCATTTTTAAAACTTTTTCAGTGCACTTTTTGTTGGATGGCTGCATTTAAAATGAGAAATTGATAGTTTATATTGGCTAAAAGCATTTCCAGTGCAGACTTTAAAGTTTTCAGACAGGACAATGTTACCAACTTCCTCTCATGATTCATTCTCAGCTGTTTGTGGGAAGTTCTTTTAACTATCTAGGATTTCACAACATAGTTCCTAAATGTAGATGCAGCCAGGCATTTTTATAAATGACATACTTATTCCCAAGATGAATATGGTTTCATACCCATTTCTCAATAAAAATATACAGAGATCTGAGACAAGGGGTGAAACCTAAGGGGCAGTTTGATCCTATTGTGATATGTTTTACAGAACCTTGCAATCTCAAAACTGTGGCTTTTTAGTAACTTTAAGTTACTTGTATTAAGCTCCTTCTCTTCCTGTCTCTTTGTTATGGTTAAACCCTGTGTTCAAGCCAGAATTCAATCCAGCAATTTCTGCTGCTAGTACTGCTGACAGCAGAAAGACATAGAGATATTCTCACCTCCTCTTTCTACAATTCCCTCCCTGCCAGTCTCTCAATTGTGCTTTGGGCTATAAAAGTCCTGTTTTAGATGGCACCTTAAATTCCTGCAGTGTGAGGGTTTTGATTATGACCTTGAAAGCTCTTGCATAAGCTGCTATCTAGTAGGAAGGTAAGATTTCTAAAATAATGTAGGTTGCATTTTCCTGCTGGCAGCTGTGCCTACTTTGGAATTACAGGTCTGAGGCTTGCTCGTGAATGTGGGGTTACTGACTTACCCCATGTATCATATAAATTCACCAGCTTGATAACACCCAGTCTCAAAAACACAGCATTCACAGCATAACAAAAAAATGTAAGAAACTCCAACAATTTTTTTAAAAAAAACCATGCACCAAAACCCAACAATGAAACTCAAATCCTAGCATTTACCATATTTCTCTAATGAAAGCTGAAATAATCTTTAGCCAATCTTCTGTAGAGAGAAAAATATTTTTCTGATATTCAGGGAAGACTTTCAGTGTAACTCACAGAGTGACAGGATAGCTCAGATTGGAGAGGACTGTAGGAGGTCTCCAATCAACATATCTCAAATCACAGAGAAATTGTGAAATCACAGAGAAATTGTGAAATCAAATCAGTTTGTTCACAGCTTTATACAGTTGGGTAAACATCTGAGAAAAGAAACTTGGGGGAAAAAATCTTTCTATAGATCACCTGCTTCAAGGCCTGACTATCCACATGGTGCAAACATTACTTGTTATATCCGGTTATATACTGCTATTTATGACAAACCTAGTCTCAATGAACATCCATTGGCCCTTCCCCTCCTGCCTTCCACTGCTGTGATCAGCCTGGCTCTGTCTTCTTCAGAGAGAATCAAAGAATAACTCAAGCTGGAAGGCAACCATAAGAATCACTGAGTCCAACTCTCTGCTCCTTGTGGGACTACCTAACACTAAACTGTATGACTAAGAGTGTTCTCCAGCCACACCTTAACTCTGACAGGCTTGGTGCCATGAGCACTTTCCTGGGAAGACCTGCTAAGGGTCTCCCTTGCACTGTTGACATGTGTCCCTGAATAGGTCAATTGAACAGCCCTCTGAAGCAGCTGGACCGTTCAGTGATGGGTCCCCATAATGGGATGCTGACAGACTGGTTGGGCACAAGGGTGTTGGCTTTCCTGGAGCACTGACAGACAAACACTAAGGGTCAAGGAAATCTCTACTTTTTATGTGAAAAACAGGGGAAAAATTTTGATAAGGGGTCTTTAACAACCTGAAAAGTACTTGGAATTTTATATTTGTGTATATAAAAATTGGGATGGAATGTAGCAATAACTTTTTAATCTTTGTCAAACACTTCAAGAGGATTTTGTTGCTTATATGCCATGCAGGATTCATCTTTGAGATAGCTCTATGACATTTTATTTTGTGTTTGTGTTTATACACAGTTAAAATAAACCTCCCACAATTCAAGTATTAGACATATGCCTGTAGAACTGTCAAATAATATTTGTCATAGAATTTTGGTAGGATAAACCTCACTGACAAACTAAAATCTCTGAACTGAACATGGGTTTATAATATTTCACTTGAACCACACACTACAAGAGTAATCAGGAAAGAAGTAAAAACAGAGAAAAGTTCTGACCCTCCAAACTGAGCAGTGTGAATATAGTTTTACCTTGACCTTTCAAAACATGAGGTGTATAGTTTACATTTTCTATTCCATTAGTATATTTGAGCTTCTGTATATATCTTTCATAAGTGTGTGTCAATTTCAACCATTAAGGCAGCAAGACATTTTAAAAGTACTGAATAAATATTTTTGTATAAAGATTTCTAATTTTGTAATTATAAGGGTAATTTTTTTTAGAACAATATGAATTATGACATTAAGTAGAAAATAACCTTTATTTTTAAAGAGATATTTGTATTAAAAATATGTAATTCATATTTGACTTCAGATATCTTTTTCTCCCAGTTTTCCTTTATTTTTGTTTTTTTCCCCTTTCAAATCCTAAATCTGAAGTTGTTTTCCTGCAGGAATTAATGAATTGTGAGTTTTCTCCTGGTTTTCAATCTTGGGACTAAAATTAAATTGTGTGATTAGAATTGGCTTCCCATTGAGTTTTATTAGGATGAGTTCTGATTTCTGTGTGAAACCCTGATGTTCTCCCATGTTAAATTAATAGGACGTATATTTTAGTGGCATTTTGTTTTACCCAGACTTGCATTAAACTAATTATAAAGACATATAAGTTTAGATTTATTTTAAGCCAAACCTCAGAACTACTTCAAGTGCCTTCTGAAAGTGCATGAAATTGCTGTATATTGGCAGGTGTTGAGTGAGGGTATCAGATCGTCTCTATGGTCATTGCTTCAGGCTGCATTTATTTCCATGCCTATTGAGCATGGATAGTGAAGTAGTGGATGAACATTCTACCAGTAGGTGATAAACTGCCTTCCAAAATTGCTACTAATTCTCCCTAGGTTATCCCAGTGTCTTACAAAACTCTCCTCCAATACAAACTGTTGGCTAAAATCTTCCTGAAACTCAATACACAGTAGCTCAGAAAATATTATATATAAAATCACAATTTATCTGTCCTTTTCCTGATTGCTAATTCACAGTCAAAAATTCATGTTGCTCTTTAGTGAAAAGGAAATTTTACACATCTCCCTCCCTTTTCTTTCCTTTCCTGCTTTTCCTGTCTCCTTGCACTTTTTTCATTTAAGTTTCAGCAACTGCACTATCACCCAAGACGTGACTACGCACATTTATTTTCTCTTGCTGTTAGTATTTAAAAAAGACTAAGGTCACATTATTCCAGAGAACTGCATGCCTAGAAGTTGAGAAAGTACAGTACTTAAAGATATCTAAAATAAGAACATCACCAAGTTAAACCACAAGAAAACAAGAGAGTTTAATTGTAATTTTAGGAGATAAATAGATCAAGTTTACAATCTTTATTGTTTGCAACCTTAAAGAAGCACAGATAATTCCCTCAATGTCGAATGATAAACAAGAACATCCATTGTATATGGCTACTGAAAACCATTATTTTAATATGAAAGGTTGAGTTTCAACATAATTCTCATAAGTTTAAACACAAGTCTCCAAAGTTCATTTCTCAGAGCGGCATAAGTAAGTCACAAAAGAGAGAATTTCAGAAGGCATTGTCAGACTTACAGGAAGTTAGATTAGTTTAAGGTGTTTTCAGGAAATAGATAAAGCAATCAAAGGTTGACAGTTGTGGAACATGAGAATCCTCTCAGGGGTCAGTGCAAGGAATATGCTTTAGATCTAATAATGCAAGTGCTATTGCTTCCAGGTAGGCTTTAGAGCAGTCATTAAGAAGTGAAGATGATCTGAACAGTTCCAATACTTAGAGTTACCCAGTGATGTTACTTTCTCCATAAATACTCCCTGAAATATATAGCCAGAAGTTTTATACTTCTATTGAGAAATTATATTTCAAACAAACTTTCCAGACTTTGAAAATAATTTTTTTGACATTCCAATGTCATAGAAACTTGTCAGCAAAAGTAAATCTCTAACTTTCAGTTTCAGCAATTTTTGTACTTCAATATATAAACTCAAAGTTAGCCACATAGCATGTGTTAAGCAGCAAAATAGACATAATTACACAGTTTAAGGTCTATTATGCCTTTACTGTGCCCAGTAAGTTCTTTAAATAATAATCAAGGTTCCAGAAGATTACTGAAATATAATAATAATTCACAAAATATATTCATTCTGAGAAGCTATCAAAAGCAATATGAAGTAATTCGGCAGATAAACACAACAGAAAAAAAAGAAAAAAAAAAGAAAAAATCCTTTAGTTTGGCAAAGTTTTACATACAGCTGTACACAAAATAGCAAAATAGCATTGACAAGAACTAATGTAAAGAAACAAATAATTAAATGTAGAGAAAAGCAAATATTCTAATTTCATCCAAATTAAAATGTCTTTACATGAAATTAAAAGACAGTGCTTTTCTACAGAGTGTAATACAGAATTTTTACTGGAAGATATAATCATATGATAATTCAAGTACTTGTGTCAGTAATAAGAGCATCTACATAGAAATACAATATCAAGAATAGCTTACGAAATTCCAGTCAATTAAAAAGTATTTAAATATATATTAAATCCCTGTAAATTTTAAAGCTTATATTTCAAAGGCTATTTGCATTAAATAGCTTTAAAATCTGTGCTACTTATTGAGGTGCTAACTAAATTCATCTTTTTTAGCTACTCAGTGCATTGTCTGTATCAGTGCACTGACTGCATAAGATGCAATTGTATTAATTTTGAAGAGTTCATACTGAGAAGAAGGAGCAGATTTGTGCACCTCATCCAGTTTAGAGCGAGTTTTTTCCTATTCTTGAAGCAAATAAGCATTTTTCTTGACTCTCAGAATATTTAAAAATTGTTTCCTATGGATTATACTATATGTACCTAATGTCCATTAATAAAATCAGGCTGCAAATTGGAAGAAAGTTTTTAACAAATGTGCTTATGAAGTCCTAGAAAAATGATCCAGTAGGTTTCTAATTAGATCATAATCCAGCTATTGTTAAGACATTTCCATGTTAAGTAGTCGTATTGGGTTTGTTTGACCAGGTTTTGGTAGTGGGGCGTGCCCAGAAATGGCTTCTGTGAGCAGATGCCATAAGTTTCCCCCATGCCTGATAGAGCCAATGTCAACTGGCTCCAAGATGGACCTACCACTGGACAAGCTCAAGCCTATCAGTGATGGTGGTAGTGCCTGTGTGGAAACATAGTCAAGTTACAGTGAAAGATCAATTGCAGCTGGGGAAAGGAGTAAGAATATGTGAGATAAACAGCTCTGCAGAGACCAAGTGTTGTAGTTTTGAATTATGTAAATTCTCTCCCTGCCACTAACTCCCCATGGTAGTTAACTGCTACCAATTGCTTCTTGATCATTTTGGGTGGGGGTAGACTGGGGGGAGGTGTGGTGGGAAATGGGCTTGCACTGTCTCTTTTGTTCTTGGGGGCTACACACAGCTCTGGCTGTGTGTGCTGTTGTGGAAGAGAAGCCGTTTCTCCTGCTCCTTGCTGATACTGTGGAGTAAGCCAGTTTTTTCCTGCCACTGCTGTTGCTCCTGGTTTCGGCATTTTTGGGGCCCCGTGGTCACCGCCCTGATTTCACCGTCGCCGGCAGTGTCATGGCTGCCCGCCCCACGACAGCAGCGACCTGAGAGAGAGGGAGAGGAGTCTCTTTGTCCTTTGTCCCAAATGAAAAAAAGGAAGAGACTGAGAGTGAAGGGATGATGATAGTTCCCAGGAAAGCAGATGAGAGGGATCCCATGCCTGGAGCAGGGGAAGAGTTTGAGGAGTTCTTCCCCTGAGGAGGACGTAGCAGCAGAGACAACATGTGATAAGCTGCAAGCCGCATCTCCTGTCATCCTGCACTGTTGGGGAAGGAGGTAGAAGAAGAAATTAGGAGTGAAATTGAGCCTGGGAAGAAGGGAGAGGTGGCGGAAGGTGTTTTATTTCTTATCTTTTATTAACGTACTCTGATTTGATTAGTAGTAAATTCAGTTACTCTCCTCAAGTCAAATTGGTTTTGCCAGTCATGGCAACTGCAACTGCTGAGTAATCTCTCACTGTCCTTATCTTAACCTAGAAGCCTTTGGTTATCTTTTCTCTCCCCTGTTCTGCTCAAAAAAGTAGTCATAGTCCCCTTTGGTGGGCACCTCATGTCCACCTAGGGACCACTCACTAGTAGCAAATTGTAGTTTTTAGAGATGCTGAAATTAGTCTTGGACTATTTTGATGCTCTTTAGCCAATGTCCATATTTCTGATTTCTCTCCTACAGGTTTTTGAAATGGTGCTGCACAAGAATATCTATACTTGCAACAACAGTGTAATTACATAAACAAAATTGATATGGAGTCATCAGACATTTTGTTTTAGGAGTCATTTCCTGATGGCTTTAAGGCCAGTCACCATTGATTATTTTAGAATTATTTCTCATATCCTTGATTATTGTTGAATTTTTTTTATTTGTTTGTTTTTTTGCTTTTCCTTTAAAAAGCAAGGATCTTCTGAGCTTGAGGAATCTATTTTCTCATCCTTAATACTATGAGAAAGAGGTCATGAATATATACTCAAGGATTATAATTTGAAGATCTCAAAATATGATGTATTCTGATTTCACAGCTTACTTTCCTTTTATTAAGAATTAGATTATTTTTGCTTTGGTTTGTTTATTTCTGGGGTTTTTTTGTTTGTTTGTTTTGCTTTGTGTTTGAGTTCGCATTAGGCTTTTTTCCTAGTACTGTTATATCTTTCTTTCCCAAGGCTTATTTCAGAGTTTATATAAATTATGCTCTCTCCAGGAGAAGATGTTAAGTTTCTGCCATTCTTAAATCTACACAACAAAGGACTGAATCTTTTTTTTTTGGTTCTTGCACAATGAAATTTTTGTTTGATTAGGAGCAAAGTCTTTGTTGGCATATCCACCAGGGCCACTGGAACAGGTTTCCAACTAAGGAAATCCTGATCCACTGGCTCAGGATCTCTCAGACAGGGCATTTCCTAATTGCAAGTTGAACTCTTTTTGAAGTGACTTCTTTTACTTTTCAATGTTTTGTTGATAATTGCATTCTAAGCATCTGTTATATGAATGCATATATCCAGTTTCTATCTACTAGTTGTGAAGAGGTGCAGAATCAGCTGTAGATCTAAGTCATGTAGGAGGACTTAGTGTGGGACATACATTAGCAATGATGTCAGGGTCATGATTGCTGTTTGGCCATGTTAGCCAGTTTGTTTAATTCTTTACTCAAATTTGGGCTTGTATTCAATAATATCTTTAATCATTTGGTAGAATAAAAGAAAACTGAAGCATTTTATAGGCTTAGATGTTTAGGTTGTTTGTCTAGGACACATAACAGCACTTTAAATATTTCAGAAATATTAAAAAATAATTCTATCTTTCTTTAGGGAAGTCAAATAGACTGATAATGAATGCAAAGGGGGAAACAAATGCCTTAGCATCTCCATCGTTCTGCTTCTAAAGGAAAAGCTGAAAGAATTTGTTAAAACTGAAACTACCCTTTAGAGTCTCAGTTTTACAACATCGTTTACTAGTGCACTTAATATATTTTCAAGTCTACTCCCAGTTTATCACTTAGCTTCCTTGCTGAGTGAAAAGGTTTCAGTGTCTATGTGTTCTATGCTACATTAATTATTGCATTCTGTGATTTTTTTTTCTACCTAATAGGGAAAACTTTCAGAGAATCACAGAATCAGTCAATTTGAAAGGGACCACAGTGAGTCATCTGGTCCAATGTCCCTGCTCAGACAGGGTCATTCTCAAGCACATTGCACAGGATTGAATCCAGGAGGATCTTGATTGTCTCTAGTGAGGCAAACTCCACATCCACAACCTCTCTGGGCAATCTGTTCCAGTACGTGTTCACCCTCACAGTAAAGTTCTTCCTCATATTCAGGTGGAACTTCCTGAGCATCAGTTTCTGCCCATTGCCTCTTGTCCTATTGCTTAGCACAATCAAAAAGAGCCTGGTTCCATCCTCTTGACTTCCACTATGTAGATATTTGTACACAATTATGAGGTCCCCTCTCAATTGCCTCTTATTGAGACTGAACACGTCCAACTGTCAGCCTTTCCTCATAAGAGAGATTCAAATCCCTCTGCAGAGCCTTCTTACCTTCCTTTTAGAGCAACACTCCTGCCCAACTGGATGTCATTAGTATACTGACTGAGGGAGCACTCAATCCTCCTGTTCAGATAATTGATAAAGATATTAAACCAGACTGGTCCAATACTAAGCCCTGGGGAACACCACTAGTGACCAGTCACCAGCTGAATGTACTTCCATTCACCAGCACTCTGGGTCCCGCCAGCCAGCCAGGTTTTTATCCAGTAAACAGTGTACCAGTACAAGCCCTGAGCAGCCAATTTCTCCAGGAGAATGCTGTGGTAGACAGTGTCATAGACTTTGCTAAAGTCCAAGTGGATGGTATCCACAGCCTTTCTCTCATCCACTAAGCATGTCACCTCTTCATAGAAGGAGATAAGGTTGGTCAAGAAGGACACACCTTTCACAAACCCATGCTGGCTAGGTCTGATTCCCTGGTTGTCCTGCACATGCTGTGTGATGGCACTCAAGATGATATGCTCCATGACCTTTCCTGGCACTGAGGTCAAACTGAGAAACCTGTAGTTCCCTGCAGCCTTATTTTGAGCCTTCTTGTACATCAGTGCCACATTTACTAACCTCCAGTAAACTAGGACCTCCCTGGTTTTCCAGGCCTGCTGATAAATGACAGAAAGTGGCTTGTTGAGCCAGTTTCCTCATTACCCTTGGCTGGATCCCATCTGGCCCCATAGGCTTGCATGTGTCTAAACAGTGTAGCATGCTGCTGACCATTTCACTTTTGGTTGTGGGGTCTTCATTCTGCTCCCCACCCCTGTCTTCCAACTCAGGGGTCTGGGTACCTTGAAAACTACTGGTTTTACTATTAAAGACTGATGAAAAGATAGCATTAACACTTCAGCCTTTTCCTCATTCTCTGTTAAATATATTTACCCCTGCATCCAATAAAGGATGGAGTGTTTTTTTAATTAAATGCTAAGAGGGAAATAATAAAGAAGGAGCTTCAATAATAGCAGTGTGCAGCTCCTCTTGCAGGTTGGTAAATGTCTGTTTGGATCTGAACTAGTCATAACTGTCACATTTTTGTGGCAGGTGGTTTCAGGATAGCTGTGTTAGTGAAGATCATGAGCTGACAGAACAAATTGTTAACTGAAAAAAAGAAAAATCTCCCAAAGATCACAGATGAAACCCCAAAGAAAATATTGCATTTCTTTTCTAT
Source organism: Hafferia zeledoni (assembly GCA_035583235.1). Taxonomy (NCBI): domain Eukaryota; kingdom Metazoa; phylum Chordata; class Aves; order Passeriformes; family Thamnophilidae; genus Hafferia; species Hafferia zeledoni. Next base: position 16,189,370 of record JAWWEV010000043.1, read on the forward strand.
AAAAATAGACTTAGAAATCCTACTTTACATGGTCTGTGTTGAGGAAATATCTCAAACAAAACCATACATACAGAAAGTTAAAAACAAAACAAAACAAAAACAAAAAACCAAAAAAACACAACAATAAAATTTGTATAGGAAATTGCAGGGTCCATAAGAAAGTCACTAAAAATACTAAAGGATGTCATGCATGATTTAGCTTAATTGTGATTTATCCTATGACTATCAAGATCAATGGGATATCTGTAGGAGGGTAGAAAACATGATGTTACTTTTTCTTAAAGTTTCATGTGATAATAAATGACTACAAATATATTTAGCAGGCAAATTTTTTGAGGCCATTTTAATGTAATGCTGTTATTTCCTATCAGTAATTCAGGGATCTTTGAGGACATTTGATTTAGTAGACAGGTGACTAGAATGTTACAAGGCATTTAGATTTTTAAAAAGCTTTTAAAGACACCTGCTGAAATTTCTTTGAGAAACAGCTGTTTTGCAGTAAAAGGGATAATTTGATTATCGCTAAATAAATGATTAAAAAGCTGCGAGTATTCAATGTGGACAATGATTACATATTGATTATACAACCCTGTAATGTCCTCACCATTATAAAAAGCTAAAAGAAAGGCTTATTCAAGACTGCACATATCTTATGGTGGGGATTTGGCACTGAAATAATCAGGCAGCAATTTGAAAATTAGCAGTAGGCAAGTCTTTTTTCTCTCAACATGCTATTCAACTATATGACTCTTGCTTAAGAAAATTGTGAAGCTGAGCTTTAAGAGAGAGCTGCAAAGGTGTAAGAAACCTGTTGAGGTTTGCTCAAAAAGGGATTGTTAAGAAATGTGGTCCAACTGCAAATTCCAACTTCTGGCTGCTGATTGGTGGAGGGCATGCCAGAGGGGTGACCTACACTGTTTCATAATTCTTAGATTCTTCCCTTTGATGTCTTCCACTGGACACAGACAAAAGTAATACTGACACCTAAGGAGTGACTACACATTCTGGATGCTATCTTGCCCATTTTCAAGGAAATTACAGATTTTTCATGGACTTCGCTAGGGCAGCTAAGATACATTTATGTATTTACCTGAGATAAAAACTAATTTAAAATATTAACAAACAGAAGGTAACTGTTACTTCTATGGCCATTCTGAAAAAAAAAAATTATATATATATATATATTTGGAGCATCTACAAACCCTGAGACTAAGTCTAATGTCTGCTGTGAATGGCATTAATATCAGAAAGGTGATAGGAATGTGTGTTGCTAAAGAAAAGAATGTACTAACCCAAACAATGTTACCCTAACACTATCTATCAGAATGAGTTATATAGCAGGACTATTAACTCCTAGCTTTGGTGTTTGGGGGACTTTTTGTGTTTTGCATGTTGGTTTTTGGTTTTGTTTCTTTCATATAAAGTGTGTGACTTAGCTGTTTATCTGTGGTGAAACACCAATTAGTTTTTGTTGTGATTTAATTCAGTAATAATTGGTAATTATACTATGTAATATACTAATACTATACTATGTAATTATACTATGTAGTATACTAATATAATAATCAGTAATTACTGTCAATAATTGATCGAAAAATCTTTTTTTTTTTCCAATCTTGGTTCTTTGAAGTATCTCTGTTAGTACTTATCATGACTTCTTTTTATTTCATGGCACAATGTACAACATTTCCAAGTTATAATGACATTTTCCAGCTAATTTAGCACAGGATTTAGCACAAGAATGTTCATGTATTTTTAGAAACAAAATATGAGAGACATTTAGTTTCTCAAGGAAAACACAATCAAAGTAGTATTTTAGGCAAAAGTGTATAAAAAAAAACAGAAACAAAAGAAAAAGGGAAATCTCGTGCTTTTAAATACCCATCTTAGGACTTTCAAATCTTTATTTAATCCTCTTTCTGCCATTTCATATGTGTTTTACTTTCATTTCAGTTGATTTTCCAGTGTTGGACATCTTGTCTTAACCAAATTTCTTTCTTGTCTCTTTGGGTTTTTTCACTGTTGAAAATTTGCTTTTGGTTTACCAGTCACACTGCCTAGATAAAATTCTGGCTATAGAAACAGAATATACATCTACATTTACTGTTTCTACCTGTTATCAGTTGTATCAGCCATTTCTGATTACTTAAATGTTTTTCTCAACACACTGTTGCTTGAGCTACCTGTCTGACCTAGGTGGTCCATGCTGAATTGCCACTGTACCGAGGTTGTTAATTTTGCAGGTATTCTGGCAGGATCTTTTGGGACCAAACTCAAACCATTTTCAGTATCTTTATTACTTAATACCCAAATTCAGAATATTTTGTTATTAAGCAATCTGTTCTTGATTGATTTCTAGATCTAGATCATGCCCATGGTTTTGGTTTTGTCCAGAAAAAATCTGGATTACCACAGACATAGTTCCAGAGATAGGCAAATAAACAGACTGGGCTGTAAATTTGTCCTGGCATCTGGTTTTAGAGAAGTTCCTGTATACCCATTAAAACATGACATTTAAGCTCTGACACATTTTTCCTTTGTATTGTTTGACAATGACCTGATTAAATGAACCAATACATTGCTACTTTTCAGGCTGTTATATGGCACATTAATGCCTTGGTGCTTGTAGGACATTCTTGGTGAAAAAACAAATGCAAAGTTTGAGCCTTTGTTAATGCCAAATAATTCAGACAGAATGCAATTTTCAACCATGGTCTCCTTGAACTGATGCAGTGGCACTTCATATCCTCTTCACAAACCCCCCAAAATTTGTAAATCATACAAGTAGTATACCTATGTGGGCTATTAAATAAACAAGCATTACTAAAAATCCATAGTTGGAAGGTTTAGTCAGTCAGATGGCAAAAGCTGTGCCATCCCTCACATGTTATAAAGTGAAAGTGAGGTAGAAATTGCTAGAGCAGGAGATTGAAGGTCATTAGAAGTCCTTGCTTATCTCAGTCCTGATCTACAGACACTGTAGTGCGTCTATCCCATATCTTTGGACAGCAGTTTCATTTGTACCTTTCTTCCAGTAAGGGTAGAAATGAAACTGACAAACATAAGAACTCAGAAAGAGGCCTGGCTACATTACAGATAAGAGCAGGAGAGCAGGAATATACAGTTGTGTTATGGTTCCATGACAGAAAATGCTGGTTTGTATACCATAAAGTGGCTTACAGGTATTTTTTATTAAACTGCACATGATTATCTAAGGAGATGAAAGGGCTGAATGTCAAATAAAGTATACATTCATCTGGGAAAGACTTTAAAATGACAAACTGCAGTGCATTCCTGTAATGATCAGCGCTCTTATTTTTAATCATTTAATAACATCTACTCTTATGAAAGAGAACTATGAACACCGAAAATGATTTTGAAGAATGATCTAGGAGAGAAATATGAATGAGTACATATCAGGTTAGCGGAAATGTATTCTGGTTCTCTCATTATATTTGGATTTGATTTTAGTTTCAGTGTAGAGCTTTTTCTTGTCATTAGATGTATAAGAACAAACTTGATGGTATTTCATGTTGCTACAATGTCCCAGTGACAAAAACAGTGCCAAAAATAGAAACATGTAACATTTCATCCCCAATTAATATTATTGAAAACATCTACATAAAGGCATTTTATTTTTTTAACTCTCAATCTCTCATATTTAGCTTTTGGAAATATCAAACTCAAATCATAAGCACAGTACTGCAAAATGCTAAACCTGATTTAGCATGATACTCATTCTGATCATGCATATAAATGAGAATCTGGGCAGAAATGTAACTAACAAAATGGAAAATGGCCATCCAGTTCCAATTTAGGTTCTATTTCCACTTAAGTTAAAAAAAAAAAAATCAGGTCACAGCCATAGTAAGAAACCTCACTTAGTTCCCCAGATAACCGATTCATTACAGGAATCTGACTCATTATAGTAATCTGACCCAGTGCTCAAGAAATGCTCCAAAGGCTTTCTTCAGTTCCAGGTGGTTTTTGATAAGGTCTAGCATGACCCGTCCATGCATACTATCAGGTAAAAACAGTCATCAGTATCCATATACTCCAGCATGTGATTAGCAGAAAGAACAGAGGAATTAATATTCCCTGATGTTACTCAAAAATCTTCCATTTCAATGCTATTTCTGATATGGGTGACACCAACCAACAGACAACAGACATTTCTGTGCATAGAGTTTTTTTCTGCTCACTTATCTCAAGACAAAGATCTTTTAACTCTACTTTGGTTTCTGATAGAGCTGTGTCCATAACTTGCAAAGGGCTTATGCATTGATTTTGAGCCTTCTTAGCTATGGAATCATAATAATTGAAGTTGCACTGAATCTGGAATAGATCTCTAGAGGCCTTCTGGTAACAGCATTCTCTTACCCTCTAAAGCAAAGGCCAACACCATTGGATTTAGATAGTTCATCAGGGGTCACACCGCCCACTTCATACAGTCCAGTCTTCTTAGATAACTCATTATTTATATCCCTTCTCAACTGAAGAAATATGAAATCAGATCTTTCCCAAAGATATCAAATGTCAAGAAAATTGTAATATCCTCTATATCTCAAGTTTTCTGAAATTAAGCAACAATACAATAACCTTTGGAAGATTCTTGAACTTAGAGGAAAATAAAAGAAGAATCCATGTGACCAAATCCAGTGGAAGATCTTGTGTTCTAGCTTTACTTGTCAAAGATCTTTATTCTAGGCAAATAAAATAAGACCAATTCTTAGAGCCCAGCTGAAAGCCAAGAGTGCACCTTTTCAGCTAAATGACTTCAACTTGCTTTTCTCAGTTTTGCCACATACTGAATGTATGTCTTCAGTAAAAATAATATGGCTTGAAATTTCTTCTAAATAATTTTTTTGTATTTATTTATTTACAAAATCCAACACGATGATGAACCACAATGATATATTCTGCTTCCTAAAGAGGCTAGTTACAAAAGCAAGAGGCAGGGAAAAATAAAAAGAAAACCAATGTTGGCTTCTTTGAAATGTTCCATGGTGGACCTTATTTAGGAAAGCTCTGTGTGATTCCCAGGCTTCTAATTGTAGTACCCCAAGTCCCTGTCTGAGGTAAATGACACAGCAACAAGCTATGTGACTACTTCAGAAAGTCAGGATGACATGGCTATTATTCATGCTCAGATGCTCTCAAACACATCAAATAAAATAAATTCTTCTACAGCATAATCCATAAGTGATAAAATTTGTTCATATTTTACATTCAGTGATATTCAGTTAGAACTATTTGTGTGTTAATGATGCATAATAGTAAAGCAAAGAGCATGCTTATACATCTATGATAATTGTGCATTACTCAAAAATGAAATTATATATATAAAAAAAGCAAGAAACAAACCCACAAACATAATAAAACTGTCTCAAACCCCAAAAATTTCTGAAGCAACATGAGAAGCACTTTACTGTTCCAGAGAGAAATTAGAGCAAATAGGCATCATTTGTTACTGTGTAGAAAATGAAAACATTTGATTTGGTGTTAGGTGATTCCTCCTTGTTGCATTCAGTGAGAAGTCACTGTTTACTGAAGCACATAGGAGGCTGGAAATACTTTGAGAATAAAGAAGAAAAAAAAAAAAAAGAGAGAAAAAGAAATAAAAACCCCAACAGGTATTGGAACTGAATCTTGAGTCAAATTTCACAGATGTGTTCATATATAATTTTCCTCTCCATTTTGTTTCGTAGTGTGTTGGTCTGTTCTCCTATGGCAATTCATATATTCTTATGTGGAGCACTGAAAGGAATTTTGTAAGAGTGACACCTAATGCAGGAAACTAAATTATACTCTAGCTTTGCATTACAGTGTCATATGCTGATAATGTGAATTGCTATAAAATGGTATTTACTCCTGTACTACTCCTTCCTAAAAAAAAATTGCACATGATACTCATTTCATAACAAATTTGCTTTTTGGCAGTGAAGGTTTTGAATAGCAAATTATCTTGCAGGCAGCCATGTGTTTTCTTGCCAATGTTAATTCAGGTGAATCTTGCACACTTCTGCATTTCAGGCTGGATTCTATTCTGAGAGCTTTCCTAACAATGAAAGTCTTCAGACTTCAATGAAGTTCCTTCTCGGTTGACACTTTCTCATAGAGGGAAGAATTAAGCCCTTCTAACAGTTTCTTGAACACCATCTGCTTGATAACATGTATGGTCTGAGATAAACGTTCTAGATGAGAACTGAGCAGCTCTGGAGTCGGAAATCTTTAATGCAGCCTTGTTGCATGGGAGTGATTTCTGTAGTATTTCTGCTGACTAATCAGAGGATGGAAATTTTTAAGTCACAGTAATGCTTTTAGAAGTGTTTATTGCTATAGTGGTAAATGAAAGCATAGTTATTATTGTAACTAATGAAATAAAAATAAGCACCTTAATTATTGTTTATATATACTGTATGGTCAATACAAAAAGAAATGAAACAAACAAACAAACAAACAACAATAACAACAAAGCTGAAAACTTCATTTCAAGGTATTTCCCTTTATCTTGACTGATTTTGATTTTTTCTGTTAGTGAAAATCCATCCTCAACTTACTTTTTAATACCCTTGGAAGGAAATTCCAATTTTCTGAGATTGTATTTCTAACCTGTGAAGGGCATACAATTATCAACTGATTATTTTACATTGTATGTTAGTAACAAAGTAACCAGTTAGTGCTGGTAATGTGATGGACTTTGTAGAGGTGATCTGATCAGACATCCTGGTCTTTCTTTCTATGTAGTCATGCATTCCCCAGTTCTGTCCCTGATCAGACAAGCTGCTGTCATGTATGAATCTGTTGTTGATAAAAACAGCTTTTGGATCTTCACATTTCTTTCACTGTCATGCCTACGTTTCTTTCAGATTGTCCATGTAATGCCAAAATCTACATCTGAGTTATATATGTGTCTTCAGGTGGCTCAGATAGCTGTAGAGCAAGCACACCTGTCATGCTGTCTGCCAGCAGGATGGTGCTTGCTCTGTGATTATTTTTCCTTTTAGAGCAGGGTCCTTTCCAGTTGTTCCTTATATCATCATTATCCTTTATTCCCTACCTTATAAATTATTTTGTACAAGTTTTGAAACAAGGTCTTATTTTTATGTTGCTTACAAAACACCTACTAAACTTAAAGATTTGGTAAAATAACCAATTTGGTATTTCTCAGTGAAAACCATTTCTGCTAACCTGAAAATCAAGGAGCTTGTAGTTCTTGTTTAAGAAATCTTAGTAATGTTAATAAGGAAGATATGTAACAACCATTGTCCACAGAAAACACATTTCTGGCTAATTAGAAGAACCAGTAGCAAGTTAAAATTCTTCTATTTGGATATTTCACAGGCTTAATCAAGATGGAAATATGTATGGAGTAAAAATAGACCAGTGAAACAATGCAGACACTGCTTCCCATCTCTGTTAAAGACAAGCTGTTGAGTGGTGGGGCCATATTTTTTTTTTTTTTCATTTGTACAGTCTTTTACTAGTCTTTAGAATGCATATGAGGAAATAACTCGGTTTGATTTGATTTGCAGGGTTAGATGAAGCATAGTAGTTAAAAAAAATAAATTAATATGTTATCCATAAACTAAGTTAAGCTAAGCAAATTTGTAATGGGAATAGTGAGACACAATAAACACAAAACCCCACAGAACCATTTCATAGTCACTTCATTGTAAAACTACATTTTAATTTCTCACTCCGTCTGCTATTGCACCCCCATAAAGGGCTTTGAGATGCAGTTTGAATGAATAGTATTAAAGAAAATTAAACTTTGTTGTATTACAGCTGTAGGAGCTGCAGATGTCTATCCATAAAAGAATGGAAGTCTTTTGGAAGTAGTTTAACAGATCCTATGCAATAAAGTTATAATCTCATAATATTTATTTATGGATATATTTGGTATGCTTATTTTCTTATAAAGATGCTTTGTATGCTCCTTAAAATTCTTCCACGTTGTCAAACTTCCACGTATTTTTGGTTTATCATCAGTCCTTATCTAGCACTGAATGCATACCTAAATATTAGCTATTCAGTTGTCTTGCAGTTACTTTGACTGGTGAAAGTCAAATTAGGCAAATCCAAGCAGTGAATTATTACTGTACCTATATATCTGTATATAAAATAGTGGCTACAGTGTACATGTGTATGCATATACATATATTTTAACAAATGAATTTTGTTGTCTACCATTTAGAGAATAAACTGAACAGATTTTCAAACTGAGGGGTACTTTTCTCTTTCTCCTATGAGGGCAGAAAAGCCATCATTTAAAATTTCAGAAGGATACCTATGGAGCCTGTGTTAAATTCTCCTCTCATAAGAAATGTTACAGAGATTGCAGGCCCTGTTTGGACAAGACATAAGTTGATCATTGTAAGATAGCACATTATAGAGGTGTTATAACCTATGCACTTCCATTTTTGGATGTGTTAGCTAGTAGATCTCTTAGCTTGAAATATTATAGGTTCCACATGGATTCAAGAGAGAGGACCAAGACACTCCCTGTGATAGATATTTAGGACCTATACCTATGTTGGAATACAGCCTACTGTTCTCACAGCTATTTGCTGGAAGTTGATGAATGCTGAATCCTAGAGCCAATCCTGTCCCCTGTTACTCATACTCACTGGTTCATGACTTCACCTATATGATCAAATATGTGTGTGTCTATCTGTCTGTCTGTCTGTCTATCTATCTATCTATCTATCT
>JAWWEV010000043.1:16198324-16224767 GCA_035583235.1 Hafferia zeledoni
TCCCCTACTGAGACTCGAACTCGTGACCTTGGGAGTCAGAGACCGGAGTGCTCTCCATTACGCCACGGGACCGCCTTCTATCTATCTAATCTATGTAAAACTAACACGCGTGAATTAATGTAATTCATTCATCTGCCTAGTAAATGATTTGGTAAAGCAAAACTATTAGTTTGCAGTTGTATATAAGATGCTTTGCTGAGAGCAATTTCTTGGCCCTAAAGAGTTTAAAACCAGATCACAGAGAAGAACACTGCTAGGAGGGACTTGACTACACTCGACTACACAAAGGACATTATTCTGACAATTCCAGACTAAAATTTTCTAACAAAAACATAGAAAACAATGGTAGATTGTGTACAGACTTCCACAGTTTACTGAAAAGTTGTGGTATCATGGCAGTCATCTCCCTATTTCCTAGAACCATTTATTAGAATTTTTATTACAGGGCCTTCATTTTTTTCACTGTCTGCAGCATGCAACTGGGGACTCTGTAGAGCTTTCACATTCTTTGTGAACTCTTTAATTGGGCTTGAGTCTAAATATAAATTGAGCATGCTATTTGTAACACATGCAAAACCACAGTGTTAGAGAAGATTGATGTTTGAAATTTCATCAGCACCTGAGAAATATCAAGGTTTAATTAACAAGTCATGCAATGGTGTATAGAGTCCTTTGAATATTTATGATGACATTATAATTTTTGGAAGAGACCAAGACAAGCATGACATGAAACTGGGAAATGTTTCAAAATGTTCAGCAGAAACATTTGCTAGTGGTTTAAAAAAAAAAAAAAAAAAAAAAAAAAAAAAAAAAAAAAAAAAAAAGGCAGCACTGATTTTAACATTTTAGACAAATAGAATGATCAACAAAGATTTAAAGTGATTGAAATATGGTTTGCTAGTGAATTTTTTGGAAGATTTTTCTGTATTTATCTGTTATCAGATATGCAGTGCATGCAAACCAACATTCTTAAGATTTAATTTGTGCAATTAAGTATGTAAAATGAAGAAACATAGTAAGATTGTAACTGTATCCCTGATTCCACTTCCAAGTGTATCTTATAGCAGGGTCGTTAGTGCCTGTAGCTTGTGGCAACCTTTGTGCACCTACTAGCAAAACAAAATGAAAACTCTCACTGCCAAGTCTATTTTATTCCACAGAAAAATTTCAGTACTATCCAATCACAGCCTCTATTTGTCTATATGAGTTGTCTGCTGGCTTAAAAATTCCTCTTATGTCCTGTACAAAGCAGAGAAAGCTGATTGTCTAACATTCTTCAGTCCTTTGATTTCAAAAGTGTAATCCTTTTTCACATGAGGAAAAAGAAAATAATCTGTCAGCACTAGAGGAAGAACATCTTGAGTAGGAAGTAAAAAAGGAGTTTCCAAGCTTACTTAATTTTTCAGCCAAATTATAATATTTTTTTCTTTGACTTCTCACAAGTAGATTAGGCTCAGGAATGGACCTACTCCATGTTTGAAATAAGAGTTCATCTTCAAGTATTTTTGAATCAGAGCATGTGTAAATTTCTCTTTTGAAAGGCATAAATGTAATTTTTTTAGGTAGTCTATTTATTTTGAATATTTTAGTCAACCTTAAGCAGCATTTAAGGATTTCTAGGCAGATCCTTACATTCATAATGTCGAGAAATCTTGTTCTACTCTGTACCAATGGTCCAGACAATTTATTTTGCCTCCAACACACATAATTTACAGATGATGACATGAAAGAAGCATTTTACTTGAAATCACCCAAGAGAAGATTCTATTCAGAGAGGAAGTTTCTGTAATTTGACTGAAGGAGATAGCAATTGGTTAAAACAAAAAGTGGTATAAATAAAACTAATTAAAAAAATCCCACTCATAATAATAAAAATATATTTTATATTTCCTATTCAGATGAAGATATCCCATGATTTCCATGATTTTATAAAACATCGTTATTAACATAAAAAATTAGCTATTGCGTAGACACAGAATTCAGACTGAAAACCTACTTAAAATATTACAGACTATTCTCAGGTGAAAAAAAATATTCTGAAGGCTGATGCTACTTTCTTCAACAGAAAACTGTTAAATACTTGTGAAATTAAAAGATAATATAAAAGAGTAGACAATTTTGGTCTTGAATTCTACTCTCTCATGCCTTCTTGCTGGTGCAAAAAGACTGACATGTCATGTCTGACATATATGCCACTCAAATAATTGGATTTTCTGGCATGGAATTTTTGAAATCATTGATTTTATACTACCTTCCTAGCTTTTCGTTAGTGATACTGTTACAGAAGATAAACCCTTTTACCATGAATAATGTTTTATAGAGAGAAAGTAAAAAAAAAAAAAAAAAAATTAAAAAATAGTATTAATAAAAGTTTGCCTCTGTGGTCATGTAATCGAAAAGAAAGTAGTGATGTAATTTTGGGTCTTGTCAGACTGTTACTGTCTGGGCTATTCTTTTTCCCCCAGCAAGGTTAATTGTTCTTTTGCTTTTCTCATTCACTTTGAAAAACTTAGGATCCAGGACGACCTTAATAAAATTCCACAATTCCCATATTAATCATGGCAAGCTGACAGTATTGTGAAATGTTCAAATCCCTCAAAAGGTTAACACCAAAATTTCTAATAAAAATTAAATAATATCTTAAAATTTTGGAAGGTACTGAGTACATTGAAAAATGGCCTTTAAGTGAATTTTAATAATGACAGGCTGCATAGTCTCATATACAAGCATGTAATTTTATTTGCATATATATTTTTAAATCATAAATATTAAGACATTTAGATAGTTGTTTTTAATGTCTGGAATTGTAAGGAATATAGCTATGTTGCAGGATCAATACTCAGTGAGCTAATAAGAGACTGCAGCAGAGACTTTAGATACAGAAGAATTTACCTTCACTTACCTGGTCTGGAAGAGATGTGTTTTCATCAAGTCAGAGTCTGTCTGAATGATATAGGCCACAGCTGTCTGTAATAAAGATTTTGTAAGAACATAGATGGACTGATATTTATTATTTTGTACTCAGTGAGACAGTGTTAACATCCCTTAATCAAATACAAGTTCCTTCTTGACTTTACATCAAATAAAGAGTTAATCATTCATTGGGGTTTTCTTTTCCATACATGATTTTTTTGGGGATTCTTTTTGGTCTACATACAAAATTTGTTTCCAAAATTTGATATGATTTTGTAACTGGATATTTGACTGTCTTAAAGAGGTGACAGACAGGATATATTTGCTGCTTAGCCAACACTACAACTAACAGACAGTAGTATGGTTTCACTTTATTTCATGTTATATTTTATTTTGATTACATTAGTATGAACAAAATAATCCAATATTCAATATTACAGGCTATTAGAAAAAATACGTTCACTTCTGTTGAGGCCTTTAATTGTACTCAGTGTACTATGGGAACTGAACACTCAATAAAATATTTATCAAATGTCTTAACAGGTATTGTTACGAAGCAAGTAGTAACTAAACAAAATCTGCTTCAGATAAAGCACTTTTCCCGTGTAGTGTCTGAAATCATTACCCTGGTTCCAGAGTATAGTCATGTTTTACAGAATCATTTTTAACAGCTAGTTGCTCCTTGCACTTATACTTAAAAATGCAGTGGAGACTAATAAAAGGCAATTCTCACAACTGTGGAGGTGTCTAATTTAATGGGAGATTTATCAGTTGAAGGGTGTCAAGCAGCAGTATCAAATGATGTCCCTCAGGAATGAAATTCCGACTTTCTTTTAACACATAAAGTTTTAAGCTACAGACCATTTGTAGCACAAGGAGCTGTTTACATTTTTAAATAGAAACCATGCTTATTCACAAATAGTTCTGAAATATAAGAAGGATGCAAACAACACTGAATATAGAGAAGCTGCAAAAGTAGAAATATAAGAAAAAAATCAACAGAGACCAATTATGACACTGGGATGAACAAAAGCCAAACAGATAGCTGGCTGAATATAAAATTTTAAGATATATCCTTCCTAAAAGTGATTTTTGTCATTTTATTAATGATAAAAGTAAGGCTAGTGATTCTCTTTTGTGTTTCCTCTTTCTTGTTCTTTTTTTTTTTTTTTTTTTTTTTTTTTTTTGTGCAAGGGAACAGTGTGCTGCACCTGGACTGGGCTTAAGAGCTTTTCTTTCCAAATTATGCAACCGAGCAATTAGAAAAGTTTGATGCCAGCTAATTAGAAGGTATTGGGTGGCAGAATTGATGAAGAAATGAAGTAAGGTATTCCTTCAGCTCAGCTTTATTATCTAGAATGAAATTACTTTCATCCTTCTCCCCTTGATTGATTGATTGATTGATTGATTGATTGATTGATTTCTCTGTCAGATCTCTGCTGATGTGTAGATGTATATGATGTCAGGTTTTGGACCACAAAACACCAATTCTTATAGTTTAATGTAGGTTATCATGATTGGTAAATTTTTTTACACCCTTCATTTTAACTATAAAAATAGTGGCTGTGTGCCTTTGAAACTTTGCACAGAAGCATCCCCACAAATTCATGAACTATTCAGGGATCCTTGTCACCATAGTATCTTAAGAAGGAAGACATTCTGAGAAGATGAGCTGGTTAAAATTCCTGTAAGTTTTCATGTGAAAAATAAGAATTAAATGCATTTGCTTAGTTAGGAGGAAAAAAAATCAATGAATACAGGTAGGTTATATGAATGGACTGTAATTTATTGAAATACTCCTGAGGTGGTTTTAATTTTGAAAGATGGAATTTTTAATAAGAGCTTTATAAGATTAATTTGCTTTCATTTGGAGGATTTTTGTAGCATTTTGGGGAAGTTAACTGTAAAAATTTTAATAAATTTTGAAAATTTTGTGCCTCTAATAGAATTACAGGTATAAAGGATAAAACTGCAAATTAAAGTGCATCCATGAAGCACACTAAAGGGTCTCTGAAAAATGTTAGCATGGTAATACAAAAATAAAAATTAAAATTAAGAAAAGAAAACCTATGATAACTATTTTATTTGTTTGTTCATATCTTCTTAGCTGATTTTCAAAAGAGGTCTAAAATGTAGCTCAGAGATATTAACAAATATTTTTCTCTTATACTCTGGGAAAAATAAAACAATCTTACCTTCCAATTTCATATATAGCATTTGATCATGTTTTTCCCAAGAAGTTGTAAGCCTGTAGTAGCTAACTTTTGTACCCTCCATGGAACTACCAGGACTCACAAAACTGTTACTGTACTCTGTGCCACTGAAAGAGTGCTAAAAAAAATATGTTGCAAAACACATCAGACTTCTTCTGTAAACCATACAATTAAATGCATCTTGCTCTTGTAATCAGAATGGTCTAGAAGAATTTGTACATCAGCTATTCAGGTTATGATGTTGTCAATCACATACTGTCTAGAGACTTTTACAGCTCTCTAGACTCATCCATTTCCTCCTTACTCATTCCAAAGTTACTTTCACAACATGTTTTTTTCAGATTATGACAGATAACTGGTTGTCTCATCATACGCTGAACTTTATAATAAGCCACTTTGATCAAGAGATTTTTGAATAAATTTAAGAGAGATTGAGTAAGCTACCATAAGGTCCATGATGCAATGCAGCTACATAATATCCTCATCTTCTACCTGAAATAACTTGGATTGCAAGTCAATTATTGCAGCCAAAATTAACAACCATTATGTCTCTATGGAAATTTAATATATATATTGAAACATCCTTTTCCTAGGGACAACGGTCAGCATACAAAAATGATCTTACAGTATACTGATAATCTTGCAGAACAACATACCTTCATAAAGCGAAGAGCCATATGAAACATACTGAAGTATGCTTCACACAACCTTAGATACAAACACATTTCATAACCTATACAGGAAACAGAACTTATCTGGACATTTCCCAGAATCTTGCTTTCAATAGGTCACTCCTTATTTGCACACCAGAGACAAATCCTTAAATAAATATGAGTCATCCAGCATAACAGATGCCCTCCTGCTCCCTTTGGAAGAGATATGAAATAAAAAATATCCATGAAACAGTGACCGCCTCTTCCTACTATTTGAAACAAATGACCAAGGGGACTTGGCACTAGAAATTATGCTTTCATTGGTCTTTTTGAAACAGTGTCTTGACTTGAGTGGAAAAACATGTGTATAAGAATTCCATGCCCATAATATATTCCTTTGTGTCTATTTAGTTGTGGTTTCAACCATGTATTTGTTTATACAGTTGGATAATTAGATTTACATCAGACTGGTTATTTGAATCTCTTCATACGCTCACACACTACATTTGCAGAAGTTGGGTTTGTAACTGTACTGATACTAATTTGTGGGAACCAGGGTTTCAGAATATTTGAAAACGAGTCTTAATAGGTGTTACCATCTGTTCTGGTCTTAGATTTTATAACAGTCAAGAGTTTTGCTCAGTACACTGCAAAGTTTGCTATGTCTATCTCATTATAATACAACTAGAGTGTGTCTGACTGAATTATCCAATTAGATGCCTAATACATAGTCGTTTGCAGGTTTTATATTTAAACATACTATACTAAATTCCACAATAATAATTTCTTATTGATGTAAACTTTTTGCCTATAAAATTTCAAGTGACATTTTCCTATAACATGAATTTTTAAATAATTCACAGAATGAAATAAAACAGTCAGTCTTATCTCCTTGAGGTATAGAAACCAATGTATTATACTGAAAGATTCCCTATAATCCAAAGATTTGCATTGTGCTTCAAAAATTATCATTCAATGAAATTGAATTTATTCTTTATCAAGTATTCAACAGATGCTTCTAATACCCATCAAATTCACTATGTTCAGACTCATATTATTTTAATGTAAAAACTTATAAAATATTTATAAGGAGATGGTGCAACAGTACTTTTTAATTATGTTTATGTCTTTCTGCTCCATTTAAAATATTTATTGCACCATGAGGAGATATGTAAATTTGGAGACAGTGAGGAAGAAATACAGAGACTTTGTGAAGCTTATATAGATTATGACAACATCAATATCTTGCATTATTTTATCTAATTGAAGCATATTGTGGAGAGTTAATTAGAAGACATTCTTAGTGTTTTGTTTGTTTGTTTTTTATGAGTATTAAATTCTTTACAAGTTTGAACAAAAAAAAAAAAGTGGGATTTGACATTATTGGAGGAGAGATTGATTTTTTTTTTTCTTGAATTGTTTGTGTTCCGTAAACTTTTAACAGAGTGAGATGTGTTTCATCAATGATTTTTCCTATCTGTTTCAAAAATGTAAAGAAATTTGAAGATTACTTGAACTCTTATATACAGAACTCCCTTCAAAATCTGTCTGAATTTCACCATAAGCTTGGATTCCACATCTTCCATGTGTCTTTTACCAGTACAAGACAGTCAGAAGCAAGGCAGATTTCAACACATGTTAGGTATCAAATTGATTAAGGGTTAATATTTGGAAATAGAGCTCTCCTCTATACATAAAAAATTATATCTGTATTCTACAATTGTGTTATTTAAATATACAAAGAACTCCAAGTGTAAAAAAAACAAAAAAAAAAAAAAAAAAAGAGAGAGAGAGAGAGCTGGTCTGTTACGTCTGGTCCTCTATTCTTCCAACAGAAGAATGACATGGATTAAACATATCTGAGGTCCCCCAGTCCATGAAGTTTTGAGTAGTATGTGAGTGTCACAGCTGTGACCAGGGTTACTGGATATTGGAGTCACACTTAGAAGGCTGAGCTGAGAAAGCCAGCATCAGGGCAGAACACACTGAAGCTGGGAAGCAGAACCTGGGAAGAGACAACCAAAAGAGCCAAGAATAGAGATAAATGAAGTCAGTAAGTAAGCAGCAGGAAATGGAAGCAGAAATCCAACCAAGAAAAAGGACAAAAATAAAGAATTTAACTCTGCCATTAAGATCGAAGGATTTTTTTTTTTTTTTCTTTTTTTGCCCCCCAAGAATACTTACGTGATATCAGCCTAATGATCAGAAGATTTTACTTGGCACTACACCATTTTCAAGTCAAATGTTCTATGAGTGCTGGGCACATTCCATTACTTCTGTGCACTGTACTCTGGTAGTAGATAAAGGCTCACAATCCATTGTCATTTTTTTTACAGTGCAGAAAAGTGACAGTGTGAAAACTTTAATATCCATACATCTTTCTATTACATACCTACCTTAGATGGGAAGATATAAATGAAGGTGTTCAGAAAATTAATTGCATCTTGCATTCAATAACTTGGCTTAAGCTTTTTTTCCTTGATATGATTGTAAATGTTTAATTTAAACATTTTGCTAAGACACTGCAGCTTTTCCTTCTGCAACCTATTTGCTTTTGAGATCATGTGTCAAAATGGAAAAGATATGCCAGTTGAAGTGATTGTTTAAACTGTTAGGTTTGGGGCTTTTTTTGAGATTGAACAGGTTTTCAACAAGTAGGATTAACCGGAAATAGGAACATGCCTTCAAGAATGTGATCTAAAAACACTCTCCCAGAATTCTAGGAATGAAGAAACATTTTAGATAAAATAAATTCCCCTTGAAAATAATTTTTTGAGTTATAGACCTTGGATGCTTAATGGATGTTGATTGAAAAAAAAAATAGCTTTATTTTCAAATGGGAAAATGAAGGAAAAATGAACTGGTCTTTAAAAGCAATTTCCACAGTAAGCCAGAAAGACTTGAAACTAGACAATAATAATATAAGCACAGGATATATCATGGAAGAATAATGCATGCGAAGTATTAGAAAATTTAAAGTGCTAAATTAAATTTCATTTTCATTTGTGTATTACTGGTATTTTTTATGATGTAAGTATATTCAGTCTATATGGACCAGACTGACTGGAAACTGACTATTTCACTGAATTGAATTAAGTGATTCATCCAAATGCATCTGTCTGTATTCACCAATACAATTAAATATGTCTCTCCAATCCCTCAATCTTCCAAAGCCTGTTGTTACATTTATACTACACAGCAACCTATCCAGAAAAAGTAGTAGCTACCAGGACAACCCCTTGAAGTTCACTGCCCTACAGAGGTGTTCCTCCAAATAAACTCGCTTGGAGAAAGAAACCGAGTAAAGGAGGTCCACAAGACATTATAACTTTTCAAGGGAAAATGCAAAGAACTCTGCAGTGCTGCTTGATTTCCATGGCAGAAATCATTCTGTTGGTACTGACCCTCACACAAATGCCAGTGTTTGTATTCTGCCACCATCTTATGAAGTGAGGAGCTCTGAGTGCATACTAAATACTAGGAAAATCTTTCATAAATGACTGAGAACTTGGTATCTGCACAGCCATTTCCACTTTGCCTTTTCCTCCACATTGATTCCCCTCCTTTCAGTCAGATGAAAGAATCTTCAGGATCAGATAGTGTTTATGTAATAGTATATCACACGTTCTGATGCATCAAAGCTCTTTTCCCCTCTCAGAAATCAAAAGTTTAAGATGTGCCTGCTCTTGCAGCTCTGTGAGCTGATGTCAAAAGCAAACAGACTTTTAAAAAGAAAGGAAGGAGGTAAGGAAAGAAGCCATACTTAGCAAAACTTTTAAGACAGTCATACATTATTATCTCAAGCAGAATGATGTTGAGCCAATTTAATGATGGTAAGTTACAATTGACTTTGAAAGGATTAACTTACACTCTTGAGTCTCCTCAGATGTAGAGCTAATAACTGTCTGAATACTTCAGCTTTCACACATCTTGCAGCTCAATCAGAGATTTAAAAGCTAAATCAAACACTCTGGGACACCTGGGAGGACTCAGAATGCATACAGCAGTGAGCTCATTGCTATGATCAGGAGTGTTTTTTCCCCATCTATAACAATATTGATAGTGGTCCTCGTGTAATCTCCATTAATGTTATTCTTCTAACAATTAGCCAAAAATATGTGTACAAATTATTTATATTAGTTAAATTAACTAATTTTACTGTTTCAAAACCCAAAGGTATCAATAGAAATTAAGGATTATTTGCAGTGTTTATGGTGCCTTGCCACCGCAGTATCAGATCTCCTTGCAGTTTTTGAGAATGTTAATCCCAGTAATTTAGAAACATTTGTAGAGCCTCACAGTCTTGGCATAACTGTGACTGGAGGAAAAGATTGCTCAGAGTGCCTTTGCTTGAGGTTGACCTGAGATTGCCAGACTGGCCAAACCGGCCTCAAGTATCAGTCTCTGCAAGGCTGACCTAATTTTATTGGTCCTTAAACAAGTTTAGAGCTAGCAGGGTTTAAAACTGCATTTAAACTCTGAACTAAATACACCTAAAGTTGGGAAAATAACTAGACAAACAGATTTTTTTAAATCAATCCCTTGTTGTCAAAAGTGTCACTCTAAGCCCAGTTAAGATTTCTCTGGCATTTCTCTTCCTTATTGGACCAGGAAGAGTAAGACACTAGATGCAACTAAAAAATTTAGGACATAAATCCATATAGCAGATGTGTGACTGAATTTTGTTTCTTACTGCTCTGGAGAGATAATAAGCAAGTTTGCAGATGACACAAAATTGAAAGGAGCTGTTGTCTCCCTAAAAGGCAGGGAGGGCCAGCAGAGAGACCTCAGCAAATCAGAGGACTCGGCAATCACTAACCATATCATGTTAAACTAAGAAAGGGATGGAGCAAACCTGGATGCTCATACAGATTGGGGAATGAAGTGCTGGAAACCAGTGCCACAGAAAAAGACCTGGGGGTCTGAATGTGAGTCAGCAGTGCCCTGGCAGCCAGGAGGGCCAACCATGTCCTGGGGGGCATCAGGCAAAGCATCTCCAGCTGGTTGAGGGAGGGGATTATTCTGCTCTGCTCTGCACTGGGGCAACCTCACCTTGAATATTGTGTGCAGTTTCAGGCACCACAATATAAGAAAGATACTATGCCACTGGAGAGGGTCGAAAGCAGGACAACAAAGATGGTGAAGGGCCTTGAGCAGAAGCCGGATGAGGAGCTGCTGAGGTCACTTGGTGTGTTCAGCCTGAAGAAGAGGAGACTGAGATGAGACCTCGTTGCTGACTACAGCTTCCTTGTGAGGGAAAGAGGAGGGGCAGGCACTGATCTCTTATCTGTGGTGACCAGTTACAGGACCTGAGGGAATGGCCTGAAGTTGTGTCAGGGGAGGTTTAGGCTGGATATTTGAAAATGGTTCTTCACCCAGAAGGTGGTTGGGCACTGGAACAGGCTCCACAGAGGCAAGCATGTTAGAGTTCAAGAAGCATTTGGATGACACTCTTGGACACATGGTGTGACTCTTGGGGATGGTCCTGTTCAGAGCTAAGGGTTGGACTCAATGATCCTGGTGGGTCCATTCAAACTCAACATATTCTGTGATTCTGTAATATGCTTAAGCCTGAAAATGTAGACAAAAAGCACTTCTTGATATGAGTGAACTTTTCTGGAAGATGCTTAGCGGTACACAAGTTACCAGAGTTTAGACAGAAATTATGATGAAAATTTACAATTTGGTTACAGAGAACTTCATATATTATTGTCTATTAGGCCCTTTTGTACTTCCAATTCACAGAACAAAAGGTGACCAGCTGAGGGGTATTAAAACATTAATTTCATTCTACATTCTTTGAAGTATTAAATCTAAATTCAAGGTTGGACTACAGTTTGGTATATTGTTTCTGACATCCTTATTCCCTCACAAGCTTTTGCATAATGCTTTTTATGCCTTCATCACTTGAGTCAGCCATAACTATTATGCTTTCTGAAAATCAACTTTCCTGACTGAAATCACAGTAAAAATACTTCTTGAATGCATAAGTAGCAGTTGACAGTTCTAAGCTATGTTAGTACCTGAACTTGTTGCATACTCTTTGAAGGAATATAAAGAGGAAATCATGATCTTGCTGAAGCAATGAAAGATGCAATTTGTTAATGAGCAATGCCTCACAGATTCTGCCTTGATTAATGTCAAAGAATGATGATCAAAACTCTCTCTTATGTTTTCTTAGTGATTGATTTCTTAGTATCAGTTGAGGATGCTCTTAATAATGGTGTGAAACTCTGCCTGATGGAGAGGGTCAGTAACAGAGCCTCTGATACACCTCGGTTTTAAAAATGGAGCTTGAAAACGATTAAATTGAGGATATAACTCAGAAGAGCCCTCTGATCTAAAATTTGCTGTATTTATATATTTTCTTTATATCTATTTTATTTACTCAATTATTATTTCCCTTCAGAATACAACAGACAAATCCTACAAGACAAAAACTGAACAGAATTTATTCCTTTTTTTTTTTTTTTTTGGATTCTTCCCTTGCTGTCTTTTCCTTTGTAAACTAGAACAAACATGTAATGAAAAGGTATTTGCGACAATCCAATTAAATTTTGAGAATAAATCAAAACAGAAAGCCTTTTTTCTTCTCTGGATACATTGTATTCTTCCAGTCTTTAGTTCTTTTCAAGCTCTTTTCTCTGTGCATGTATGGAGGATACCTGATAAACCTTGAGAAGACTTATAGAAGTCCTATTTTCATTGAACCTTTTTTTTTTTTTTTTTTTTCAATATGTGGGTGATATTGCTAAGGAGCAAGGAAAAGGATTTATCCTCTCTTTCAGCACTAACTCTTCTGATGACAAGAAAAATGGAAATGAATCTTTATTAACTCACTAATATATCTGTAAATAGCCATTCAGCTACACTTCCTTTTTCCTGTGTTTGTCTGATTGGCAGCTGATGGTAAGAACCTTCAATTCATCTGAACAACTGAGAAAGAGGAAGTAAAATAACACCAAATGAAAATCAGAGGACTAACTCCTGATTCCTGCCCTTCAGCTGTGCTGCTAAGGTGAGGAAGAAAGATGTTCCAATGGCCTGAGAAATTTGTAATAAAAGAAAGTCATCTCTTCCTCTTTGTGATTGTTACTTTACTCCCAGAAAAAAAAATTACATAAAAGGTGAAGAAGATGCACAGTTTTTTATAGAGGACAAACAAGGTGAAAATATCATGTAGAAATACCAGATTTTGTAAGGAAATGACTCAGAAAGCAGCTAGTGTGAGTCAAAGTAGTGGGTTGGGCAAGAAATACAGCGCACTCTGCATGTTTTTAAATGCAAGACACAGTAAAGACAGTTAACAGGGAGAGGTTTCAGAAGGAGAATATCTAGACATTTTTACAGGGCTTTGTCAAATTACTCATTCCCATTGTTTGTTGTCTCTGATATTTTTTGTTCACTTCAGTTTTAATGTTTTTATGGCTGCTGCATACCATTCCAATATTCTAGTAATTTATTCACTTTGGTGCTCTCCTAGCTAGTCTTTAGACTGCTGTTTGCAAACTCTGCCCTTACTGTATGTCTAATGCAATTGTCTTGACACCAAACAGATATTGTGGAGTGTAGTGAAAAAGTTGGTTGTTTCAAAGAAGACAGAAAATGGGTGAGCAGCAGATGCAGGATAAATATGTTCTATTTCAATAATTTCCATTTACCAGTGTACAACTTTTGTAGCTGGAACCCAAACACAAATTGTTCAGTGAACATAAAGTTGCTAAGAGCTAAAGCTTTTCTCACTAGTGTCTTCTGGGGCACTCCTTATTTTCCCTTTCCAAAACAACCAGACACTTTTTATGCCTAACTTTCCTAGTGGAAATTGCTAACTCAGTTCAACAACTCCAAGCTAAATGAATCCCTAGTGTAACTTATATCCGGTCCTCAGTGCTCAAAACTACTTCATGACACATGCAGACTCCTTTTTGTTCTACACTAGCTTGCATTCTTTAAGGACTGTTGCATACAGGGTTATTTCCTGCCAGTAGGCCAGTGCCAGCTTTCTGAAGTACTTGGCAGTAGCAGAGGATCATTTGTAAAATTAGTAGCCTGCTTTTATCTGTTCAGTTACAGCATTATTTTGTTAAGTGGCCCATTCTCTGAGAAAAATGAGCAGGGTACAATTCTACTCTTTGTCACAATAGTTGATCAGTGCCATAGATTTGCTACTGAGCATAAATGCAATGTTAGTAAATGTTAAGAACTGTGCTATGGAAATATCAAGACATTTGTGGTTTGTGGGGGTTTTTTGTTTGTTTTTTTGGAGGTTTGTTTGTTTGTTTGTTTTTTCTCCTCAGATATACTGTTCTTCTGTTTAATTTATTGCTACAGCACAATGGTGACTGATTTAATCCTCTAGAGAAATCTGTCTAATTCCATTTGTGTAGGAACATTCAGGAACAGAATTCAATCTTACACACTATAGAGATCTAACCTGCTTTCATTGTAGGAGCAATTGTGTACATATTGAGTAAAAGAGAGAACGGATTTCCCTCTTTTTAACTATTGCTTTCAAAATAATTTCTATCCAGACACCCATTACCAAGTCTTAACAGAAAAATTTCAATTTCACTTAATATTTGAGTTCACTTACAGTGTTATGCCTTTGCACTTCTTACTTTAAAAGGTATTTGTGATAGAAGTACCATAAGAAAGTACTAGAATTAGTTTTATATCCTGTTTGAGCAGTGTTAAGAATGCAAGTTCCGCTTGTCTCCCTCAAGGTCTACGTTATCGGACTGTATGGATATATGCTGAAAAAAAATAGTAAAATTTATTAACATGACATTTAAATAAATACACATCATTTAATAAGGTTTGTCAGCATACTATGATATAAAATATTGTTGGTAGTCCCAATGACAGCACACAATTATTTTAATCACTCAAACATGTTAATGCTTAACCAAGACTCTGAGACCATATTTGTTCTGAGAAAGGAGGAAATGTGGCTAAGCTGGAGGCATTATGCCTGCTTCTGACATTTGTAGGTAGAATGTGCACAAGGTTATGGGTGAGATCAAATGTGCTTACTATTTCCAGTACAATTTGTTTGCAATATTTGCTTTCCACTCCAGCCTTGCAGCCATTTGGAGTAAACAGGGGTAGAAGAAAAAGGAGTTGCAAGAATGGCTGTTCCTATACTTCATTTCCACAACATCCTTGGACTGCTGAATGCTGGTGGCACTATCCCCTTCATGTCCTCAGGAATTCTGATCATTTCCTCTTTCAGATGTAATACAGCAGAGGATGAGTTTGTTTGCAGATTTTCCTAGATTATGTATTACTTTTGGGAAAAGTGAATGAAATGGGAAAATTGTGAAGTAGATAGCTAATACTAAGACCTCAAACAACCTTTAGCTTCTGACAGAGTCAGTCCAAACCAAGAAAGTTTCTTCAGCACTTTCTCAAGATTTCAATATTACTTTCAAAGAAGAAACAATAGAACTCACATAAATAGATGCTTCCAAATAGATAAAATTAAATGGTAGAACATTTTCCCTCTCTTACCTTTTTTGAAAATATTAAAATATATAGTGACAAATGTAATATAAGAAACTGATAAAATCTAAGCATGGTACAGGCCAGTCCTGTGCTTTCTACTCTTTCAGTCTTTTTAATAAAAACAATGAGATTTCTGATGTAATCTAGTTTAGCAAAGACTGTGGAAATTGATCCACTGGAAGTTTATCTTTGGTAACAATTTTTTTGTATACTGTGAGGTATATTGACAGAAAGACAAAGAAAACTTGAATTCTGGAAAATTCTAAGTATTTTACCATCCTAGTGTAGGAAAATGCAATGGAATGTTCTATCATATAAATAGAAGAGCTGGGTTTTAAGCTAACTTGCTCACACCAGGGAAATTCAGTGCAATGCACATCAAGTAACAATATTGAAAGTCATGCCTGGTGTTTTCTGCAAATGTCCCCAAATTAGTCAAACAACTATAAAATGGTGTCTGCTTACATACATTTCCTACTGTGCAAATCTGTTCACCTCATGTTATTTCCCTTTCGCTGTGAACGAACAAAGGCAGCCATCAGCAGCCAGATTACGGGAAGAGATTTTCATGGTGGGAGTGCCTTGATTGACTAGACACAAAAGAATTCTGAAATACCTCCTGAGAGGTATTTCACAACTGCTCTTATTCAAAACTGTGAATGTATATTATTTCATTGCCTATTGGTAAGAAGACTATTTAATTTCCTATCATTCAATAGAAGGTAAGATCTGACCTCATGTATTTTTTTTTTTTTTATTTTTATTAATCCTAATTTCTTGATTAGTTGGCTCATGCCTACTCTATTATTTTTTATTTTTCACCCATGGAGAAACTACAGAGTTCCCATATGGTAACACAGTAACTACTTGTTTTCAGAACCAGGACATCAGCTATTCAGTTTGACTTAATAAAATGGCTTTTATTTATTTTACATTACCTTCAGCCTCCACAGCATTTACAAAACCCTACTCTCCATCAGTAAAGCTCCAAAACAGTGAACCTCTATTATCATTAACAATTTCCTCTTGTGAAGAAGCTTCTTGGGACACAAACCCAATTAATTCCTATAATATTTCCCATGATAGATTTTACATTTCATACCAATCCCTTTCAGACCTTTTTCATCTATGCCTTTTATGACAATAAGCTGTTTTGTGAATTCATTCTGCCTCAGTCAATTATAAGAAGGTGAGCGTTTTTATTATCTCTACTTGCTACTATCTCTATCTCATTAGTGTTGCACCTTACTAAGCAAGTCTGAATATAGACTTAGGTGTGGATTAGCTAGAAAATAAAATAAAATATAAAATAATGTATTAAAAAGTAATTCCAGGTGGTTTTGTTAATGCTTTAAGTGATAAATGCTGAGAAATAACCCCCACAAATACAACCCAAAAGTGGAGGAAATATGTCTGACTGAGCAAAGTCAGGAAAGGCATTCTGCCTCAGGTCTGCAGCAGCTTGAGGGGTTGTGAGGAGTATATGACAAATATGTCTGCTTATTTATATCAGTGGGACTTTGAAAGGACATTGTTTCCCTTGGAAAAAAATGATTTTTCACAGCAGTAGTGAATAGAATGTAATAATACTAAGTTTCATAAAATGAGTAAATCACTGACACCAGTTGTTTCATGAAATGCCTGACACTTTTAGGCATTTCATATAATGACTCAGTGGAACAGTTAAATAGTGTAATAGAATGCCTATAATTCCAGGAATGACTTTCAGTCATATCATGAAATGAATGATTTCACAAGATGACTGCAAGGTATTTATAAAATCTTCACTGTGAGCTATGAAACAGGTGCTATAAGCTGGGAGTTTGCCAGTCAGTGTTCCAGGCCAAAGACAGATTGTTTCTGTGAAGTGGTATCATAGATTTGACGAATGGTCTGAATTAAAATGTCTCATTCATCATTTAACCCTATGTATCTTTTGTCAAAGAACAGATTTCAAATAATAATAATAATAATAATAATATCAACAACATCAATGACAAAATGAAAGTTATTGCTCCTAATAGTTTGAAACAGAAAATAAACACTTCTACTGTCCAGGAAGCTGACTGAAATGTTTCTGGGAAAATGCATTTCTGCTGAAATAATTTTTTTATGAAGTTAAATTTTTCAGAAAGCTGTATCTCCTTGAATTAGTTTTTCAGCCAGAAGATTTCTGAAGACCAAATTTTCCAAGTCACTTCTAAACTATGTGCATGTGTGTTATGTGCATGATATAGAAGGAAAAGCATAGCAAGTGCTGATCTGACCTTTCTGAAAAGGAATTAATGGCATGATATATTATCACTTTTTCTAAGTGTATTTGGCATGTTCTGACTTTGTTTCCATGTGGAAAAGCAAGTATGTTTAACACCCAAAACTTACTAAAAGACAGAGTGCATACCTTTCTGTATATTTACACCACTTACTCAAAAAAGCTGAAATCCTGTCTCAGTGACACTGCTGCAGTAAGAGTCATACTAACATACATGAGTGGAAATTGCTATGACTGGTGTGTTAGAAGGTGTGCACTTTATGAAACACTATTTTTTTAAACATGTGATTTGGAATGTTTCTGATTACTTAAGAATGTTCACACCTAATGGATACTGTTACTCTGCAAAGGTCATAACATCCAATATTTTAATCATTTTTATCTGAAATTTGGAAGTGTCTAATCTGCACATGTCCAAATAGATAAAACACGAAACTCTTGGACCTGAATAATTGCAACACTGTTCTCTTGCACAACAGTAGATGCATTGATTTCAGTGGAATTAAACCAGTGTAGAAGTGGAGTAACAGATTAGTAAAACTAGTTCTCTGTGTTTTATTATTGCTTAGAAAATCTGTTGTGGATCATCCTTTTCAATAAAAAATTCTGTCAATACATAAAGAAGCAATGAAAGAAAGATCCATACTCTGAATAAAGAGTTTTTTAATTAGCAGCAAGGATAGAAATAAACTGATATTTTAAAAAGATACGCTGCTGGATTACAATGTGGAAAGTTTTTTTCCAGTTCCATAGAAACAAGTGAGAAATAAATCCACCAGTCTTTTCATGAAAGAAACTAGAATTAATAAGATAAAAAAGTATTAGGGTTATGTATGAATTATAGGTGATATCTCTAATGGATAATGTTTCAATTTGCCTCTGGGAAAATTTAATATTATCATTTTATTTTTGAGCATTTACGTGCAACAGAAAAGGAAACACTTCAGAATTCAAAGGTATTCTGTGTAGGTAGATATATCTGATACATGGGTTTTGTAATAATTTGGAACCAAAAATATACTCATTTAAAAGGCCTTATGTTAGCAACTTATTTAACTGAAATGAAAAAATGACTGAGGTCTATAAAGGTAAGCATACAATGGTATCAGATCACATCTAGATTATAGAAGAAGCCTGAGTTATATACAACATTGTCATAGCCCAACAGCAGTGTAGTCTTATTAAGAAATTCCATGTTTTTTTGTAAAGGTATTACTAAACAATGCTAATTTTATATTATACCATTGTCTTTCAAATGTAAAACTTTTTGAGCAAAAATTATTAATCCACATATGCATGTCCTCAATAAGTTTACAGGTTTACTGATACTTTACTGACCTTGAGTTCTCATGGAACTTTTTTATTAGTGTAATAGTATTCTGACTAATGTCTTTATTCTTGATAAAGTATAATCAATAGTCACAGCGCATTTATACAGCCTTATTCATACTTAAAACCTCATGTCTGCTCAGAATGTTGCCAGCTCTCTCCACATCTTACTTGTATTGTATTAAGAACTACATTTAGGAAAATCCTTCATTTTTTTGAAAAACAAAGGGAAAGAAAAATTAAACCAGCATAATTCAGATATTAAAAACATAACAAATTGCATATTAAAACTAGATATTTCTGTACTTTTTTATTTTCTCTAGAGGGAGTTTTTATCAGAAAATTATTTACATCAGGTTCCTTTACAGCTATTCAAGATGATATCACCATCTTTTTTACAGATAATTTAGAGGACTTTCCCCTTGAGCTGCCTATTTCTTCTACCATTGACTGATAGTGCTTTAATTTAGAGGTTTAAACACTAAATTAGGGCAGATGAATACCAACCTCACATACCTATATTTCATCATAGGCACCTAAGTCTACTTCTGGATATGACTATGTGTCTAACAATTCCTGCATATTAAATTTCTCTTATAGATTGTTCTGCCTTTTCTTTCCTTGGAGCATATAGGCAAAATGATTCATATCGTCAGACTTCCTATGACTCTTCAGAAGTCTGGTATGCTCACTATTGCCTTTCACTTACTGGTCCCTGATCATTGCTACTGACTGAAAGATTCTTCCTCTCAGCAAACTTGTGGTAACAGCACTAAGATAAATCTGGAATCTTTCATTTACACATTATTACTCTTTGATAGTCTGAAGGGGTTAAACAGGTTATACTGTTACCCTTATCTAGAGACATGACAAACAATTTTATAAGGTATCTCTTGTCATCATAATGTCAACATAGTAAACTTTTAAATACTAATTTAATTGGGATTACTTGTCTTTTCAGTCTTCTAACTAAAGACTATCATAATTCTTTGTTATGAGAACATTGGGTTTTTTTGAGAGGTTGTCACATAGGGTCTGATTTGGCATACTAAATGATTTTTTAAATTCCTCATTCTCTCATTTCTCAGTGAGAAATGCCTCTATGTACTACACCTCCCATTTTCATCATACTATATGTAAAGAAACAAGTAGTATGCCAGATGTTTAGGATAAATGTGTGATTGAGATCAGTCATAAAAGTAATTATCCTTTTTGGGGTGACAACAGATTTAAATTTATCTTTTTGGAAAACTAGAATTCCACATAGACCATCATGTTTGTTACAAATTCTCATCAGACTTAACAAAGACACTTGACTATGTGTCAGAGAGCATGTATGGTTTTATTTTGCAGCCACCATAACGCCAGCAATCAGCCCACTATTTAAACTGAAAAGGTATTGGCTACCAAGTTCTTAAATTTCTACAATACACTTCCATGAGAGTGGGAGTGAACAAGTCCCTAATTTTGTACAGTACCCTTTAATAAGTTCTTGATTCCCACAGCAAACTCCTCGGAGGTGCTGACCAACAAGCCACAACACACAACGAAATGTGCTGGCTCACAAATTACAGCACTGCCATACTCAAAGTTGTAGCTCACAAGCTACAACACACTTCCACAGTCTTCCCTCTCCCACAACAATCTTCCAAGCAGAATATGGGATAAAATATGACAGCCATGCTTTGCCCAGGCAAAGTAAGGGAAAAAAACGAAGACCATCCCAGTCCTCAGATCTTGTGTTGATGCTTCTGCATGGATGGTCTGGAGCTGAGTTTGTGAAATAAAGAAAATGACAGAGAGGAGAAAGAGAGAGATAAGGAAAGAGAAAAAAGAATGAAAAAGAGAGGGAGGGAGTCTAATCTGCTTTCTTTTATAGCACACCTCTTATGTAAATTAAGCTTTTCATGCATTTCTTCATGCAAACACATCCAGTGCTTCTTCTGGAAGTGAATTGATGGGGGAGGGAGGGTGACGCTGAGCACAAGGTGGAAGCTCAGGGCAGAGCAGGAAGTTGGCTCAGAACAGTGCTGTCCCACGTTCATGGGACCCTCTCTTCCAATCACCTTTCATGTAGCAATACTCAGAATGTTTGAGGCAAAACATGGATAGGTCCACTCCTCTACGCATTTGAGCAAACTTAATCTCTTTCTCATTCTTATCCTACATATCTTGTACATTATGTTGCCTGGCTGCATAATACTGCCTGCTTTTAACATTTCTCCTGTAGGATCTTAAAAATATCTCTTTAGAATGAGGTCTCACCTGCTACCACCTGGCCCAAATCTGCTTAATAATTTGGCTTGAGGGTCTGTAAGTTAATTTAGGGCTCAAAGAAACATCAGTGCTTAATGTGCTTAAAATATCTTAATAAACAGACTTTTTGATAATTTTAAAAGCCAAATGATAAGCATGCTACATTAGCTGCAGTTTTTGAGGTGCTCACAGAAGGGACAATGTTTTATGTGCCTATTCATATTCTTGAAACCCTGCAATATTCTGAGTCTTAGTACAGAGCTTCTCTGCTCAAGCACATTCTACCTGATGTAGTTTTGTTTAATACCTATCTAGGTGGTAAATTATCATCCTTCACTGTCAAGCTAAAATGGTTGGAATAAAGGCATGGAATAGAGTTTTCAATCACAAGCTGGGATATGGGTATTAGGACCCAATTTGTTATATTTTAGAGCCCTAAGTGCACTCTGATATTTATTCAGCCTATAAATATGTTTTGTGTTGTTCTTGACACAAAACAATAGCTGCTTTAGTTAACTTACAGTCTCCAGAAAACAAAGCAGTCTATATTTGGTTACATTACTTGACTGTCATAGAAAATTTTTCTTCATTTTCACTGACTCTGACAACCACAGGGCACCTAGACCCAAAGGTATGAACTATGATGATTTAATAGATTGAATAGATTGCTGCTTTGCCTACTACTTTGGTTTAGGGAGGACTCATGATCACTTCACTTTTCACTCCATAGGAAAGTAAAAATGCTGAGTGAAAATGTTTAGGTAAGATAAATGCAGAATAAAAAAAAATGTACATGAAACAAATCAGTGTTCTGAAGTTCTAAATTAGACTTTTCAGTTAATACAGAAGACCAGACTTTGCTTATCTTCTATATTGACAGGGCACCATGATCTGAAACAGTTTCTACCAGCAGACTTCAGCTTTTTAGATGATACAAGTAAAATTCAGAATAATTTTCCATGGTTTTCATCCTCTTACAGAAGAACGGAAACTTTTCTGCCTCTTTAGTCTGAAATTTTCTATTTTGAGAAGACTATTTTTTCTTGCTTCCATTCCCAAGAAATATGCAAGTATGTAAAAGAAGTCAAATTTCCACTGCCTCTTTGCTGTCACATTTTGGAAATATTTTTTTTCAAAAAGGACTGTGGCTGTGAATGGAGAAAAGGTGATTTTTCTTTCAAAATATGGGCTTACTGCTGATGGGAAGATGAATTTTAATTTAGAAGTGGAGTACATAGTTGCTCTTTCACCCTATGCATGAGTAGTAGAAGACACACTTTTGACAGATACTTGTTGCACTAATTTTCTTTTCTGAATAGGATGTGATCAGTAGGTGGTTCTTTTTTCTGGTCTAGATATACTCGAATCCCTCACAGATAAGGATGATCTGTCACTGCTCTAATCTTGAACATCTTAAAAAATAAAATTCATATAAACCACATCTAAAAAACTGCCTGCTCAAGGCTCTAAAAACTTTTATAATATTCTGTTTGCTATTGCTTGGAAAAAACTCATAGCACATAATAATAATGACCTAAATTTCTGCACCAACATTTAATTTATTCTGAAGAAAGCAGTCAGTCTAGTGCTGCAGAGCTTTTCCAAAATGCTGTTCTAGTGTTAGCTGTGTATTACATACTATTCTGATGTTCTGTAAGTGTATACTGTAAGTCACAGAAGTTACTACTCCACAAGTAGGCAGTAATCTATCCACTCTGAGATATTTTATCCATCAATAGCCTCTTGTATGACAGGTAATTTAAGGTTTAGATACACCATAGTGGTATCATTAATTGCAAAATTGTTTCTGTCTATATTAATCACGTTTGGTTTAAGAGCCTGGGGTGCTAAAATTTATGTGCACATTCTTTCCTTATGCAGTTAAGTGATACATATACAGTGTAACTTGGATGTAATTCACATTTTTTCTCCTCTGGGTCTTCATGAAAGGTCATCCAAAATGTGAATTATGCAAAGTGCGCAGAAGAACCCCCATGAATTTTGAGCTTGCAAGAGAGATTGTTTGGGACTACTTCCAAAAATCTGCCACTGACTGTACTGATGGGAGAATGACAGGTTTTTATGTTCTGACATAGTCAAAATCCAGATCCACTTGCATTACTGACAGTCCCAGACAAGACTTGGTAATTTAGTAATAATTTACTAATCAAAGGGATTTATTTAATGTTACTCACTAATTGCCATTTGCAATGCTTAGTCTATGTATTCATGAATACATACTTTTAACAGTTTCTGGCTGGGAGCTTGTATTCCTGATAATTAAATATGTAGATATCTTAAAATATTAATCCTTTATTCCTCATGGAAAAAAAAAATTAAAAAAAAAAAAAAGGAAAATTCACAGACATCATATTTTTTATTCCTTGGGTTAAATTGTTAAATCATGAGAGAATGGCATTATTTATCAAGATAACCTCAGAAAATCTTTAAGGAAACAGTATTGTCTTTGGTCTTTTAAACAGCACCAGTGATGAATTTTGTTAATTAGACTCAACTATCTTTAAATGAGGTCATGAGCTATATTTTAATTCTCTTTTCTTTTTAAATCCTTAAAACAGTACAAATCAAATCTGATTACATATTGGTTATAGTGAATCTGACACACAGAATACATTGATCTAAAATAATGTGGAATGTATTGAAGTGACCTTGTGACACAAATCAGATAAGACATCATAAATGCAGCAAAATTTCTCTCTCAATGCAGACTTGGGAATCCAGAGAGGTCCCAACTCACTGAAAGCTGGTGAATGTTGTCCTGATTTTCAGGAAGGGCAGGAAGGAGGACCCCAGAAACTACAGGCCTTTCAGTTTCACTTCAGTGCCTGGTAAAGTTACAGGGAAGATTATTCTAGGAGGTATTGAAAAACCCCTGAAAGACAACACAGTCACTGGCCACAGCCAGCACGGCTTCATCAAAGTCCTGCTTGTCAAACCTGACTTCCTTTTATGACAAGGCAACTCACCCAGTTGATCAAGGTAACCCAGTTCATGTAATGTTTTTGGAATTCAGTAAAGCTTTCTATACTCAGTACTATCTCTCACAGTATCCTGCGGGACGAAATGTCCAGGATAGAGCTAGATAAACACATCATGTGGTAGGTGAGCAATTGACTCACAAGTCAAATGCAGAAGGTAATAGTGAATGGGGTAACATCAGATGGGAGACCTCTCACTAGTGGGTTCTGCAGGGCTCCATCTTAAGCCCTGAGCTTTTCAACTTCTTCAGAAATGACTTGGACACAGGACTGGAAGGGATACTAAGCAAGTTTGCAGAAGACACAGAACTGGGAGGAGCTGTTGACTCCTTCAAAGGCAAGGAGGCCCTGCAGAGAGACTTCAACAAATTAGAGGACTGGGCAATCATCAAACATATGAAGTTCAACAAGGGAAAGTGCTGGATTCTGCACCTGAAATGGAGCAACTCTGGACATATATATAGACTAGGGAATGAGAGGAAGGAAACCAGTGCCATGGAAAGGGCCCTGAGTGTCCTGGTCAATGGCAAGTTGAATGTGAGTCAGCAGTGCCTTGGCAGCCAGGAGGGCCAACCCTGTCCTGGGGGGCATCAGGCAAAGCATTGCCAGCCAGTCAAGGGAGGAGATTGTCCCACTCTGCTCTGCACTGGGACAGCCTCACCTTGAATATTGTGTGCAGTTTTGCTCATCACAATATAAGAAAGATACTGAGCTGTTGGTGAGCATCCAGTGGAGGACAACAAAGATGGTGAAGGGCCTTGAAGGGAAGTCATAGGAGGAGCGGCTGAGGTCACTTGGTATGTTCAGCCTGGAGAAGAGGACACTGAGGGGAGACTAAATTGCAGGCTGCAGCTTCCTTGTGAGGGGAAGACGAAGGGGCACTGATGTCTTCTCTGGGGTGACCAGTGACAGAACTTGAGGGACTGGCCTGAAGCTGTCTCATGGGAGGTTTAAGTTACATATTTGAAAAGGTTCTTCACCCTGAGGGTGTCTGGGCTCTTCAACAGGCT
This sequence comes from Hafferia zeledoni, assembly GCA_035583235.1. Taxonomy (NCBI): domain Eukaryota; kingdom Metazoa; phylum Chordata; class Aves; order Passeriformes; family Thamnophilidae; genus Hafferia; species Hafferia zeledoni. Next base: position 16,223,474 of record JAWWEV010000043.1, read on the forward strand.
TCCCAGAACTAAGCCTGACAGAGTTCAAGAAGCATTTGGATGATACTCTCAGCCACGTGGTGTGACTCTTGAGGCTAGTCCTATACAGAACCAGGAGTTGGACTCAATGGTTCTTGTGAGTCCCTTCCAACTCAGCATATTCTGTGATTGTCCAGACAGAAAGAGAAGGAACATGAGAAGGAGTGAATCTACTTTGATTCCCTCTCAGGGAAAGAATGGAGCATGAGTTTATCCCTTGTCTTGGTTGAGCTGGCAAAAGGCCAGCTGCCCAAGTACAGAGAAAAAGAGTTCCTTCTCCCCCGGACCAGCCAAGAGAAAAAGAAGGAGAGGGAAAAACCCCCTCCAAACTAGGTTTTATGCTTAAATTAACTGTGTATATTTATACAGAAAAGAGAAAATTAAGAGAAAACTACAATATAACACATACTTACATGAGTTATGTATAACAAGAAATAACCTCCCACTCCCCAGTTAATACAGTCTATTACTCTAGATGCATAAGCACTCTAAAAGGCACCCAGCAAGTAACAAACTATAACAACAAAATGTTTCTACTTCTCTGAAACTCAAACAAAATGCAAGTAGCGGCAGCAGCAGGAGCAAGGCCTAACACAGTAGAAGAGCTGCAGCATTTCATTCTTTCACTTCAGCCATGGTGGAACTGACCTAACACCTCCCACTGCTGCACTCATATCTTAGGTTTGCGTCATCTGGTATGAAATATTTCCTTGGTTACCCAGTCAGGTGAGAGCTGTCTCCCAATCCACATAGATTCTCTGGGCCTGCTAATTTGAGGCCTAGCTAAAACCATTACATCCCTTAATGTCCCAGGAATGCACAAAGATAAGGATTCTTAAGAGAGGTCTGGAAATAAGTTTGAGGAGGAGATTGTGGTTCATAGACAGACACCAGAGAGTCTATTCTCCAGTTTCCCTTACTCGTCATCCTCTTCCCCTCCTGTATTCTTTGACATCTGAGAGAGAGTAATTTATGTCACAGTCCTAACAGTTAACAAGCAAAAATTCATTGGAAACCTGCTATCATTATTTTTGTTTACAAAATGTCTATTTTATTTTGTTTGTTCATTGGTTTGTTTTTATTTTGTTTCTTATAAGACCATTTTTTTGATTCTGTAGGCTTTAAAAATGAAATTGTTATTAAAACTTTAGCCCAGGATATTGAAAAATTTATTTAGAAGCAGGAGTGTCTGCTAAAAACCCCTAGTTGTCTGATCAGTCCTGGTATAACATACTTGCTAGTTGAAAGTTTGGATAAAGGGAAGACATTCTCCACA
>JAWWEV010000043.1:16229301-16247888 GCA_035583235.1 Hafferia zeledoni
AGAAAGAAAGAAAGAAAGAAAGAAAGAAAGAAAGAAAGAAAGAAAGAAAGAAAGAAAGAAAGAAAGAATGAAAGAAAATGAAAGAAAGAGAAAGGATAGGAGTAAAAATATATCACCACCAGTAGATCTCATGACAAGTCCAGTCTTCAAAAGTATTTTCTTCTTTCCCTCGTTCACAGTCATGTATTTAGGAGGAATGAGTCCCTAGAATCTAAAAATTTGGCACAATTTACTTGCCTAGGTTAGATTTGAATCCATTCTTTCAATTACTTTGTCTTCCTTTCTGCTTTCTCTAACAACTGCCTCCATAGACTGGCTTAACTGTCTGAGAAATGTATCCATGATATTGGTAAGTGTATATAATACAATAACTCTCCCATTCTCCACAAAAAACACCAATAGCTTTTTTTTTTTTTTCTGTGATACTGATATTTGCCATGTAGTCTGATGATAATTAAGTAAAACAAACAAACAAACAGACAAAAAAAAAAAAAAAAAAACAACAAAAAACCCCCAAAACACCACACTGGAAAAATGTACATCTCTTTAAAATGTATGCTTTGATTACCCAATGTAACAAATACCAAAATGCTGGTGAAAATCATGCCTTTCAATCACTACTAAAGAAGTGTTCAAGTGCTATGCATCCCTAAAAAACTTTTGTCAAACAAACCCTGTGAAGCTACTTACCACAAAGCTTCTGTTTGTCAGGGTTGTATGTTCCAGTCAGACTCATTCAGCCACTAGCCATGAAGATTAATTAATGTCTTGGACATGCTACAGGTATAAATCTGAAATGTGCTTTCATGAAGAGAAGAAACACCTAACAGGTGCAGTTGTAGATATTGTGCAAGCACTAGACCATACTATTATTTGGAGTGGAGACATTCTTTAGAAATAGTTGTGACCAGTATACTATGGCACTAATACAATTTTTTAAGATACTGCTTATCTGCTATGCCTTATGAATGAGAAGTAGTGCCTGAGAGTTGTAAAATGTGTTTGATATTTACATGCTGTATGATTGTTTTGGCTTAATGATGAAGAAATATATCTTACCTGCAAATTTTTTTTCAGAATTGTTACAGTACACCTGAATATTAGCTTTGAATTTATTTATTGACATTCTTATTTTGAAAGGAAATAAATAGCAATGATCACCTCAACTGCTTATTTCCCAGGAAACTTTAGAAGCTAAAAAATAACAGAATAATTTATTAATGCTATAATGCTTTTGGAGCATAACACAGCCCTTGAGAATTTTAACTCTAAAATCCATCATTTTCCAGGTGTAGTGTTAGAAGAATAAAAACAAAACAAAAAAAATCTAGAAAGTAAGATATCCATTTAGAATAAGGGAGATGAAAGTTCAAGTCTCAGTCTCACTGACTACTTAGATATTTAAATGAAATGGAAAAAATACAACAGAAAAGTCAGTACTGTTAACCTATTTTTGGTGAGACTGTTTGTATGAAAGTCTGCACACCAAAATTCTCTAGCCTCTGGGATTATTTCATAGGATGAAAGGCTCTCTTTGCTTTATATTGAAAAATCTTTGGTTCATCAAGAAGCTGGTTGGGAAGTCTTTCAGATTTCTCAAAAAGTTTCACTTCATTAAAAGTGGCTTCTTTCACAGATTTACACTGTAAATCCCCAATTAGCCCAATTCAGGATTTGTGTTTTACATATCAATATTCTCCTGTCTTTCATGACCGAAAGCTCCACTTCAGGTCTTATGAAATCACAATTTCTTTAAAGAAAGAAAGAAAGATATTTCTTCATTTTGGTCAAAGAAATGAAGAGTGTGCAATTGAGATACGCTTAGTGTCACGACTACTCCCATAGATCATCACAGCTAGAATATTAAAGACTTTTCCCCCATTATTTAATTTAATTATGTAGGTAAAACATTTTAAAAGCCTTTAAAATTTCTTTTCCAACTTCCCATTGTTGTCTACCTAAACTTCCTTGATTTGCATTTGATTTCCAATGTGCTTCCTCCAATAAGAAATAATTATCTTTCCTCATAAGGAAGGTTCAGCAGTGCAAAGAACTTAGATTTGGTTGAGAGTATTTGCAGGGATTATAAATTCTTGCATGTTCATGAAAGCAATGTTCTATCTTGCAAATTGTCATCAAAACCGGGATTTGTTTGCTATTGTGTTAGAGCTACTTAATGCCCATGCAAGACTAACATACATATTAAATAAAAATTCTATTTCAAGGAAACCAACAGCTCTGCTTACCAAATTTGACCAATGATTTATTCTATGAATTTGCTGCTTTCTCTTTGACAATTAAACAGTGTCAGATGCCATAATTACATTATAATCTGATTAAAGGAGAGCTTTTCAACTCTGAATATTTAAAAATGGTTTCTAAGGTTGAAAAAAGTTCTATGCATAGTAACTCCTAATTATATTATTATAGAAAATATTCTTTAGATTAAATCAATCAATTTTTTAATCCTGCTAAACACTTATCATTACAGCATTGGGTTCAAATGGTTATATTAAAGGGAAAAAAATTATAGCCATATATTAAATTATCCAACTTTCAGGGTTGTTGAAAATCTACTTTTTCTGACATTGTAGGAGACTGGAAAAATCTGACTGAAACCCTTTTTTCATTTTTAAATTATAAAATACACTGTTAAAAAGTAAAGAGAGATTTTTACCCAGTCAAGGTAAGATACTCATGTATTAAAGTGGGAGGCACTCCAGATTTACCAGCTTGTTCATGGTGTCCGATTTTTTAACTAAAGGATGTACAATTTTGTATAAGATACACTTATCTTCAACAATTTCTAGAAATAAAAGGCAAAGAAACTACTGTTCTTTATACAGTATAAAATTCTGTGGAACACTAGAGAGACAACACGGTTCTCTTGACATTTTACAGCAAGCAACTTATTCACTTTTCAAGTCTTGTATCATTGCATACAGAAGGTAGAAGGAGTGATGCACTACAGAGGAGAACTTAGAAACATTTTCATAATCATGTAAGGATGGTATTAGGAAAGACCAAGCTCAGTGACAGATAAAGCTTGGAACTACAGCAAGGGCATTAAAAGAGCTTCAACTGCAACATTAGTAATGAAAATCTGAACAAAGACATTGTGGATTCTACTGAATGGAGTAGGTGATTCAGTGACAATGAACACAGACAAGACTGAAGTATTCAAAACATTCTTTGCCTTGATCTTTGCCAACAAGATGTCTTTGCCTTCATCTGTAAAGAAATGATTCCAAGAGAAGAACAAGCAGCAGTAAGTGAGAATCAAGTCCAGGATTGCTTGAGATGACTTAACCCATAGAGGTCCATGGGACCTGACAGCTCGTATGTAAAGGCATGTCCTTGCAAGGCTACCCTCCATCACATTTGAAAATTCATGGAAGCTGGGGGAGGACTCCAAAAACTGGAGAGAGGGAAATGTTCAAAAATCCGTCTTCAAAATGGCCAGAAGTAGACCAGAGAGCCAAAAGACCATCCATCCTGACCTTTGTACCTAGGAAAATTATAGAGTAAGTACTCTTAGAGAAAATTTATAGGCACGTGAAGGAGAAGAAGGTGTTTGGGAACAGTCAACATAACTTATTAAAAGATAAATCATATCTAACCAGCCTCATTGGCCCTGAAGATCAGAAGACTGGATTTGTGGATGAGAAGAGACCCATAGATATAATATATAGGGTAAATTTTTGGACATGGTCTGCCACAAAATTCTCTGTCCAAATGGAGACATTACAGTCTGTATGGATAGATAAATACGGATGGGTGAAAAATAGATGGAATGACCAAACTTTATAGTTAGTGGGGTTTATTTAACCTTCAGGCTGATAAGTGGAGTACCACAGGGATCTTTTTTGGGGGGGAATATGACTTGATTAACCTCTTTATTAATGACTTGGTAGAAGAAATGATATACACTCTCGGTCAAGTTTGCAGCTGACACCAAACTGAGATGACCTTGCTTACTTGAGGCAGAGGGACTTAAACTGGATGAATGAGGAGCAGGGATCTTGTGAAATCAGTAAGGTCAAATATAAATTCGTTTATCCAATAAGGAAGAACTCTTTGCAAAGATACAGGCTGGGTACTGAATGTGGGGAGCAGCTCTGCAGGAAAGGCTCTGGAGGTCTTGGCAAACAGAAGTGAGGATAAGCCAGCAGCACCCTTTTAGCAGAGAAAGACAGTAGTAACCTGGACTGTATGAGCAGGAACAAAAAGAAATAGTCCCACAAGAGCTGGATCCTTCCTCAGGGTCAAGGTCAGGGTACCAGGATGCAAGCCAGTGACTCAGGATCACACAGTCATCTTGATGAGGGTTACCAGGGTCAGAAACTACCCAGTGATGGCTGGGCAAGTTCATCACAACTAGAAAATTCCAGGGTCAAGCCAAGACATCAGCCTACAAGTTGAGATCTGAATCAGCAGGGTCAATAGGAGTCCATGTGTGAGGTGAAACTTGGCCTCCTACCTGTCTCACTGAAAACAGTGAAAATTCTTTCCCTGTGAGAAAAATGGACAAGACAGCCCAGAGAGATTCTGAAATTTCTTTCCATCCTGAAAGGTTTTCAAGACCCATCAGGATAAAGGCCTGAGATGCCTGGTCTGATCTTTAAGCTAACCTCTGAGCAGGAGGTTGGACTACATTTAATTTTGTTTGTTTTTTTCCAACATCTTATATTTCTATTAAGATTTTTGAATGCCTTACTGAAGATGAAAATACAACTTTTTTTTTTTTTTCTTTTTTAAGAGAGGATATTTACAAGAGGTACTAAAACCTAAATATAACAGAATCAAGTTTGTCATTCTCATGCGATATACCATATAAAATACTGAATGATTTTAAAAGCCTCAATAAGCCAGGATGACAAAATCATAGTCAGAAGCAAAGAAACAGTATCTCAGAAAGAGTTTGAAGATTAATTTGAAGTGGACTTACAAGTTTTCTTTGTACTGTTCTGTCAGATCCAGAGCTGATCTGACTCAGTTTAAGGTCTTTCATATCTTATTCATTATTTGCCTGCAAAAGGAATGTTTTAACAACACCATCATGACAGTTGAATAGCTCCATGGTTTTGCACTGATATTTTTCTACTGTTTACTGTTATCTGCAAAGATTTGGATGCCTGCTGTGACTCCTTTCTGATATATTTTCTCCATGTTGAAATACTTTACCAAACAAAGTCTATAACAATGTGTTTGGGGTTTTTTTTGTTTTTTTTTTTTGTTTTTTTTCCTTTAAGGCAGGCAAAACTATTCACGATTCATTCAATGTTCTAATTACTTCTTAGACTGGTACAGATTCTACTTTTGTAATTTGACTATAAACTTCTTAAAGCAGAAAAAAACCTGGTAAATTAGTGTTAGAAGTCAGAGTTCTCTTTTAAAGGCCAAATTTTTATTTTCAGACATATATAGAATGAAAAATATTCATGCACCTTCATTATTTTGTACAGGCAGACAAGTGAATTTCTAGAGACTGCAGAAGTCAAAGAGGCATCTCTAATCAGAGCAAATATATTGAGGCAACTTTCCAATTTTGGAGTGAGCAATAGGAACTCCTGCACTTCTGGAGCTTTCTAATAGGCAAAATAAATGCATCTGCTGTAAAGTCCCCTAAGAAAGAGAGGGCTGTCTTTTGTCATGAGGGAGCTATGGGCAACTTTGTGGACTTGCACCCTGCTTATCTTTCTAAGAAATTTCCTTATGTGGTCATTTGAAAGAAACAAACTACAGATTCTCATATGTTATATTAATAGTGTGATCTATGTACGAATTTCAAATGTATTCATGACCAAATACTTACTGTTTGAACTTGTAGAAGACTGAGAAAAAAGTGATTAGGATGCACCACAAATGTAGTGATTAAGTATATGAAGATCAGCTAATAAAAGTATGACATGCACAGTACTTAGACCTACATTTGGATTTCCACTCATACAGATATGGAAACTGGATATTTTGATTTCACATAAATATGTTTGTTGATTATTAAGTGTGCTTAGGAGCAATCATAGGATAAACTTAATGCAAATTACAAGGGTAAAATATTTTCATTCTTACTGTGTTAGACCCTGAGTTATTATCAGATGCATTTTGTTGTTTACAGAAAAGCAACGTAGATTTCTAAGAATTGTCAGATGAATCCTTATATTACAGATCAAGTTTTTAGCAGATTATCTTGTAAGAAGAATTAGTAAACATGCTACTGACTCCCAAATAGTTTTAATTTTAGTGCTTTTAATTTAGATGTGTACAAAGGAGACATTTTTTAGAAAACAGATACTTTTTTCCCTTGAAGGTTAGGTTCAGTATGGCTACACTGAACGTTCAAATCCACTACCTGCTTTTAACAATTTTGTTTTGATACCTTTATATTCTAAAATTCTCTACCTAACTTTTGAGGAATTCTTACACTTAGATCATTCATATTTATGCATCCATCAGGGTCCTGTATATATGAGATCTGATAAATGGGACTGTTTTCACTTCTAATCAGTACTATGCAAACAGTAAAAAGGCATTCAATTCCTAGTATAAATTTTTATTAGAATGGAGATTAGAACAAACTGACTTTGAGGAAAATGGATGAATGATACTAAAATTAATGACTTGAAAATACCCCTACATAAATATCTTTATTGTAGGAATCCTTTCCTACTACTCTGCTTGTTTGTTGTTTTGTTTTCTGCTGCTTTGAATGACTTCCCAGATTGCAGGAACATCATTCTATCTTCCCATTGTCCATAAAAATAGGACAATGTTGTCTTTGATGTGTTGCTATTTTCTTACATCTACTTAATACACAAATACATCAGTCAATATTTATCCCATAGGCTACCCCCTTGCTGTGAATCTCAGACTGCTTTTTCTCAATATACTCAATCTAATTTAGCTATTAGTTCTCTCTATGGGGGATTCTTTTGCTTCTTTTCTTTCTTCCTATTCAAGTACATTGTCCCTTTTTTCCTTTGAATTGACTTTAGAGCTTGCCTGGCATCCACTTTGGTTTAGTTCTTGGTTTCTAAAGCAGATGCAGAAGGGCTGGGATCATGCAGCTGGGAAAAGACTACATTTTTTGGCAACTTGAAGCTGGATTTCAATGTGAAATGCCTTCTTTATCATCCCTACACTGCACACCAGAATTTTCTCACAATGAGAAATTTTGATTGCTTTTAGGAAGACATCACCTCCCTAACTCTGCTCAAGTGATTGCACCTTATCCTGAGCAGAGCAGCCAGGACAGAGCTAAAAACCAGTGTCCACTCTACTGTTCACTTAGGTGTCATCTACTGGCCCTGAAAGTTTTTTTCATATTTGCCTTAATCTGGATTAAGAGAATGATTGAAATGGATACCAGATTATACCCTGAATTGGAAACATTACATTTTGGGAGGCGGGTATTTTTCTTATGATACACCTCAGTAACTGTAAGAGAAACAGTAGTCACAAATGTCCCAGGATAAAAAAGAATTTCTTAAACATCTTTCACATACCTCACTAAGCCCTTTATCGCTGCAGAAGGGCTGTAGCTGTCACATCCCTATACTGTTTCTTATGGTGCATAAAGGCAGGTTACATTAATGAGTATCAGATAGCTGCAAAAAATCTCAGTAGTGTTTATGCGTTCCCAATTAACTGAACTCTTTTCTTCCCTGCCTTCTGCCCTTATTTCCCCGGGGATAAAGGTTCATTTGGAAACTGATGGGACATACTGAGACCGAATGCTCCTTTTTTCTCAGATGCAGATAATAACTTCCCCTTTGTTTTTGTTGTTGTTTTGGTTTTGGGGGGGTTTTGTTTGTTTGTTTGTTTGTTTTTTGTCTACGGAGTCTGACTCTTTCCTTACTTACGAAAGAAAATATTAAAAAAAACCCAAAACCTTCAATTTTCAAAGTTTAATCCATGGGGGCAGAGATGTTGGAAGAAACAAGCAATTACCTTTACAAAAACATTGTCTTTTCAAGAGTTAACACAGATACACGCTTAACTATTATAACATATTATTCTTAATTATTATTTAATTTTCATCTTATATGGGGTTTTTTTTCTGTCATTTTGTTCTTATTACCTTTCAGCTTCATACAGAAGTAAGTCCAATAGGAACTGAAAGTAACATAGCAAAAATATGTTCTTTCAAGATGAGGGAGGGTTCTGAGAAGACGAACAAGTACAAACATGTTTTAATTAAGTAGAAGAGCCACAACAGGAACAAATAGGAATTTCAGACATTCTGAGAACTTGCCTGTGTCAAAGAAGGGTGCTTGGTTTTCGAATTTTAAGAAAGAGTGATAGCTGTTATATAGGATTTTGGAATTATTTTATGACAGCTCTATAGCAAGAATTTATTTTTCAATTTTATTCTGATATTTTCTGAGAAAAATAACATGAACCACAAGACACAGTTGGTCAACTTCTTCACTCATCTGTCAGTCAAGAGAAGCACCACAACATTCTGTCTTCTCATAGATGGAATAAAAATGACAGCGATATCCCCTTTCTTGATCCTTTATCTGGGAGATGAAACATAGTGCTGCTTGTCTGTAGTCAGATGAGAAAAACTAGTGATAAACAGATGGCATGACATGGACATTTGCCATATATTTAGAGAAAAAGGTGCTTTATGTAAGTCACATAAATATGTGCTTAAAATCTATGCTACTATGAACCTAAATTACAGTTTGGGAAGTGGTTGCTCTTTTGAAACCAATGAGGTGTTTGAATTTAGGCAAATCATTTCCTATGACACAAATCTTGACAGTCCTGTAAGCAGTCTTTGATTCAACTTTCTATTGATTTCTGCCATGAAGCAATGCTTTCCTTGAGTGATTCGCAGTGCAGGACTAAACCTTAATATTTACTGCATTCCTATGAGAGCACACAGAGCTGTAATACCTAATCAATATTCATATTGGCTCTCACTCTGGGTGTATGCCCTCCATTAGCAACAGCAACTGAACTTGAATTTACTTGATTTGGATTCTTCTTAAAAGCTCTGACCTAGCTGGAGAAAGATGATGCAAATAATGTTAAATTTGATTTGGAAGATATTTTTCTGATTAAAACTTGGGAAGCCTGTGGAAATTGATAGTAATTACTGAGACCATAAAAGCACTTTAATTTTAAAGAACAGCTTTTTATCATACTAAATTTGTAATCCTTTCTCTCCTTCCTTCCCACAGATATTTTTAGCAGGTACGGCAAAAGTTTGTAGTTAATCATCATCAGAAGGATAATACCTAAATTTATAAATAAATCTTTTGGGAAGGAGTGAATAATTTTTATCTACCCAGTACTTATGAATTATTCTGTAAATTCAGTGTAATTAAATGAAACAATAAATTTCATATGTTTTATTAATCCAAAGCTATAGACAGATTGAATCTTACTGTTTACAGTGAGTTAGACATAATAAATTCTGTGTATCTGTAAGTTGTAAATTATTAGGCTCTGAGGCAATTTTGTGCATTTTCTTAAAATGAACTTTTATGTTACCTGACAACATTGTAACCTTGATTCTAAAGGGCATGTCCTACTTACATGTTTACTCTGCAGAGTGTTCATAGTCAGAAAAGGCCTTAACATCTGGAAATATATCATAAAAATGCTCTGTTAATCTTCTTTGAGCAAGTTCAGGGTGCCAAGGAAGAAGAGATGAGAATGTGGCACAGAAATGTTGCTAATACAGCTATCTGTATTTTCCAGCTCTTCAACAGACTTAATTTTTAACTTAGTGAAGTGGCTTAGTGACTACAAATTGTGAAAGATGAAGTTCATCCCCTGTCACTGGCAATAGTAAAATCATCTCAATATCAGCATCTATGGGAAGTATTGCCATTAGATGAGCAGAAAGGTCTCTTTTGGATCTATAGTCTGTGAAATTAAAGACAATAGAAGTTTTACAATGTAGAAATTCAGGAATTTGTAGAAGTTGTTTTGCTGAAGTCAGTATATTGGTTGACACAAAGTCTTTCTAACAGAGTTCAGCAGTACTTGAAGAAAGCTGTTTTTTTGGTTGTGGGGCCGAAATGACAGACTATCCAATACAGGCAGTAGTTTTATGCTTAAAGTTCTGAGTTGTTTTAAATTCCTCCTAGTCTCTGTTAGTTTCCTTTGGCATTGACAGGAAGCATGCAGGAACCAGCTGATTTCATTATACACAAGCTATTCCCCTGCCTGAAAGGTAGTTGTAGGGACATAAATGCTCCATTTGTTAAGCAGATACATCTGTAATTTCATTAAGCTAACTTAATGGGAGGAGAGGAAAAGAAAAATACCATAACATTTAACATCTCTCAAATATTTCAGCATCTATTATTATTTCCATGTTTTGCCTGAAATTAAAAAAAAAAAAAAAAAAAAAAAAAAAAGAAAAAAAAAGGAAACCTCCCAAAAAAGGTGGGAGTGACATGGATGGAGATCTATGAATTGTAAATGGATTCTTCTTATGCACGCTCTGCCAGTCATTCTCTTTAGTGCTGGCACTTTGAAAGACACCACAAATCCTAGTTCCTAGGTGCCTGGCATCCTAGCGATGTCAGATAAAAAAAATATACTAGATCCATAGGTAGGTGGAACCTTTCAAACAGGGAGGCACACTGCAATTATATCTTTTTGTATTATCTATTCTTGTGTATGTGAATAATCTAATCTAGCAACCTCTTTAGATTTGTCAAGTTTTAATTAAGGTGTCCTGAATATCTAACACACTTTATACATATAATGTACTATATAATAAGGTGTCCTGTCCTGTATCTTCTATTTTTGAGTGAGCACCTGCAACACTTTTTATCTTTCAAAGATCTAAAAAATTTCCCTTTATGGTTAACTTTTCCTCAATACAGAGAAAGGAAAGAATGAGCTCTTCACAGTCAAAAGAGAAAAAAGCTCAGTTATTTTCCCTATTTCATTATTTCTCTGTTAGTTCAATTTCAAAGTTAATAGGTAAAATATAGCAATACTTTATTTACTGAGTTTGGTGAAAGTGAAATTTAAATATTATTGCAGTTTTAAACAGAAGTATATTTGAACTCAAGTAGAAAGGTTGCTGGGTGAAAAGGCTACCCTTTTTTTGAGAACTGGAATTCAATTTAATCATTGATGGCACATCTGGCTAAACAAAACACAAAACTCAGCTACCTAGGCTGCACTTACCCTCATGCAGGCAATTTTTTTTTTTAATACATAGCTTTATTTCTGAAAAAACAAAACAAAACAAAACAGCAAAGCAAACCAAACCAGAAACAAAACAAACAAACAACAAAAAACAAAACCCAAACCAACAAACCAAGACAACTAAACAAACATCCAAACAATCAAACAAATTGGAAAGGTATATAAAACAAAACTCAATCTTCACTTTTGATACAAATTTGGATTTTTAAGCTATAGCTGGAAGAGGCAATTTCTATATTATGGCATTACAGAGAAAGAGAGATAAGGCAGGTTCTTAAGACTCCTAATACTCACTGAGTCAACAAATACTAACCTAACTCAAAAACTATAAAGGATTTTACCTACTGGAGCTTTTTTCACTGCTAATAATTTAATTTATACTTCAAAGCCTATCACAAATGAAAAAAAAAAAAAAACAAAAAACAACCGCAATCCACTGTTATTGTCCTACAGTGATTGTGAGAGAAAGAAAATAATGCCTATCATTAGTAAATGGTCTGAGAATGATGCCTGGTTATGAAAGTAGATTCCTTGTGTCTCTTATGAAGAGGAGGGTCCTACTTCAGTGGCAGCTGAGATGTTTTTGATTTCTGATGAAATTTTTCCTCATTGACTGTACTAATATTATGCCTGAGGGAATCAGTGCTTGTTAGTTTCTTACAATTTTCAGACCAACACCAACTGGTTTTGGTTTGGTTTGGTTTGGTTTGGTTTTTTCGATTGTGTAATTGAATACCTATATAGTTGAAAGTGATAACAGCAAAAAACCTGAAGATGGCCTGAGCTGTAAGAACAGTTGCATTCCTTATGTATTGATATGTAAATGTAGTTTCAAACCTAAATTTAAAAACATAAATCTCTTGCTTTATCTGAGTCTTTGTTGCTCCTTTCTACTTTGTGCGTAATTTCATTACTTTATGTTAATTTGTTAAATTGGGTTATTGCAATATAGCTATCATCATCCCCCTATTCCTCATTCTCAGAAGTGCCTATGATGTCTTCATTATTGTCTTATTGCTGTATTATGTCAGTGTCTTAGTTTTGGGGGGGAAAACCCAAAATGTTTACCTACAAATGGAGGAGGGGATTCTTCCACAATAGTCACGTCACTCTTTATCAAATTAAAGAAAAAGAACTTTAATCAGAAAATGGATATAAGAAAGATAACTTCTTAACTGCTATATATATATATATATATATATATATATATATATATATGTATAGGTATAGATATATATATATTGGTATAGATATATATATATTGGTATAGATATAACTGTAAACAGACCAGAGCAAACTGCTTCCCCAACACCACAAGGGGGAAAAAAAAAAAAAGAAAAAGAAAAAAAAGAAAAAAAAAAAGGAGAACAACCTCCAAACCAGTAGATTTCCTCCTGGAGAAAAGTTATACTCATGGGCAGTGTTCTGTGTCACACCCCGGCTGGTTGCAGAGTGAACTCCCATCCCTCTCCAGCATGACAGATGAGCGGTGAGCACTCAGATGAATTCTGTCTCTCCCTCTTTGTCCCTTGTCCCAAACGAAGAAGGAAAGCTGGAAGCAGAGAGCCGCAGCGTGTCCCGGGAAGCCTCTGTGCCTTCTCTCTCCCGAGTCGCGGCTGCGGTCGGGACAGGCAGGCCACGACACTACAGGAGGTGGTGAGACGGGAGCAGTGACCAGGGCCCCAGTCTGAACGAGGAGAACAGCCGTGGCAAGGAAAAAAGAACCAGCTCACCAAAAACCAGCAGCAGCAGCAGTCAGGCGCAGGAGAAAAACGGCTTCCCTTCTCCAGCAGCGCACACACACCGCTCTTGTGTTCAGCCGAGCTAAAAAATGGAATGTCCCAAAAAACAAAAGAGACAGTCTGCCCCCTACCCAGACGATTGGTAGCAGTTAACCACTTCTTTTGTTAACTAATGGCATGGGCAGTTAGTGGCAGAGAGAGAATTTACATTATAATTCCAAACCAAAATAGTCAGGTATGTCAGGATTTGATTCAAGTGTTGAATTCACAGCTAGATAACCAGCCACTGAGTCATAGGCCATAGCTGTCATTTTCCATGGGCACAGAAAATATTGGCTATCACCCAGCAGAAAATTCTGGTAGGCTTTCACACTTATATTTTCTTGCTCTGTTTGCTGACATAAATGTCTTCTTTGTCCAGACGTTTCAGTCTGGAGTTTTGTTTAGTTATTATTATTTAGTCAACTTTACTTTTCCTCCTCTAACCTGCTTAAAAATTTCTCCTAACCACGACCTATTCATATGGCTTGTTGCCTCCTCTTCTATTTACTTCTAGTTTCTCACTTACACATTTATTTTCATAAAGACTTAAACTTATTAAAAATAATACTGAAAACATAACTTTTCTCATCTTCTTTATCTGTCATTTCTTTGTTTGATTCTTTTACCCCCTTTTTTCCTATGCATATTTGTATATCTGTTATTCTTAATTAGTATTTTCATTAAATTTGAAAGGGTAAAATATAGACCCTCAGTATTCTATTATCTGTCATTAATCTCCATAATATACAGTTTATATATTGTGGATAATTTTAACAGTGCTTGAACTCACAGTGCTACCTTCAACTCACTTTTCTGGTCTAGGATGTCAGGATACACTACAGTCAGACAAACAAACAAAAAACAAAACCAAAAACAAACAAAAAGCGAAACCAAACCCAAACAAACAAAACCCCCCTATTGGGACTTGTCATTTGAATTTCATATTCCTTCTCAAAGACCTCTCTAAAACTTTTTCCCATGCATCCCTTCTCACTTCATTTTCATGAAAGTAGCTTCACAGGTGTGGACCCTAGTGCTTACCTCTCTACTTCTGGGTTATGTTCTCTACTTTTCCCCTCCAGAGTCTCTTTCCTGAAGGTACTTGTTTCTGAGTCCTTTAAACTGTACATTATTTAAATTTACTTTTGTAGTTAGAGTTAATCTTAAACTGTCTATTTACACTTGAATAGGTTATAGCTATAGTGTATTTCTGGTTTTTAGCAAGTATTTGCATGCAAACAGAAATAATCCTCAAGCACATCTCATCATACAGCTGACCACCAAATTAAACAACAAATCACAACTGGATATGAAGTGAACCAAGATATCTTCATTTCTGTAATTAGTGGTGGGAGAAGTGTGTAAGTTTAAGTATCATTACTGCAACCTGAGAAGAGCTGTTGTTTCAGAATAAAATACACTTTATTCTGTCTAGACACACTTTAAACAATAAATGCAATATATTTCTGTCATCTCTCCACGTATTTCTCTCTGAACCACACAATTCTACATATGTCAGCCCATGTCAATTGTTCTTTCCATTTATCATCCCCCTTGTCATATGCTAAATTTTCTCCATCCTACCTAACTGGCACTAGATATACAAAATAGATTTTTTGGATCTGCTATCAAAGTATTCCATACAGCAAAGGCAATTTCTACCTCCATAGAATAACACAGAATAAAATAGAATGGCTCCAAACTTGTACCATTATTTGTCACAGAGAATTTTATGTCTCGGTAACAGTAGATGGTTCTTCACTTAAAGATAACCCTGTAAGCATATATCTAGAGAAAATGATTCTGTGTGATGTAGCAAGCTTATTAGCTGTGTTACTACTGCAAGAACAGAACTTCATGTGTGCTTTTTCACTCTAACTGTAGTGAAGATGTATGTCCTACACTACCAGATTTGTACTGGAAGAGTAGAAGGTTATTATGAGCAACTAACACTTCTACATTATTTTCCTAGAATCACATCTGATTTTTCCAAATTTATAGGCCATTTTCTAGATTTTTTTCTTTCACTCTACCATTCAGTTGCGTGTCGTCACAAGTGTGGACATTTGCAAACATGGCTGAAAAGTCTGTTTTAAACTGTCACTTTTGAATTTACTTTATTTAATGTCTTTCAAAAGAACAATGCCAAAATGAGCTCAAATTTCAAAACATGCACTTTTCCAGCAGGAAAATCAAATAATAATATCAACAACATATCAAAATAGTTTCAGGGAACAGATAATAGCAAAGCTGCAAACAAGAGTACACTGGTGACAATATTCAGTCTGTTCTTTACAAAAATAAAGTAACTTTAAATAAAAAACACTGTTAGCTCAAATAATAGTATTTTATTTTTTCTCCAGAAATAAGCATTGTTACACAATACATACTAGGCAGAGATCAAAGCAACTCTGAAACATTAAAAAAAAAAAAAATACATGCTACACATACACTTTTAGAAACAATGGTTTACAATAACTGATATTTTTTTAACTGACCCAATATTATATGGTACTTTACTTACTTTTCTATCTGTCACTGAATTGAGTGACTGTGTCTGATATGTGACATCACACTTAGCAAACTTGGCATTGCAACATTTCTTTTAATACCATAATGCCAACTATTAATTGTTCTTTCAAAAATATCCTATAATTAAACTTCTTAAACACTGTGATGAACACTAAGATGTCAGGACCCCATTTGTCTTGAGGAAGAATTTGCCCACCATTTCTGTAAACTGATCAGGTGACAAGCAAGAGAAAAATAGGTTTTCTCAAAATGCTATGTTGCTTTAAAAAAATAAAACAAAAATTTAAGAAAAATCAGAATCAATGGATGAGAAATTATAATATATATTTTATTTTTAGGAAATCTCCTTTTCTGCTATGCCTTTTTAAAATAGTTGCTTCCTGCTCTTGGGCTCTTGATCAAAAAAATTTTAGGATATTTTGGGTTGCAGCAAAATTCCCCTGAAGCATAGAATCTTGTGTCCATTATCCCAGGGTGCATTTGATTTTTCTTCTCTATTTCTATAGAAATTTGTCCTGGTCTCTACACGTGCTGTCATTTTCCAAGCAACCATTTCATATTATATTTAAATTAGGCTCTTAAAACTACACTGACATTATTTTAAAAAGATATTTGAGAGGTTCCTAATTCACATTAAAAAAAGGAGTTAAGCTCTGGGATATCTTTGAAAGCAGGGCCATTTAAATAATTTGGATGCAGATTGTTGGGATTCAAGATAAATTTGGAAAATGAAGCATATATCACATGACTATCACATTGCTTGGCATAGCAAAGCCCCAAAATCAGAGATCAGTTTAAACCAAAGTTAAATAGCAGGGGATAAACATTGATGCTCAAGTATCTAAAGCAGTGCAACTTGAGGCTCACATTCCAGATTTCGCTCAGACTAGCTGATTTGAAAAAGGGGGAAAGGTCATACAAATTCCACATAGTTAATGAGGAAACTTTTAGGTTTGGAATACCTAAGTTAACAAGGACTCAGCAAGCAATCTGTAAAACAACAAATTGATGATTCTATTTTACTTAGAAAAAGGGAATTAAAACTATAATAAAGAACAAGGCAACAGTGGAAAACTGGATAAATAAAGTGTACTGAGAGAATTCAGTATGGCAAAAGGAGTAAGATGTCCCTCATTCTTTTGATGTCTTTGATATTGTTGATAGACACTTTTATTTTGCAAGTTTGGTATACTTTAATTTGGAATTAAGTGAAGAGTAAAATAGCTAAATTTGAAGTGGTTTAATCTGTTATAGAAACCCATCCTGTAGGATTAGTGCTTGAGATCTTCCTTCTGAGAGTCTAGATATGATTCAATAGAATTTCTTGCTCCTTTCCATTTTCATTCTTGTTTTCTTTTCTGCTTTGAAGCAAATAAAATCTATGTAAAAGTAGAACAAGGGTTATCTTTATGTGTTGCCATGTCTGTGGATATAAATGAATGGTGATATCTAGTCTCAGGAGAATTGATAATATTTACATGGAACAACTGGATTATCTGTGGCTCAGTAGTACAACACGGGGAAGTTTTTATTTTGATCTAGTGAAGCTCTTAAACTTTAAACTAGTTCTAAACCTCTCAGTAGTCCAGTAGGATTTACCAGGAACATTTCAGAGTACAGTACTCATTATTAGAAAAGTCTTGTTTTTTCAGTGGTTTGGGTGCCCTTCTCTTCTACCTTCTCTATTTTCAAAGGTTTCACTTTTCTTTCTCCTCTCATTTCCCTTAGTCTTACCCAACATGCTTCCTCATGGCAAATAGGCAATTCTACATAGGTTGGTGAATTGTCTTCAAAAATACACATTCTGTACAAATAGCTGGGACTGCAAACTGGGAGTGCAAACTGGTTTTCCTCTTCTGTTATTTTTAAAATCAGAATAGCCACTTCCTTACTGCTAAAATTTACATTTGAATTGGATTTAGCATTTTATTTTAATTGATATATAATTCTGAAAATACATATTGAGCTAGTTGACAAAAATCTGTTGCAAATGTAATTATGCTTATTGTGCAGCACTGAATAAAAATCACAGTATTGTGGTAAATCTGTTTTATATATTTTCTATTTCTTTCTGTTAGTAGTATGAGATATTTCATTTTATGATGAACTGTGTAACTGTTACCACACAAAATCTCTGTATAAGGAAAAGTTCAAAAGTTTTTATAAAAACTATGAAGTATTATAAAGAAGGTTGCATTTTGCTCAGCATAAAAAGAAATTCAGTAATCTCTGCACAAAACCCAATATAATTTTCTAGCTGGACATCTTTGACAAAGTATCAGCATCCAAAATGGGCATGCTACAGTCTGCACAGTTCTAATTATCTTTTAGATGGCCTTGCCTGCTATTGATTGCTGAGCATATTTCTCAGAAGACAATAGTGATTTAAAAGGATAATTCCTGATTTGGTCTGTGAAATATTTGTCTTCACACTTATTACCCTACTTCTTATAATTAAATGACATGATGTTAGATTTGCATGCAAACGTACATCAATAGAAAGCATAAAATAGGCATTTACAGGAAATGACTCTATATTCACGGCTCTGATATGGAGCCTCAAGGGACAGAGGAGCCTGATGAACCCTCTTTAGTGCAGTCAGTGCAGATCTGGGATATGGCCTGGCAAAACTTTGTACTTTTGAGGGTTTGTTGGGCTTTTTCTGTTTTTAATTTTATTTCATGCTTATATCATGGAATGCCAAATGAAGAGAGCTCTTTTGCCCATCTTGATTGACGACTTTCAAAGAGAACACAATTAGAGGCTTAGTTTTACTGAAGAGCTAATGACAGCAGGATAGTTGAAGGGCCTCTGCTGGTTTTTTTTCTCCTAGATTCCAAGTACAAGCCAGGTGTAGAAGCTTTAGGATAGTAGCTAAGTAACAAACATCATGTCTGAACAACATTTGTCAGGGGGTTAGCAAGATTTTGGGCAGAGCTACTCTGTTCTCTTATACTGTTATTGAAGTAATAATTTGACCCTTTTGCTACTATCTGTATATCTAGGGTTTTGTTGGAATTCTATTTGGTATTTGGCTTAAAAAGCAAGCTGTGTGCTGAACTGCATATGTTAATTAGGTGATGTGA
>JAWWEV010000043.1:16256298-16332157 GCA_035583235.1 Hafferia zeledoni
GGAATACAATATTATTGGCTAAAAGAAGTCAGCTGTTAGCTAGCTCAGCCCAGCTCAAATCACCTGACAATTTTTTTCAGGCCTAGTCTGAACTCCAAAACCTGGACCTAGGCCCACTTGGCTAAAACCATAACATAAACTTACAGTATGTCATTCTGCTTAAGAGTTCCTAAATATTTATGTTATTTGGGAACAGTCTGCTGTGAAATCATATAGGTAAACACATAACATAAATTAGAAAGTGTTGTGGGATCTTCATCTGGGGTCTCTGTCCCCTTGTTTTGTTGCTTTATTTAAGCTCAGTCCTTCTGTGAGTTCTGTTTCTCTACCCAGCTGTTTCTCTGCCCATCACTGCTCCCGCTGCTCCTGACCCAGTATCACTGACTTGGTTTCCTGGCCTGGTCTCAGACTTACACTCTGACGATGGACCTGGCTGTCATTCTCATGAATGTTAGTTGACTTGCTGGTCCCTGACCCTTCTCTTTGTAAACATCTTTCTTCAGAAGCCGTTTTCAAGATTTGCAAAGCCATTGTAAACAGAATAATATTCTGCACATAACAGAGAATTCATGATGCACTGGGATTGCCTCCTTTAGTGAATCTTGGCTAGATTTTTGAGCATTCAAGTACTCCTTTTTCAATTGTATACAGAAAAAATCCCATCAAAATGGCCATATATCAAAAGGGTCAATATCTCCAAACATTCAGATGTCTAATACAATTAGTCAGGCTTTTGAAAGGTGTAGGTAAAATGATATCAAGCACTGTCCCAGCATATAACTGCAAAGTACTAGGAGAAATCTGAAATTCAGATCTTTTATTTAAGTGTCAATTAATGTATAATGCCCGGTTTGCTTGAGTTAGCAGCAAATATTGTCTGCCTGGCACTACAATCCTATTGCCCTTTTCAATCTAAAGCACTACTTGATGGAAGAAAGTATACCTGGCACTTGATTACAAGGAAGAAGCAGCTGTTGTAACTGTGAATATTCTACATAAGGTACTAGAAGGTCATTGCTATTTGCTCTATTTTGTTAAAGGAAAAACCTGAAGCAGAAAATGACAAATAGTTTCCTCAAGGTTATCTGGTAGTTGCAGATCTACGAATAGGTTTAAGCCTTCTTAATCTTATAGAAGGTGAAGAAGACGAGATTATTTTTCTCATGGAATGTCTTGCACCTTCATTGGAACCATTTCTGAATTAAATGAGAAAATAAAGAGTATTTGTTAACAATTAAGCAGTAATCCCTCTCCCCCCCTCCCTGCCCCGCTAACCCAAATTTTTTTCATATTTCTGAATAGCCAATAATTAAGGTTTTCTGTAGTGCCCTCTCTGGCTTTTATTTCTGAAATCAAAAGAATTTTTTTTCTACAATGTTTACTATATTTACAATATTTTACCATTAAAAGTTGGCTTTAAGAGGACTGTATTGTAGTTGTGACATTTTTATAAAATGTGTCTACAGACAAGTACAGCCAAAATATCTTAAAGAGGCTTTTTTTTCACTTCTCTTGTTTTTAGAAGCTCAAGTTATAGTGAGTTAATATTCAACATTATACTTAATTTTAATCAGATTTTAATCTTATTTTAATCAGAAACTTTATTCATGATAATCTAAAGAAGAGAGTGCTTTAGAATGTGAAACAATTTTTACTGATGTCCTTTAGTACTTGAAAAAAAGGTATCTGTTTTGGAACTGCTGAAGAAAATACTTAAATCCGTTGTCAGAAAAGTGATATGTTTGGGGCTTTATATAAACAATTGGGCTTATTTTTCAATCTGAACTAAAATTATTTGTTTTCCTGTCTGATCCTATTTCTGCCTGTCCCATATTAACCATCTGTTCTGGTTTCCTTCACTCATCTAATCTCCTTTCTCATACGCTTTTTTTTTTTTTTTTCCTATCACAAGGTTTCACAAGGTTAAGCTTTTCTGTGCAGGAGTCAACTAAAACGTGAATTTATTTTCAGCTCTGTATCAAGGACCACAAAGTTTCCACTCTTACAGGCTTTGTATTTTCATAACATTCAAGTCCAGCATCATAAAAGAAGCTGTAAAGAGTGTAAATTTCAATCATTTGAAGGTGCTTGGCCGTATACTTTTAAAAGCCTGCTCAGGACTTTTGCAGGAGAATGCCCTATGAACTTGAGGTACTTTCAAGCAAAACTATGTGTATAGGTCCGACACCACAGAGAAATAGAAAACCTGATGTTTTTTGGAAGCATAACATGGGCATATGGGTTTATTAAATATTCATTAAATGTTTTGCATTTTGATAAAGATGCGTGAGTCACTGGACATGCACTGTAGTATTGCTGTTTGCATGATGATGCACATATTTGGGATTATTGTATAGAAATTCCAGGTGGTAAAAGAGGGGTTAAATACGTTGAAGGCTTAAATTACTAACTGAAGAATCTACCTGCAATCCTGAAAGCCACCGATGGAATCGTTTCTAGACTGCCTTCTTAAAAATGTGTCAAGCTCCTAATGTGATAGAACTTCCTAGGTTTGAATACACTGTGTACTGGAATCAGCTAACACAACTTTGGGTTTTTCATACGTATCTCTATATTCTTTAAGCAAAAAGTTTGCAAAGTCCTTCTTTCTTCAACCCTGTCTGCCCTTTCTGCTGGTAGGACACTTCTCATATCACTGAGCTCTCCAGGCTTCTCTGATCCCAGAGTTTCTGAGATAAATACTACATGAACACTAGTCTTGCAGACTCTTTTTATCAGTTCTCCCATTTGAGAGTATTATTATTTTTTCTCCAAAGTAATTAGTATATCTGTGAATGTGCCTTCAAAAAGCTGGAAGTAGGATTATCAGTAAACAATAATAATTGATCAGAAGTAAAATTATGAAAAACTCTCACTGAAAATATTGAAGGCAAATCTTACTGTAAGGGCTAGTGAAAGATAAAAAATGCACTTTGCGTACCAGCAAAGAATTAGGGAAAACTGTATTAGGCTGATGATATTAGTCAATAATTCTCTGATCCATCTCAATTTCAAATTGAAATTTGGTGTGCAAATAAAAAAAAAAAGACCCCAAAACCATGAAACAGCAAACAAGTAGCTTTGTAAAATAAACTAATTAATACTCCTTATTTCATTATGATTTCAAAAACAATGAAGTCCTTTGATTCCTTGCAAACAGCTGAACTTCAAGTCCTTGGAGAATTGACTCTGGAGAGGTTCTAATCACACTTGTACTGTATATCAGTGTTATGAATTAATTGAGCACTTAGTGGGAGATATAAAGTAGTAGTCATAGGATTTGTTGCTGGATGAATGTACAACTTCTGTAATGTTGCTGACAAAAATATGGCCAATTTTTCATGGTGGTTAGACATTGAAACAATGCAACTAGTCATTGAAAGGTGAAACAGAAAGATCTACTCAGAGTTTATGTGTTTTTCGTAATAGGGAAAAATGAAATAAACAGTCATTTTCTTATCAGTAGTCTATTTAGAATTGTTCACTTAATACAGACTTCAAAGGGCCCTGAGGAAAATCAGATCCCTTGTGATTATCTAGGTTTCATATCAAGCTTGACTAACTGAAATGGTTCTTCTGTAAGAGTTACAGATAAAATTTTCCTGGTCTCTTCATTAATATAGTGCTTTTACATGATGACATAAAAACAGTTAAATCCTTTACCTTCTCCACATCTATGTGAGACATGTGGTAGCTGTTTTCATTCACTTCAATTTTCTATTTTAACCATAGCATACAAGGTATTATGAAATGTTAAAATGAAAAAGTAATAGAACAGCACCATTCTATTTTCTGTTCTATTTAAAGCTCTTCTATACTTTTCATTAAGTCGAGCCCCTTATAGAAAGGAAAAAGATGTCACTCATGTTAAGGTTCTAAAATTATTTTCATTGATATCATATTCTTGCTTTGGATCTAATTAGCAACATGAATAAATACATACATTTCTATTGAGGCTGAGAAGCTAAAAAAGGATTCTCTGACAATTTCACCACAATAAAACATACATATTCATGAAGTGAGAAACGTTACATCACTGATGTGGATTATGCCATGGCAAATGTTCCTCAGAAATCATGGTGAGTTTTGCAACCGCAAAACTACAGAGACAGCTTTTAAGGATGTGAGATAAAGTATGATTTTGACTTGCTGGCTTTTCATATTTTTTTTTTCTCTTTTGAATGACTTATGCCTGTTTTACCAGTCTATTCGCAAAACCAGCTTTACTTGAGTCATAGAGAGAATTGCAAGTGTTCACAGAATAAGGCTTACATTAGTAAAATGCTTTTCTTTTCAATTGCTTGATGCGATGAAGTCACTCTTTCAGCCCATGCATAAGTGAGTCGACCAAATTAATCTCAGGTATAAGAGGGCATAAATCAAGTTAAGTCACTGGAATTGCACCAACTTTCATCAATGCTGAATTTCTTTCACTCTGTCAAGGAGTGAATAAGGCAGAATTAGTGTAAACAGTTTAACAACATTGATCCAGATAAGAGGAGTAACACGTCACTTTATTACATAGAATACTAGGAATGCTTGCAAAATTCTAGTTTACTGTCTTAAAATTTGTAGAAAAGCATACCTTTACCCATAGCTGTTAGTTTTAAAGGCACTGTTTGATCTGAAGATTAAAAAAGAAAAAAAAAAGAAAGAAAAAAAAAGAAAATAATGCCTTTACAATTTGTTTTCTTTATACTCAAAGACTTGGATTTTCAAAAATCAATTATATATCTTATGGGTTTATTCACAGGGATGTTTCATTTTTCCACTATATGTTGTTTGCTGTGATGTACACTGAAAGTGAAAGCATGTCTGTGCATGTATTATGCCAGTATGGGAAAGTTTGTCTCAGTATTTAGACAATTTGGGCCACAGTGGTGGAATTTTTTTAGACTAAAAGACTATCTGAATGTAAAATTATAGAAATAGTTTAATGAACTATTGGCCTTGAATATGGAATTGTGCTAGCCATAGCAAATCAAATATGATTTAGATGATATCAAAGTAAATTCTTCATGATTGAAAATATTTTTTCCTTAAGTTAGGGAAGGAATACTACTCAACTTGATAGATAGATAGATGATAGATAGATAGATAGATAGATAGATAGATAGATAGATAGATAGATAAAATCTTTTTTATCCCTATGTATCCAAACTTAAAACCAAGACAGGCTTCTGCTGCACTTTAAGATAGGAACAAATAGTGCCACAGAAACAATCTAAAAACTCTATACAGGGAGAGAAATTGTCTGTGCATGTTAATGTAAGAAGCATATATCAGCTCACTCTACAGTTTTTCCAGATATATTAATTTCCCAGATGACATTGTTAGATGTTTTCTATTACTTTCTGAGGGAAGTCAGTAGCTGAAAAATATATTTACAGTATTTGCATTGAAGATGTTTTCTTCATAATATTGTAAAGTAATTACTTCTTGTTTAAGCACGTCTTGACGCAGAAAGCTCTAGACATGATGCTGTGTATAAAGATAACTATTGCTTAGCATGAAATATACATTCATTCTATTAATGCAAAGTGGTAAGTAAAAGAGAAGTCTATCATAGTAGAGGGGAGGGCAATATTATCTAATGCACATGTCTACAGAGATAAAGTAATTGCATTGCATGCATTGAGAGTAAGCTTTCCCTTCCAATTAGGGAACTTTTCCATTACAGCATGTTGATTACAAGACCAGAAAGGCATTCATTTTACTAGCAATACTATATACTTGAACTCCAGAAATATTGGACTGACAGAAAGTTGGCACCATGGGGTTATATGCACAGCACTGATCATCAGGCACATCCAGGCAGAGGTTGCCACCCCTGCTGTTAGCAAAGTGCTACCTTTTTTTCTGCAAGTACACTGACAAAGCAGAAGGGGAAGAGGAATATATGTTAAGTCAGCTACAGACAGCTCAAAGATACACTGAATGAATGATTATAATACAGAGAAGTGAGGCTAATTTCTTCCCCAGAGGGAAAAGGGGGGCAAGACAGATGCTCCCCCGAGAGGTACAGTACACATCTGTGGGAGGCCCATGGGAAGTCTCACAAATTCTCCTGGACAAGGTACCTGAACCATAGGAATAGATCTGGTCATACAGATTCATAGCTGTGGCAAGACACCACAAGAGATATAGTTTGTATTCACAGACCTTTCTGTCTATAGTGTTTCCTCACTAAGAGTTTCAGGGAGCAGAGAGGTGCAGCTGAGAAGATGAGAGTGATGGAAGACAGTGTGTCCATGATATTTCAAAATGAGGTGGCTGATGAAGTTGCTTGCATCACAGTAATCTTCAGTGGCATTGCCTTACATCTATCATGATTATCGTTGTACTACAAAGCCATTTGTAACAGCCACTTACAACTCAGGGGTCTAGTGGGGCTGATTTCCATGATCCTTTTATGAATGTTGAAATAAGATATGGAACTGCAAGGGTTGTTCATCACTAAAGATATTAAAAATTACTATTTCTTTTACTGTAATTATGAGATCAATCCATTCATCAGTGCAAAAGAACCTGAAAAAGTAACATATACCAAAATATGGTTATCAAAGTCTTTTAAAAAAATGGTATTTGTGAGACTCCTCCTCAGTCTGCGTACAACCTTGAAAGCATTAAGCCTATGTTGCAGTTATGATTTCACAGTCCAGTCAGCCTCTGAGTAGATAGCCCAATAACTTCTGTCTCCTGTTCACTGTTTTGTTGCTTTTGTTTTCCAAAACCATAAATGAAAACATTTCGAGTCTATTTCTTCATTATCAGATCCTCTTTTTTAACATATTAGCTACCTGAAGTAAGCAGTACAAACTGTCTTGGTATTGGAATTTTATTGTAGATCTTGTAGTTTAGGTTCTTGTTGTATGAGTTTACTTTAATAATACAATTTCCTTTTTGAGATGGCATATCTGTATTGACTTAAAATGTGTAGATTCTTAGAATGAAAAATTACCAAGCAGCACTGATATATATGTATATGTATATGTATATGTATATGTATATGTATATGTATATCTATATCTATATCTATATGTATATCTATATCTATATCTATATCTATATCTATATCTATATCTAATCTATATCTATATCTATATGTGTATGCATATGTGTATGTATGCTACCCTAATACTGTGTGAGCAAATCAACAGTTCATTTATTTTAGAGCACAACCTCATTTATATTTGAACAGCTGCACACTGGTCAGAGGTAACCACTGAGGTTTCTTGAATGTGAAAAAAAGATTTATTAATTTCATCTCACTTTCTGCCACATTCTGAGCCAGTCATCTTTACTCACAGGGTGTCCATATACAGATATCTATATTGCAGGTGTTTATGTTGATCAGGTGTTTATATTACTGTTAAGATTACTATGTCATATTTATATTGAGAGGAATCTATACTATTTTTTGTTCTTCCTAATAGCTCATTTAATTTTAGTCTATTAACGTGAACTTCAAATGGTTATTAGCAAGTTCATCTCTACAAACAATCATTGTCACAATTCCTTCTCTGGACTACACACTGCTACCTTTTATTGCTATGATGTGAATGGAAATAAACACATACTCTCCTAAGTTTTTAGTACTTCCCAGTATTTTTTTTTTTTAAGGATTTGGTGGCAAAATAATACAATCAGTGTTTTTTCCAACAAGTAAACCTGCCAAGAACGAGTTGGGATACTGGGTTTTTAACAATCATTGATAATCCTGGGAAAGAACTGGTATGATTCAATGCATCCTCTGCTGTAAGCCATACCCAGCTGGATAGAATAGGAAGGCTTTAGGAAGGCTTGTTGTGGAGAAATAGGATTCAGATTGTAGACTTAGAGACTCTAAGAAAGCAATCTTAGAAGCAAAGAAAACAGCAGATTTGAGTAGAAATTTGTTAAGGTTTTATGAATTTCTTTGCTGGTAATATCTGAGCTCAGGAAGAAAATGAGCATAGATTCTGAATACCTCTGGAGCTGTGTTTTCAAAGCATATTAGGAAAATCCTCTTTGATGACAGATATTTTACAGAGTTCTATTTTCTTGCATATTTTTTTATCAATGTGAAATAGGGATAGACTTTGGAAAGAGAAAAACAAGGAGCAGATTCCCTGCATTAAGATTTTCTGTGCTATCCCTTGAATAACACCTGTAAGTCAAACACCTGCTATTCTGTCCTGTAAAAGAGTCAATTTCTGTCCAAGATGACTCCAGGCTAAGTCTTCTAATCAAAAGATAGTAGGTTAGTTGTACTGCACAGTTGGTCCACACTGAATACAGTACTCCAGAAGAGATCTTGTTTGAAGTATTATCAAAGATGTACCTCATTGTCCTGTGGCTTCTGTATCTTTATTTATGTAACTCACAATGGTACTTTCTTTTTTTAATTTTCTTTCAGAGATTGTTGACTCAGCTTGTGATTCTTTACAAACCTGATTGTTTTTTGTAAAATTGTTTTACAGACAACTCTTATCAATAATTAGTCCATGTAGTCAGTTATTACTGTTCATTTTCTCTAGTTGTACATGTTACTGTTAAATATATTTTTCCTCTGCTCTGAAGAGAATATTTTAGTACCAAAATTCTAAGCTTGTTTGCATTTTTTTGGCAGTGCCAACTAGATTAGCTCAGAAGCAATGAAAGAACATAATGTCTAGATTATACTTGTTATCAGGCAAGGCTAAGTATGTGACACAAACTTGTGCCTATGGGTCTGAAGTAAAGATTGGGGATATTTTTTCCAAGAGCATTTTTTTCCACAGAATCCCTTAATTGATACTAGGTTAATCTGTGGATTACTTTATCATTTTAGGAATGTACCTTGTTGCTGAGAAAGTAGAGAAGGATGCACTTGTAACCCCATGGCAAAAGTATATAAAAATGAAAGTCATGAATAATATGTAAAAATGGGGGGAAAAAAACCAAATTGATCACTAGGACATGGAGTCAAATGTCATATTGTGAAAATATGAAAATTCCATGTAATATAACAGTCACAAATCTTGTTTAATTTTTCTCTGTTGAATTTGAAACTTATTAGTATAATTTACATCATTATATTAGAATAGTTACCTATACTTTCCTGTCTTTATTCAGATTACATTGAAGTAAATTCACATAGAGAAAGCAGATGATCAGCTATATCACAGTTCTAGTATGAAAAATCATGGAAATGCAGGAGTTAGCAGTTAGCAACAAGAATTAAACTTTAAAAAATCTGATTCAAGAAATGTTTCCATGAACAACAGATAAATACTTAAGTACACTGCCTATTTGTGTCAGTAAACACAACATTTTACTAGGGAGCTTTCTTCCACTTTACAGGAGAAGCATCATCATCATCATCATCATCATCATCATCATCATCATCATCATCATCAAGACATCGTCATCACTACCATAATAACAATAATAAAAACATCAACAGTAATAACAATAATAGTGAACAACAATAAACAAGGAGGACAACAACAACAGCAACAACTCGTATTATTCAACAGATCATAATGGATAGGGAAGAGAATTTCATTTCTCATTTTACAGTCCTATGCTCTGTTTCCAAGGTTTTTGGCAATGTGGGTCACATTTAATATCCCCTTAGAACTCCAACAAATTATTACAGTGAAGCTAAACTGGTTTTCTGATACTCTCAAAAAAAAGCTTTACAACCATTAGTTACACTGCAAAATATTTTTTTCAATACCACTAACCCACTATCACAAAGTTGGAAATTTAGACAGGTAGATAAAGCTTTTGACTGAGTTCAACTTCCAAATCAATCATGGACCTCTATATGTCATTAGCTTCTCTGAGTCTTCTCTTCAGATTAGTGACCCTAACAACAAGCTGTATATCGCCTCTTGAAAAGCTCTAGAAATAAATGTATTTTATAAATAAATTTACTGAAACCTTGATTTATACTCTGGTAAATATAGAGTTAATTGTGATGTTACTGCTGTCTTTCAGAGTCAGATGGATCTTTCCATCAAAACATCTTTTATGAGCTGAGAAATTCCTTGGGTTAGTCAAGTCAAATTCTGCTTTCTCTGCTACTTGACAAAAGCAGCGTAACTCCATTCACATGGATTTTAATCAGATTCCTGGAGATAGTGGAAAGAAATTAAGCTCAGTTTATCACATGTTATAGGAGATTTTCATAACTTATATTCTGCATGTTGGGGTAAACATTTAGTTCTGCTCACAGTCAGAGTAAAATATTTACAGTAACGATTGCACAAAAATTATAGTATATTTCAGTGTATGATGATGATCACTCCCTTATTAATTCTGAAAGGTCTAGCTGGACACAAGAACAAAACTCCACCCACCTCCAAATAAATATACAGGAATGCAAAATCTGTGTCTGCCCAAAGTTTAAAATAAGGGTTTTTTTTCCATTGAAAATATTTATTTGTTATGATGGTAGCATGATCTTGAATCATAATAGTGCTAATTTTATTACACAAGAAATCTACTTTTACTTTTCTTTAATACGTAAATAAATAAACATAAATCACTAGATGTTGAAGCCTGCAGTGTTTCACTTCATTTCCAGTGCTGAGTTACAAGTTTCATTTTTATCATGGAATCAAAGGTGACTTATTTCTTTTGTTCTGACAACAGGCAAAGAATGGCTTAGATTATGAATATCAGTTGGGTGCTGACAAGTGAAATAAATTGTCTGATTTTAGAAACTGACTAAAAAAACCCCTAGAACTGATCTTGGAAGATGAAGATACATAAATAGAGACTTAAATAAATCTTTTTACTTGACTATTAAAACTACATTGTCTTTTCCTGATAGACACCTGTATGAAATCTGATTAAATAAAGGCTGTTAAAGTAATTAAGAGCATAGACATATATCTTAGGAAACTGCTTTTGTGTAACAAGAGTGGTGATGCAAACACTTTTCTTTAGGAACTTAAAGATTATATTTTAATGTGGATATAATTGAAGCCATTCTGAGGTTGCTCAGCCCTAAAAATAATATTTATGTTGACTGTTCCTCATTGGGCATAATAAGTTATGCAAGTTTTTTTGAATTGTTGTGAAGTTGTTGTGAAGAATCATATGGTTGGATTCCTATATGACATGAATTTTTAATGGAAATTTGAGATATAAAGGAGTACACATCCAGAACTGTCAAAGAAATAGATGGAATATCAGTTATGCATCACTTATGCAATGATCTTGAAGTTGAAGAAATGATTCTGGTAAAAAGCAGTTGATAAATAAATCAGTCTTAAGAGCAGAGACTTTATTTTTCTAGTTCCAGGTCTAGTAAAAAGGATGGTCCTTTTTCAAATGCACTGATAGATGATTATACTGCCCTGACTACAACAATATACAAATTACAGTAGGTGACTCAACAGTTAAACACAATACTAAGCCATGGACCCCTTGCAACTATTTCTACTTATTTCAACATATACTTGAAGGAGAAAACATATTATTTTGTGTACCTAGTTCCCAAGCAGGGAATGAAGACAAAATTACAGGTGTTGTCTGATTTTAATTTGGCATAGTCATGAGTAAGATGTCATATGAACCTTAAAGAAATGAGGTAATGTAAATGGATTTACAGTCAATAGATATCAAGTAAATTTCCCTTTCAAATGTGGTGTTCTTTGAGTATGTTCTATTCTTGTACTTCTTTTCCAACATTAATATATCTCTTTTCATTAATTTCAGTATTATTATTGTCATGTTTCTACCTGTAAAAAACTCTGGAGAAATCTCACATAAGTTTATTTATCTCAGATATTGCGGTTTTTAGAGATAAACTGTATGCTTTGAAAAAGCTCAAAAAGTTTTAGTGAACTTCAAGAAGTAGATGTCCATTAGGTTAAGGTAGACTCAACTTCTTTTGGTTAAGACAGAGTGTCATGGAATATTGACAGTTTTCTTCCTTTTCCTCTTCCTTTCTGCGTCTTTGTCTCCTACAACAGCTGTCTAGGCATGCTACTTCCGATAACCACCAAATCCTTTTTCCTTTGCCAAAGGTGTCTTGCCAAGGTAATGCTGGATAAAATGGTCTTTATATTTATTAGATATAATTTGTCCAAAGGAATTTCTGGGTCAGCTGGGATAATGACAATGTGATTGATGTCTACAAAAAAGGTCTTGATTCTAAGAGGGCTAAGACATGCTAATACTGCTTTATGGATGTAAGACTGGATTTATAAGACTGGATTTTATCCAGACAATCCAAAGCATGAGCAGGGAGAGCCAATTTGTCTGCAGAAATCTGGACAGACATGATCTCCAAATATAGAAGTGAAAACACCAGCATTATCACTGACCCTTCAGTCATTGTTAATAGACAAAACCTACCAATATAAGGATAAAAAAAAGCCTCCAAAATTACATTTCTATTAAATCCTCCAAGCTAATGGGGAAAAGGTAGGAAATTTTTTGTATCCTTTTTTTATTTAAATCATTAAAGGAGCTTTTTGCCTTCCTGTATGTAATAAACGTATTTTTTACATATATGTCTTCTTCTGAAGCTCTGTTGGGTTGATTTAAACTCAAAATACTTTATCAAGTGGACAAATAAGTTACTGCTTTAGAATATATACTAAAATTTAATTTTATAAGCAAAATTGAACTTTATCATTTCTAGTCTATTCTATTTACTTAGAGATGTGTGAAGCAATAACATTTAGTTTATGAGAATTTGGTAAAAGCACATGAAGCTTTCTAAAGGGGAGAGGAGGAGCAAAGGGATACAAAAGAGTAATTGACCCAGTTAGTACATCAGATTAGGTGCAATGCTACTAACTGCATCTCATAACAGTTTCACCTGTGCAGTCTTTAATACTGGTGAGACAAATAAAGAAAGAGAAAGAAATTATTTTCTCAAGCATAATATTGATTTTATAGGAATTTGTGATAAGAATTAGTTCTATATGAAACAAAGAATCATCTTCAAATATATACAAAGTTCACATCTTAGTAACAAAAAGTAACATGTTACTTAAAATATGATGTGAGAGGAGCTGATTGCTATATATATAGCAAGATATATATCTTGCAAATTATGTTCCCATAAAACTTAGAATAACACTGAATTATTCTCTCTGTGCAAAACAGGTTTTATTTTTCTTCTCTTCATAGCAGTTACATACCCTAGAAAGCAGAGGACTGGATTTTAAGTTTGTGCCAGGAAATGTCTGTGTTACCTTGGGATGTTGCTAAGACACCTAAAAGTAAGGAACCATATATATCAGATTGCAAACACAAAAGTGTCTTTCGTTTTCTATATAAATCTGTCACACAAGTGATTTCTTTGCTACATTTTTTTCTCTAGATAGTATGAAAGCAAAAAAATTCTGACTGTTGTTACGCAGTCTGTACTGGATGTTCATATTCAGGTTTTGGTAGCAGGAGTACTGAAGGGCAGACCTCTCTTCCAGCAGCCAGAGCTGTCCTGTGCTGGACATAGCTGACTTCAAAGAATCTGCCACAAGACACAGCTGAGCCCATCAGCCAAGCTGATGGTGTCCCTGTGAGAATTTATTTAGGAATGGTCAAAATGCTTCACAGTCAGTGAGGAATTATGGAAAACATGTCAGATATGCATGTCCATGAACACCAAAGCCAGAGAAGAAGGATGGTGAGGGGGTATTCCACACATCAGCACAAGGACTCCCTTGCAGTCTCTGGAGGACACCACAGTGTAACAGATGACCACACTAGAACCCTATGATGAAGCAGGTGGATATGCCCTGAAGTAACTGCAGCCGTGGAAGACCCATGTTTGAGCACAGGAAAAAATGAACAAGAAACAGTGAGGAACAGTTATGTACTAACTACAGCACCCCATATCCTCTGTGGCAGTTGATGAGGGAGTTGTCAAGAATAGTTGGTAATGAAGAAGCTGACCCTGGAAAAATGGGGGGATAGGGAGATATTTTAATTTTGTCTTTATTTGTCCATATTAAAATCTCTTTTAACTGACAGTAGATAGAATAAATTTTCTCAAAATTTTGTCTGTTTTGCTCAGAAAAGTAAGGGGTATTTGATCTCCTTGTGTTTGTCTCAACCCAGGAGCCTTTCCATTTCATTATTTCCTCCCATACTATTGAAGACAGAGAACGAGAGAACAGCTAGATGGGCATGCTGCAACCAGTTAAGGTCAACCCACCACACCTACAGAAGATTCTGTTGTATTTTACAGGTCCTTGCTATTTATTTCCTTCTAAGTTTTTAGTCCAAATATATGTCCTGTAATGATTTCCAGCATTCTGCTGAAACCTTCTGCAGATTCTCAGTAGTATTCACCTCATCAACTACAAATTTGAAGAGTGGGACAGTCAGTTACTTAGGTTTTACAACACTATTTTCATCAGGCTTTTAAATGCCATTCAATTGTTTAAAGAAGCTAAGTTATTAACCAGATTCTGAAAGGTGAGACAAAAGAACATGATAATTTACTGAAATAAGATAAAAGAAAACAATTTTATTTTGAAATTTTGATTAAAACACATTGATGTTTCACAGAATGACTTTAGGTAATAATAATGACAGCAAAAGTGTAACATTTGCTTATTTACAGTGGCGATAGGATTTTCTACTAATTTGCAGTCAATCTCTAAATCAGCACTACCTGATAATCCTGGACTGCTCTTGCTGACAGTGAAATTATAGTGCTTCAGTGAATTAAAACAGAAAACTTGCTTAACTAGGCTATATCTTTTTACAACAAAGATTATGCAAACAATGTACTTGCACTATATGAATATGCAACCATATCTGCACATAATGGCAAGTAACTGAGATGTTGCATAGAGGAGAAGCCCCAAATAATTCAAAGGCACTGATCTCCAATTCCCTGACATATAAATGTTAATGGCACAGAATTGGCTTAGATTCCCTGTAATAACACTCTCTTATATAGCAGGTCTCACATTTTTGTTATTATTAATAGCAATATTGACAAAACAAGGCCTACTCTTGATTGCAAGCTCTTGTGAAAAATGATATTGCTACAATACCTCATTCTGGAATCCCCTAATTGTTAGAGGAAATTAATTCCTGGATTGTATTGTGGGCTGTGAGAGTGTAATGAGGAAGTGTTTTGGTTTAACCCGAGCTGTTAACTAAGCTCCACACAGCCACTCTCTCACTGTGGGATGGGAGAGAGAATACGAAGAGTAAAAGTAAGAAAACTTCTGGGTTGAAATAAAGACAGTTCAATAGGTAAAGCAAAAGCCATGGACACAAGCACAGCAAAATAAGAAATCTCTTCACCACTTCCCATGTGTTCAGCCATCCCCAGGAAAGTCAGGTTCTGTCATGTGTAGTGGTGACCTAGGAAGACAAACACCATAAGCCTGAACATGCAGAGCCTGGTGCCATATCATATGGAATATCCCTAGAGTCAATTGATGCCAGCTGTCCCAGCTGTATCCTCTCCCAAATTTTAGTGCACACCCAACCTAATTGCTGGTTGTGTGTGGGGAGGAGCTGAAAAGGACTTGACTCTGTGTAAGAACTGCTCAGCAGTAACTAAAACATCTCTGTATTCTCTACACTGTTGCCAGCACAAATTCATGAATTAGCCACATGGTAGCTACTGTGAATAAAATTTACTCTATCCCAGACAAAAGTGACATAGGAAACTATCTATGAACTGAGATGAAAATGCTTAGAAGTCATCCTAGAGACAGAAGGGCTCTGGAAAAATATCCAAATATCCAAATGCTAGTCTCAGAGAAAATATTTTCTAGAGATCAAAACAATGCTATCAGGAAAGATTATTCAATTTTCACTCTGTCCATTTTGTGCTTTCTCATTAAACTAAAATTAGGTCACCTACTCCTCTCCTGCAATCTGCTTAAACATGAAGATGCTACGGGGACTTCCTTTATGTGATCAGTAATTTAAAGATCTGTTCATTAACTAATACAAATAAATCTATAAAGATACACAGAAATAGTGTCATTTGACTTAAAGACAGATCAAAATGTCATAGTTAATTATGAAGTTATTAGAAATTCATAAATAAATAATTCTTTTCTGAATTGTTTATATTGTTTTGAGTCTTCAGAGCTCCAGACATACTACAAATTAAATGTTTGTACACAGATATAAATATAGATCTCAGATTTATTCTCAGATTGAACCTCAGTTTAAACCAGAAGTGGATTATTTTTATAAGCTTTCAGCTGTGGTGAAAAGTTGTTTTCAAACCTTTCACTCAATTGAAACTTAATATCCTAATATTTAAATTCCATAACATCTAATATATTGCAATGTGAAAAATTCGTGATCATGCAGACACAGAACTTACTATAGTCAGTGATGATCAGAATAAGAACACCTGTCAATTTACTCAAAATGCAGTACAGTAAACTAGTAGTTCTCCTACTGGGAGGGATCCTATGTTGTCTGACATAATCAGCTGTGGATGATACCAGTAGGCAGGTAGGAATATACAAGGCATCTCACTGAATTGAACTAAGGCTACTGTAATAATTTTAAACCACAAAGAGAACAGTTGAACACTTGAACAAAGTGAATTCTACCTCTGACTTTTCAAAAATTTTTGTTGAATATGTATAGGAATATTAAAAAAAGGCAAAAGATAACATTTTCCCTTTGTGTACACCACTTGAATGACCATTCTCTGCTCCAACAGTTGCAGTGCAATTAATATTGAAGTTTGAAAAAGTATTTATTAAAGAATTTAATCAAGTATTTGATTAAAATGATGCATATGTCATTGATTAACCAAAATCAGAATGAAAATAAAGTGCATGATTAATGGTGAAGCTGAGAGTGAGTTAATTAATTCAGTTCTCTGGATCATTTATATTCTTTCAAGTAGACTATTCTAAAAAGATATGAAAAGAAATAAACAGTATTCCATCACACTTGACCACTTTTGAGTTGGAACAAAAATAAGTATCAGAAAAGTAGGAAGTTATATTAGTCCAGTTTTTGTTGTTCACTTTCTCCAGTGCCATATGTGAAGTTGAAAACAAATATATCAATGCAGGTTTTATTTATTTTCACAAGCTGATAAAAAAATATAAAAATACTATTATCTTTATAATACAAAACACCAAAATAAAGGACAGGCTAGACACACAAAGCTAAAATTTTGAAGGCCTGGCATAAGTGGTGGATCAAGAAAGCTGTATGAAAAAAAATGGGATTGTTGAAATTGTGGAACAGCTTTCAGGTTGATTTCCATATTTTTAACTGATTCATTTCCATTTTTCAGCCTGAGCTAGGTTTGCTGCCCAGTAACTCAACGCAACACACTACCTCTCCTGTCCTGAGTGACCACCACAATAGATGGAGACTAAAGGTATGGACTAAATTAACTCAATGGATATTTAAATATATTTTACAGACATTTCAAAGGGGCATTCCATAGACTAAGGGAATCATACCTGTGTGTTATATCAAAGGATGGGAAATGGGGTGGTGATGATGAGGATGTATTGGATAGTGTGGAATCCAAGCATGACATAAGTGGTATGGAATAAGGAATGTAGAATAAGCTGGTTTTGGCTGGGGTAACTAATTTTCTTCATACAAGTGAGTTGTTGTGGTTTAGGAATAGTACTCACCAATTCAGTGCTCTCACTGAGACTCTCCCAAGCCAGATGCTGCTCACTTACTCTCCCCCTTCCGCTCCCCCTTCCCACTCTGTAGATAGGAGTTGAGAATTGGAGGCACAAAAGGTGCAAATCATGGGTTGAGATTAGAACAATTTACTGGAAGCAGCAAGGGGATAAGAAGATGAACAGTAACAGCCAGAACACTGATAGAAAAAGCATACAAAGAGAGCGTGATTTACATGCAAAATGCTCACTAAACCAATGTGGAATGACCCCAGCTGGCACCACCCTATCCTGAACACTGTGCCCACCACACTTGTTCCACAGGTAAAGGGTGCCTTTCTTCTTGGAAGCAAGAGAATGTCCCTTTCCTCCACCCCTGACATGACATAAGATGGTATCAAGCAACACAATGGCTTGACCATATCCATTCTTGTAGATCTGAGCCAGATCCAGGACAAGAGTCTAGAGCTGCATTTTGAATTTGTGCTGGACAGGGTGTTGATAGCACAGAGCTGCTCTTATTGCTCAGCAGTGGCTGCATGGAGTCAAGGCTTTTTCTGCTCCTCATGCAGCCCTGCCAATGAGAAGGCTGAGAGTGCACAAGAGGTTAGGAGGATCCGAAGATGGGACAGCTTACTTGACTGACCAAAGTTATATTCCATACCATGTGATGTCTGGCTCAGCATATAATCTAGGGAGAAAGCTGGCTGAGGGCCACTGCTCAGGGACTGCCTGGGCATTGGTTGATTGGTGTTGAGCAATTGTTTTTCATTTGCATCCTTTGTCTTTACTACCTCTCTTTTTGTTTTCTTTTCTCCCTCTTCATTACATTATTATTGTCCTTATTATCATTATTATAGCTATTTCAATTGTTAAACTGTTCTTAACACAACCAATTTTCTTTTCTCACTTCTACCCTTCCAATTCTCTTCTCCTCATCCTGCTTGAGGGAATAAGCGAGCAGTTGTTTGTTGCTTAGTTGTCATCTGAGGCTAACTACAACAGGGCATTATGTCTCATTGCTAAATAAAATCAAGCAAAGACCATTGTCTGACCCCAAGGCCAGCTGGCACAGGCTCACTAAATTCACAGGATACAGTATTTGGCCCTAGGCTTCTTCAGGGCCATATGGCATATCTACAGCCAAAAAAAGTCATTCTAATTCAGTGTGCGTATGTGTGTTTCTGTGTATGAAGTATGGGATTCAGTTCAAAGTCAAAATTGAAGAGATGTATTGCAGTTCTTTACAAGGATGTTTTCACAGTAATGGAATGATAGCTTTTGTGGCCAGCACTGGTGTGTGGGGTGTACTGGTGTAATGGATATTTGAAGATACAAAGCCAACTGGGCTAATGTTGGAGGATCTCGTAGGGCAGAGAAAGACAGATGGTGCATTATTGCCCCCACTGTTTATGGCAAATGAACCCTAGCATATGCTAACACCTAAATCATGTCCAGGCAATATCTTGGAAAACATTAATTAAAATGGTTCGTGTATGCCAGGGAGCATGCAAACAGTTAAGCAGTATGGATGACCAGCAGCTGAATGCTGACTTTGCCTCCTGGAGCTGTCTTACTTAACAGTACAGATGTAAGCTATCTGTCTCCATTGGCAGGAGAGGAAGGTTTGGGTGAATAGGTAAGTTTTCAGAGGAATGTCTTTATTTTTATTTACACAGTTCAACCCCTAATGAAATTAAAGATCCATGAGATGAGACATTAGGTAAAATAAGTCCAGGAAAAGTAAGCTTATGGGTTGATGTCCTTGGCATTTTTTGGCCTTTTGCTTGTTTGTTTGCATGTTGTTGTTTTGTTTGTTTGTTTGTTTTTTCCTTTGAGCTACATGTTGCTCATGGTATACCAGATAACCTGGTAGCATAAGAAGGAAGGGGAAAAGGAAGACTATTTTGATATTCCAAAATACTTAGGCGCATCATCCTGGCACTTTGGGGTTTTTTTTCCTTTCTCTGGTGCATGTATGAGTTGTTCTAAATCTCATTAAGATATCAGCATACATAATTTATGATTATTTCATTTTACAGAAAGTCTAACAGCGTTCATTTGTGTGTCAAAGCTTATTGAGTGTTTTGCTGTCAATGTGGCAGTTCATAAGTCTTACAGTCTGAAGTTTATCTAAGCTAACATCAGAAGAAATTACATCAGGCAGGAAATGTATAAATGTTTAATAAAAAGTAAAGAGAAAATCAGCAACATCTCCTGCTTTACAGTCCTCAGGCAAGTGCCTAAGGTTCAGTGAATCTAATGCTTTGTGCCTGGAATTAGTGCTAAATATTGGGATAATGCAAGTGGACTAAACATTATACGCCATTGGGTCAAACGTCAGGTGCACAGGCTTCAACCAGGTACTTTGTTGTATGATACGATGAAAAAGATGGAGGAGTTTCTTTCTAACCACATTATGGCTTAGTAATAAGCCCAAGAAGGACATTATTCTCCTACTAGTGAAGGCCTTGGGATACGGAAGGCTTGCTGTGTTACTCATTACTTCTCTGCCAGATAATGATATTAGAGGGAGATTGTGAGGTTGAGATTGGCATCAAAGGAAGGAGTAGATATTAGTAAGCTTTCTATATAACAGTTTAAGGTTTATGAATGAATACTTTCCATATTAATTTGTGGGGGAAAGGGGTGCATTGCGAGAGGGTTCTTCGTGCCCTCGCCAGCCACCCCACACAGTACCCCGGCCTCGGTGCCAGATATCAAGGTGTGTTCTCATAGAGATAGAGCCTTGACTCCAAGGTTAAAAACAGGAACGTTCAACTTTATTGAGGGGTGAACAGGTTATATAACTTTTTGGGGTGAACACGCGAACAAGTGGTGATAGGGTAAAGGCCTCTGTCCACGTGGCAGCAGTGTGCTCTGATTGGTGGAAGGGCTGGTGTGCACGAGGCAGTCAGCACGCCCCTGGCGCCACTGAGGCTGTGTTTTTCTTGGATCTGAGGTTGTTTACCTGCCTCGTGGCTGGCTCAAGGTTGCTGTGACCTTGCCTGCCTGTCAGCCCCTGAATCGTGGGTTGTGCATAGAGGCTTAAGGCCAAACCTCCCCTACATTAATTTGTATTTAAACTCCTAGTGTTTCAAGTGGACATACAGTGACTATTTGTTATATTTTAGTTAGATTTTTTTGACATATTAATGACACACACATGCAAAATATTTTTTGAGTCTACACGTATGGATTGTTCCCTTTCATCCATAATGGAACACTGTTGGTTAGAAGTTAATTTAAGCTTGAATACAAATGAGTATTACAAACCCCCTTGAGTATTGCATCCAGTTCTGGGGTCCCTGATATAAGAAGGATGTGGACCTACTGGAGGAATTCCAAAGGAGGGCCAGGAAGATGGGTGGAGGATGGAACACCTCTCCTATGAGGAAAGCTAAGAGAATTGGGATTGTTCAGCCTTTCAGTGCCCGAAGGGATCGTACAAAAAGGATGAAGAGAAACTTTTCCCAAGGGCATATAGTGATAGGACAAGGAGGATTGGCCTCAAAGTGAAAGAGAGTACGTTTGGATCAGATACTGGGAAGAACTTTACTGTGAAGGTGTGTGGGAGGGGTGCTGAGGCAGGTTGCCAAGAGGGGTTGTTGATGTCCCATCCCTAGAAGTGTTCAAGGTCAGGTTAGATGGGACTTTGAGCTTCCAGATCTAGGGAAAAGTGTCCCTGCCCACTGAAGGAGTGATAGAACTAGATAATCTTTAATTATTAACTAGATAATCTGTTCTAACCCATGCCATTTTGTGATTCATTCTATAATA
This sequence comes from Hafferia zeledoni, assembly GCA_035583235.1. Lineage (NCBI taxonomy): Eukaryota > Metazoa > Chordata > Aves > Passeriformes > Thamnophilidae > Hafferia > Hafferia zeledoni. The sequence continues at coordinate 16,277,658 of JAWWEV010000043.1, forward strand.
ATCCCAGATTTTGATTAATCTAAACAATGTAATCATATTTTTAGAACACAGAGATGGATTTAATTAATTTTGGAAAACCCTATATACCAAGTAACCAATATTCTAATAAGATTTTTTGTTGTTTTGCAACATTTAAACAATTCAGTTAAATATAAGTATTTGTAGTCAGGAACAACTGACACTTTATTTATCCTTGCTTAGTCTTGCTATAGACAGGACATATGATTCACAAAATACTGATATATTTCCAATTAAACTCAATTTTTGCTGCCCCACAATAGGATTCTGCACAAAGTAACAATTAATCTTTGTCTATAAAATGGGTTAATAAACCTAGTGTTACTTTTAAGTCAACAAATCTGTCTGGTCTTGATGGTTTCAGAGCAGAAGTTAATAAACACATGATTAGTCTGTTCCCCAAATGTTTAATGTTTAACTTTGGAAAGGATGACATCCTGAGACATTGAGTGTATTTGCTTTTAAAGACTTTTGAAGGAACAATCAGCACCCCTTCGGATTTTAGACCATGACGAATTCCTTGATAACTATTTGCACAGAAAAAGGGTTAGGATTTGCAAGCACATAAAGTGCTCTTCAGACTTGCTAACACTAATCAAACAGGCTTCATTTCTAGAGGGCGCTTGATATAATATTCTTTATAATTAAAATACATTTCATTCCAAGTACAAACTTTGTTCTTGGCTTTCAGAAGCCAGAAGGCATTACGGTAGTGTTAATGAAGCTAATTAGTTAAGGCATTGGTTAAGATTTAAAAGGGTATTTTCATCTGGCAATAACTGGATATGTCATTCTGCATGGCTTTTGGGGGATTTTGTGGGGTTTTTTTAGTTTGCATGTGGAATATCCTTTTACAAAATTTGCTGTCATCTTAGAAACAAAATATTTTTGATTAATAAACAGTGTGGCATTTTTTCTTTCTGTTTGAAAGGACATTCCGTATACTAAGAAAACTGAGATGTCTCTTTTTAACACAGTCTCATAGTATTTATAAAATTATTACAGAAATCAAAACATGGTTATCATGTAATTCATTGATTCATTGACTCACTGGTCTTTGGCTAAGAGCAGAATATAAACTATTGTAAACAGAATTTCCTGCTTAAAACCTCTTATTTTCCTCTGCTTTTAGGTTTATACTTTTTGAACTACATATATTCTGGGTGAAACAAGCTGTCACCAGTCATGGACTCAGATGATTTAAATGGTCCAGGCTGTAATTATGGATTCTGGAATAGTTTGTTTTTGTTTTTTTTTTCTCTGAATGTTTCATAAATCAAAATGCAGAGTATGAAGATAAATTAAGGGTTGTTTGCAAATATAAAAAGCTGAAACCACATCCATAATAGACTTCAAAAATGAAAAAAGTATCAGTGATGTTATTTGTGGCTTAAGTGATAACTGGCAAATCACCAGATAGTGTGAATGCTGCGGTCTGAGATATACAGTAGGTAGGAAGAGAAAAAAGAAAATCAGTCTTTGCAGATGCTTACTTTCCATGTAGTCTTTCAGTGGAAAAAAATGATATGTTTACCACCAGCTCAAAGTATTCCTGACATTTTTTTCCTTTTTCAGAGTTTCACTGTATGTGTTTGGATAGCTTTCAAAAGACTAAAAGCTGATACATAAAGGATGCTGTGTGTATACATATAGCTGTTTCCTCATAGAGGTTAGCTTGCTGTGCACAAACAGTATCTGAACAGAAATATACCCCAACAAATATGACATCAGGTGTATTTCTGTGTTGATTTAAAAGTAAACCAGCAGGAGAAACGAACCCAACACAAAGGAGATTATAAGTCAGAGTTACAATTTAATAAAAATATTACAATAAATGCAATGATACAAAGAGAAATTGGTTTTAACCCACAAAACCCAGAAGTATAACCCAGCACCTCGGGGGACAAACAGAATGGTGTTCGTTAGCCCCTGTGCTGAGCCCATCTGGTTCCCCTGAGTCCAAAATAAAAGAGAAAACCTGATAGTGCAGATGACGGTCACAGTCTGGTCAAGAGTAGTGGTCGCAGTCCTGTCGAGGTTCTAGTTCTTCTCTGGATCCGATGAGAGGTCCCAGAAGTCTCCAAACCTCAAGATTATATTCCCTCAGGTTCAGGTAGGAGTGTCCGGTACCTCCTCCAGGGCAAGGAGTTCCACAATGGGTGGACTCTGTGAGTCATGGGGTATTCTTGGAATCCTTGATGATCCATTAGCAGACATCACCCCTCAGACTGGGTGTGGAGAGGCTAACAACTCCCTAGAGGGGAGCTAGTACAGTTCCTATCTCACAGGCTTCTTTAACACCCAGCTTACACGCTGAGGGGTCAGGTGTATCCTGGGCAGCTGCTGTGAATGGTCCATTGTTAACAGTTCATGAGAAATGACACAGACACAGCTTTGGTTACATCTACACAGTGATAAACTGGTCCCAGCTGCTGAACTAGGACAATTCCCAACAAATATTTCCTGGGAGGAGAAAGGCCTCACCCAAGATTCCTCATCAACTACCCCCCCAAAAATGACCTTAAAGGTTTGAAATTTTACTTATTCTGTGTTTCATAGCCTCTTCTTGATAAAGAAGTGCAGACATAAACACAGTGGCAAAGAAAGAGTTTGTTGATGGTTAATTATGGAATTGTCTCCTAAGCAGAATTTGGAGCCGTGTTGTCAAGATACTCTCCAGACACATGTATGAAGACAGTTAATTGTCTTAAAGTTGGACACAACTTCCCACAGGAAGAGGATTTTCCCTTGAGTAGGCAAGGCATGTTGACAATATAACTTAAAAATCCCACTCAAGTACTGTAGCTGCAGGGGTGGATCAGTGCTGGTATTCATTGAGGATCCCTTCTAGAATGTTTTTATCCAGACATTCATTTTAAGTACTGAGAGGACACAGTTTCCTCTTGTCCTGTCACTTGTTACTTGGGAGAAGATACTGATCCCCACCTGGCTATGATCTCCTTTCAGGAAGTTGTAGAGAGCCAGAAAGTCTTCCCTGAGCCTCCTTTTCTCCAGGCTGAAAAACTCGACACTGCAGCAGGGGAAGAGTGTGAGGAGTCCTTCTCATGAGGAGGAAAGAGTGTCAGAGACAACATGATGAACTGATGTAACCTCAGTTTCCTGCCCCTATGTATTGTGGAGGAGGAGGAATTATGGAATTCATGAAAGTCAAGCCTGGGAATAAGGGAAGGATGGGGGAAGTTGTTTTAAGATTTAGGGGGTTTATGTCAAATTATCTTGCCCTGATTTGGTTGGTAACAAGTTAAATTATTTTTTCCCCAATTTGTTTCTGTTTTGCCAGTGATGGTAATTGGTGAATGATACCTCATTGTCTTTATTTGACCGATGAGGCCTCCATTTTATTTTCTTCTCTCACCTGTCCAGTTAAAGAAGCACAAGTGATAGAGCAGCTTTGTTGAGCACCTGCCATCCACTCAGCACAATGTGAAAATCCTCCAGCAGATGTAAGAATTTTGCAGTTGATCCTGCAAAGCTCTATGCATGTTTTACAAAAAAGTTTCAGTGAAACTATGCATATCTGTATGATTAGGCATGTGTAAATCTTTTCGCAGTTGAAAAGATACAGGTCAGATCCAAGTACTCAAGGGTTCTTCAGCAGGTAGAACTGGAAACTCCTCTATTCTTTTAAATAAAAGTACAGACTCAAGAAATTAACATAACCACATAACCATTCAGGGTATGAATGGGCACAAGGATTTGCAGAAAGATTTTGGGGGATATTGCCAGCTGTTATGTGAGAGGATACTGATTTTAGCTATGTAAATCCACACACACACACAAAAAAGCGCTTATAAAGAAATAGGAATTTCAAGAGTTTTACTGTAGTCCATGGACTAAATAATGAGGGAGAATTATAGGAAAATACAGTTATGAATCACAAATAGAGGTGAGTTATGAATTGAATGCTATAATATATAGAGAAGAGTAATATTTTCATATAAACACTGGTGGTTTATAAAGATAATACAATTTCAGTTATGAAAGATTTTTGGAGCACAGACATATGTTAAAATGGGCATAGTATAAAATAATACCCTGAAAGATGAATATATTAAAAAATGGAGTTTTGAAAGGGAGAGGAGGTGCTGAAGCAATGTGTCCTCCAAACTAGAAAAAGGGACCCAAGTAGAGGTTGCCATTTTCATGGTCAATGCAATGTATAAAACAAAAATAGAGCAAATGCTAAACTGTACTGTGGTCACTGGATCTGTTTGTCCAAATCTTTTTCAGCCAGGCAGAAGTACCAGAATGAATGTTTAATTTAAAGCAGGCCATATCTGAAGGGGTTATTTACAAATAAATGTAATGATATTGAGGAAGAAATCAATTAAGAAGATGTTTAGTGCTTTAAAAAGTTTACAGTTGATGGCTATATATAATAACTATTTGATATAATAATCAAGTTAATTGAAATAAGCATTCTCTAAAGCTAGTAGATAAATCTTCCTTTAAGAGCTATCAGATGACAAAGAGAATTGTGAATTGCAGATCTTGAGAAGAATGCTAAAAAAAGACAAAAAGGATATTAAAAATGCAGAGAGGATGAAATAGAAAACTGAGAATGATGAAAAACAGTAAAACAGATAAAGGGGATATTAGAAGGAAAGAGATAATTGAAATAGATATATGTACTGAGAGATGGTAACCACATTTCTAAAAAGATTTTGAACACTACAAAATAAAAGACCAGTGAAGGGTGAAGTTGAAAATTTCAAAATGGAATAAGATACAGAGAAAAGGAGAATAGGAAAAGAGATAAACTATTAAATTGACTTTTCTTCCATGGACTGCACTTTATTTATGAGAGAATAAGAAATCATGACATCTGATGTTAGTTGAGTGTCCAGAATCTTGAAGGCTTTCAAAAATGGTGAAGAAATATCATGTTTGGGCAACCTACAACAAATCCTGAGGAGCAAAATAAAACCCTTATCTGTCAATTACAAAAATTACAGAAGACTCACATAAATAAATAAATAAACAAACAAACAAACAAACAAACAAACAAACAAATAAATAAATAAATACGCACAATGTTATAGTTAAAAAGCAGAATTTTCAAGATGACACCTTACAAGCAAAGGATCATGATATAATTATTACTGATCTTAAAATTTAGGATTAAATAAGGTTTTTTTCTCTTAGTTTTAATTAAAAATGCTAAGGAAAGAAAAGCAATAAGGAAAAAAAATAATATCTTAAGAATATATTAATTGTTATGATCCAGATCATGAAAAGTATTTATTTTAATCCTAAATTGCTATTAAAATTCTTCTTGTTATTAGGCAGTTTATAAAATACTATAGGCATTCATTCAAATTTTCTATGTTATATATTTCAAGGTCTGGATCATAAACATCTGTGCAAAAATCCAGGAAGATTTTTGAATGTCTCAGTCTCAGGACATATTTTCTGTAGAGTACACAAGGAAAGTAAAAAATTGCAGAATATATTCTCTTTACCTTATACATTGCATTAGGAGTCATCTAAAGCCATGGGGGAAGGGGGGGAGTAAAAAAGGCTACCTAAATTGGCTGAGAAACAAACAAACCAACAAATACAGTTTAAGACAGCGATGCCTCATAAATCCTGTTTCCTTGTTTTAGTGAAGAGTCTCAATCTGAAACTTTTTGATAGAAGTTATGTGTACATTCCCTTTTCTTCGCTTGAGAAAACTAGTCAGTGCTTTCTTTCAGAGAACACCTTGTAAAAGAGACAATTTCACCCTCTGCATCATTTAGGTAATTATTTGGTAGGTGATGTTAATTCACACTTCCCTTTTACCATACAACACAATGTCTTAAACCCCAGAATATACTATCTAAATTATATTAATTTTTGTGCTTTCTGCTGAAGATGCTATGCTAAGGATGAAACAAAAAATCCCTTTTAATTCTTTAGCTTGATAATCCTGCATTGTTCATTTACCTGGGAAGTAGTTAAATGCAAGTTCTGATCCCATGTCTTGGTGCTACATAACATAATGTTAGTAACAACCCCAGCCTCCTTCCAACACAACTCCTCTCATACTTACAGTCTTCAAAGCAAGGACTAGAGATTTTGTTGTCCAGCCAGCACACATACTCTGGCCATAAATCTCAGAGTTTTATATATGTTCTTTCTGAAAAACAAATTTTAAGTTTCATCTAGTTTCAACATCACGTGTTTAATGTCCCATTTCCTTTGAGACTTTAATCCATAGCAGTTAGGATGCATTCTTTCTAGAAGGTTTGGAAGTGCATTTTCTCAGACAAAGAAGCGAACACCTATCTTGAATACATTAACTCATCTCTCACTATTTACTCCTGTAGCTGGGAGAAGTAGTAGAATGTATTTCTCTAGAGGCCTGAACTGTTAGGCTGAAAATAAATTTAACTTTCCTTATCTATTTTAATAATAATAATGGCCAACCTTCGCAAACGAAGATTTGGGAAAGGCTCTCCCCCATGTGTGTGTGCCCTTCCAGCCTGCGCAGTGGATTTTTTAGGTGAGGCACAGCGTGCGCAGAACTGGCCCCACCGTTTAATTCCTAAGGTTCATTTGCCACGGCTGAGCAAGCTTGGACAGTGACAGTGAAGTCCTTAGGACTGTCTACAGCACCCAGTACTAACCGGGGCTGACCCTGCTGAGCATCCGAGATCTGACGGGATCGGATGACAGGGAGGCATTTAACTGCCGGGACGGTTCCCTACTGAGACTCGAACTCGTGACCTTGGGAGTCAGAGACCGGAGTGCTCTCCATTACGCCACGGAATCCCTAATTAACAGAATCAGCTACAGTTTAGGTTCAACAACCACTTATTCCTCCAAATGTAGTATGGTCAGGACAGCTGACCTGAATTGGTCAAAGGAATATACCATACCATAGAGTATCATTCACAGTGTATAAACTGGAGGGATTCAACTGGGAGAGGCTGATCATGGGTGGGGGATGGGATGGGCATGAGCCAGCACATGATGAGGAATTCTGTTTTTCATTGCTGGTTTCTTTTGTGTTTTATTTATCTTTTTTTGTTGCCTATCTAATAGTAGTAGTGGTAATATTAATAATAATAGCAATAATAATAATAATATTAAAATTATTGAACTGTTCTTACTGTATGAGTTCTAGCTTTTTTAGTTATCCCCCTCATCCCACTGGGGCATGGGAAGGAGTGAGGAAGCATCTGTATGGTACATAGTTGCTGTCTGGGGCTAAAGTGTGGCAAGATAGAAAACTTTAGACTCCACAGTGAGATGGCAAGAAAGAAAAGTCATCTGTGCACTGTTTGTAAAAGCTAAACTTCAGTAATGTCATTTTCTCTGAACTCAGCTTTCAGCATAAAATCATATTTGGCAATGGGATGAATCACAATATTTTGTAATAGTTGCATTATTCCATCCAGCTAGAATCTACCCTGTTTCTTCAAATAATTATGTAGTTCTCACTGGGCATGCCTTAAATCTTAACAAGGAATTTTCTGTAGCCATCCTGTTCATTTGTGCTTACAATATATTCCTTGATTTACATTAATTTCCAGTGTATGTGTCTTGAAATCAAGGCAGTTAAATACCACCCTGATGCCTGATTCCATCAGATCTCAGAAGCCAAGCAGGTTCAGCCCTGGTTAGTACTTGGATGGGAGACCTCCTGGCAATACCAGGGCCTGTACGTTCTAGTCCTGAGGACTTGACTGTCACCATCCAAGCTCACTTGTCCGTGGCAGATGAACCTTAGGAGTTAAAGGGTGGGGCCAGTTCTGCGCACACTGTGCCTCACCTAAAAAATCCACTGTGCAGGCTCGAAGGACACACCCACGTGGGTAGAGCACTTCCCAAATCTTCATTCGCAGCTGAGCCATACATACATCCATCCTGAAATCTGTTTCTGCAAGCACATTTATTCTGTGAAGCAACATGTGAAATAATTTAGGGTTAAATGGAATCACATGGATAAGCAACCATCAGATTAAATAACACAGTAAAGTATGTTGCAAAATGTGAAGTACCTTTATTTAAATTCTAGTCTTTAAATTCAATCAAATTCATGTTTTAATAATACATTTCCATATGATTACCCCTAACCCAAAATTGCACCATATTCTGCTCCAATTTAATTTAGAATATTAATAATGCAAGCATAATACAGATTTTGAAAACCTAGATGATTCTGTACTTAAAATACTGCTTTGAAAAGCAAAAAGGAAGCAGGTGATAAGCACTGTATGTTCAAAGAAATTATGTGAGGATTCGTAGCATTATGGCACATTATGTTTAGTACGATTTTTGGATGGAAGATCGATATATTATTACTGTAATTTTCTATGTGCTGACACTCATGGAAAAGATTTCTGTTTTCTTATATATATTTGTTTTTAGAACCCATTTTGAAGTGACATTGAGAACAGATTTTGTCTTTCACTTCTTCCTGAACTTTAGAGCAATCACACTGTTTTCATAAATCATGGGATTTAAATTGTTTTCTTGTTTGTTTTCTTCTCTCATGAGTACAAGATTGCCTTAATGCCATTCCTTCTTTTCCATATCTTTATCAGTCATAATAGCAAAGACCAAGCTGACAGCCATCCATCTGGAAGTCAATGTTGTGAAAATAAAATAAGATTATTCAGAGTTTCTTTTCATCTCTTGAAATGGGTATTTATATGCACATGCAAAAGGCATGCAAAAATTAGAGTCACCTGCAGCTCTCTGTAAACATAGCACTGCCCTCCTGTATCAGTCTGAGTGACTGTCCAGGCACTTTCTGTCGTACTCAAAAATCTCTCCAAAGTGGGAGAGAGAGACAGAGAGAGCGAAAGAGAGATACAAGAACATATGAACCAGTCATTTACAAATACACACTAAAGATAACATTATTTAAGGACCTAGTAGGTTCAACAATAGTATGCTTGCTACCCCATGTAAGATTCCTGAAGAGTCCTTGCTTTTGAAAGAGTTTCTTTGAATCATCTGTGTCCATTTATTCCATCAGAAATAAACTAAAATAAATTCATCTATTGAGGTAGCCACTCCAGGGGTAGAATTATTTTCAGAGTATCCTTTTAAGGAAGTGCATTTGAAGAAAGATCTTCCTCAGTGAAGTTCTTGGCAAAGATCCTGTAGGCCTCAACGCTACTCCTGAGTGGCTTTACCATATGTCCCAAATGACTGAGTGTATCCAACAGTCTGGTAGATGTGCTCATTTTTCTCAAAATAATCTTTCTCTCTTTATACCAAACTTAAGCCACAACAGGAAGAGTGTAAACTCCTCAATATCATAGAACCATTACCAATATTGCAGAATCTGATGATCCATCTGGGCTCACCTTGGCTAGAACTATAAGCTCTATTTCTTTTACCTTGCTATTGCCTAACCTGCCTGACCTAGACAATGTTGTTTACAAGAACAGTCTGACAAACTGAGGAAGTCAAAACCCCTAAAACACAGCAGTTTTGTTAACTGATCCTGGGAAAGGTTGATGGGCCACTTCCAGTATTTAGCTGGGCTGCAGTGGAAAGAAAGCTGTCTGTGATAACAAACATAACTCACGCTACCCAAGACCAAGAAAGAATAAATCTCACCACGAGTAGCATTCTCTCATTGAAGAATCCAAGACTGTTGACAAGTTTGCTTCTTGAAAAAGACTTGTTACTCACACTAGGACCCAGAGGGATATTGGAAAAGCAGACATCAACTGGAGTAGAATGTTTATGCTCATTAATTTTAATTGTCTTACTGATTAGGCATTTCTGTATTAATTAGGTAGTCTGGACAGCTTAGATAGTATTTGAATCAATAATAATGCCTTTGTTCAAAATTTGACTACTTTTTTATTTTTCCCAAAGTTTAAAAGCACTAAAAGCATTGTCATAATCTCATTTTTTTTAAAAAAATATAATAATTTTGTTTATTAGAAGGTTTTACTTATTAGAGAGGCAGAATTAACTTGTCCTATAATAAAACATTTTTTGGTTTAAAACAGACCTGGTGCTCCAAAGACACTGTTGAGTTAGCAAAAATATTAGAGTTGAGAAATAGTGTCAAATGTTAATAATTGCTTATGATCGAAATGATATTTTTGCCAATCCCTCTGTTATGTGCTCTAGTAACACACAAGGTATCAGCTGAAGCCTTACCTACTAATGATCTCAGATGAAAGAGCAGACATCTAGGAATGCTTGCAAAATAGTATACATGCAGTTTACCAAGCTAAGGTTTTGTACATACCAAATGTAGCACACAGAATTTTGTTTGGACATTTTTTTAAGTTTTAAAACAAAGTTAGAAGAATCTCATAATACATGCAAGGAATCCCTTGAAAAGCATCATTTGTGGGGGAAGTGTAGGAAAATGCCAGGTAATTCAGTACATAAAACATAAAATTTGGCCAAAGACCATAACAAAATGAATGATAATTGGAGATGAAGTACAGATATTTAGGAATAAGTAAAATAATTAGAATACTTTGCTCTTCTATGGTTACATAAAAGACTCATATCTTAAAAAAAAAAATTATCGTAAAGCATTTCAGAGCGTTTTAATTTCCTTTCAAAAGTTACACAAATAACTGAATTTAATTTTCAAATTAGTACTTCAAATTTGGCAGAGCTCAAATTTTTTTTATGTCTACATCCATTTAACACTTCTAAATTTAGCATATTTTGTTTTAAATTGTTAATTTTATTATTAGTTAAGGAAGTTAAAATATATTCTTCCTACAAGACAGATAAATAACCATACTAATTGATGCAAAACATTTATTATGTTGACTGTTATGCTTGTAATGCAGCTCTTCTGATGATTTAAATGTATTGTCTATTTAATAAAAAAAAAAAAAAAAACAAACCACAAAACACACCTTTCCATTTCTCTTCTTTAAAATCAAATATTCTGAAATACAACCATTGTCATTAAATCAATAGCAAATATGGGTTCATACTAATGGACAAAGATTGGGATATATCGTAAAAAAAATTACTATACCACTTTAGTAACAGTGTAGCAATTCCACCCAAACAGAAATACTAAAACTAAGTAGTCTGACAAAACTGGTAAGACTTAATCACCATAACAAACTGGAGAAAAGCACTCAACAAGTAGAAGGCAGGAGATATTCGGAAGTTGACAGGATTTTTTGCTGAATCTTGACATTGCTAAAAGCTGTGAAATCATTTCACCTGACAGTTGACTCCACCAGGTCCAGGCCTTCTTCTGCATGAACTTCCTCTGAAGATATTTTATTTATCAAAGATTTTTACAAGGATAAGGGATTGGTTTGCAGCCTGTGCAAAGTAGCAAAACTAATTGCAAACTACATGAATATATCGATCTCTTCATATGTCTTTCATTTTCACCAACCTTAATTCATTTTCCTTTCTCAATAAAATTAGTTATGACAAAAAATTGGATTTTTTTTTTTTTTAAATCCATAGATGTTCACTCAGTATGTTCTTTATTTGGTCCTCTTCTTAGTCCTACTTGACCACTTCCACTGAATTGTGGGAGTTAGGATCCTTTATAGCAGTACCTTAAAGCAGAGTCAGCAAAAGTGAGTTTCAATAACTCACAAGTCTTAATTTATAACTTCTTTATTTGCATCAGTCTATTGTTATACACTCCTCTGGTATGTTTTATACCACCTGCTTGCCTTGTCCATTTTATTTAAGTCTGTAGAGCTGTTTTGTAGCAAAGAATCCTTGTCAGATGTAAATCCAGTTCGATTCCAAAGGAGCTACCTCAAATTACATCAGCCTCCAGTGTAACTCATTATGTTCCTTTTCATACCTACTTTGCCTTATTTATAGCAGGAGAATAAGCTATGATTTACATTGACTATTAAATTTTAGTCTGAAATGTCTAGCTTTATGTTTTCTATTTTAGGATTTGCCTTTAACTCCATTCACAGCTGTCAAAGCTTTTATATACCCTGGTAGCAAGTCTAGGAGGAATGTTCCAGGTACAGAAAGAGGCAGCTGAAACTGTCATACAAGTTAGAGATTTCTCACTTCCTCCAGGCACCTAACTCACAGCACCAGCTTTTAATATTAACAGATTCAATTATTCTCCTTTGATTCCTATCTTATAGTAGCCCTACTGAATGCCTTGTGTTCATATAGTATAGTTTGATAGGGGTCATGACCATACCTTGATTCTTCCCTGTCATTTTCATAATCCAGAATATTTACTTGTGTGATTTACAAGGTACATTTATGATATTATTGCTGAAAGCACGTTATCTTTTTCTGGTTTTAATCGTGATAGCTTGTTGCTATGTTAAACTACTACATTTGCCAGAGATTCATACTTATGTATCTTTCCTTGTGAGCAGTTTAAAGAAATTTTTCTCCAGAAAGATGCATAATGTAATTGTTTCAGGTGCATACAAATATTTCAAGTTAATAAGACCATCAATATATTGTAAAGCATAGTAATTATTTTTATAGTACATACAGACTTCTGAATGACACAAGAAAGGATCACATTTATGCCTCAAACAGTCAGAGCTATATAAAACTCTAACAGTAGAAATTAAATCCCATTTTGTTAGCTCCAACAGAAATTGTTCTGAAAACTAGGAAGCATCTGGAACAGATTCCTTTTTCCACCAGCTTTTTTTTTTTTTTTTCTTGCCACTGTGTAGCTCATCGGAGAGACTTTTGTTATTCTTGTAAGTTACATCAATTGTTCTAATTTCATTGCAGCATTGCACCTTTGTTGTAGTTTGGAATTATTATGTAAATTCTCTCCCAGGCAGCAACTCCCCATGCCATTAGTTAACAAAAGAAGTAGCTAACTACTACCAATTCCTTCTTGATTGTTTTGGGTGAGGGAGATGGGAAAGAGGGGTTGGGAAACGGGCTTGGATTGGGGTTTTTTTGGTTCTTGGGAACTACACACGGCTCTGGCGGTGTGTGTGTGCTGCAGCGGGAGGGAGGCCGCTGCTGCTGCTCCTTGCTGCTACCGTGGAGCAAGCCAGTTTTCCCCTGCCATTGCTGTTGCTTCTGGTTTCGGCATCGGGGTCCCAGTCTCCGTTCCAGTCTCACCGCCACCTTAAGTGTCATGACTGGCCCGCCCTGGCTGCAGCAGCGACCCGGGAGAGAGAAGTCGTGGCTGCTTTCTGGGGCACGCTGCGGTTCTCCGTTTTCCGGCTTTCCTTCTTCGTTCGGGACAAGGAACACAGGGGGAGAGACAGAGTTCATCTGAGAGCTCACCATTCGTCTGTCTCGCTGGAGAGCGACTGGAAGCTCACCCTGCAGCCAGCCGGACTGTGGCACACTCTCCATAAGTATAACTTTTTTTTCTCCAGGAGGAAACCTGCTGGTTTGGGGGTTATTGTGTTTCGGTTTTCTTCCTGTGTTGGGGAAGCAGTTTGTTCTGGTCTGTTTACAGTTATATCAATACCTATATATATATATATATATATATATATATCACAGTTAAGAAAACTTATCCTTCTTATTTCCATTTTCTGATTAAAGTTCCCTTTCCTAAATTTGATAAAGGGTGACGTGATTATTGTGGAGGATTTCCCCTCCCCCGTTTGTGGGTAAACATTTTGGTTCTTCCTCTAGGACAACCGTGATAGGATCAGACAGTCATCTTAGGAGGATAGGAGAAACACAACCTGATTTATGATAAACACCCCACATGTATCTGTAGGTACTCCGCAGGGGTGTTATTTATGGAACAAGACCAAAATTCCCCTTCTTAGACATTGGTAACAACATAAAGATCATAAATCTTTTGAAAGGTGTTCTAACCCTGTCAAACATGGATGAAACAATTTTTTATGCTCAAGAATGCCCCATCAACATACAGCTGGACTTAGAGGTCTTTTCCAACCTAAATGACTCCATGATTCTATGATCATCGAACACAGGGAAAAGCAGAAAATAATAATTCAAATAAAGACAGCTAGTGAAGTGTCTATCCGGATTTGTGCCTTTGGTAAATCATAACCATTAACAGAATATTTCTTGAAAAGATCTCTGTTAAAGCATAAGTAGAATACTGATTTTTGAATTGGTTGTAAGTAGTAATTAAGGAAACATGTAATGTTGGTTTTCATTTCTATATTTTTAATTTTGTAACTCTCCTGTTGAGCTGATAAAAAAATAACCCTGCATTTTGTATATCTGTTTCTTATGAATATTTTAATTTCAAAAAGGTACATAGTTTTATAGGTATTTTGGCCCAGATTGGAAACAAACTTATAGTGACTTAATAATGTCATTAAAATTTTCATTAAAAATAATTTTAAAAGGACAAAAATTGTTATAGTGCTTTGCCTAATATTGAATGGTGACTACTCAAATTGCTTATAGCTTTACAGTTAGTCTCTTTTGTGAAAATGACCATACACAGGACTTTCTTTACTTTTGTGATTCAGTAGCAGAAACTTTCACACTCAAGCTACTTCAGAAGTTTCAAGTGGAGTGATTGTTTATGAAAAGGGTACTGTGAAAATCAATTTTCCCCTCCAAATACTTCAAAGGAAACTTCTGTTTGTTTGTGTATATGTTTGTTGTAAGTCTTCACTGGAAACCAGATGAAGTTCAGTCATATCATAGTTGTCATCTGCAGATACAATTATACAGCTATATTTAATGCCTCACTGGATAACCCCACATTACAGTTTAATTTTCCACATAAATCAAATTTGTTCTTGGACTGTGTATTTTCTATCACATTAGATAATCAGTTTCAGGAAAAATGCAGTTTTGACTCAATCAACAATACCTTGAAGATGGTTAGTAAAATAACTTGCACAACATTCAGTATGCAATCCTGCATGTGACTACTCTGTTCATTTATTCATTGCTGGAAACATTTTTTTATTTTTTTTAATCATGGAATATGGCAGATGTTTTTACTGTTTAACCTGGAAATTTCTAGTTCTAACTCTAGGCCCCAAGGCCAAAGTAGCATTCATAGTTTATACTGCCATGAAAGAGATATAACATTTATTTTGCTAGATTGCTGAAGAAATGAATATAAATTACAGTTAAAACTTAATTGTCTATTTCCTTCTGCTGACAAAGGACTGTTTTCTACACTATGTCCCTGTGTACTTATTTTAGTTGGTTTTAAACTAATGGGAATCATTAAACTTGACCAAATCTTGACATGCACAGTCTGATGTATACAGTTATACCAAATCTATCCCCATGGTATTCACTTTTCATTTTCTCTTAATAATAATTTGTTATTATTAGCTCTAGAGACTGTTAGTGTTAAATAACTTTTAGTGTTTTCTCATTGCTTCTGAAAAGTAAAAAATAGTCATATTGCATTTACACAAAATATTCAGAAACAGGCATGTGGTTCAGTTTGCTTCATATATATTCTTTAATAATATTCAGTATCAGAAACTTTAGAAGAAGGTGCAATAGGGTGATTGCCTTGTAGCATGAGACAAAGTGATTAGACTGTTAGGAACCATATGTCTGAATCTGGCCGGTGTCAAGATTTAGATGTGAGCTGCTCTATTTCCTCTCAAGTTCAGGTGAACCAAAAATATGAATTAAATACTATCATGGATCCTGAATAGTATAAATTTGAAACAGATTCCTTTTCTATTGCCTGAAAAACTGATTTAATAATAGGATTGGTACAGTTCCTTCTCAAACCTCTTCCAATCCAATGACCTTTCTGTGAAAAGAAATCAACTTCTATAGCTTCCAGAGCCAGCATTCTCACCTAGCTTTGGTGCAGTTTTCAAGGTTACCTGAGAGCACTTTTGTACCTGTGTTTGAGTACTGTGGGTTGGCCCTATACAGAATTAATGTGGCTGAGGTTTCAGATTTTATTTCTTCTTGCTAGATTTTTATGAGATCAGCAAATTTTGCTGTATTTTTCAAGAGGAAAAACACAACTTGGTAGCAATAAAATATTTAGCTCTGTCATAGAGTCTTGTTGTCTTGTTTCCCCTCTAGGAAGTCCTCCTTTTATTATTCTCTCACAAGAAAGTTCAAATTCTAGGTATTCTTACTCATATACCTACCACAGGATGAATACAGCCTATAGCATAAACCAGAGAGAAGAGACTGATGAAAACATCAATGATGACTGCTATTCTCTTTAGCAGGAATGTGGAGAATACTAGTTCCTTTGTTCTACTGTAGATACCAGGTGTGATCTACATGGTTCTCTCAGTACCTCATGATTCAAACATGCAAACTGGAAGGAAGATAAATACAGATAGATAAAGAATAAGGAAGACAGAGAAATATTTTTGTGTATGCCTCAGTGAATACATTAATGTGGTAATGGGATGAGATGACTCTGGCTAGTGACAAGCACCCATACAATTGCTCACTTATCCTCTCACTTCAGTGGGATGGGTCAGAGAATTGAAGAGCAAAAGTGAGAAAACTTGAGGGTCAAGATTAGAACAGTTTAATAAGTGAGGAAAAGCAGTATGTGCAAGCAAAGCAAAATAAGGAAATTATTGACTATTTCCCATTCACAGGTACATATTTAGCCACTTCCTGGAAAGCAGATCCTCAGCCCAGGCAGCAGTTATTTGCAAATAAAAGCACCATAAGCACCTGTGTTTCCCCCTTCCAGCTCCTTTCCTTAAGTTTTTATTGCTAAGTATGATAGCATATGACCTTGATTTGATTCAGGTCAGCTGTCCCAACTTTACCCCTTCCATTTTCTTGCTTACCTCCAACCACTCCCCAGTTAATACAAAGTTTATTACTCTAGATCTATAAGTACTCTAAGAGACACCTAGCAAGAAGCAAGTATAACAACAAAGTGTTTTTACTTCTCTGAATTCAAGCAAAATGCAAGCAGCGGCAGCAACAGGAGCAAGGCCTACTCCAACAAGACAGCAGGTGCACCATGTTCAGCTTGTATCTCAGCCATGGTGGAACTGAACTAACACCTTCCACTGCTGCATCACATCTTAGGTTTGCGTCATCTGGTATGAAATATTTCCTTGGTTACTCAGTCAGGTGATAGCTGTCTCTACCAATCCACGTAAATTCTTTGAGCCTGCTAATTTGAGGCCTAGCTAAAACCATTACACTCAGGATCATTTTTGGGGGCATGGGGGCAGGGCCAGAGTGAGAAAAAGTGGTCTTCATACTGTGTAAGCACTGATCAATACGGGGAAAAACACAGGTGTGCTACCAATATTGTTAGCTACAAATCCAAAGCAGAGCACCCTACAGGCTGCTATGATGAGAATTAACTTCACCCCAGCCAGATCCAGTACAAGTAGAGACTCAAGTGCATCAGTTCTGGCACAGCTGTCTTGTAGAGTGCAAAGGTTTAGAGAACTCTTATGTGTGTAGGTTAGGCAATGCCTTTTCTGGTATGGAAGAACGGATTATTGGTACTCCATGTAAAGAATATTTTCTACTCACTGACAGATGGCAGACAATGAGAGGTGATGAACTTTCTTGTGTCTGAAAATGTTTACAATGAGAGGTACCAAGAAGTGCGGGATGGGACAGTAAGTAAAGCCAGGCTTGTGCTGTTGTCATAACAACAGCAGTGAAAATCTGCCTTTTACAATAAGGTTGGAGAGAGTAAAGGAAACCAGAGTAAATTGTCTGAAGGAGAGGAAGGAGAGAAAGATATTAAGAATGGAATAGGGTTAAGTCTGCATGCAAGCAAAATTATTCATAACCATTGTATGTATGGCGAGGCTTTGCAAAGTAGAGATTTGGGAAGGGCTCTACCCATGTGGATGTGTCCCTTGAGCCTGCGCAGAGGATTTTTTAGGTGAAACACAGTGTGCACAGAACTGGTCCCACCCTTTATCTGCTAAGGTTCATCTGCCATGGCCGAGCGAGCCTGGATGGTGACAGTGAAGTCCTCGGGACTAGAACTTGCAGCCCCTGGTATTGCCAGGAGGTATCCCATCCAAGTACTAACTGGGGCTGACCCTGCTTGGCTTCCGAGATCTGATGGGATCAGGCATCAGGGTGGCATTTAACTGCCTATAACCATTGTACTTGGTGGAAATTTTACTGATATAAAGTCAAAATCTGTTTTAATTTGCTCAGACTGGGGATGGAGGCTGCATTCAAGGCTTTCCTGCAAAAAGGTTGTAAGGAATGTCTGTATATTTTTGCTCAGATTTTAGTATGTGCATAGTGATTCAGATTATATTCTCATTTTTGGCATCTACTTGATATCACAGGCATCTCCTTTAGAAAAATGAAACACTTAAATGCATTTGTGAAGGTCATTGAGAGAGCTGAAGGCAGTTGCTTTACTCCTTTGATCACCAAGACAGAGCTGGATGAAGTTGTTCAGAGTGGAGGCAATTATCATTGCTTTCTAGACATAGATGTTGATTTTACAGGCTGAAATAAGTGCTCATTTTCACCAGGAGCTATCAAATGTTCAGGCATGAAGAATACTATCAACTGGATGATTCTGGTGTCTGAATATTCTGAACTGATGGATAAGGTCCTGAAAGAGCTTCCGAGATCTGATGGGAGTAGGCATCAGGGTGGCATTTAACTGCTGGAATAGCTTACAATACTGTTAACTACTGGTCTTATTTGAGGCAGAGGCATGCCTGTCATTAATGATCTGCTAGAATCCACTGGCAACTTACTTGATGGTCACAGTGAAGTTGGACATGCTGCTTTACCAGAATTCTGCAATGAATAGAGGTTTCACAGGTGGTAATTTCTGATAGGTAGGCAAGATGATGGTGGTATGTTCTCTCAAGAATACAGCCCTGAGGGCAGACTGACGAGTAGCTGATGAACAGACAGAATGTTTCAGCAGGCAAAACAGAAAGTTTATTATGATCTGAAATGGTCAAAACAGGAACTCAGGAATGACATGCCCACAACTAGTAATTTGTACCTTGCAGAGGTCTGTAAAGGCTATTCCATATACAGAAATGAGTGGGCCATGCTAGCTGATACTAGAATGAGATGTGGTCCTGATAAAAGCACCTGTGACATACTCTTTATTATCTTGCCTTAGGCTGATATTTTCTGTTGCTTAGATGTGTTCTTGAAAAACCTTATGCAGTGCTGTGAGTAGTGTAAATTAAAGATAAATTTTCCAGCACCTCACTGGTGCTGGAGATAGCTTTCCTACTGCTTAAGAGCTCTCAGGACCTTGCAGCCTATGACAGCATATTGCAGCACATAGAAGCAGAGAAATCGTTGCTGAGGAGCAAAGGAAGAAAATTAGTTTAGATATTGGTGAAAGCAGGGTACAAATTCTTCTATAGTTTTACTGTGTTTTGATGCATTTATAGTTCCTATGAGGTAGGTGACACCTAGGAAGGACTTGAAAACACTGTAAAAGTCTTCTGGGATAGATGGCATGGGTTATATTGCATGGCTAAGAGGATCTTTGAAATACCTCAGAGGATGATAAGTGGTATGATAAGCCTATTAGGTATGAAAGAGCTTTACACATTGAAATTCCTTTAATGTGACCCATAAGGTTTTTATTATAAATATATATATACTGTACTTTTTGGGGGCTACTTCTAGAAAAGCCACTGGTCTGTAAAACAGAAGAATCATCTCAGCACAGCGTGTCTGATTATTCAGGTCTCTGCAGGAAATTTTTTGTCACTTTATTGCATGCAAACTTATGTCAAGTTTGTTAGGAGTTACCCTAATACTTTTGGATTGTGTCTGTACAAGTATGATGTGTGAATACTTTTCTCCAGCATATGTTAGACTAAAACATTTTATGTGCTGTAGAGAGTTTTATTCCTATTTCTCTATATTTCAATGGTTCTACCTAATAATATATTAAAATGGAAATTACTTCTTTTCCAAAATCATGAAGAAATGAACTTAATAAAAGCAGAGACAGAAGCAATCAGAAGTGCCTTTTGACTGCAACTAAAATATTGCTCCAAATTCAAAACATTGTTATCCTTTTATTTAATACTTTATCTTGCTCTTTTGAGGGATTGAGAGGGGGAGAATGCAGAGGCTAAGGAGTAATTTAAGATATGCCTTTCTCACTAGAATATTTCTGCAAATAATCACTTGGACCAAGATTGTAAAAGCTAATTTTGTAATGAAGTGTTAGACTGGAAACAGGAGTTGAGGGTGAAACAGGAATTTGATTTCAGAATGCCTGTGTAGGTGTTCTATACTGACACAATATCTGTTGCATTTGCTATACTCACTGACTTTGTAATCGAATCTGAAAAGCATTCAGCTCTATTCCGTGTTCATGGCAAACTGGAGCATTTTCCTCTTCCTTTGTAAATCTTTTGACAGAAACTTGATTTCAGATAAGTCCCTCATAGTATTTAACATACCACATTCCCTTCATTATCACTCAAAAAAAAAATTAGGATCAGTGCTTGAACAATTAGGATCAATTACGCTGTGCTTGTGCCTGCGAGCAATGTTTATATTTAAATATATACGTTGAGCTAAAACACTTATGTTGTCCATGGCAGGAAAATTTTAATCCATTGGACTTCTGAAATGCAAGAATTTAGTTCTTAGAGATCTCTGGTGGTGCATGTAAGTTTTCCTTATTTTATTCTTCTTAGACAGAGGGATGTTATAAAGATTTTCAAGAAAAAATCTGCATCTGACTTTTTTAATACCAAAAAGAAAAAATTAATTACTGAATTTCATCTAATACTAGTATAGTTATGTGAATTATAAATTCCTCTATTATAATGGATGTTTTGTATGAAGAAAAAATTGAAATGCTTATTATGAACTCCTTTTTTGTCTCTTTTTGACATGAATCTTGCTATTAACAGTCTTGTGCTAAAGCAATACTCTAGTAATATGAAACGTTACTTGGCACAGTATTAAGCATGATGTCACACCATTAAAGTCTTATGGCCAGAGCCTTTGCAATTTCAATGGGTAAATCTTTAGGAATCTTGGATCACCTTTTGTCAGAAATTCAAAAAAGAAGGCTTTGGATGCACCAGTGTTTAGTCTGCATTTGCTGACTCTAAACCAAGAAGAGGACAAGGGCCATAAGCAACAGGAGTACTGGATATGTACAGAAAGAAGTAGTTCCTGTATCAGTATCTCTTGAAATTCTAGATCGAGGCAGTGGTGACTGATAAAGTGCATCTCCTTGTCCATCTTGTCCAATACTGAAGGAGACAGATGTCTCAGCACTTTCAATACAGCACTAACACCTCAGTTTAGTGATGAGATTTCAGGTTCTTAGAGGAATAGGGAGCTGTGCCAGCATTTGTGGAAAGAGTTCTCTGACATGAGGGAAGATGGAATGATGAAAGAGAAACCAAAGGAGCAAAGTGGAAGAAAATAGTTGCAGCTACATCATGAGTTCTTCACTTTTTGCAGGTAAAGCTCAGGGAAACAACCTGGGGATTAAGGACCCTATCTGGACTCTCCAGTTACTGTAAAAATGCTTTGCACCTCACAAATAACAAGAAAACATGGACTCTGGCCATAAGTATTTGACTACCATAATCCCGTACAGTTTACAGTATGGACAGCACAGGGAAAGGAGTAGATCGGCTCTGCCTGTGGACCCAGCATCTTCCTAGATCCAGTCTTTACATTTCCGTGTAAAATACTTTATAATATGCAGCCTGATGTAATATACTGAACTACCAGAAAACTAATTCATTAATTCTAACTTTTATTTTATATATATATATATAATTTTTTGATCCTCAAGAGGTTTTCTTTTGGCAATATAGCAGTTGGGGCAATATATGAGATAGTAAGAATTTATATAAGTAGGGGTAAGTTAAGGGGTAAAACATTGGGGAGACTATAGGAAAACAACTGGTGGGGGGAAAATTTATGTGCCTTTGTGAAAAAATGCAAGGTAAATTGCCTTGGACCTTTAAAGTTCTAATTCTGCATCATTATTAAATTTAAAGGCATAGTGAGTTTCAAAAGTGGACATGACAGGAAATGTGAGGTGAGCTAAGATACAAAATTTAATAAAATAAATCATGTCTGAATGTCTAAATCATGGAGATCAGTTTAGACTTTTGCCTTTTTTAATAAAAGAATTAAATAAAATAAAGCATCGGTTTTCTTACAAAATCTGTATTTTAAGGACTAATAGATTGCTAGAACAAATTAAAAAACCTTGGGTGAAAAGCATTATAAGTTATGAAAAACTAGTGTGACAGCTATCATAATTATTTTCTTTAGACTTTTACACATAAACTTTTGTTTGCCTAACTGCATGGGAAATGTAGAATTTTTTTTTCTGGGAACACATTCTTGGCTGACAAACTTGGAAGCCTGTGCTCAGTACACCTTTTCTGTTGTGTAAACATGCAAATCTATGTGACCAGCTTATGGTGGATGTAAATTTTCATCTGGCTTCCCACAGATAGTTTTAAGTGCTTTCACTCTGGTTTTGGCAAGGGAATTCTCTGTTCTTATAGCAGTTGCACAGCTGAAATAATATAACTGAACATTGCAAAAGCAAATGCTTACAATGGATTTTCTCCTACTGTTTGGAAACAAAAGTGAAGGCCAGTGTGAGCAGTAGGAGGTCAACCTATCTTTATTTGATTTAATTCTGTCTGAATTGTCTCCTGTAAAACCTAATGAAAACTCAATATTGTCAGCATGGTGTAGCAAACTATTCAACAACTTGAACTTACAAAGTTCTAAATAATTGATTCTTTCTTCTACCTGCTCTGCATAAAACTGCCTGCCAAATATATTCAAATTTATTAGAGACCAAAGAGGAAAGATTCCCCCATACAGTTTCCTATGCGTTTCCATATGACTTTTACCCCTAGAAAGGGTAAAAAAAAGGAAAATGAAATTGCAGACAGTATGAAAGATGCATCTTGGCAACAACTTACAAAATTACAGCAGCGTTGAGTGTATTCTAATATTATTTTTTAAAGGAGTCATCTTATCTGTCTGTTTTGCCATTTAAAAGTTTTATCTTGAACCACCTTTTCTGTCAAATCATGGATGGAATCATACTTCATATGAGAGATTTATGCTTTATCTGTTTGTTAAGATTTCTTTCACAGTTCATGAAATGTCATCACCTCTGAAGACTGCTTACTTAACCTAAACAAGGGCAGCCACCTGCACTGAATGCCTGACTAATTGGGCATGTCCTTCCTTTATTTCTTCTTGAGCTGATAATTGTCTCTTCAGCACACACTAATTCATTGCATTACTCAACATATTTATTGGCTTGAATAAACTCACAAAATATTATTTTTATAGGAAACAGAAGTTATTATTTAACTTTTATTAATACCACCAGGGACTCATGTTTTCCTTCAACTGGTAGCATGGAATTTGTAAGTTTTTCTGATGGGTTTTCGAAAAGACTAGTTTTTCAAATTTCTAGATGCATCATTGGTCAGCTGGAAACAAAAATGCCATATTCTCTTTCCTGCAACTATCAGAAAGAGACTATGTAACTTTTTCTTTTTTTTTTTTTTTATGGTGTTAACTTTATGTCACTTTTTTTTGTTTGTTTGTTTCACTAGAACACACTAGAGTAAAACTAAAACCAGGATTGCTTGATCATCTTTAAAAAGAAGGTCAAACAAACTGACAAGGAATTTTGTGAAGGAGAAAATAAATGAATATTATTGCTGAAACTACTTATGGCCATAGCAGATGGACAGAATACAATGTTAGATGCATGTTTCTATCAGACAGTAAATGAAACATGGCATTTAATTAAATGATGATTTCAAATTTGATTCTAAAGGATATTCTTTTAGATTAAGAAATGGAACAAAATGGATCTTGATAAAGGTCATACTGTTTGATATTTTCTGACAATATAGGTCCAAATATAGACCTGGTAGTTGGTGGTAGTTCAGGTAATACAGCTACAGCACTGTTTCATGATCACTTTTGCAACCTTGACTGAATAAACAATTACTATCTTGGCCAGATTTTACAAAGTGACTTTAAGAAAAAAAACCCTCAGTTTCTTAAAGACATTGTAAGTTATTTTTGTTCTTAACTGCACTGTCAATGACCTTAACCCTCTTTTATCGCACAACAGAGGCAGTGAAAAAAAACTAATAGCTGATGAAGAAGGTCACAGAGATATTTTCATCCCCAGCCTTACTAGTGTAGGCTCCTTCAGGTGTAGTTTTCACATGTCAAAGAGCTTGTTCTTCAGCTGCTTAAGTCACTGCACCAGCCATGTCAGAGGCCTCCAGCCAGCCAGACCTGATGGCAGATGTATCTCTCTAGGTCTCAGGCTGCCAGGTGTGTCTAATGACTTTATGTGAAGCTCAGACAGACAATCATTCCTTTTGCAAAAGGTGTGTAGCTGTCAATGAGATGTGTCACCAGGTGAAGGAACTATGGGAGTAAGTGAACAGCCTGTGCAGTATTTGAGAAAATGAGCAAGAGATTGACAGGTTATTCTCAGAGACGCTGTTGTCTCAAAAATCTCAAATCTCCACTGTCATGGAGATGTGGATGAACTTGGAACCCTGTCAAGCAGTTAATCAAGGGTCTGTTGAACTTAAAGGCTGGAAGCTTGTCAGTGCCTGTACCCAGAGGAAGACTTCTCCTCTTCCTAAAAATTTGGTGATGTCAAGTAGGACTGGCACCTTTTACAACAGATATAAGGCTCTGGAACTAGAAGGACAATCAACTGATGAGATGAATGAAGGTCCTTTAGGGATAGACAGACTACTTAGGGCTACCCAGTCTACACCTTGCACCATGACCTCCTCTGTTATGAGGAAAAGAAGGGTAGTTATCATCGGTAACTCTCTTCTAAAGAGAACAGAGGGCCCAATATGCAGACAGGAGTCTGCTGTCTCCCAGGGATTCAAGTAAGGATCATTACTGGAAAACTCTTCAGTTTGGTATGGCCCTCTGACTGTTATCCACTATTAGTTCTTCACGTTGACAATGATGAGAAAACAGAGAAGTCTGAGGGCAATCAAAAAAGATTTCAAGGCCTTGGTATGACTGGTTAAAGGAACAGGAGCACAGGTAGTGTTTTCCTTGATCTTTCCAGTAGCAAGGAACAGTATTGAAAGGAATAGGCAGACTCATCAACACATGGATCGAAGGCTGGTGCCATTGGAAAAATCTTGGGGTTTCTTGACCATGTGATAATCTATATAACACCAGGTCTACTGGCACCAGATGGGTTGCACCTTTCATGGAGGGGAAAAATGGTTTTAGCATAGGAGCTGTCAGGGCTTATTTATACTAGATTGGAAGGGGAAAGGGACAAAATCAGGCTTGACAGTGATAAGCAATTAGATGGAGTTCAAAAACTGGAGAAACTGAGCACTAGTGGGACCCCTCAATCTGCTCCACAATGTGTCAGCTAAACTGAACCACACCTAGAATGCAGCACATGCAGCATGAGGAACGAACAAGAATAGCTTGAAGCTGTGATCTAATCCCAGAGATATGACATTACTGACATAAGTGAAATCTGGTGGGATGAGTGCTGTAACTGGAGTGCACTGTTGGGTGGCAGGGCAGGCAAGGCGGGATGTGGCATTGTACGTAATGGAAGGGCTGGACTGTATGGGGCTTACAATTAGAAATATCATGTTGAGAGCCTCTGGGTAAGGATTAAGGGACAAACAAATAATATGGATGTTGTTTCAGGACTCTTCTATAGCCCACCTAGCTGGGATGATGACTCCAACACATTAGTCTTCAAAGAACTAAAGGACACTTCCAAATCAACTCTCCTTGTCTTTATGGGGAACATCAATTTGCTGGATGTTAACTGTGAACACCACACAGCCAGTACAAACAAATCCAGAAATTCCTAAAACGCCTAGAGGATAACTTCATGGTACAGGGACTAAGGGACCCAAATAGGAAAGATGCCCTCCTTGATTTGTTGGTTGTTAACAAAGAGTGTCTTGTAAGGGAAATAGTGATCGGTGGCTGTCTTGGCCACAGCAACCATAAACTATTTGAGTTTAAAATCTCCATTGACATGAAGAAAAGTGCCAGCAAAACTTCAGCCCCGGACATGAGGAGAGCAGAATTCAGATTGCTCAGGAAACTAGTGAATAAGGATACCTGGGAAAACACTTTTGAAGGTGGT
Organism: Hafferia zeledoni; assembly: GCA_035583235.1. Classification (NCBI taxonomy): domain Eukaryota; kingdom Metazoa; phylum Chordata; class Aves; order Passeriformes; family Thamnophilidae; genus Hafferia; species Hafferia zeledoni. The sequence goes on from JAWWEV010000043.1 coordinate 16,303,675, forward strand.
GGGGTCTATCAGTGCTGGTCACTTTTTAAGCACCATCTCCTAAGGGCACAGGAGCAGGCAATTCCAAAATGTTGAAAGTCAAGCAGATGAGACAGAAGACTGATTTGGCTGAGCAGAGATCTTTTGGAGTTAAGGCAAACAATCAAGGGGTATGCCCAGGGGAAGCCAGGTGAGGCAATGTGTAAGGAATACAGAGATGCTGCTTATCACTGCAAGGAAAAAAAAATTTTGTGGCCAAAGCTCAATTGCAGTTGAAGACGGCCAGAAATGTGGGGGCCAATAAAAAGTTTTATAAAACACATTAATAGCAAAAGGCAATGCCTATTCGGCTGTTACAGGATGAGGATGGTCACCTCACAAACGGGGACATAGATAAGGCAGAAATGTGTAATGCTTTCTTTGTCTCTGTCTTCTACACCATTGATGGGTTAAGAGGATCCCAGTGCCCTGAGCTTGGCTGTGATAATGATAAAGTCCCAGTCAATCCTGAACTTGTCTATGACCTGGTGCTCCAGCCAGATTTCTTTAAGTTTATGGGACCTGATGTGATTCATCTGAGAACACGCTGGCATGAACCCTTGCACAAAGAGCATAAGCAGTGCCCTGAGGCTTCTGTTATTCTTGTCTGGAGAAGTGGAACATGACTAATACGAGGTGCAATGCACATGCTCTTTACTCCCTTGTCTGGTTATTGAAAATATGCCACAATTTTCCCTTTCCAGAGACCTAAATTCAGAGAAGGAAAATAGGACCAGATTCATGCAAGCTGGAGGCAGGTTGATATCTGCCATTCCGACTTTTTGATAATTTCATATCCATAATATTTTCTTGTCAGCAGAATTCATAAATCAAATTTGGCAATGTGAGAGAGGAATTTATAACACACAAAACAGGCCACAGGATTAGATTAAGGTAACACAGCAGATTATGAAGAGCTTGTTACAAGGAAGACTAAAACATTGTCATTAGAAAATATGGGGTTTTTTTCAATTTTTTATCAAGACTTTTCTTTAGTGACATAAAACATAATGTAATCAACAATGGGAGATAACTGTACAGTTAAAAATATAATAAAAAATTACTATCTCTCTTCTTGACTTAGGTGCTTTACTTACCACGTCAGTAATTTGGCTGTGCAAGTTATCCAAAGGTAGCTAGTGGAGTCTGGCAGGCATTCACCTTTTATATTTAATTGATTAAATTGTTTAGTTATTACAGTGTTTGACACAGAGGAGAAAAATCTCTCCATGAAGGGAACTGACCCACATCTCTTTTGTCCCTCAGCAGAGTGCCTGGTTGCAAGGTACGACAATGGTAGTATAGGAGAAAGCAAATTTTAAAGGGCAGAGAATGAATGGAGAAGCAAATGGGACCATGACCCTATGGCCCAGAAATAAGGTCACTTCTTGGCAAGGGAAGTTTTGTCTCTGCTATGCAGTCATAACATTACTTATTCATTTTATCCAATGGTTTTTCAGTGCAGAATGAAGAAGAAACCTCAGAGTTCCATACAGCAATGGCTACAGTCTTGTCTGTATTGAAGATACTCTATAGCTAACTTCTGCCTGTTTACATAAGTTGCAGTCATACAAATGATTTATATTTAAGCTGCCTGTCTCTCCTCAGGTATTGTTTAGAGAACCTAGACGCATAGCTGCAGGCTCTGAGAATGCCCTAAATAACATTGCTCAGGTACTGTAGTGTTCAGTGATGAGATTGCCAAAACTTTCAGCTCCAGCTCTGTATCACTAACCATAACTGATCCAAACAGCTCAACAAAGTAGCTTTTAGCAAACCAGCATATCTCCCCCCTGCCCATTTTAACACTAGGCCAAAAATCAGAGCTATAGTTCCAGAAAAGCCCTGCAAACCTGTGTAGGAAAAAAAAAAAAATCAACGAAAAAAAATATGCAAGATGTAGAAAGTGCCAAGATATTTTAAATGGAGATGGTGATATATTCACTTTTTACACTACAGCATAAATAGCATAATTTTTATTTTTCTGTATAAGGTACAAAACCTACTTCAGCATATTACTTTATTCTTAGTATCTCACTGTTGTCACTTCTGAGGTCATATAACCAGCTGTATACACACACACTGTTGCTGGAGGCACTCCAGACTCTTGGGAAATAAGAGCTAGAATGAAGGATTTTCTCTTCCTATGAAGATGGTAATCAATTTTAATTGAGAAAAGATAAAACAACTGGAGCAAGAAGTTGCTGTATCCTAGAAGTTTTTTTATGGGACTAGAATCAGGAAGAAATTTTAGAAAAGTCTAGTACGGAAGAAGACAGGAATCTTACCTTCATTTGAACTTTGGTATATTGTATGGTTAACATCTGCACAGAAACAGAGACAGAAAACATTAATATCAGATCTATTACTTACATAAATTTGCAGACAGAAGATAATTTAGAAAAAAATATTAATATTATGAAACCAAACACTTAGAAGCTAGGAGAAAAAAAAAAATCTGAAGGATCTGTTGGCCTACTGTAAATTAATTCTATCATTTTATGCTTTATGTATTACCTTATATGCCTCAATAGGATGATCATACACTACTGTTTTGAAAGAGCTATTACTTCACTCAATATTTGCAGTCAATATCTCCAGTATTTAGAAAATTATGTTTCTCAAAGTATATTTTTATCTTAATCAAAATACCTGTTTGGTATGAAATCTCCTTCCTATCTTTTTGCTTCCATATGTGGTGGTGGGGTGTTGAAATGTTGTAGTTCCAAAGGAATAGGGTGTACCAGGTTCAGTGAAAGTGAATACAGCTTGACTCACATTACCCTGAAACTTCCTAAATTTGCATGTACATGCTGATTTTTTTCAGAAAGTCTCGTTAAGTGGTCAAGATGAAGCAGAATCCCAGTGTTATATTACAAGCAAATAAAACAATAGAGAGTGTTATAAAATTACTTCATATTACACATGCTGAGCAAATTTAAAAGTGTTACCTTAATATAAAACATTTAAAAAAATAAATTCCATAGCAGGTTTTTCTAGTCATAGTTTCATTCACCCTAAAAATTGGCAGACAGAGATACAGTAAGTTTCACTGTCTTAAACTGAACTTTAACAAAACCTTATATTACTTGCATATCTCTTCCTTAATATGATTTCACAGTGCTACAAATCTTCTATGACAGACTAAAGAGTTCAGTTTGCAAGCTGAGCCAAAGGCCTAAATTCTAAATTTTATGTTGATGATGTGAGTACTTCTTAGGCTATGATAGCTTCTCATCAGCTTGGTTTAAAAGTACACAGCTTTCATGGCTTCCCTAGTAAATTAGCGTTTTCCTGTTGACTCAAGTGTCTTGTGTCTTGGTAACCTATTCCCACTCCTCTGGTACATTTTGTGTCTCACAGCTTTTAATTCCAGGCTTTGATGCATCTTCAATATAGCAGATCATTGCTTGCTACAAGTTGCCCTTTTGCAGAACTAATGTGACAGCTGAAGATAGGCCTTGTGGATATTTGTAGCATTTCATCAACTTGCCTTTCAGCCATTCACCATATTTCAACTTGCCATAATAATAGCTCTGGATCATCTTTTATCAAAATACATAGCAGATGCCTAAAGCTGTATTAGCTGACTTATGTGTCATTATACACGTGGAATAGTGCTTTAAGGTCTCAGTGTCTAGGACCTGACCCTGCAAATTTGCGCCTGAAGTATATGAAAATAAAAGCACTTGGAATTAACAGAGATGTTTAATATAGCAACAAATAGCTTAATTTTGCTTTGAGTTGTATCCTCGTTTGCATAAATTGTTTTAGTCTCCTCAAAATCTTCCTTGGTGTATACTCTGTGTAACTTTCCCATTCATCACACAGTCTTGAGGCAGAGGTGTCCATAGTAACGGAGATCTGCATAGATCAGTGATTTACTGATGATATTTGACACTGGTCTTGACAGGCTTTCTTTCAGATCAGGGCCAAAACTGGACTTCTTTTTCTGTATGTTGATGCTCAAATCAAGCTTCTTAGCAATATAATGAAAATAGTATTTTTTGTATTTTTTTAGGGTTTTTTTCAAGCAATACATTGGTTGGTGGAAAGTGGTTGCTGGAAATAGCAGATCACTTATAATTTCCAGTGTCATACAAGACTTTTAACTTTTTGTTAGGTATAAGGTCTCTGAAAATTGAGTTTTCTCATTTGAAGACTTCTGTCTTTAAGTGTAGAAAAGAGCTCTCTTCTCAGCAATAGTAAATAGTAGTACTAGTGAAGCACTTTTATCCACACCATAATAAAGTGGCATTGCTATTCAAAATTCCAGTCATCAGCAATTGTGCATTATCATTCCCCAGTATGATAATTATTTCATTTCCTGAAACTAACTTGTTGAAGAAAGACAGAAGATGATCTAATCAGTATAGATCATTCCTGATCATACTGGTTATAGTAAAATTTGTAAGGAATGTTTACGTCTTAGCCCATTATTTCTTGGATTTTGCATTCAACTTGCATTTCAGTATCTTGTCTATGAAAAAATTGATTCCAGATTTTTAATGCTCTTCTTCTAACCTATTAAGTGGGAAATACATCATTTTTTTTAAAAAAGTAAACTTTCATAAAGCTAAGTAGATTTCTCTGTGCATACTTAAGTCAATTTTGTAGTGATCAAGCTATAATACAGGAGTGCCATATACCTTTCAAATTTTTTGTTAGTATTACAAAGTGGAATTATCCCAGAAGAATCAATTTAGTTCAATCTAAAGAAATCTGTATTACTGTGTCTTCATGTAAGTGGCTGTAGGCATGTTTCTAAGCATCTAACACAGTGAATGGAGCATATCAACTGAGTGAGTTGCCACAAAAGTAGACTTCCAGAAGAGCATTCATTGGGTAAGCATAGTCACCTAAAATACTCATCAGAGCATACCTGGCTTGGCTGCCCAGTGTTGCTCAAGACAGGAGTGAGTCTCCCTTTTGACCCATAGTATACCAGCCACTTAGATATCTCAGGTACTCTTGAGCCTTTCAAGCAGCACTAATTGTAATCAACTAATAGACATTGTTAGACTCCTGTAATTAGCTTGAGTCTATTAACTAGATCTTGTACAGAAACCTACAAGTAGACACTGTGGTTTAGATGTCTTAACCTCAAGTTGAATCCATACTTGGAACTCAGTTTGAGGTGAGTGAGAAACTTCAACACTTCTGTAGTGACAGCTGAGGAATATATGGAAAATACACTGACACACACACCTCGACCCCCAAACTCACTTCAAATTATCCTCCATGTAGACCTTCAAACACCCTAATACATCCTATAATATTCAAATATTAATTCCATTATTTGTTTCCACAGAAGTTTCAGAACTGAGTGACTGGGAGAGCACAAAGACTTGGCTGCGTTCTTCATCTTCTCCTGTTCAATGGCAGATGAAAGTTAGGTAATCCATAGGATATACCTTAGAGTGAGCAAAGAAAAGTAAGACAGAGGAAATGAAATTAGAATTTAAGGTATGTTCTTATATCTGCTCAAGGTATACTGGGACCTGTACCTGTATCTCGCAGACTGCTAGTTCAAATCGTTATGACTTTGTCGGTATCTTTGGTGGGTTTAGGTGAATGAAGTTATACTCCAGCTGAAAGCATGCTAAGGGTTCACTTTCCAGTGACAGTTAGTATTGCAGGATATAACTTCCTGATACTTGCTGTAAAAAGGAGAGGGACACAAGGAATGAATGCCCACTGGATGCAGAGCAAAAAACCAATTTAATTATGCTGCTCATATCTGCTGAGAAAATAGAATAGACACATCAGCATAATTTAAACTACCTTCTATTTATCAGCACTTTCAGCCATCATTTTGCTGGCCTTGCCCCATTAATACAGATAAAATTTTTATGTAGCTCAAAATTCTTCTCTTGTTGAGTCATGCTTTTTCTTTGAAGCAAAAATGAAATTAAGGGTTTCTCAATATGGAATGCAACTCCACTTCCAATGCCTTGTGCTTTTTGAGACATTTCAACTTTGCTGCAAGGAGATCTGAGGAGATAGAATACTTAATAATCCCAGATGTACTTTCAGCTCTACCCGTCGTACTACAGCTTTAGTGCTATACTCCCTACTACTTTATTGCTGCTTTATCAGCATCCTCAAACTTTACAAAATGTCAAAAATATTTTATGAGTTTTTGGGCTAATCAAAACACCATAGGTGCCTCCTCAGCAGGAAAGTAAATAAATCACCTCTCTTCTTGTCAGTTGTTGATCCTTAGAGGTCTCTCTGTTGATTCACACACATTTTCCATACTTTTCCAGGTCTGCTTAAACTCAGTCTTGGGCCAGATACCAGGAATGTATCTGGACCTGCAGTGCAGAGAGGAGGGAATGAGGGGAAAGTATATAAAAATGCACAGTGACATTGCTTCTCTGCAGAAGAACTAGGAAAAACATCTACTGGGGAGTGTAACCTAACCAGTTTTAATAACTAGGAAAGATAGAAGAAAGAAGACATATAACTTTCTTCCTTTTGTAACAGATAGCTGACATCACTGAGAGTAGGAAATTTAGTGGCCTGCCTCCACTGAAGTATCTGCAATTTAGAGAGCTCAATTTTCTGATATATAAATGTTTTTAAAACCTACAGTCTCCTTTTAATGCCTATATTGTAGGCTTTCTTTTGCCTTTTTGTTGTTTTATTTATATTTTATGCATTATTCTAGAAATACAATAAATTATCTTAAAGGTCTTTTCCAACCTAAATGAGTCTTAACCTAGATGAGTAATTCTATGAATGCTCTGTTTCATTTGTTTTATTCCTTGCTCCTGTGCATTATGTGACAAAAGAACTTTCTGTGTACTTTTGGTGAAGAATCAGTTATCCTGTCTTTTCATACTGCAGTGAGCTGTATAAGAAGAAAAAAATCCAACGACCCCAAACCCATCTCTCCAAAGTGGACTCCTGAGCAATCATGGCCACAGATCTCCATATTTACTTCTTGTGGTTCAACCAACCTTCTCAGTTATAGAGATATCATCAAATCTCCTGCTGTCATATGTAAATTATTACGTATAGGCATCAAATTAGTCCTTCTTTCAGATTATTTCAGTGGCTTACTGTTATTCTTGGTTGATCCATTAAAGAGGCATTGTCCTTTAACATGTCAATGCACAAGGTATTATACGTCAGTCTTGAAGTACTGGCTGGGAAACCAAATTCCTTACCAAAGACAAGTAGATCTGTCTTGTATTTTGCTGAAGAAGCATAATGAATCAATTCCATTTCTGATCCTCTATTTCCAAGCTAGTCAACTTATTCACCTTAGTCAACAGGGAGAAGTGAGCACTTCATATGATGTATTTCAGCTACCTACTTTACAGCTAAATATACTATGCCCTACAAGTGCCTATTACTTTCTGATGAACCAGAATGGTTTAGATTATAAATAAATAAATGTCTACATAAAATATATATTTTATTTATAAATATAGATATATGTAGATAAAATATACACATTCCAGGAAGCTCAAGACATGATCTAACCAAAAATTGAGGCTGTTTGTTTTAGGTGAAACAAGACAGGATATGCTCAAAAAAAACCCACACCAAACCAAAACAAAACTGAAAGCCACGGGGAAAGGAAGTTACATTTTCTTTTTACGCCTGACAGTACAAAACCTAGTGATGTTCAGTGAAATTAAAAACAAAGTATTTATAATTTCTAAAAAAATTCTTCAATCAGGACAGACTAAGGAATATTCACTATGGTTTCAGAGCAATATTTAAAGACTGTCTGTTATACGTGAAGTACATGGAAGCTATAAAAAGAAAGAAAATTATTAGAAGATTGGATAATGAAGGATGTGGAAGAAGTATCCTCCAATGAGTGAGGGGGATAAACATGAAGTGATTTAACCACAAAAGTGATAAGAGCACTTCTCACGTGCAGCAGATCTGTCTGTGATACATAAAATGTATACAATAAATTACAGTCATAGCATTACAGAACAAGTCAGGTTGGAAGGGACCTCAGAAGATCATCTGGTTCAAACTTTTCTGGGAAATGGAGCCTAGATGAGATTAACTAGCACTGTCCAATCACCTCTTGTTCCAGTGATTGATGGCTTTCATTGTAAAAGATCTATTTATTTTATTGTGATGAAACATTCCCTCTGTGTACCTGTTGCCCCTTGACTTTACGTGTCTTGTTTTTGAATGGAGCCTCATTTGGCAGCTGCCCTTTAAATACTAGAATATTGTGGGGAGGTCTACCTAGGCCTTCACCTCTCCAGGAGCAAAGACCTAACTCTTTCAGACTTTCCTCACAGGGCAGGTCCTCCAACACTTTGATCATCTTCATGGCCTTCCTTTGAACCTGTTCCAGTCTGTCTGCATCATTTTGGAACTAAGGGGACCAGAACTGGACACAGTATTCCAGGTGGTGACTGAGACATGCTGAGTACAATGGGATGATCATGTCTCTATCTCTGCCAATAATCTGCAGATGCAGCCCAGAATCTGATTTGGCTTCATTGCTGCAGCAGCACTACTGACTCCTGTTCACCTGGCTGCCCACCAGGACCCCCAGGTCCTTTTCAGCAGGGCTATTCCCAGCCACACAGATCTCAATCTGTTCTGGGCTCTGTGGCTGTTCAGTTCCAGGTGCAGGACCTTTCACTTCAGAGACTCACAGAATGGGTAAGGTTGGTAGGGATCACAATGGGTCATGTGGTCCAAACTCCCTGTTCAAGAAGGATCATCCTAGAGCACATTGCACAGGCAGTCCAGGCAGTTCTTGAATATCTCCAGTGAGGGAGACTCCAGAGCCTCTCCGGGCAATTTGTTCCAATGTGCAGCTGCATAGCAGAGACATTCTTTCTCATATTCAGGTGGAACTTCCTGTGCATCAGTTTCTGCCCATTGTTTCTTGTCCTATCACTTTACATTACCGAGAAGAGCCTGGGTCTCTCCTCTTGATATCTTCCCTTCAGATACTTATAGATAGTGATAAGGTTCCCGCTCAGTATTCTCGTCTCAGGGCTAAACAAGCCCAGCTCCATCCACCTTTTCTGATAAAACAGATGCTTCACTCCCTTACTCATTTTCTTAGCCCTCTGCTGGACCCACTCCAGGAGTTCTATGTCTCTCTTATACTGACAAGCCCAGAACTGAGCACAGTACTCATCTTTGTTGAACTTCCTACTTGTCTAAGCCACTCTTCCAGCCTATCTAGGTCTGTTTGTGAGGTGTCTCTCTCTTCTGATGTGTCCACCTCATTACCAAGTCAGATATCATCAGCAAACTTGGTGAAGGTGCTTTCAAACCCACCATCCATATAATAATGAAGATGTTGAAGCGCATGGGGCCCAGTATTGATGTCTATGGGAAGCCCACTTAGAACAGTTTGCCAGGCTGAGTAAAAACCATTGATCACCACCCTGAGTGCAACATGTTAGCAGATTTCCTACTCATTTCACTGGCCACCCATCTGTCTGTATCATGACAGTTTCTCCAAGGGAAGGCTCTGTGAAACAAAGTGGAGCACCTTGCTAAAGTCCAAGTAAACAACTATCACTGCTCTTCCCATGTTGTCAGAAGATGTTATTTTGTCATAGGAGGTGATTTAATCAGGCATGATCTACGCTTGGCAAAACTCTGTTGGCTTTTCACAATAATCTGCTTCATTTGGTTTGCCATAGTTCCTAGGAGCACTTGTATTTACTTGATTCTGTGATCTGGGGTCCAGCTGCAGCTGGACAAATGTTGTTCTGTAACAGCCCATTCTCAGGGAGGACTCGAGGTCTGGGATTCACATATGACCTAATGTGGCACTAAAAAGAAAATAAATTTACACTGGTCGTTAGATTTAAAACTGACATAATTGCTTTGAGGATTTTAAATATTTTCTATGTGATTTTTATACAAATCTCTTCTGCATGAGATTTTGCACTATGAGAAAGAGAATAAGCTTCCAATAGCACCCATAAAAGAGAAAAGATCTTGAACTCTTTATTTGATCTCAATATTTTAATGATCCAAAATAGGTTCTCTTTCATGAAAGCACTTCACAACAGATCAAACAGATTCTAAACGAGAAGTTGGATTTTACTGTGATTTTTTTTTTTTAATTAACAAAAGACAAAGCCATTAGGCAATTGACTGATTTAGTTTTATCCATATTTATGTACAAAAATGTTAATGTTTCTTGGAAAGCCGCATGTCTTAGATCATCACTACTCCTTTTCCCATTTCTTAGATAACTGCTAAAATCCCATCTTCCAAGACAGAACGTTGTGGCTGTCATTCAGTGTGCCAAGATTAGCAGAGATTCTTTGTCATGCATTTTTTCTTTTGACAGCTCAGTGGTGTAATTACTTACAATGTCATTGCTGTTGCTGCAGCTGTAATCAGCTTCTACTCTCTTCTCTTTTATTCTGACATATTTCAGTGCCATCAAAAAACCATGCATCAGCCTTGCTAGCTTGGACCCCCCCCAACAAAAGAAACTTTTCCTTAAACATATTGGAGAGCCTGCAAATGCACTGTCTAAAGAGAGGAACTTCAAAAAATTGTCATTCTTGTCACCAGCAACAGGACTAACATTGCCACAGTATAATGATAGGTGCTCCAATAAAATCCAATGCCTTTATGACACCCTCCTTATTTTTCAATCACTAGTGTCAATCAGAGAGGGTTTCCTACTGTGAGAGGAACTATTGCCAGAAGAAGAACATTCCTAGACATTTTTTATCATTTCAGGAAAGCAAATATACAGCAACTGATTCATCTTTATCTTTTTCAGAGGTTACCTTGGACTCCTAAATATTAAGCTATATGCAACCAAAACACATTTACATTTCTTTTGGGGCCTACCTGAGTATACACTGTAGGCAATATTTGGTATTTGACCTCTCAGGTGACTGAAGGTGTGAATTATTTATATCTCGATTAGGGTAGGAAGTCATGTAAGCAATCTGGAGGGGAAAAAAAAAAAAAAAGTTAAAAAAAAAATAAAGATATCACTCCAAACTTTTGCCATTAAACTTTTAGTCTATTAAAGAAAAGGGAGGGAAAAAAGAAGGTATTGCTTTTCTTTTTTAAAGTCACCAGTAAGTCATGATTTTTTTCACCTACATGTCCATCAGCCACTGTCAGATTTTTAGCTGGTGATCATAGCTGTCTATCCGTTATGGTAATCTAATCAAGACTTGAATCAAGGCCAGGTGGTGAAGTTGCTCTTTATGTAAGTGAGCAACTGGAATGTGTCAAGCTCTGCCTAGAGTTGAGAGCTTATGGGTAACAATTTAGGGGCAGGCTAACATGGGTGACACTGCTGTAAGTGAATACTACATGCCACCTGACCAGGAAGAGGAAGTCAATGATTCCTTCTATAGACAGCTGAAAGTAGCCTCATAATCACAGGCCCTGATCTGATGGGGAGCTGTTATCTGTTGGAAAGACAGGGCAGCTAGGTATACCCAGTCCAGGAGCTTACTGAAGAGCACTGTAACTTTTTGATCCAGGTGATGAAGGACCCAAGAAGGGGAGTTGTACTGCTGGACCTGTACTAACTAAGGACTGGTTGGGGTTCTGAAGGTTGGGTACAGCCTTGACTTGAAGTGACCATGAGATTGTGGAGTTCAGGATCCTGTGTGAAGGAAGCAGAACAGTAAGTAAGGTTACAACCTGGGACTTCAGGACAATTGACTTTGGCCTCTTTAAGGACCTACTTGGAGGAATCCTATGGATTAAGGCTCTGAAAGTTAGGGGCATCTAAGTAAATTGGTTAATATCCAAGAATCCCTTCCTCCAAGCTCAAGGTTCGTGCATACCTATGAGTAAGAAATCATGCAGAGGGAGCAGGAGACCTGCACAGATGAGTGAGAAGCTTCTGGCAAAACTCAGACTGAAGGTTTATGGAAAAGGAGACAAGCCCCTTGGAAGGAATATAGGAACGTTGTCATAGTATCCAAGGATGCAACAAGGAAGGCTAAGGGCCATTTGGAATTAAATTTGGCAAAGAATGTCAAGGACAACAAGAAGGGCTTCTTTAAGTATATTAGAAACAAAAGGATTAGGGAAAATGTGGGCCCACTGCTAATGAGGTGGGTGCCCTGGTGACAAAGGTTACAGAGAAAGAGGATTTATTGAATGCTTTGTCTGCTTCAGTCTTTATGCTAAGGCCAGGCTTCAGAAATCCTAGAGCCTGGAGACAACAGAGAAAGTCTGGAGAAAGGAAGACTTTCCCTTGTTTGAGGAGGATTGGATTAGAGACCATTCAGTCAAACCTGACACACAGAAATCCATCATCTTTGAAAGTTCATGGAAAATAAAAGAGGTGCCTGAGGACTGGAGAAAAGCCAGTGTCATTCCAGCCTTCAAAAAGGGTGAGTTGAAGGACCCAGCAAACTATAGACCAGTCAGCATTATCTCCATCTCTGGAAAGGTGATAGAACAGGGTGTTCTGGCTGTCATCTTTAATACAGGAAAAAATTTTCTTTGAGGGTGACAGAGCACTAGAATAGGCTGGCCAGAGAGATTGTGGAGTCTCCTCTGGAGATATTCAAAATGCACCTGGATGCAATACTGTGCAACCTGCTCTAGGTTCTAGGTGAACCTGTTTTAGTATGGGGATTGGACTAGATGATCTCCAGAGGTCCCTTCTTCAACCATTCTCTGATTCTGTGACCTTCCTTTTGATTACTTAAAATCTAAATACTTAAAAACAATGAGGTTTTGAGTAATTTAAAGGACTGTAACTTTGCCCTGGTAACTTCTGTGAGTTAATTACATTTCAAACTCTTTTCTGAATAAATAGCAATTATTTCTTTCATTGTTAAATGAAATAATCTGTATAAAGCAGAGGAAAAAATGTAATGAAATTAGAACTGGTGAGCTCTGCACCTGGCATACTTACAAAAATGTAGGTGTAGATCTGCTCTATTATGCAAAATATCAGGACAAAATAGAGTGGATTTTTCAGTTTTATGAAACTAAATTAAGTACATTTGTATAAAAGTCTGGAATTCTGATGCTTATCTAATTGACTTTTTCTGGGCCTAAATACTTACACCTTTATTTTTATGTTTCAGAGATTCCAAAAATCCCCTCAAAGACATGTAGTCACTGTACAGAGATGTGTTACAAGACATGCACAGACTTATATGCAACACAGATGAAGTGGTATGAAGAGGTGCTTATACCTTATTGTGTAAGGAAGTAGGTATTAGACATAAATTAGGGATCTCTTTTGTTATCCAATATAAAAGATGTGAATAACATAGTGAATTGTCAATAAGTGCACATCTTCCATCAAAGTTAGGGTGAGATTTCTGTCAGTAGTCCTACCCTTTTGTACAAATCTTCCTATAAAATGCCCTGTTAGTATTGACCTAAATCTTCTTTCACTGAAAACAGAGATATGTAATAGAAAATGAATACTTGCTTATTTCCACTTTAAGAATACCAACAGTTATGACAAAGAAAATAACTTTTATTTGGATAGGGACATACAGCAGTTACATGGTTATATTCCTCAGATAAGGAAAACTGTAACGTATTTAGCATTTTTAAAAAGGCCTGGATAATGGAATATCACTGGGTCTATTCACAGATTCTCAGTGTCTGAACTTTCAGTAAAAAAATTGAGGTGATATCATTACATTTTTTATTACACTTCTCCCCAGCCTTTTTCCACCCACATGCCCTGTGTTCGTTTATTGTATTTTTTTGCATTAAAAAAAAAAAAAATTAAAAGGGAAAGAAAGCAAAGTACAATGCACAAGATTAACACTGGCAGAATAGACATGCATGACTGGTTGTTGATAGTGTCTCTAAAATAAAGCCCAAATTTCTTTAGTGTACTTATTTTAGTATGGTAAATTGCATTCCCCTTTCCTTTATGATGCTTTTTTTTTTTCTTTCAAATGTGCTAACATGTAAGTATTCCAAAAAAAATTAATTAAATTTTGGCAGCTCATCGAACATAAACGCTACATCCTAGATGGGCTTTTGGACTTTGCCCATATGACAAGACTGGCAGCCTAAAAAGATTCTTAATCCCCTGATGTTTACAGAATTTAATAATTGCATTTTGAAAATCCATTTTTTCAGGTCATTCGCACAGCCTGCAAAAAAATATGAAGACATTCAGTTTGTCTCTCAGCATTTTTAAAGCCAGATATATATGACTGAGGATGTGTCTTGGGGAGAAAATTCCCCCAAAATCTTCTAGTTCACCTTCTAGTATACATTTTTCATTAAAATTTTGAGGATCAGAAGGTCTTACTGTTAAAGTGTACAGTTTCTGCCTTAGAGAAACTGAGAATTTTATTTAGATTTTTCTGCCTTATCCTGAAAATCAAAGTACACTGAGTGGAGAATTGTTTGGATTAATACCTCCAAAGGAATGGCACTTGGGTTCAGATCTAAATTAAATGAAATCTCAGAGTTTGTTCATGTGAACTTTTGTCTCTAAGTGGCAGGAAACTTTTGAAGGACTTCACCTGACTGTATATCAAACCTGAAAAAATATATACTGTAAGTTTTCAGCTACAAACTATATCAGAATAATCTCAGAGACTGTATTTAGAGTCAAACTCCTCATTTGAGTGGCTAGTGATCAAGATCAGGTTTTGCTTAAAGAAAAGATTTTTTTCTTAGCAATTTTTGAAAATCTTTACATTGATGTTAATTGGAGGAATAGAACAATTAAAGATTTCTCCCTGTAGGCATTAGTAATTATTTCATTGATTTATCAGAGACAAGCATCCAGTTATTATTGTTGTTTCAGAATTTGTATGAAAGTATAAACCACAGATTATATTAACTTCAGATACAACCAGAGATGTAACCCCACTTAGAAGCTGTAGTTTCACTTTTCTCCTCCCAACTGTCACATTTTTGCAATTATATATTCTTCCTGCATATATCGTCCCTCAGAATAAGTATGCTTATTTAATGCTCTTTCGGTATAAAAATGTTATTTCAGGTTTCTAAAAAAGATGTGGAGAAGCAAAATTCCCCAATGTCAGTCTATAGTTTCTATGAGTGTTCTTAATTATTATTTTTGTCTGGACTATGCATGGGATCTTATCTGTTACTTACTACCTCCTATATGGTGTTATAGGCATTCCAAGTGTTGCAAATTCCAGGAAAAAAGGCTGTCTCAGAACCTTCTGAGGGAGGTTAACTTTAATCAGGCCTATGAGACACAGTCAAGAAGTCTGACTATATTAGACTATAGGCAGAACTGCTTTGAAAATCATGACAGCTAAATCTCATCAGATGTATTTAATGCACAGGCCATTCTCAAGTACTATATTAGTACTGCTTGAAAATTAACTGGATTGTGCGGTTTTTTAGGTTTTTCCCCCTATATCTCAATGAAATGTTTAAACAGCTGTTGAATCCTATCTCACAGAAGTAAGAATCTCCCTGTCCTATACCAGGCAGAGTGGTTCCAGTCACTGTATTGTCAGGGATTCTTTAAGAGCAAAAATATTTGATGTCAATTACAGTGCTTATTAACCAATGGTTGTTTTTCACGAAAGATGTTCTTTCTAGCAAACAAAACCTCAAATTAATGCACACAAGGAGATTTTCTTAAGTATATCTTTTACTGCATAAAAGCTTTAATGAAACTTAAAACATCAGTACTAGTTTTGGGAGGACATTTTTCATGTGCTTCATGCAATAGAGTTGGCTGCTAAAGCTATAATTTCCTCTTGCTCACTAGGCTGCTGTGACACTGACAAGTGAATGCCTCAAGCGACAATACCAAGAAGAAAGAAAAACAACGTTCAAGAGCTAAGGTTGACAAATGCCCATGGTTTTGCTCCCAAGAGCCATTCAGAACAGTGGAAGATGAACCTGAGTGCTTCTTGCTCACTATAGATGAAAACAATTAGGGATCAATTAATAAATGGTGCTATTTTCCACAGCTTTGAGACTCTGATTACAAAAAGGATCGAAACATAGATTGACTCAGGAAGGACCACCTTGCAAGCTTGGCAGGGTCACAAAACCACCAAGGAAGTCATTTATTATTTCTATTCATTAAAAAAAGGTTATAGTCATCTTTCTAATTACTTTTCTTAGTTAGGACTGCTAACTTTATCACAGATTGCTTGTCCCTTCTACTGACCTCTGTATAAAATCAATACATATTTGCATTTTTTGGTGCTCATTATGGTGAAACATGACACAGACTGAAAATAAAACATCTTTCTCTGTAAGAGCAGAGAAGCACTGAAAACATTGATGACAAAGGTTTGGGTTTTCTCTTTTTTTGTTTCATTGATCCTTTCATATATTCTTGCAAAATTCATATATTATGACTATACTTAACCATGAATTTGCTACTGGATGCCTCAGAAAAAATGAAGCCAATGTAATACGCAAGCCATTCCAAGAACTAAGATACTGTGTGCATTGGCTTTTATTCTTAAAATTTTGAATTATAAAGGATCACCAAAGCATTGTTTTTAAAGTAAACATCTTGTTCTTTTTTTCTTTACCTTTATGTTGAACCATCCAGCTATACTAATCTTTTTTTAAATGAAAAAAAGAACTGACAGCATGAAATTTGGAGCTAAGCATGGATTAAGGCCATATGTTTTGATGAAAAACTGCTGCTAACAGAGTACTTTTGTTCACAGAATTAAGAATGGAGTCCAGTTTCTTATTTGAATACTAACTTTTGTCCAAACCCAATCTATTCTCATAAGGCACAAAATCACACATTAATTCCTTTTCCCAGCTCTATCCTAAAAGTCACATAAAGAACTATCAGCTTTGTCAGGAGCTGAGATACTTAGGAATCTTAATGTAAAAAACAATACTGGCTGTGGTATCCTTTAGTAAAAGGAGAATCATTTAACATTTCAGGTAAAACATTATCCTGAGTTGTGATCAATATACACCAGTGAGAAAATGCATTAAATCCTAAACGGTTCAAGGTGATTATTGTCAAAAATTTTCAAGGGATTATATTTAACCAGTGATTTGAAACAATAAAGTTGGAGAAAGTATCTTTATTGCATCTTTACCTTTCATGTTTCAAATATATATTTATAGTGATCATTTAAAATAGGCAACTAAACAATTTACATAAAGGAAGAAAAAAATTCACAGGGAAACAAGGTAATATTTTTGAGACCAAGACTGACAAGATCTGTTGTGTTTTTACAATATGTTTCTGCATGACTGCATGGATTTGAAAACAATAACCACTGCACACATATTTATGCAGTTTGTAAAGAGGTATTTGATTTATTAGTGAAGAGTGCTACATACATCCTGGGCTGCATTAACAGAGGCACAGCTGGTAAATTGAAGAAGTTTGTTATCTTCATCCATTCAGTCTTTATTAGTTTTATACATCTAGAGTCTGCATCCAGTTTTGATTTTCCAATACATGAAAGACATGGAAAAACTGAAGTGCAATGTAGGGCCACTACACTGAGGGCTTGGAGCAGTTTCCCAATGAGGAGATAATGAGGGAACTGGTCTTGTTCATCCTGGAGCAGCTCCCCTACATAGGTAGGCAATAGAGAAGATGGGGCCAGGCCCTGCAGAGTGGCATAAGATGGGACAACGGAGACAAAGGGGCATAATTAAATGAGGAGAGGCTCTCACTGCGTATAAGAATGAACCTTTTCCCCACAAGGACTCAGTCTGCAGCACAGGATGCCCTGGGTGATTGTGCAGCCTCTCTCCATGCTTGGGAGTAGATAAACCCCTGGTCAACCTTGTCTGTCCACATACTTTGTTGTGATCTTGCTTTCAGTAGGAGTTGGAACTTGGGATGTCTTAAGGACTCTTCCAACCTGAATTATTATTTTTATCCTCTGAAACAACAGCAGACATTTAAAGTAGTCCTAAAAATTATGATAAACAACCATTTTAAATTTCACTCCCCTCAAAATGTCCGTTTGGTTGGTTTTTGTTGGTTTGTTTTTTGGAGATTTTTTAATAAATCACTTCCTGTAATGAAATATATTTTGCATAAAAATTGAAAGTCAATGTAATTGGTTTTGGCAATAAATTAACTGTATTCAGAAAATGCATGTTTTAACTTCATATTGTTGTCAACTATGATGAGGAATTGTTTGTATTTTATTTGCTGTTTTGAAGGACTTGCCATTTTGTTCTCTTACTGACCAAAGTTTATCATTTTGACAAATCAGTGAATACAGTTGCTCCAAAGGGATATGATTCTGCTCTCAGTCATACTGGTGATGAATATGCAGTAACTTGACTGAATGTAATATTTAAGGGATATGTTATCTGAGAGTTTGAAAACTTTAATAGGCTTACGGCAGATAATAACCATCTGAGATAAGAGTAAAATGTAATCTTCAGACTGTAGCATTGACTATGGCTAAAGATATTTGTACCTTATAAAGTCAGGAAAACATTGTTTTCTCATTCACTATAAATCAGTATGAAAAGCTGATGAGTGAAGGGTGGATCTTTCTCTAGGAACATTTTTTTTTTTTTTCATGAGAAGAATAGCAAACACAGCTGATAAAATATTTTTGGCAGGATGTTAAAACTGCCAGAGCGCTAATGATTTGTATTCATGCTATAGTCTTAAACTACTAGTAGCTATAATTCATCATATTTCTAATTTTACAGAGGCACAGATGGCTGTCCACTCTAGTGGTCTCAACATTAGTGAGTTAAGCATAGAGTAGCATGATTGATTAAAAATTGTAATCAGACATTACTCCTTGTAATTGTGATTAATATGAGTTTACTATTTCTGACAACAGTTACTTTTATTCTTTCTTTTTAACAGAGAGAATAGAAAGTAAGTAGATTATAGGCTTAAAAAATCAAGAGTTTAGGGCCAAATGAACAATTAATTTTAATTTCAAGAAGAGAAAACTACTGTTAGTACCTTACTTTTTGGATGGTTTAGGGATTCCTATTATCCTTTTGATAACCAGGTGGCTATTCTTTCAAGGCTAGCAATTGTTCCCTGTGGGAAAGTGATAGCTAATAATGTACTCGTATATTTTTCTCCGTACCGGTTTGTTTTTTTTTTTTTTTTTGTTTTTTTTTAATGCTTACTCTTTGAATGGTAACATGATTTTTCTAGTAATTCTTGTGCATTCCTTTGAAGTTAAAAACAAATTTATATTACCTCAGGCAGTGAAAAAATAATGGACTGATTTCTGTTATTTTTTTTTTTTTTTTTCATTCACCAGAAATACAGTTAATGGATTCATTTGGTATGGGATCAGGCCATTGTTTTTTTCCTACAGGATCCTCGTGGTCAGACACAAACCAGGCCTGTATTGTGATAGAGACCTTAACTTCAGCATAACTATCTTTTCTTTGGAAGGGCTTGTGAAATTTACACTTAAATTGATACTATGTTTCTATTTCTTTATTTGATGAAGTACTGGGTTTACAAGCAGGCTTCTGGTAGCAGGTGAGCTGCAGTGTGTCTTCCGTAACAAGACACCACAAGTTGCCCCAATGGCAGACAGTTTCATCCAGCTCCAAACCCAGTTAGGAAAAGCTGAGCCCAACAGTGACAGTGGTGGTGCCTTTAAGAAAGATTAGAAGCTTTATAAAGCAGATGAGGGACAAGGGAGTGAAAAAGAGAGAAACAGCCCTGCAGACACTCAGGTCAGTGAAGAGTGAGGAAGGAGGGGGAGCAGGTCCCCCATTCTAAAGAGCAGATTCCCCTGCAGTCCATGGTGAAGACCATGGTAAGGCAGGCTGTGCCCCTGCAGTCCATCTGCAGAGCAGACATCTCCCTGCAGCCCATGAAAGATATACCCTGGAACAGGTGGCTGTGCCCTGAAGGAAGCTTCAGACCATGGAGAACACATGCAAGAGCATACTCCTGGCAGGAACTGAAACCCACGGAGACGAACCCTCACTAAAAGGTTTTCTGGCAGGAACTGTGATCCTGTGAGGGACTCACACTGGAAGGGTCTGCTCCTGAAATAATGTATCCTTGCAAAGAACTCATGTTGAAGCAGTTCTTGAAGAACTACAGCTTGTGGAAAGAACTCATGATGGAGAAGTTTGGGAAGAACTGTATCCTGTGAGAGGCACCCAATCCGGGAGCAGGGAAAGAGCACAAGAAAGGAGAAGCAGTTTTTCATGTTTCCTGGCATGTTATCATACGATAAAATTTGTTCAGTTTATATCCTCTGTGAAACATTTTCATTCCCCATCTTTCCTTCTGACACAAGATCTAGTATTTCAATAAGCTGTGGGATGCAGGCAGAGAAAACAAAAGGAGGAAGCTAAACATAACATTTGGGCAAAAAGTTCACAGAGAACGGTTGCTGACTCACAGCATCTCTTATACTGCCTTTGGCAGATAGATCTTATGAAGCCCAAGGCAGAACTTGGAGCTACTTCCCTCGAGTAGGATACTTACAGCTGGTCTCTTTGGTCTTGTTATGACTGATTCTCCAAAGGTGAAACAGGCAAGTATGGTTCTGTTCCTTGGCTGCAGGGAGGTTTAAATTTTCTCTTATTTTACTTTTAGTGATAAATTCTTCTTATTTCACTCTCTCCATGTCCCACTCTTATTTTAATCATTATGTCTCCAAGACTTATATTTATTTTTTTTCCTCCTATATCACTCCCCATGTGATGCTCTTTTTTCTTTTTATGTGGGTGCCTTTGATTAGACAACTGATTTCATAATAAAAACAACAAATGTTTCTAGGGAAGAAGTTGTAGAATTTACATTTGTAGAATTTAGCAAATAGAATATGCTAAAATTAACAGAATTTTATTTCCAGTTAGTTAAAAAAGTTCCACAACAAACCAACCAAAATTTTCTTCTTTATTTTCTTTTTAACAACACACACTGCGTATTATCTCAACTACAGCTTTAATTTCAAATGCATGATTCTTTCTAAGATCAACAATCCTACTAAATTCATTGCAGCTGAAGGATTGATGGTGCAATGTCATGTGAAGAGGAAATCTGGGGAGCTGAGACTTCTGTGGCTAGGCACAACTTTTCCCAAAAGATGATCAGTCCTGTATAATTACAGCTTGTATGTGCCGTATCACATGGTGTTGAAACCTGCTATCATGAGGGATGGCTAATTGGCTATTTGATTAATAGCTCTCTACTGGACTCCATCTGTAGTGAGATTTAGCCTACTGTTCACAAAGTTGGCTGAGGCATACTTCAGCACAGCCTACCTGAACAGCTACATGGAGCTGAAAAATCCCTACACAGTAAAAAAAAAAAAAAAAAAAAAAAAAAAAAAAAAAAAAAAAAAAAAAAAAAAAAAAAAAAAGATTGAGCAAAAGGTTTCAAGTATATGCAGCCACTGTCAGAGGGTCATAGTTCTTTGCCACTGACCTCAAAGCCTTTTCACAAGCCTAGTTTCTCCTTTAAAGCCTTTCCATTTTCTTACATTGTAAAGAGAAAAGAAAGAAAATATCCATAACAAGCAAAAATCCTCTCAAAACCCACAGTGTTAGAAAAGTTTATAATAGGAATCATGATGTACTGTTAGATTAGCCAAAATGAATGTGAGAAGGCCAGTAATATGCAGCCAGCTGTAACCCCAGAAGCGATGCAATAATGAAGTTGCCTGTGGCCCTAACCCCTTTTTTATGCTACTCAGAGACAAGTGTAGCTAAGCAGCCAGTTGTCTGTGCATTGCAGTATCCAGGTTCTGATAAGTGTTTTAACAAGCTGGCATAGGATGCTAGCTAAAGCTAAACTCAGGACCTAACAGTCTCTTATTAATGCCACTAAACTAGTGAGGGAGAACTAGAACTTGTTTGCAATGCATATGTTAAATCTGGAAAAATGACAATGAAGTAAAAAGAAGTAGCCTATAAAACACTATCAGAAAAATAAGCTGCTGCAAAGAATAAAGGACATAGAAAGTATACAGATCATGGTTTATTTTAGGTTTTATTTTTCTTTTTGTGCCAGACCAGTGCTAACAGATCTGTAAATGGGGGTCAATATAGAAAATGGTACGGTGCTTCTGTATTTGTATTATCTATTTTAGAAAGTAAATAGAAGCATATTAAATACTGTTGTAAATTGCTTCACTGAGAAGTATCAGCAGTGCCCAACAAAGTGCACCTACAAGGCAGGCTTTATATCCTCGAATCCTAGGAACTAACTTCATATACGTATTAGCTATCCTTTTGAATTCTATAGCTCTCTAACAACAACAAAACCCAAACTGGTTTTCATATGGTTCCTTTACAGTTGGCCAATTTTCTGAATACTTTCAAAGAATACTGAGTACTGAAAAAATACTTAGGGAGGCACAGTGGAATGGTTTTACAGAACAAGTCCTTATGGATAGACAGTCCATAGAGACAGTGGCAAAGGCTGATCCAAATGTACTCAGCTTTCAAGTTGGGTCTTTATGTTAAAAATTGCCATCTTTTACTCATACTTGCAAAGATCTACCCCATTCATTTACGTAACAGCAATACTGCTGTTTCTCACTTAATAGAGAATGGTACAGTTCTGTATACTTTAAACATACTTAGGGAAGATATTTCTTCCTAAATACACAGGCTGTTTTGCTGATTTACACAGAAATTCCAGCAGCAATAACACATGAAAAAAAGCAGCACATCCAAGTGGATATGCAATAATTCTCCATCTGATGGTCTGTGAATCAGGTTGCAAATAAAATTTTGTACATTTTGTATCTCTAGTGGTAATTAATGTTAGAGTAAAATGAAAAAGTTATTCTTCTGAAAAATCTCATTCTTATCTTTCACCTGCTTCTCCCAGTGGTTAGTGTATTTTTGTGACTATTTGACAAGGTTGTTGAAACTTTAGAAAAATCTCTAATTCCTTAATCCTTATTATCACCGGAAGAATTTTTATTCTGGTAGTTTAAATTTATAGTTTAACATAAAGTGTAATTTATTTTTTTAAGTGTTTATGTATATACAGAGACATATGCGTGCATATATGTATGGAACTTTACTAACCAAGGCCAAAATAACTTGGTAAGTTTTGCTGTGTGACTTATTTGCACTACTTGTGATTTATGTTATGTTAAAAACACTGATGTATCTTCCCTTCTGTTATCACTAATACAGCTTAACGCACTGTGAGCATAACTATTTTCAGCACTGTTTTCCTACCTATTGTATTTGAAGCGTGGAAGGATGTACAGGGAAAAAAATACACCGTAGTTGTTTCATCTTTTTTCAATTAAGCACTCTAAGGTTTCAGTATTTTTTACTCTGTCTTCTGTGAAAAATTAGGTACTTTTTCAATACAAGAAAAGGAACAGCTCAAAAAAAAAAAAAAACAAACAAAAATGAGTAAAAAATAAAACTGTTGTTTTCTTTGTGACTTTTAGGCTATATCTTAAGTTAAAAACAAAACAAAACAAAACAAAAAAACAACCAAACCAAACAAACTCAGACAGAATAATTTGCTTTCCAGAGCATACATCGAATTCAGGTAAAAATCTATAGTTTTTTGCCTTATGTATTTTCATATTGAAAATGTAAGTAAATAATGTACTGGCAAATAAAATTTCCGTCTGTAAGTCTTTCTAATTTTCAAAGCAGAATTAGATTTTTGTTAGAGAAAGGAGATATGGATTACTTAATTGCAAAAGAAATATTTGTGCATTTTTTCCTTTTTTTTTTTTTTGTTACAATTACACTATATTTAGTAAGAGCAGTTAAATTTTATATACATAGAAAGTAACAGGGTTCTTTTTTAAGTGCACGTAGCAGCAGTAGAGGTGGAGACACTAGAATGAAAACCAGGCCAAAGCAGGATTTACTATGTATACTTTCACTAGCCTGAGTTAATATTATAACCATCATTAGTAATGGAGATTTTACAATAATTCCTGCACTAGCCAGTTAAATTTGCCAAGGATATTGAAAAGTATTTCAACATTAAGGATTAAATAAAGGAACACATTTGATAAAGACCCATGTCTTCAAAGTAGAGGATTGAAGTTTTGGAAAATCTCAAGGAATATTGACATGCAATAGGAAATAAGGCATGAATTATAACATCAGTAATAATGTAGCTAGATATTCTGTCACTTCTTTGGTGAAAGGTGGTGATAGATTTGTGAATGTATTATTATGATTAATTTAGTACAGCCTTGTATTCAATACAATCTTATGTGTCTCCTAGTGTTGTATACACATGATGATGCACAATGTAGGGGCATGCAAATCACAAAAAACATAAGCCACCAGAAAATAACCACAATATTACAGATTAAATGGAAGAGTGTCTTATAGGCCTTGCAGAGTAGTGTCTCCAAAGGAATCAAATTCATCAAGAATTTCCTTATACAACTCTCTTGTGACAAATGTGCCATTTACAGTCTTTTTTTTCCCAAAAAATTTCTGCAGTATCATTCAAATAGACTCCACTACCTAAGTAGTTTTCAGCCACTAGGAGTACATGTACTATGTCCGCTATGGTTTAGCTTATTCATCAGTGACTTGAATGAATGGGTAGATGCTGCACAGACCTTCAGAATTACCTCAACAGACTGGAGACATGGGAAGAGAACTGCATGAAATTCAACAAAGGCAAGTGCAGGGTCCTGCACCTGGGGCAGAATAATCCCAGGCACGAGGCTAGGGACTGACTTGCTGAAAAGCAGCTCTGTGAAGAAGAGCCTGGGGGTCCTGATGAACAAGCTGTCCATGAGCTAGCAGTGTGCCCTTGTGGCAAAGAAGGCCAATGCTGTGTAAGGTATATGAGGAAAAAAATTGCCACTAAGTTGAAGAATGTGGCCCTGCCTCTCTACTCAGCCCTGATGAGGTTTCATCTGGAATGCCATGTCCTGTTCTGAGCTCCCAAGTACAAGAGAGACATGGAGCTCCTGGAAGAAGTCCAGCGGGGGACTATGAAGATGATGATTAGGGGACTGGACCATCTCTCAGGTGGGTATATGCTGAGAGAGCTGGGCCTGTTCAACCTCTAGAAGAGATGTCTAAGGTGGGATCGTATCAATGCATAGAAATATCTGAAGGGAGGCTATCAAGACGATGGAGCCAGGCTCTTCTCAGTGGTGCAAGGCAATAGGATAAAAGGCAATGGGCAGGAACTGATGCACAGGAAGTTCTACCTGAATATGAGAAAGAACTTCTGTACCGTATGGGTGAGCACACACTGGAGTAAGTTGCCCAGAGATGTTATGGAATCTGCCTCACTGGAGATATTCAAGAAACATCAGAACACAATTGTGTGCAATGTGGTCTGGATGACCCCTCTTTAACAGGGAAGATGGACCAGATGACCCACTGTGGTGCCTTCCAGTCTCACTCATTCTGTAGTTAACATGCCAGTGAATCAAAATGTCTAAATTACAGTGATTTATAGGGATTTTTAGCTTTCCCTATCTTATTGCTTTATTTTCCTTTACATTTTTTTTAACAGAACACAGGAGGAATATGAAATAATGGTGACATGAGAATCAGTAAAAAGCAAAAGACTTTAAGAAAATGCCTGGGGGGCTGAAGGGCTATATAATGGTGATAAAAGTGACATCACTTTTCAATAAATAGCTCGACTGGAAGTGCTAATGGCCTTCAATTTCCTGGAGAACTGGAACAATGTGAGAAATATCCATTAAAAAAGAAAATTGTTTTCTTAAAAGAAAAAATTATAATTAATATTAATTTAGAGTGGTTTGCATCACATAACTCTGCTGAGACCAGAGGTGGCCTAACCTTTAAGCTGTTTCTGAAACAAAATACGGACAAGAAATCAAAGAAATATAACTTACATCTTACCAGTGCTTTGCCAATCAGAAATTTAATATGAATTTAAAGCACTGTACTAAGTGTAACAAGAATTTATTGTGTTTGTGTTCTAATATTAGAGATTAGTAACTTAAATAAGAAATGGATATGTCTATTTAGCTATGGGCAAATTGACTTGAAGACTTTTCTCCATTTATCTATAACTCAATCTATCTATATTTAAGCCACAATTGTAACTGGACTTTATGACACTTTTACATCAATTAGATCATGAACTTATTCTTGTATTTCTCTCCCAGTAATAATTTTTCAACGATTCCTCAAGAATTACCTGATGCTATAACTTGAGATCCAAATTTTTCATTTCTTTGATTCTGAGCTAGCTATGGGTTTCCTGATTATAATTTCACTTCTAGAAAGGAGTTGCAAATTATACATATTTTTAGTGCTGAGAACTCTGCCAAGGTAGTACAATTACATTGATTCTCCTACTATTTTGTTTTCTTTGAGTATATGGAAGCAACTTTTTATGAGATTCACTTTTTTCCTTCCTGAACTCTTCCTTAACTCAGTAAAGCAAACTTTTTTTGAAAGATTGAGAAGCATTTGTTTTTATCATGTTACAACTTTCATATGTTCATTAAAAGATCCTCACAAACTTTCCTAAGAAACCAGAAATAATGTAGAAACAGAAGCACATGAAAATTAATATAACAAATAGCTCTAACAAAACTGTGTAGCACCATGTGAAAATGCAGTGCAACATCAAAAAGAAAACAATTTTTTTTTCTGTCTTTTCTCATACTTAACTGCCACTTACTATTACAGATGAGTTAATTGATTTTAACCATTACAAGCTGCACTTTGTCAGCTGGGATGGTGCTAGCTTTCTTCATAGCAGCCCATCTGGTTCTGTATTTTGGATTTGTGGCTAAACCAGCATTGATAACACAACGGTATTCCGTGTGTTGCTGAATAATGCTTGTACAGCATCAAGGCAGTGGCCTCTCAAAATTAGGCCACAGGTGGGCAAGAGTTTGAGAGGGGCACAACTGGGAAAGCTGACCCAAATTGGCTAAAGGGAGATTCCATACCCTAACCCATGTTAAAGGAAGAAGGTGGGGGGGAGTTTTGTTTTCTAAGATGGTCACTGCTCCATCATCAGTTCAGTTGTCAGAGATTGTGATTGCCTTTGTATCCTTTCTCCCCCAACCTTTCACCTACTCCACTGTCTTTGTCTCAGCCCACAAGGATTGGTTGCTTTTTTGTTTGTTTGTTTGTTTTCTTCTATTTTCCTTCCTACTGGGAGTCAGAAGAATGAGAAAGCAGCCCTGTAGTTGAGTAGGGTTGGTCAGTGTGTGATAGTTTTGATCCAGGCCTTCCTTAGTAACAAGTTGTAACTAGGGAAATGGCCATTTCCCAGGTATTCCACACTGTTTTTTTCCATGTAACAAGGAAGTATAACTAAGAGAGAGAGAGGAAGTTTCTCTCTCTTCTTCCGGCATGGCTTGGGAGCAAGGAGTCCAGGCGTCAGTCTTGTCTTATCAGAGCCCGGGGCCCTGTTGCAGTGATGGCCATGATCTGCTACTTTGAAAATCAGATGAGAGCTGGTTTTCTCTTGAGGGAGGTTTGGTGAGATTGCATTTTGCCAGGTTTTGGAGGTTTTGATCATACTTGTCTGTTCTGTTTTCTGTTTTGTCCATCTGTTGTCCCTATTTTCCCCTTCCCTTCTCCCTTTTCCCCCTGCAAGATTTCATGTATCTATATCTATATATTCTGACTTAATTCAGTTTCTTTCAGGTTTTCGGTTTTCTTTCAGTGTTTTTTCCTTTGCTTGGAAGAATGGAGGGGGGAGGGGGAGGCAGTTTGGGCTTGGCAGGGGGACTGGGTCAAACCTAGCCACAGTGTTAACTTGACCATGCAACTTCAAGTCCTCAGGCTCTGTTCTGATTTGGGAGCACTCAGCTCAGGGCTGGCCTGAGCTCACCTTGGCCAAAGCTGGGCTGAGCTTGTTTCAGTTCCTGACTCAGGTCCAGGTGCCTGTTGTCTTCCCTGCCTGAGTCTAAGCTCTGCCAGTGCCTCAATGGAAGTGGTTCACTGCCAGCAAACAAGAGGCGCAAGAGAAGGCTGTGAGAGCACACACCTCATATTGGAGCAGACAGAAAGCAGCAGCCTAAAACAAGAAAAAAATAATCTCAAGGAAATTTCATGACTAAGGAAAAAGGGAATACACCCATGAGTGGTAAATTCCTCTCAGTATAGATCCCAGGGCAGTAAGAGCTTGCTGTGACACCACTCACTTCTCATGGAGGGAGATGGCCCCCTGACATCTGGGGAGAGAGGGTGAGCACAGCAGAAGAGCCAACAGGATGGGTATTGTGGGGTGATGGCCCTGATAAACCTGGATGGGTTGAGGGAAATGCCTCACCGCCCTGGAGGGGTGCTCCCAGCGGAGAACAACAGCTTTCAAACTGATAAGATTAACATAGGGTGGAGTGTTGTTAAATAATGACATGGCCCCCCTTTGTGATATCTTCTATGACCACTCAAGGAGCCCACCCCCCTCAGGCATCTGTACCACCTTCCCAGAAAATTGACTTTAGTCACACAACCACCTGAAGGGGAAAAAAACCAGGTATAAAAAGAGATGCAGTTTTAACTGCAGAGAGAGGGCAAAATGCCATGTCTCTGCTGGGGTAACTTCTAGCAGCTTGTCCGGCCTCCTCCTACCTCCTGGAACAATGTAGGGGTAAGGAGACCATGTGCTTTCTATTTTTCTATACTT
>JAWWEV010000043.1:16332257-16342442 GCA_035583235.1 Hafferia zeledoni
AGCTTGTCCGGCCTCCTCCTACCTCCTGGAACAATGTAGGGGTAAGGAGACCATGTGCTTTCTATTTTTCTATACTTTACTTAACTTTACTTTCTTACAAAGCTTATTCCTTTTTACAGTCTATCTTCCATCTTATGCTAACAGCTACTTTTATTCTTACTTTATTAGCATCTCCTTTACTGTGTTTTACTACCTTAATACTAATAACAGTAACTTGCTTTACACTTTGCTACTTTATATTAGTTATTGCTTTCTTTTGCAACGTGCAGCTTCTTTTTCAACATGTGTGTTTATAAGAAGCAGCTCTGTTCTTTCCTTTTGTTTTGTGTTACAGAGAGAAAGTGATGTGCAAGCTATTCTATTGTCCTATGCTGTTAAAAGAGTGTCTAGATAAGAGCTTTAGGTGGCTGTGTTTTTAGTTAGTAGTTCTTTGTTGCTAGTTTTTGTCTGTCGTGAAAATGGGATACATTGCTGTATTGTAACTTGAGTTTGGTGCGTTTGTCTCTGTAAAATGTGTTTGTGCTGGTTTATTTTGGGGTCTTTTATTATCAATTAAATACAATCTTGCAGCTAAACTTTATCACTGGTAAAGGGGAATAACTGTCACATAGTTGTATTAATAAATGTTATTTCGGGAGCTGATGTGGGAAAAGTTCTTTTCTAGCTATTAAGTGTGGCTTCAACAGCAGAGGTTAGAAATCCTTCCAGCCTGTGTTCTGTCCAGCAGTTTGGCAGGCAGTGCTGGGTTTATAAGGCTCTAAATTTTCTGGAAGTGCTTATTTAGCTGATAATTTCTCCCCGGCTTAAGTGTTGGCTTCATATCACAGGTCAGAAACCCTTCCAACCTGTGTGCTGTCCGTAATTGATAGGCAGTGTTGGGAACATAAGGATCTGATTGTCTGGAAGCGCTTATTGCTAATAATTTCCTATTAATAGAGTTAAGACCAGAAATTTTTGCATTTCTGTCTCCCTCCTCCCTTTCACATGACAGGTATAAAACTATTCTAACTTTATTGCTGATGAGTTTATTCCTGATTAAGACTATTAAGATGAAAATATTAATAGGAATGTCAAATTAATTTCACATGTGTAACGTGATCTCCTTTGCTTATAAAGAGAGCTAATAAAATCTCTACATCATAACATGAAATTCAGATTCCAGGAATGGCAACAGAAACATGTTTCTACTTCAAACACAGCAAAACTGGACATAAGTGATAATATTTCTGCAATGAAAATTTTTTCAAAGTAGTCTTTCTGGGAATCAAATCATCATGCAGCTTTCACCAAGTATTTTTCAGGCTACTGTTTACAACAGATATTTTGCCTCATACTTGATTTGGAACTAAACTCATATTTTTAGTCTTCATTTTTCTGATAGTAGAAGAGAAAAATATATTTCCAGGTAATGTTGTTGTACTGGTAGGTACTTACAGTAAAAAACCACAAAAAAACCCCCCAAACCCACAAAACCTCCCAATAAGAGGGGGAAAAGTGCTTACCTTAAAATGTTTGTGAATTTCTACAAAAACACATTAAAATTAAACAACAGTTTGATATTTTTCTTTTCTAAGTTATTTCTTAGTCACCTACTGAGCAGTCACTCACTGATAATGTTGAGAATTAACTGTGTATCTAAGTGGATAACTAAAACACTTATTGTTTACATTCTCAATTTAATATTTCAAAAATTATATCACTATGCCTTACATATTTTGCATTGGACTGCATTAAAACAAGACCTTAAGGCAACGGATATTATAGATATCCATTATAGATGGATAATATATTGTTATATTATAAAATGAAGGCCATGCCTTATCATGCAGTCATAGTGATGCCTGTTAACATTACAGTTGACTGGCCTATAAGTTTGTTAACACTTGTTAATAATTTTTATTTTTTTTTAACATAATAACAAACAGAATATTAGAAAGTTTTGGGTTGCACCCCTTCAGCTAAGGGTTTCCTTTTTTACTGGAAATACAGCACCACTAGCTTTGTAGGTTTTATAACTGAGGTGTAGACATCTGTATTGAATTAGAGCTCTTATGACTTATTTTCTATAGGTGGAAAAACAATTTATTGATGCAGCCAGCACAAGGAAAAAAAAAAAAAAAACAACCCCCAAAAAACCAACAACCAAAACTAACAAAACACCAATTAATGAAAAATCAACTTTGTAGTCCTGTGCAGTAAACCCATCAAATTCTAAATCATATCAATATCAGAATAAAAAGAGCGAAATTGGTTTGCCTGCTTAGTATGTTCCATGTGCAGCAGCTGCATACAGTTCAAACTCAGTAACTTCATAGGTGAACTGGCTAATTGGTAAGATATATCAAGAAGTGTAAACAAACTGCATCATTCCCTGGTGATTTCTGCAAGTCAAAGAGCTGACTTGCAATACTTCCTGTATAACCTCCAAAATAAAGCGATTATCGAGATGTGCTATATAACTATTTCTGTGCAATAATAGAACTCTCATCTGTATTTGAAAGTTATTCATCTGATGTTTCCTCACCCTCAGAGAGGCCACTATCATTTTGGACAGTTCACTTTTAAGTTAGACGCAGGAATTAAAATAGCAGTCTCCTTATTTCTAATTACATTGATTTAATGAAATATAATTTTCCTCGTGAACCTTAAATTTGAGTAAAAAATTGGTAGTCTTCACACAAGAAATTAATAACTAGATAAATAACAGTGCTAAAAACTGCACCCCTTTTCTTTGTACTAAGGACACTAGCAAAATATCAAAAGATTCCCTCACACTCTGCTTCTTCTTTTACAACAAACCTTACACAGTTACATATATGTAACTATTATTTCAGTAGGGGGTTTTTTTCAATTGATTTGTATTAGTTATAGATACTTCAAATCTCTAAGTATAGCTATTTAGTAAAACTGCGATTAAACTTTATTTTGTTTTCTACAGTCTGCCTTTACAAAGGCAGTTTGAACCCTCTATCTTCACATTGTGAAATGGCAGAACCCTTTTATATGGCCATGGGAAAGTAATTTCTTTGTACATGTTCTGTAATTTTATTTTTTTCTTAATTCAAAACCATCTTTTTTAAGAAAAGAAAAGGAATTACTCATAACAATTTTGTCAGCCCCTACATTTCAGAATCATGATTCAGGCCACTTGGTCAATGGGCTAGGTCTTAGAAACCTAGATGCAACAGAAATATGAACAAATATATTTCAGTTCTGTTTTGTTTTTCAGCTTACATTAGAGATTTTTAAGTTCTCAGTCACTGTGGGACCCATAAAACAACTTTTGTTTCCTACTGTTCTTGGCTCTCACAGCCGAGTTGCTTATGCAAAGGATAGAAAGATGTAACAAAAGAATAAATTTCCAAACTCTTTTACATTATTATTGAACGTGCCTAAGTTATTTCCTAGAATTTAGGCATTATGCATATGAAAGGTTAAGTTCCTACACTAAGTAGGAGTTAGACATCAATTTCAGGAAAGTGTATTTCGCTCTTCTCTAGTTTCGTAGCCATCAGTATCAAAAGTGGCAACAAGTCTTTGCCTTCCCAAACTGAAACAGACTATTCTCTGTTATACAAATTAACAAAGAATAAAGGTAAACACAACTAATAGGGATTTTTTCATGTTCACGAGTCAGAGAGCACACTTGAATGTCGGTGAAAAACTAAACTCCAGGTTTTTCAGGTAGAGCAGTTAAAAATTTGGGATTCCTACTTTCTTCCATACCAAGTTACCTATAGGAACCCAGAACTATCATTCACCTATTCTACAACATGAATGCTCTAAGATCTTGCAACAAAGCCAAAAAACCCCAAACAAAAAATCAAAACCAAAACCCCCCTAAGTTATTAAACCCCTTTGAGAGTTACCAAGATTTTCTTGTACTATTATATGCTTTAAACCAGGAATTCAAGGATATTTTGGCTTTTCTAGTATATACAGAAGTAATTTGGAGTGCCCTGCCCAACAAAATAGCTGTTTTTCATGTTTCACAATGCCTAGAGACATTTTTAGTACCTTCCTTTTGCATCACTCATATAACTCATACACATTTAGGCATTTTAGTTTTCATTTTATTTTCAGGAATGTCTGTTGACAAATAACTAAGAAGTGGTTCAAACTCTGCATGTTTTCTACTTTATCATCTCAACTTTGCAAATTGAAGACTGCACATGAAATATTTATATTACACACAAGAAGTGCTTCCTGCAGAGTAACAGCAGAAGTATGACCAGATTCAGACCTGGCATGGTTCTATAGCACTTCATAAACATAACTTTCACTCCTACTACTAGAGGCCAAAATCTCAGGCACTCAGTTTGCTAGAACATACCTCTTACTTCACGTAAAGCAGTTAATTCTGGTATTAAAAAAAAAAAAAAAAAAAAAAAAAAAAAAAAAAAAAAAAAAAAAAAAAAAAAAAAGAGAGAGAGAGTAGGAGAGAAAGATACATGAAGTTAGTGAGAGACCATTTAGAACTTGGACATCTATCCTCTCAGGGAACAGTAGGGACCAGCTTCTCTCTAAGGACTTAGAAGCCAATAGGGATACCAAGGCCAGCCAGTCCAGAAGTCAGAGCCTCATCCCCCAATATCCAACCAAGACAAAACCTGAGACAGTGACTCAACCCAATGCTCAGAACATAAGGCAGTATCACAGTGATGAGCGTAGTCTGAGGTCAGCCCATAGGTCACAGTTAGGATCACATCCATCGGACCAGGCAGGTAAAATCAGGATCAAGGTAGTCCACAGGTCAAACTCCCCATAGCCCGGGACAGCTGAAGAAGAAACCCAGAATAGCCTGGGGAGGAAAAAAGTGCTTAGGGCAGAGCTTAAATAGAGGTCCTGGGCCCATGACTGTGGACAGAAGCTCCAGATGAGGCTGATTGGGGTCATTAAGGCTGACTCAGCATCCTGACACATCTGCTATTCATCCTTCTAAAAGATTTTCTGTATATACTCCTGAGTGTAATATCTGACTCTTTCAAATGGACAATATTTCAATTTTTCACCAAGATTTCGGAACTGACTTTTTTTTTTTTTCATGGAATAGAGATTGTGTTCTGGATTTTTTATATATTAATAGTTTCTGATTGCCCTATCTTTATCCTGATGATATTTTTTTTCATTGTGCCTTTTTTTTTTTTTTTTTTTAAATGGAGAATTAGCTGTGGTTGTTGTTTAGAATATATGTAGAATTTGCTTGAAAATCCATTAATCTTTTCACTGTGAATTGAAAAACCCTGGCTCAATGAAGCCTGATACACCAGGCTGGTGCTATGACACTGGCTAAAGGAATCAAGGATTAACATCAGTATTGGAGACATGCATACAGGCTATACCTTGGCCACAAAAGCCTTGGGAAAAAATGAGTCCTTTCCAATTGAACTATGAATGTCATAGAA
Organism: Hafferia zeledoni; assembly: GCA_035583235.1. NCBI lineage: Eukaryota > Metazoa > Chordata > Aves > Passeriformes > Thamnophilidae > Hafferia > Hafferia zeledoni. Next base: position 16,337,663 of record JAWWEV010000043.1, read on the forward strand.
CCAAAGAGCATCAAGGCTAGAGGGAATTGTATTTTCCTGAGCAGTCAAAACCCCACAGGATACACAGAATCAGAGAGACAACTGACACTAACTTTTAGATTTCTGGCAATTGCTGTGAGCCAAACAGCTGCTGCTGACAAACCAGGGAAAACACTATCTCCCTGCTGCCCTAGTATCCCATATCTCAACTGTAAGGTACAGCTGCACAGTTCCTTCCAGGTGTAAATGAGTGTGTTCTGGATGTATTCTAAGCCTGAAGGATGCAATAATTTCCAAAACAGGAGGCATGTTAACAAGTTAGCATGATCTTGAGCTATTAAGCCATATTGACAAACTGCACATAAAACTCAAGTAGATGCCCCGAGGGTGAGGGTTGAGTTGTTCCTCCCCTCCTGGAGAGTATTGTATGGATTTACACCTGATTGTTCCTATCTACCTTGTCTGCATCTATGTGTTGTTAGGACAGTTGTTTTCAGTGTTTTAGGGACATTCTTCAAGCGAATTAATGTCCAGCATCACATACAAAGACTCTTGATTCATAATATATAAGAAGAAGTTAAAATGTCCTAGTTTATTACTTGCTTCAGGAATATAATTCTATATTCATCCTTAGAGAAGGTTTAAAAATCCCTAAATATGTGGGTATTTTCTGTTCTCTCCTACTACTAAACCATTGAATAGCAGAAGCTGTTTAAGTTTTAGGAGGAAAGAAAAAAATTAAATGCAGATATTGAAAACAAAACAAAACAAAACAAAATGCAGTTTCAGATAGTCGTAAAGAAATATGAGAAACACTCTAAAGGATAAAATTGCTGTGAAGCACTTGAACAAACAAAGCAAATATAAAATGTTTAACTGCTTGTGTAATTTAAGGTACATGATTTATTTCTATAAATGACCTTTATGAGTAGCAAAAATCATTCTGCAAGTACAATGTTGCCTATACCTATTGCTACACTCGTAATATTTGGTGGTTATCCTAAAGATGTGGATTATAACATTATTACATTTGATGAGACCCTCATCTTAAACATCAAAATAAAATAAAATAAAATTATTGGCCCTTTGTTTTAGACAAAAGCATACGTATATCCTAAATATTCAAAACCCAGAAAACAAATATGAATTATGTCATAAACACAGCTTAAAAATTAATAAATATGAAGGTATTTTAATCCAGTCACTTCTTTTTATAAAATCTTGTTTAAATTTCTGAGCAGCTGAAATTATCATTTATACACACTTTCACAACTTCTCTGTTTTGCCATAAGGTATTTTTAACAGAGAGAGTTGAAACAAAAGCTTCATGTTATGACTACATCACTGGGTTCTTATTTATGGTCTATCCTTAGAAGATTTTAACTCATATTCCAAAATGTTTTTGCAAGAAATCATCACCATAATGTCAGAAACATGTCAATAGCTCAAAGTTTAATAAGAAAATTTTGAAAAAACTTTCTATCAGAACAATCATGCCCCCTCGATCCTGTCTTTTTTTCTGTCTTCTAAGTGGAAATGTCTTCTAAATGGCTGTTGTTTCATTTTTGCAATCATAAACAGGAAATAATGTGTTCATATTTGTTTCAATGCATTCTTAATGATCATAATGTTAAATACTTTAGGAGAGATTAAATAGTTAAATTAGAAATGAAGAAAAAACTAGGCACAGAAGTCTAACACTGTGTAACACTCTATGTATCTTTGCTGTTATCATGACAGTTTCAGTGGCACCTAAAATTATACATTGTGCAGAATAAGACAACACCACTATAGGAGTATACTGGTTTTAATCTGTTTCTCAAATGTTATCTAAGCCCTGAGAGGACCCTAAACTGTACTTCTGTCAATTAACTCCTAGCAGGGATGGTGCTGTGTCAGGAAAGTTGAGATGTCCTCTCCCTCAGACTTGCAAGGTTTGAGCTGATACCTCCCCCCTCTTAGACTTGGCCTTGGCTTTCATTCTCCCTTTGGAAGAAAATGTAATGAGTAATGCAGGCAACATAAGGACAGCATTACTTTAGTTCCCATTCCTAAAATTGTTCTCCTTTTAATCAACTGACCACTGAAGTACCTCAGCTCTTTGTGAGATGTGGAAGCACAAGACCTCATACTTGCTCCTCAGACTACAAGAATCAGGCAGCCAGAGAGTTTACAAATCCTAGTATTCTTGGCAAACTTTAGGAAAATTTATCATTTTGGACTGTACTACAGTATAGGCTTTGGGATTCCTGTTCATGCTGAAAAGTTTTATTTAGTACTTACTAGTATCCTAGAAAGCATAACTATTTCAGGAAACCTTTGAAACATTTTTCTAATTCATAAGGTGTCTGAAAATACCAATTGGGAAGTTCTGAAATTCAATCATTTGCTCCAGGCTCCTAAATCTATTCCCTTCTCTTTTTCTTTCCCCTGAAGGTAATCACCAAAAGACCTTTGTGAATTTGGGACTGAATGATGGGAGACAACAAGAGTAAGTCATCCAATGCACATAGGTGCCTTGAGGACATATATCTATATATTCCTGTGTCTGAAAAGTTTTAGAAATTATGGGATTTTGGTTCATTTGTACAGAAGCAAACAGCTGTGGTTGTTTTAGAGGAATTAACTCTGAACTGAGGCAGGAAACAAATCACTGTGGGGTATCACCACCTTCAGATAGTGAAGAAATTTTGCCAGATTTCATCTACCGACCTGGCAGCTTTTGAATCAAAGAGATATTTTTGAAAATGTTACCTACACTCTGTTGTGACTAATGATAGCTGAGACTCTAGAGAGCAATTTGGAGGTCATCCTGTGCCAGCTGCCTCTAACTGTGTCATCAGTACTATCATGAGGCATACTTCATGCTTTGGGAAATAGTAAAGAATTTGTTGTGTTTGTAATGCTTTGAAAATGAAAACCACTGTAGATTAACAAGTTTTAGGTTGCAATTACTCTGATTATACTTCACAAAATGTTATTTATTTATTTCAGAAGTACCATAGAACTTTTTTATACTGTTTTTGACCCTGCTGATTAAAAGGAAGGCTAAGAATTTCTAGTTATTTCCCACTTAGCCATCACTCTTTTCCCTCTGTTTTATATGTTGGTTGAAAAACTGGAATGGTAGGATGTGTTACTCTTTTCAATATGAAATTCGTCTTGGCCATCATCTAACTTGTAGTTTGTAACATCTTGTACTAGCAAAATGAGTTGTTTGGGCACAATTTGTAGCACTAAAGATTTTCTGCCTTTTTACATTAAAAATCTCTTTAATCCTGAAGTCAAATATTCTTGTAGAAACATTTTTCCATTGCAAAAATTTTAACAATCTATGATCCCACCATGCACTTCATCTCCAGACCATCTTCCCAATTGATTTATTTTCAAATTCTGTTTTCTAGTCTCTACTACCTCTCAACAATTTTGAATTTCTGCTAGGAAGGCTCATTTCTTTTCACCTCTGGCTGAGAAGGAATGTAGGTGAATGACTGCACAATTCACTGCAAGTGAATGAGGGGATTGTCCTGTGCTTTCCCCACTATGGCCTGATCATAATCAATACACAGTGCATAGAAGGGAACAGTTAGAATGGCAGGAACAACTTCCTCTGGCTTTCAGGAGGTAGGAACATGTTCAGTGTATTTGGAATCTGAGGGACTTTTGTCTTGTAAAATCTGCTGACAGTGCACCAAAGTGATTTTAGGTGGCAGCTAAGGAGCCCTCTACATTAGGGGTTCTGAGGTGAGTCATCCTGTAGTCTAGTGCAGACTTACTAAAAAGTTTCCAAACACATAAGTTAAAAACCATGTCTAGTCTTTCAGGCTCCTGATGACATTTCTATGTAAACACTGCATAACTAAATTGAAAGTGCATGTATAAGTTCTAAGTCTATTCTACCAGTATAGATGACTTTCAATTACAAATCATGTACAAACCAGTCACAAATAGTGATCATTATCACAGCTTAAGGCTTCTGCTTTCATTTTCAGCTAATAACAACTGAGTGACATCCTCAACTCAGAAGCACAAATGTAACAATTCTATATTGGTCTTGGACAGTCTTAATGTACAGATAATAATTAAGAATTTATCTTTTTATAACACTAAGTAATTATACAGTCAGTAAAAAGCTAGCCAGGTAATAAGGCCAAGTAATGCAATGACCTATGATTTAAGACTACACATCAGGAATAGCAACTAACTCTCTTTCAGGATAACCATACCTTATCTCCATTATCTGTATCTGAGAGGATGCGGCTTAGAGTCAGGTTCATGTCATGCTTTATGTGCTGCACCGAATAGCAGACAACAACCTACCAAAATACAGTTGGTGAGTAAAGGCACTGCACTGTGTCTGTAAAGCAAGAGATGAGAATATTTGCATGCCTTCAGGATGGAGACTGGATCTTTAAGTACTTTTATGCCGGGTATACTGAGAGGTAGGATCTAGTCCTCTCCTTCATAGAATCATAGAATTTTTAAGGTTAAAAAAGACTTCCAAGATCATAGAGTCCATCCATTGACAGAACCCTCCCTTGTAAATTAAACCATAGCACTAAGTGCCACATCAAGGTGCTTCTTAAATACCTCCAAAGTTGGCAGATCAACCAACTAACGGGGCAGTCCCTTCCAATGTTTGACAACCCTTTCAGTGAAGAAATTTTTCCTGATGTCCAAGGCCAACTGCCACCTCACCACAACCTCTTTCAAATAGTTGTGAAAAGACCCTAACCCTAACCCTAACCCTAACCCTAACCCTAACCCTAACCCTAACCCTAACCCTAACCCTAACCCTAAC
>JAWWEV010000043.1:16342542-16352825 GCA_035583235.1 Hafferia zeledoni
ACCCTAACCCTAACCCTAACCCTAACCCTAACCCTAACCCTAACCCTAACCCTAACCCTAACCCTAACCCTAACCCTGAGCCTCCTCTTCTCCAGCTCTCTCAACGCTAGCTCCCTCAGATGCTCCTCATGACTTACTCTCTTGACCCTTGACCAATTTCGTTGTCCTTCCCTGAACATGCTGTATCACCTCAATGTCTTTCTTGAAGTGAGGGGTCCAGAACTGGAGTGGCCTCACCGGTGTTGAGTATGGAAGGACAATAATTTCCTTAAGGGATTGAACAAAGGTGTTCACTTCTTTATGAGGTTGAGTCCTGTACCTGTTGATTGACTGTGGTTGCATAAAAAGGTTCTTCTGGTGGATGTCAAAAATAAACTGCTTTGCAATTTATTCTTATGACTTTGCTTGAATGGCCTTGCATGAAATTGCTCAAGTCTCAGAATATGTCATAATTTCATGTTTGTCTATGTATGCATGTTCTTGCAGCCACAAATGGTCTTATACTATTACTACTTTTCCCAGCTCTACTATGGCTCAAAATTAAAAAAAAAAAAAATAAAAAAAAAATAAAAAAAATCCATGTGTTAATGAATTCTTTTAAGAATTCAGAGAAAATAAAGAGGAGACTGCCTCACAGACTGTCATAGTATAGTCTGAAGAGCATGAAAAGAGCTGTGGCATGTATTTGATCATGAAAATTTTTGGAGATGTGAATCAGGAAGAGGGGGCAAGATTAAGTGTTACCCCATCCTTATTTCCTGTTGCTGAGAAATGAAACAAGGAGAAATCAAATCAACTGTAGAGAAATACTGCAAGAGACCTTATTTCCATAGTCTTTCTGAGTTGTCATACTTTCACAAATGTGTATTTCAAGGTATTTTTTGCCAATCTCTGTATATTTCAAATCTTTGCTGTTTCTTTTGGTCTCTGCCTTGTATGTGATCATGATCTTTCAGAATAAGACAATTGGTAATCCATTAACATTTAACATTTTGCTTTGTATGCATTCTCTATCTGTGCAGTAAATCAGAAGGTATTCTTTGAATTGCTGGAAGACATCAAATCTTTTAACTTTGTAGATAGTGTGTAGTGAGGAATTTTCAAGATTTTGCTTCCAGGTTACCAATCTTTCCAAAAGTTTGATTGAGACATTCAATCTCTCCCTCATCTTGAAGGAAGAATGTTTTTCATAGCCTGTATATAAAACCTTTTTTGATGAGACTAAAAAAAAAAATAAACTTTGAAGATATTCTGAACAAGTGAGATTGTTTATTGCACGTTGAAAATAATATTATTTTAAAAACATATGTGACTCAAATTTGTTTTATAAATATTATTTAAGATAATCTATCAATGCAGTAGAATAGCAAATACATCATTGTGACCTTAAGTACCAATTAAAAAAAATTAGTGATGCCTAATGTTTAAGAATAGTTTGCAATTACAGTATATAAATTCATGCATTTTTAGCATAAGACTGGTTTCACATTTAGACCAACTTGAACATGCAATTCTGAGCAGAGTTCTCATAGCTGCAGTTTTGTCCTGACAGTTGCTGATATTTGTCATGAAACAAGTGTGCCCATTGAAAAATAAACATCAAACAAACCTGTCATGAATATCTTATAAGGAAAGTTTGTTTTATAGAGTAGAGTGCTGTCATAGAAGTGAATGAAGATATTTGGGATTGTTATGCCACCTTGTTATCAGGAAATCACATAATTTTCTGATGAATGAGATGTGTTAAATTGAAGTTCTAAATTGCACTCCTGCACTGTAGTAAGTATGCTTGTAATCTGTGCACGTACTCTATATCATCATTTATCTGAGCATATGGTAGAGATAAGCAGATGAGATAAGCAGTCAGCCATCACAATTTCAGTTTCTGGTCCATACTCTATTCCATACGTAAATGGAATTATTCACACTGGTCATCAGACAATTTGCATTTTTGCTCATTTGAATCCTCTTATTGCTAACAGTGCCATCAAGGAGCTTTGATCTGATTGCAGTTGGAATCTGTATATCCAAAGATAGTTTCTTCAGTTTTCCAAAACCCATAAACAATACAATGATTCTTTTTCACAAGTGGTGCTTCTTAAGTGTTCTTGATATAAATATTCTTCTTGGTTTATTATCATGAGTTTGAGGATGTGTGAAGCCAATTCTGCTGTCTTGTCAACCACTCTCATAATGGCAGGTAACAAGCAATTGTAAGTGCTTGTCTGCTTATAGTGAAGTCTTTAATCACACAGAAGCTTGTTCGCATCCTGTCTACCCAAAGTCAAGATGATGTTTTCCTGAAATAATTATCTCAATAGCTAAACATATTAAAACATAGATAGGAAATAACTCCACTATAATATCAAAGTGTAAGAGAATGTAATATTTATTATCTGTGTTGGGATGGGCCATGGTAACAATTTTAGTTTCTCCTGAGAAATAATAGTCCTAAGAAAGTCATCTGCATGCCTGAAACAGAATTTACCAAAGTTCAATTTCAGTCTTTCAATGTTGTGGCACTGCAGAATGAAATGTGCATCAGGAATCTTTTGAAATGCAGTAGCATCCAGATGAAACTGGACTTGACAATGGTTATTGAGAATTATGGATGTCATTTGTTCAAAAAGCACTTGATGACGAAGCAACTTTATATAACACACCCTGAAAATAGAAAAATTGATCATGTTACAAATGCTGGGACTGTCAGGATGGCCGAGTGGTCTAAGGCGCCAGACTCAAGGTTTGAAACTTCCTCCGGGAATTCTGGTCTCCTCATGGAGGCGTGGGTTCAAATCCCACTCCTGACATAGCATTTTAGTGGAAATTCTTCAAAAGAAAAAATTCTTGGGGCAGTCCCTTGGTGTAAAGGAGAGCACTCTGGACTCTGAATCCCAAGGACCTGAGTTCGAGTCTCTGTGGGGCCATCCCCTGGGCAGTTAAATGCCTCCCTGACATCTGATCTTGTCAGAAGATCTTGGATGCTAAGCAGAGTCAGCCCCGGTTAGTACCAGGTGCTGTAGACAGTCCTGAGACTTCACTGTCACTGTCCAAGCTCACTCGGCTGTGGCAGATGGAACTTAGGACTTAAATGGTGGGGCCAGGTCTGCGCATGCTGTGCCTCACCTGAAAACCCACTGCACAGGCTGGAAGGCCACACCCACACAGGGAGAGCCCTTCCCAAATCTTCCTTCATGAAGTCTGGCCATATATACAAAGGCTGGGACATTTCTGCTGCCTTATGCAGCATAACTTGTTGATGCACAGTCTTGAAAACCAAAGCTACAAAATGTCTTGACATTGTAGACTTCTACAACTGCTTCAGTGTAAGAGGTTCAATCACCACTCCAGCTGACCTGTTTTTGATAGAATTAATAAATGTGTCAGATATCAGCATTTATTTAGTTATTTGATTATTTATGAGTGAATGCAGACATATCTCTAGTACAAGCATCACTCCCCTGTCTAATTTCTATATTTTATACATGAAAACTGAAGAAAAGGGAATGTGAGTGTGGTGAAACAACAGACTTAGTAATGTTTAACACAGTCCAAACAATCTATTTTGTTTTATTTGAGAGGGAAGAGATGAGACATTTAAAGTGAAAAATCATGATCATAATCACCACATCTGGAATGGAAAATGTCTGAAATTTCACATTGATACATGAAGCTAAATGCAAGCTTCACGATGGGAGGCTGTGTTACTTTTAATAAAACATGGAATTCTTTTATCTAATATAATAAATTGCCAGTTTTGTAAATTCTGCCTTTTGATGTTTAATATTTAGTACTAAAAAGGCAAACAGCATTCACTTCTGAAACTCCCTTCAATAAGTCAAACATACCTGAAGAAATCTCCTACACTGAAAATCTGCAAATAGTGTGTTAACTTATGTTTTCATTGAAAGCATAACATTACTTATAAACTTACATGCAATTATGTCTTATAAATCATCTGAGAGTTTGCCTTAGCTAATAAACTTATACAAAAAAATATTATTTTTATGTCAAATATCCAATAGTGGGACCAAAATCTACAAATGGAGGTTGAAAGTGTATCTCCAAGTCATTTCTCTTTCCCAGTTCTCAATGTATTTTAAATTTGCTATATATAATGAGCTGTCTTTTCTTGTCTAACCAATAATTACTGAGTCTAAAGATATTCTTTACTGTCTTATAGGTGCAGGATGGGTATTTTATTTTCTTGAATATGAGTAAGTGTTGTTGGGTCAATGGAATAATTACCACTGAAATAGAGTTTCCCCTATTGATATAATTGTATTTTAACTGCAGGTCTGTAATATGTTACTGTTGTACAGTGAATTGATTTTTATAGAACAGTTTCATTTACGTGAAAAATGTCTAGTCTTTTAATGAATGTGAATTACAGTACATTTAGATTCAATTTTCAGATAATCTATTTTAACTGTACAGCATTAGTGTGTCGCTATTCATTACAGAACATTTTAAGAAGCACTTTTAATTATTTGGAAAAAAAATGTTTTACATGCTAGTGAACACATCTTCTAATTAAGAGTAATATCCATGTTTAAATAATGATGTTATTGCATTGTGCATAATTCAAATTTTATTAAAGTAAGATACTTTTTTGCCCCTTGATGTCCTAGAATAGCTCTAGTGTGGAAAGGTGTTTTTACTACACCACTAAATTTATGTTATATACTTTCATGGTATAAATATTGCTGCTTTGAAATTTTCAATTCTCTTTAATGCAACTTCCTATTTTCAACAACTAATGTTTTTTTCCCTTGTTAGAAGTGGGATAGTGGATTATTATTGTGACCATATATTAAAGGTTTGGGGGTCAAAATACATGCCTGTTTTCCCTATGGCTTTTAGCGTGACTTATTGTTTTTCACATAATAATTACATGGAATCAGTCCTTGGAATATCTTTATCTAAATGGGGGGAAATGATTCTTTAGTTTGTATCCAAAAAAATTGGAATCTGGCTGCTCCTAGGGTTTCTTGATCCTTAACTCCACTTCTGCATCTGGAGCAAAATGACAGCTACCAAACAAGCAGAAACCTGGAACCTGATGGTTCTTTTTTGCAGCCAAGGAAAGGGGCGAAGTAAAGTCTTGAGCTGTTCTGATGACTAGCTGATTGCGAACTCACCTCAATGGCTATGGAAAAGAGTAGCAATTAAACTTTTTCCTCCACAAGAATGGGATAATCTTCTGTTATTCAGCATGTAAGAATACATAAGGAAATTTGAGTTCCATCAGTTTAGTGTCAGTTCTCTGCTGAACTGAAAATGAGAAATTTTCTTCAATCAGATAAGCTTTGAGAAGTTTTACTAGTCAATTTTCACCACTGGGACATCAGTTTTATCATTTTATCTTCTTTGATAGAACAAAGGCTTTCTGATAACATGTTAAAAGGTATAATATACACAAACAATAGATTTATCCATTTAACTTTTCATCAGATAACTATAAAACTATGTGCTGTGGTGTGGAAAATTTTACAATTACAAGACAGATCCCAATATGTACATTGAAAGAAGAGTAGCTGCCTAAGAAGGTTTTATCCTGCCTTTGAGATGCATTTTCATGCAATGTCTTTGGTATTTCTTCTGAGTTGTCTTTTCAAATCTAACATTTTTGATATACTTTTTTTCACCCCTGAGGATATCCAGATTAGTCCTCAGACTTCTTTCTTCATTTAATTTTTTTAGCTTTTTTGTAAGTGGTCTATTTGTCTTGGTCTTTGTTGCGAGTTTGTTTTGGTGTTTTGTTGATTTTGGGTTTGGGTTTGTTTTTTTTTCCCCCTTTTTTCTTTTAGAGTATCTTTTTTTATTATTATTATTTCTTTTCTTCTTGACTGGACATGGTGAGGAAGTAGGGAATTGTCTATAGCTAAACCCACACAGAAAAAGGGTTGTAACTAGATTTCACAAATGGGAGAGAATGTCTCCAGTATAATATTTAAAGATCAAATATCCACTAATAATTGTGATGTCTAGAGTTATCCATCAGTGTAAAATCAGAAGTAGGCTAAAACACTTGCATGTTTAGTGATTGTATTTGCAACACTAGGAAGAAACCCCACCAAGATGACATAAATAATAATTTTTATTTTCCTTTTTTTCAGAAAGTTCGATCTCTTTCTAGATTATTCCTATTTAGATTGAGTTAAAGTAGAAAGACCACTTTCAGTAATGGACCTCATGGAATCCAGTCAATGGAAGCAAATACATTGTCTTTTTTACATTACAGTGGAATGTTTCCCCACAATTAAAATACTAATGACATCCATAATCGCACGTCAAAAAAGTTCTATACCAGAAGTGTAATTGATATGACCACCTGAAAGACTAAAGAACATTATTTTTATCTGAGTTCCTTATTTTTGCATCCCAGTCTATCTATTTCTCAGTGCTAATTCAACAACAATATTAAGAAATATGATGCTCTTGTAATAAAATAAAATATGAGAATCAGACAGTGAATAGCCTGTCAAAGCAGAACAAGTGAATAACTTTTCTGAGTGTATGGAGTTTTGACAAGGAGGAAGAAGTGTTTTGTTGTAGAAGCCTGTCCAATTTCTGTTTCATTTATCACAAAATTTTATTCCACTGATACTTAATATCATGGCATGGCAGAAAATCCTACTGGTAGCCTTAACTTTATTTATCATTCATTAAATTTTTAACTAGGAAGTGTGTATTCACGAGGAGTGAATATGAATTTTTGCTGTTACAAGTCAAGGCTTTTCCAGATTAGTCAAATATTTTGCACTAATATACTGTTAAACTTTATTTGGACTAACACCAAATCCAAATTTCTTACGTATGTGGTCTTCCTTCTGCTCAGAAAAAGATTTTCTGTTTTACACATGGTAATACTTATTTTTCGGAATTCATGATTATGCAAGAACTTGTAGTTTTCACTAAGGTGGTAGCTGGTAGTTTATTTGTGTCCCTTACCTCTACAATATCAGCTCTTGTGACTAGTAATACCTTCAGCAAGTGTTATATTGCATTTGATGTTGTGCATTATGGCTTACTGCTAAAGATTCTGAAAAGGAAATTGCAATGGTTTCAGGTGAAGTAGTCAAAGCTTTTTCTGCTCTTTGCTGTACACCTGCCCATTAAAACATTAGTAATTCTTGCAGGGAAGCAGTAGCCAAGTACTTGTGAACCTTTGGTACCTTTAAAGGGCTCTCTTCTTGTATGTATGCACTGTCCCTTGGCTTGTGTGGTGCCTTTGAAGTTGCTAATCACCCTCTATATTTACCTTATTGCCCTGCAATTCTTATTTTGGCAATCCTTTCCTGCAACGGATACCTACAGAAGCCACAGCTCCTTTTCCGTTTATCCCTTGTTTCTGGACAGGGCAGTAGTTTGATGCCACTGGCCTCTGCTGGTGACAGATGGGTCTCATCCACACAGAGGCTCTTCTCTCAGGACCTGCTTGCAGTTCACAGGTTCTAGGAAGCAGCTGTAAAATATTTTCCTTAGGAAGATCTTGGTTCTTTTGAGTAGTAATGACAGAAGGAAATTATCCCTCAACCACGTACACTCTACACAGGGCAGAGTTGAGTTAGATCTGAGTTTGTGGTATCCAGACTTGCTGATATGTCTGCAGTGATTGGAAGTACAATAATTGCCTTCTATTGAAGGTGAAAAAGTTACCCCTCAGGGAAGCCATATTTGTGCTCACATGAGCAATTGTCTGTACAGCTCATTGCCAGCTTTTCTTTGCGCTATGTGCCTCATATAGACAAGCTGTGCAGTACAACTGAACCCTCAGGCTGCACATAAGAGTGTATGTGAGCTCCTGATATGCAGATCCATTTCTTGAAAGAAATCAGTGGGTAAATCTTGTAAACCTTTGTGGGTGAAGAACATTCTCTTCATTTTGTAGTGGGAATCTCACCTTAGGAGAAGTGAAATGGCAGTAGAATAGCATATCTTAGACCACCTCTGTCCCTTGCATTTGCTACCCTCTTATTTTACTGTAGATGAAATTTCATCCTGTGCTTTAAAAGATTTTTGAAATTAAAAATGGAAGGGAAAGGCTTGTCTGTTACAATTTTTTTTAAATATGTGAATTGAGAAGGTTTTGATATAATTGTAGTATTTGTCCCTGATCCAGCTTACTGCTGAACAAATAACCAAATGCACAAGATGTTTATATGCATGAACTGTCATGCACTGTTAAAGCTAAAGAAAGCTTGTAAAAATAACTGTAAGTGTCTTCTTAATGACGCTCGTTGCAGAAGTTTCGACACTAAAGCATTGAGGCAAATGTTATAATTTATAATTTACTAACAGGTTAAATTCTACAAATAACAACTTTGTAGCTAAAATGTGCTGAACAGTTATTTCACTGAAAGCTTATGTTTAGATAAAAGCTGACAGGTGTTTATAATGGAAAATAGGTGTTTATTAAACTAATTTTTAGCATTTTCCATAATAAGTACCATCCTTATCATTCTTAAATGAAAATACATCTTTTGTTCTATAACTCAGAGACAACAGAAATGTCAGTGTTTGTTAGAGTTAAAATTATACATATCACGGCAATTTTTTTTTAAAATTTATTTTACAGAGAAAGCATTAATTAGACATTTAGTATTTCAAAACCTTCCCTTAGAAATGTGATGCAAATTACTTGAGAAACCTGAGCAATGCAGTTAATTTGCAGTATTTGTTAATTTGTGGATATACAACACTAAGAACAAGGAAGCAAACAAAAAACGCTAACTTTTCAAAAACAAACAGCAAAAAAAGAAAAACAAAACAAAAAAAACTTTTTCAAAGAAAGAATACTTTTTCAAAGGCACACTATTATAAATATTTGATAATTAAATCTTTATATGTGCACTTAATTTCTAATCTGTCATTCAGGTTTAGCTAGAATGACAGGAAACTCCTCTGTTCTCTAAGAGTAAAATAACTTTGAAAAATTGGCCTGCCTCAGGTTGCCACCATCTGTGTACCAAAATGAAAAACACATTAAGGGTAGAAATTGTCTTGTTGATGTTGGTTTCTAAACTTTGGACATCTATAGCTGATCTACACTCTCATAAGTTCTATTTTTTCAGTGAATGGAGATGTAATCATAGAATACGGTTTCTCTGGTAGTTTTTTATATCTACCTTTAGATGAACTAAATGATGTTTCATGTCTTTTCATCTCCAGTGTATGTAAAAAGAACTTCTGTCAAAGTCTTGCGACGTAGCTGTTTACTCTATGGATGTCCATACCCCTAAAGAGGAAATCAAAGGTTTATATTCGCAGTATAGTACATATATGTGTTTTCAAAATGTAATCATTATCCCTTCTGAGAGCTATGGGAGAAGAAAAAACATATTGAAAATCATTTATAATAGCCAGTGAAACACTAAAAAGCTAGATAGCTCCTGGAAACAAGTAAAATAATTAGATACTTCCCAACTATTATGACGTTTGGAATGGCTAAATGTTGTTCCTTCAGTTTCCAAAGAACTAAACTCTGAAAGATAGGGGTTAACCAAAAGTAATTCAGACCAAAAGAAGGACCATTATTAAAATAGATGAAAAATATTTAAGTGAGCTTAATGTATATGTGTATTGTCATTGCTAAATCTTTTCTGCTTTGCACTGCTGCTTTTACCAGAATTGCTCTTTCTATGCAGTATAATAACAGGGAGCGAATTCAGATCTTCTTGTTCTACTGGAGTGTATAAAAACAAGGGTGCAAGTATGAATAAGGGTTGACCAAAGCAGAAAAACACCTGAACCAAATCAAACCAAACCAACAACAACAAAACAAAATAAAACCCCCCAACCCCAAAACAATAAAAGTTATAATTTCAAATAAGTTCAATAATTTCAAATATATTAAAACTTTTTGATGTTTACCACCTGTTTAGAAATGTTCTTTGTTAATTTCTTCCTCTTTTTGCCATTAAAACAAAAATAAAAAAAAATAGTTGTGTTATAACTTTTGCAGTGCTCAACTTCCATCTCAAGAATAATACCATAAAAAATGGCTAAACTTCTAAATTTGTCATGTACAGTAAATAGTTCTTATTAAAGAGCATGTCTACAGCTAAATTTGTACAGCAGTCTTGGAAGCCATTATAAAATGGAGTATACTCCGTTCAATCCTAAACATCCACTGGTCCGATTACGTGACCAACGTGTCTGTTCTTGAACAGGCAGGGGTCACCAGTATTGAGGCCATGCTGCTGAGAAGGCAGCTGCGCTGGGCAGGGCACGTCTCCAGGATGGAGGATCACCGCCTCCCAAAGATTGTGCTCTATGGT
>JAWWEV010000043.1:16362301-16392889 GCA_035583235.1 Hafferia zeledoni
TTTTTTGTTTTTGTTTTTTTTTTTTTGGGGGGGGTGGGGGTGGGGGTGGTTCTGTTTGGGTTTTTTGGGGTGGGTTTTTTTTTTCCCCCAGGGGGGAAAAAAAAAAAAGTTGATTCACCAAACTCACATTGCAGCATGTTTTTGGAACAGATCAATGATAACAAAAATCCTGTGTAAGCAGTACAAAATCCTTATATTTCATTGTGATTTTCACAGTCAAACAGTACATTGATCATCTATTTGTCTTATTTCTTTTCCCCTTCCCTTCTTGGAGAATTACACCATAACTTATAGATGATGTTCGTAAGGATATGTGAAATGAAATTTTCTTTAAAATGAAAACAAATCCAGTAATAATATGTTAGAAGAGGACCAACAGTAAGGTGAGCAATGCAATCAATCAATATGTGAGAGAGCAAGTTCAAAGCATAACTCTAACTCTTGTATTTATGTTTTTATTTTATTCTAAACTAATGATTTAGGTAAGAAGCAATGGAGTATTCTAAAGCAGCATAATCTATGTATTATATGTAAATTGTGCAAAGTTGCATAAAGTTGTAGTCCCTAGTATAGAAGCTATATCCAGCACAGGTTGGGAATTTTAATTTCTGTTCAGAGATGCTGAAGTGGAAAAGAGCCATAAAACAGACTAAAAGAGTCCTGTCTTCGAATAATCTGAAGATCAAAGTTGTGATAACCTTCCCACAGAACAGGAAATTCAAGGTTGACACATAGACAGTGGTCAAATAAATAAAAAACTAATTGCAAAGTTGGCTATTTGAGGTGGAAATATCTAACTTTCTTTATTAGAAATTTCATTGAAGAAATATTTTATTTTAGGAGACAAAATTAATCCTTCATCCTGTAACATTACCAAATTTTAATTTTTGAAAAACAAGTCATTCAATTCTGTTGAAAAAATCTTGGCTCATTTATTCTTATGTCCAGAAATGTGATAGCAATTATGATGAGTCTTTAAATCTGAAAATATTGTTTATCTTGGGTGTTAGAGTCATAAGACATTATAATTTTTTTCCTGAATAATATAAATTTGTAGTTCTTAGTAGAACAAACCTTTTTTCTTATCTTGAGTTTCATAATTCAACTGTAATACCATAGAAAAAGAAAGATCTTCTAGAAAAGGCTATATTCTAGAAATATAGAGAAATGCAATTCAATACAATTAAGTCATCATCCACAAGATATCTGGGTCTGATTTTCACATGCTTTCTTCCTGCTTCATGTCTTTTTTTCATCCATCTGTATGAAAGCCTTACTAGTTACGTTTTCATTAGGTTCTGAACTAGGTTCAGAAACAACTGAAACAGGCTCAAGTAATTCAAAAGAGTCTAGTCAGGCTGTTCTCTTAATGAGAGAAAAAAAATAAGCATAACACTTATATCAGTAGAGATTTTTCAATTAGAATTCTGAAATTTTACCAGATATCTTGACATCAGTAGACCTTATGTAATATAGCTCTGATCCATATATATTAAAAACCAAAACAAAAAAAATCCAGACAGATATAGGGAACATTAAACATTCCTTAATCAGGTATGCACTACTGTTCATTTTTCTTACAGGTGAAATAAGTAGTGGTTCAGCTGCAGGGAACATTTAAGTTAGACATATATGTCCACTTGTTGCTATTTAAAGAAGTGTTGGAATATATTTTTGATGCACTTGGAACTGGGTGTTTGTTCTGCTCATCATGAGTGTGGTTGTTGCTGTAGAAGGGCTTCAAAATTACTTATTTAACCAAACAAACACAATTTAGAGCATTCCTGTCAGTGGCTGCTCTATAACAAGGGAAAACTTTTCATGCAGCCTAAGGAAAATGAATGCAGCTCTCTCTGAAGGACTCTTGCTTTTTCAGAGTGAAATATGGGCAAAATAATTTTTTACCATTTTGACTATTTATCGTATGGCCTGAGAGGCCTCATACTTCCTCATATAAGGTTGTAATTTATCAGTGTTTTCCATGTTTGAATTCACTGTAATGTCAATGAAATGGAAACAGAAATCAAGATTACCACAATAAGAAATAAAAGATTTAAACAGCTAAAACCTTTGCCTCTTGCAAAAAGAGTAGGAAAAAGAAAGGAAAAAAAAATTGTTAACAAGCTGGCTATACAATAAATTATTTCAATATAAAGCCTTCAAATTTTTAACCCATGTAAGTTGATTAAATATATCTGGGAGCATTTCTGACCACTGAGGTCAACTGGCAAAGAGTGGCATATGTCTATGCTAATAAAGTCTCCTAATCTCCAGATCGAGGAGACTACATGAAAACAGCTTGTCAAGAAAAGTTTCTGGTATGTTCCGGTTCCTAAATACTGCCTGGAGATTGTTCAGAAATCTGCTAGCTGGTACAAATAGGTAATATTTATTATTGATTAATGAGGCACCATACCAATGAAAAGTCATTGGCCTGGTTCATTTGCTAATGGTGTATCAGTGGACTACTATTAAAAACTGTTGAAACATAAGGATGAAAAAAGCAAAGTTTGTCACGAGGCTTCTTTTTCCTAATCAAGGGTATTCATCTAGACTGGAAATAGTTTGGGGTCCACAAACTGAAGACATTTGAAAATTACAGGGATGGACCAAGTTCTCCTTGAGTAGGAGGGCAGCATTGCAACTCAGTCAATGGTAAAGGAGCATTCTTTGGCAAACACACCTGTGAGCTATTCTGAAGTTGTTTGTAACTTGCTCATGGGCTGGAAATGTTGACTATTTCAGTGGAAGTGTAATTTTGGCTAACAGAACTAAACGAGAAGTCTTTAATTAGTGACTTGAGTTTAAATTGACTTAGGAGTTAAGTATCCATTTAACAAGACGGAAGCACAGTTTTGTAGAAACAGATGGTTACAGGAGCTACCTATATGGTGTGGCATAGTTTAAAATTCAATAATGGTCAAAGGTCTTAAGATACTCTGGGATACAGGTTATTGTAGCTATTTCTTCTTGATGGCAGCCTGCGTTGCCGAAATAATGTTTCTTGTGATCTCTGTGTGAAAGAGTGATTTATATTCCCTTTGAAATAAAAGCTGAGAAAAGGACAGGAAAACTGCACTCTTTATTGCCCTCTTTGCCCTGTCTCACATACCAAAGAAGGTATTTTGCCAAAGATCATATGCTTGTCATAGGTGAGAGTCATAAGGGCCATGTAAGGAAGCTAAAATGATCTTAATGTCTACAGAGAGAGAAGAAGGAAGAAAAGTGAAAGAGATTTACAGTGTAGGACTGCAGCACAGGCACAGGCACATACTACTAGGACTAATAGGAAGTGGATTGATGCCACAAAAGAGCTCTGGGAGTAACTAGAAATTTCTTTTCTGGGTATATTCCATTTTAGCAAAATGAGTATAGAATATTAGAAGACAGGATTTTAAATGTAATTGCTGAGCTTTTTCGAAGCTGAGCAGCAGATTTAATCATACTTTCCCCTAGAGCTGATAGGAATCATACAGTAACATCCTCAACTTTGCTTCAAGATATCCCAGTACTCATTTAAGTCTCTGAGTATTCTATAAATATCAGTGTTGTCAGCATCAGGAAAGTCAATATTTAGAATGAAGTCCTGAAAGAATAGGTTAATTCCTTACTCTTTGAAAATAAAAAATAAATAAATGAATGAATGAATAAATATGTGACTCATGGATATTGCTTGTGAGCATCAGCAACTGGCAAACATAGAGGCTGTCACAAGGGGAACCTTCTGATGCAGGGTGGTTTCTAAAAGGTGATATCCAGGTTCTATCTATCCCTTGGTTGGAGCCTTACCTTCACTATAGTTTGGAGGTAAGTCTTTCTCCACCTTCTCCTTAAATTAGGCTTTTGAAGGGGATTTTAGTCTAAAGATATATTTCAGAATCACAGAACAGTGTAATAGTGAAAAGAGTAGTAAAATAGAATAATAGTTATAACAAAAATATGTCATGACAGAAATAGTCAAAGGGCTATTGTGAATAAGGTAACATCAAACTGGCAGCCTGTCACTAATGGGGTTCCACAGCGCTTCACCTTAGGCCCTGTGCTCTTCAACGTCTTCATAAATGACTTGGACATAGGACTGGAATGGATACTAAGCTTGCAGACAGTATAAAACTCAAAGGAGCTGTTGACTCTTTCAAAAGGAGGGAGGGCCTGCAGAGAGACCTCAACAAACTAGAGGAGTGGGTGATCACCAACCATATGAAGTTCATCAAGGGAAAGTGCTGGATTTTGCACCTGGGATGGGGCAATCCTGGATATTTGTACAGACTGGGGAATGAGACGCTGGAAAGCAGTGCCAAGGAAAGGGACCTGGGGGCCCTGGTTGATGGCAAGTTGAATGTGAGTCAGTAGTGCCTTGGCAGCCAGGAGGGCCAACTCTGTCCTGTGGGGCATAAGACAAAGCATCGCCAGTCAGTTGAGGGAGGGGATTATCCTGCTCTGGCCTGTGCTGGTGCAGCCTCACCTTGAATGCTGTGTGCAGTTTTGGCCACCACAATTTAAGAAAGATATTAAGCTATTGGAGAGTGTCCAAAGAAGGGCAAAGAAGATGGTGAAAGGCCTTGAGTGGAAGCTGTATGAGGAGCAGCTGAGGTCACTGGGTGAGTTCAGCCTGGAGAAGAAGAGACTGAGCGGAGATTTCATTGCAGACGACATCTTCCTTGTGAAGGGAAGAGGAGGGGCAGGCACTGATCACTTCTCTATGGTGACGACCAGTGTCAGAAACAGAGGGAATGGCCTGAAGTTGTGTCAGGGGAGGTTTAGGTTGGATATTAGAAAAAAGGTCTTCACCCAGTGGGTGGTTGGGCACTAGAACAGGCTTCCCAGAGAAGTGGTCACAGCACCAAGCCTTACAGAGTTCAAGAAGAATTTGGACAATACTCTCAGGCACATGGTGTGACTCTTGAGGATGGTCCTGTGCAGGACTAAGAGTTGGACTCAATGATCCTGGTGTGTCCCTTCCAACTCAGCCTATTCTGTGATTCTATTCTGTGGAAGATATATTTCTTCATCATTAGAACAAAAAGAGTAAAGACAATTCAATTCTGCTGGGTAAAATGTAATGGACTAGAAGTTTGTAAGTGATAATCTGGCCACTGTGTTGTCACTAATTCCCACTAGTTTTTATACCTAGAAAAACAATTTCCAGTACCATTCTGAGTTACAGGAATACAGATGTTTGTCTGCTTTAATGTTTGACTAATGTTGAAATATTTCCAGGATATCTGAAAAACTTTGGCTACTTGATTCCCAAGCAAGCAACAGTGTTTGAGAAGTAGTACAGTGTTTGGGCTTGCGAAACACATGTGCCATGTTCCACACAGTCCCCAGCAGATCCCCAATAAAATGTTTTGGTTTTTTCTTTTACATTAAATTATTAAATATTAGACCTTACTGTCTATTTCCTAGTCCCGGAAGTCTCTTAAACATGTATCTGTGCTACAGCCTTTCCCGCACTCTGTGTCTTGCTCTATTTGCTTGTGCCAAACCATTCTCCAGACGTTTCTCTTACTTCTTTATTTGCCCGTTTCCTGGCTTTCTTAGTTACTTTCAATTGAAGCCTCTGCCTCCAGAGGCTCTCTGTCAGGACAAAGCAAACAGGCAGCCTTTATTTTCCTGCTGTACAGCCACAGGTCTTTCAAAGGAGCATTACATATAGTACATGGTGGACAAACAAAACAGACATGTAATTCACCTTAGAGGTAATTCACCCCAAAGATTGGGTGCTATCCTCAGCTTTAACCTAGTTAGTGATCTCTTTTGTGTATGTATATCTCCTGAAATATAGATTTAATTGTGTGAAATAAAATGTTCAAAGTGTAAGAAATTATGTACAAGGACTGAAAGTCTGCTTCACGAGTTTACAGAGAGTTTTTTCACTAACCATTTGATTGGTTAATCGAGTGAATTGGTAAACCAATTGAATCACATACTAGATAATTTAGCAATTAGTTTAATTTATTTCCTGATTGGTCTTTACTGAACCACACCCATAAATAGGTTATGAGTGTGTTTAGAGCTGCACAATGGCATAAATTCTTTCAGAAATTAGATGATTGACAAAAAAAAATACCAGTAACATATTGTGCCAATAAGCAGTATTTAGGAGTGGTTTTGTGGCTAAAAGTACTCAGAAAATGGCTACATAAAGATAGTCATCAATCCTGGCATCATGGATTCATTTAGTCTAACTTTGGGAAATGCTCCTTAAGTTCAGTAAGGTAACTATTTTTTTTTTTTCTTTTTCTCCCTCCCACCCCTCAGAATGCCACTGAAGCCGGTACAAAAGGTACAAAAAGTAATGTGTTTCAGCATAACACTGGAAAAATATGAGGAAATATGACACATAGGTTTAGTGTTAAACATTTTGATAAATGTTCAATGTGTCACCTTCATTTTTAATAATTTTACTAATTTTTACACTGAAGTAGATTTTTGAACTTATGAATATAAGTTTTAAAATTTATTGGTTAATATGGTATACTTCAGTTCATTGCAATCAAAAAGCAGTGCCTACATAAGGCTAATATACAGGAAAGCATAGAGTGTAGAAGACCTATTATGAATATGATTTATTTATGAATATGCACTATCATGATACAATGTCTGATTTGGCAATCAACTGGTTATGAATTAAAAGAAAGCAAAAATCCAGAAGTAAAAATATTATTTTTTGCTATTTTTAATATTACTGTCAATCTTATAACATGTAAAATAAAGACTCCATTATGGGTGGTGTAAAAGCACCAAACAAAAACATTGTCCCCTAGGAGAATACTTTACAATCCAGGCACAAGATGGATCCAGGAGAAATATTTATATATCTCTATATGAGATTATAATTATTAGCAATTTTATCAATAAACAGTGGCAAGAGCAGATCGTCAGCCAACCAGTTATCAGATTTTCCATGTGAGTCATAGAAAATCACAAAGCTGAAACTGAAGAAGATAAAAATGAGATTTTTTTGGGGGGAAAAAATAATATTCTTTTCAAAGAAGAGTACAACCAAATAAATACCTGTACTGTTGAGAAGTGTAGTATGTTGACCCTGGCTGGCTGCTGGATACTCACTAAAGCCATTTTCTCACTCTCCTCTGCAACTGGACAGAGGAGGAAAATACAGCAAAGGGTTCATGACTTGAGATAAGGACCAGGAGAGATCACTAACCAATCACCATCATGGACAAAACAGTCTCAAAGTGAGGATATTAATTGAATTCATTACTAACAGGATCAGAGCAGGAGAGTGAAAAGCAAAATAATCTTAAAAACACCTATCCTTCACCCCTCCTTCCTTCTATGTTATACTTCCTCCACCTCAGTTGTGCAGGGAAACACCTAAGAATTAAATTTTTTTTTCAAATATATCTATTAAGAACTCTTAGGGCAAAACTCTATTTCAGCACTTTTTTCATATTGACCTTAATTTTGAAGTGTTCCTGCCTTCCAGCAAAGAGTGTTATTGAAATAAATTATACTATTTCATTAATAGCTATCATATATTTTTAAAACAAACAAACAAATAAACAAATAAACAAAAAAACAACAAACCAACAAAAACCCCCAAATAAACCAACAAAAACGAGACAAAAATAAATAGAATTAATATGCTTTCCAACTGGAAAAAGCCTCAATTATAGAGAGGTTGAATTGGAATATATATTAAAACCCCCTCCTCTTTACCTATCACTAATTCAGAGAGATATGTTTTTAATGGACGCTACTATAATTAATGCACATTATGTAAAACAAACCCATTTACTTAAGATAATGACAGCATGATAAGATTCTCTGATGCTGAAATAATGGAAGTCAATTGATATAATATGTATTTTAATTAAATTGAGGTTAAAAGCTTGGGAGGTGTCTTAGAGTAACTGACAATATTAGAGACTTTAAAGGCTGAAACAACCTTCTTACTTTTACTGAGAAAGAAATTTCCACTATCATTTAGTCTAATAATCTGAAAAGATCAAAGGCCTCTCCTTCTGTTTTCCATGCACATTATTTATCTCACTAAATGTCATTAGATTAATCAACAGCTTTTTTAGACTACCAGTTCTTGTGCTCAGGAAAAAAAAAAAAAAAAAAAAAAAAAAAGCCCACAAAAAACCAGAAGAAGAGATAATAAGGACAAGGAGAAAAGCAAATGAGTACTTTCAAAGAACAAAGTAACAAAGTCAGTCAC
The DNA here is from genome assembly GCA_035583235.1 of Hafferia zeledoni. Taxonomy (NCBI): domain Eukaryota; kingdom Metazoa; phylum Chordata; class Aves; order Passeriformes; family Thamnophilidae; genus Hafferia; species Hafferia zeledoni. The sequence continues at coordinate 16,370,493 of JAWWEV010000043.1, forward strand.
TGCTGCTTAAAATATCAGAACAAATTTAGCACTAATAAGCTATTTCCAGCATAATATCGTGACTGAAGAAAGCTCAGAGATTAAAAAGAAAATAAATCAAAAAGAGTTATAGAATTTCTCCTTTCTGCTCAATTTTTGTTACCTCGTAGACTGTTATCAATAGGGGCCTCTAACAAGGGTGGCAGCCTGAGCTATAGAAAGGAAATTTTTCTATTTTGAGTGCTTTTGTGAAAAGTCATTTTGAGAAGAGAGAATATGATGTTCAAATAATAATAAAAAGTAATTTGCCAAACTACATTTATATTTGAAACTAATTATCATATTAAGATGACTGCATCTAATGACAAATGTTGCCTTGCCTCCAATGTAATTGACACATCCCCCTCATACAAGTCGGGGGAAAATACAAGCTATTTATTCAGAAAAATAGGTCTATATTTAAAGTTGTCATATTTAACAAAAATATTGACTTACATGCATTATGGAGGGCTTTTATCTTCCTCTGAAAGACCTTAAGATGGCAGTGGCTGGAAACAGACATGGAGGAGAGTCAGAAGTAGTGTATCAAAATTTGGACGTCTGTTCTACTGCCATCACACAGAGAAAGGCAATGTGCTGGTAATACAATATTCAAACACCCTCAGATCTGCAGTTCTCAATTACAATTATAAGTTTACCAATTTAAGAGATACCTCTTTCCTCTGGGAGAGTCCTGTGAATGATATATTCATGTGTGATTCTGATGGGATTTAGGATGTCAACCTGCTCCTGCTCTTCTCTGTAGTTTCCTGAGAGTTTCCTAAAATTAGATTTTCAGTGAAGAAACAGTAATACACTCTAAACTCTAATCAGAGTAACTATTCTGAGGAGTCAGACTGTTTTAGAAAGAGAAAATCCATCGAAGGCTCTTCCATTTTCACAAGAATTTGATATAGTAGAAGTGTAATGTGCTTTAAAATTTGTATCTGTAATACAACCTAATACATACAAAATCATTCTAAAGATTACATCCTTAGTAACTATTATTAAAAAAAATAATTCTTGCAATATTTATTTTATTATTATTATTATTATTTAATCTAACTAAAATTTGCAAACAAAAGAAAATAAAGTTTTCAGCTTCTGTGAAATGTTAATTAGAAACACTGTAGATAAAGCAAACAAAATTAATTTCTTTGGAGATTTTATGACTAGCTACATATGTATTTCAATGGGTCCTGGAGAAATTAATGACCTGAAATCCAAAACCCAGTTACAAACTCATGGGATTGGGACACCTGAATTCTTCTCTATATGCTTAATAAGGAAATGTTTCTACATATTAAAAATATTTCTAAATGTTTCCTCTGCTTTTGACTAAAAGGCATATAAATTGCTTTTTCTTGATTGTGGTATGTAACTAAATCAAACCTACTTTATTCCCATTTGTAGAAGTGATACATAGATAAAATCAACAAATTTGTAATATTAGAAATTTTATAGGACTGAAAAGCAAAAGAAACCCTTTTTTCCTTCTCCACTTTTATGTGGTTTTTTTGTTGTTGTTTGTTTTTTCAGTAGATGCACAAACTAGAAGGGTAAGAACATCCATAGACTGCAGTTTTAGGCATATTATCCTTCACTCCTTCTATGTGTTAGTCATAATCCAGGCATTAATCAAAATGATAGAAAACAGTGCAAATGAGATGGCATAATAATATAGGCTCAAATTAACACATTCACTTTAATATTCACTCGCACAGAAAACCTTTCCAACTGTCAGATTATCCATTAGGTTGTTTAATGAGTTCTAGGGTACCTCTAAGCTGCATATATTACTATGCTAAAGTACCATAAGCATATTAAAAGACAATATACTTGCTGATTCAAGTATGTAGTTCCTTGGCCAACCACAATTGGCCAGCAGACCCCTACAGTGACCACATTTTCGTTTGGGACCCTAGGTCACTCTCAGGTTAATCCCTATTACCATAACATGGGGCTGGTAGGGGGAGTCATTGACAGCTTTGGTGACTTCCAAGGGGACAGGTAACAGTTCCCTTGTGACTGAGAAGATACTCCCTTTACTTACTTCATAGCAAAGCACTCATGATCATACTGTATGCCCACAAAACTGTAAAGTGGCCCTGTGAAAGCCAGGGCAGGAATTCAAGAATCCAGAAAGGAGATGCAAAAAGGCAGAGATGCCAACTTGGACAGGAGGGAGGGAAATCTTGGAGTGCACAGCTGATGAAGTCTGGTCAGCCCTGTCTCCAACAGGATGTCTCAGCCAGGAATCTCAGCTGTTTGGAAGAGATAGTACAGGCTCCAGGTTCTGCAGACTATGATACTGGTTCACAGGCTGAAGGATTAGGAATACTGGATTGTTTGAAAAGACTGATTTTCTTAAATCAATGCATAAGAGATATTTTTTACTCAAGAACTCAGGAACTATGATTTTTGATCCTCTCTACCCAAATTAGAGAAATTTGCATATCTTTACTGTAAATTTTTCATTAAAATATCTGTCTAGAAATCTATCTGAAACTTTTTAAGAATCAAATTCTAATATGCTTCCTTTTGCTCAGGGATGGATGTTAGTTTAGGCTATGATCCTTTTACATAAATTTGTTGAACATTTGCTTGTTTTGAGAGACAGAGATAATGTGGTGTTTAATTATCTGATTTAAGCGTAAAATACACCAACTTTGAAAGAGGACAGTCATAAAGTCACAATGCAGTACAAGGAAGAGTAAAATTTTAAAAGGTAAAAATTAAGAAGTACACCAAAATGAGTTATATAACAACTTTTATACTGCATCAAGCAAGCACAAATCTATTACCCAAGGCAATAGAAAGCTGATTGATGATATCATGATGACAAATGAATTCTCATTTTGAATTCTGCCTGCTAAGTAATTAGTAATGTCATCAATATCATTACTAGCTCTTCATTCAACTTCATCAGCAAGCTCTTCCCATTGCTCATTTTTCAGCTTTTCTGTTCTGTGCTTCCGTCAAAGGATGGATCTGCATTGGGGACTCTTTCTAGCAACAGCTCAAGGGAACAACAAAAAAATTGGTTGTCAGGCACAAGCAGTGTATTAAAATTCTGAATTACGTTTTAATAGCAACCACATTATGTTGCTTTGAAGTGGTCACTAACTTAAGAATTAACGGAATTAGTGTTTAGCACATCTTTTTTTATCCCTGAAACCTATTTAGAAAATTACATAATATAAAATGAAAATTAAATTAATACAAATACTTAGTGATTATAACTAAGTAAGTGACTGTGGGACAAAAGCTTATTAAAAATGTCTTCTCATCTCATTTTCTCATGCTCCTGTGATGGAAAGCAGCACTGCCAAGGAAAGTGAAAATATTGCTGATGTATATTTTCCCCAAGCTTCCAATGCAGTTTTTCAGTTAAAAGTCTACAAAACCTATCTTTCTTAATGAATCCTGAATGAAATATTTAAAACACTCACAACTGCATTTTTGAGGCCAATCTATAATCTGAGCATCAGTATAGGACATTAGAAAAGGCTACTGAATTGCCAGTATTTCCCTTTCTCATTTCGTCTACAACTAGCTCTGTATTTTAACAGAATATGACCAAGTTAAAGATATTCTTCAGGTTTGCTGGTTTATTGTTTTAGGATTTTTAAAGTAACTTCTCCCTTGCATTTTTTCATGGCATTAGGACTTTTCAGAGTTTATTTTATGCAAGAAGACTTGTCTATGTTTCTATTAATTTTCTGCTGTATTTTTGGAGTTCTGAAACAAAACTTGTCAGATACGCTTAATTTTTAAGAAAGTATTTTAGTACACATAGGAGTTTTTGCTCAGCTGCATTTAAGTATCTTAGTTTAAATAAGTACATTTCTACACAGGTCATTTAAAGATTTTGCTGTTCAGGAAAAAAAAAAAAATATATATATATCAAATGATTGAGCAAGGATGAAGTAACTAGGTTTCCCCTTAATGCTGGAGTTCATTTGAACAAAAAGCCAGATAACTTTAAACAATTGTAATTTTATTCCACAATATGCAGAACAGAAAAGATGTTTCAGTCCAGGTAGTCTTCAGCATTTGAATCCTTTCTCTGATCTTTCATTTGTGCTCCAGCTTTTAATCCCATTCTGCATTGCTGAACAGAATAGAATGAAGAAAAAAATGTTCAATTTTGTCCACAGATAGTCTACAAATAATTCCCTATTAATAATAATTCCCTATGTCAAAGTTACTTTTAGACTCTCTAGTTCACCTGATCTTTCAACAAGACAGAAAAATATTCCTGTTTTTATAATATGTCACTGATCTACTTGAGTCCAAGGCAAGATCCCTAAAATAGTCTTCCTGACAAATCTGAGTAAAACAATGGCAAAATAAAGTAGGGGTTCACGATAGATGAACAGTAAACCATAACTCCATCTGAAGTTCTGTAGTAAAACCTGTCATGGTAACTTTATCACCAGAGAAGAACAGGATTATGGTGACATTGAGTCAGTTGCCAAAACAGACCCTTCTGTGCTGTGCCCTTATCCCTGCCAGTCTGTCCTGGTCTACAGCTGGCTCTGTGGAAGGTCTGAATGCCCACACAGTGCTGGTTCTGACCTCCTAGACCTCTGACACTGTCCCAGGAACCTTCAGGAACCAGATACAGGTGTTTAGACTACTGAATTGAACCCCTGATGTTTGTACACATTAGCAAATGTTGAGATTATCTGGGGGGAAAAAAAAAAAAAAAAAAAAAAAAAAAAAAAAAAAAAAAAGAGACAAAAAGAAAAATAAATCCATCAGTTCTACGTCAATGTGTTTGTCTGCTATAACTTGGCCTAACTGCCCTTTTAATGCCCTCTTAGTCTATCAGTACCTTGAACTTTTTGCAGACTTTTAAAATCTGTTATACTGACGCAGTGAAATAAAAAGACGATGAAGAAAAACCTTTTTTTGGGGTGTGTTTCTTTTTTTTTTTTTTTTCTTTTTTTTTCTTTTTTTCTTTCTTTTTTTTTTTTTTTTTTTCTCAAGCCACTTAATGTCTGTCTTCAATTGAATCAGATTTATTCCTTCTGCAAAATATTTTTGGAATTGAAATACTTCATTGAGATTTACCATTTGGTTTCACTGGCTTATTCTTTGCCTGTTGGCAAGAATACAGGGTGTTCTGATATATAGGATTTTGGTTTGCTTTTAATAGGATCCATTTTCCCTTCTTTTGGACACTTTAATTTGATAATGTAATTTGAAAGGCAAATAAAACAACTGTCTTAATTTAAATTCCAGTCAGAGAAAAGTGACGTGAGATGACTATGTTCATAGTTAATATATTGATTTTGTTTAATTGTCATAAGCAAAAAATAAAGGTATATTGGCAGACAACTGTATATGATTTTGTGTTTGGTTTGTCATAAGGAATTTTTTCTATCAATTTACAAGTTCAGTAACCTGAGAAATTAACTAAGTAACAGTAAGTTTTAATGCACAATAGTAGCATTTCTTAAAGCATCATATAACTTATAGCTCACCAGCTTGTTAAAGAAATGGTATCTACAGGAAACATTAATGAAACCTAAATTCAAATTAAATTTCAGTCTATTTTACTGTACTTAATTAATAACATGAGAAACTGACCTAAACCAATGTTTCAAGACTCATTAGAAATAATTTTCAGTATTAACATTAGTCTTCAATGTTGCCTTTAAAAGATTTTGAGTAGTACACTAAAATCCAGGCATCATGGTAACATCTTCTTGCAAAATGATAGTGATTTTTTTTTCATTAATTCAGATAATTGTATTCCTATGACTATAGTCTCTCCTTGATATCAAGTTTCTTTTCTTTATTGTAAGTTTTTCTATTCAGTGATTGATATTAGAAGTCTTGCTTGTTTTCCTTTTCTTTTGTGGTTTTTGTTTTTGTTTTTGTTTTTGTTTTTTTTAATTTGGTTTCTTTTTTTGTTTGTTTGGTGTTTTGGGGTTTTTTTTGTTTTTTTTTTGGGTGGGGGTGTGGGTTTTTTTGTGTTTGAGGGTTTTTTGGGTTTTTGTGTGTTTTTGGGGGTTTGGGGGTTTTTTTGGTTTTTTTTTTTTTTTTGGTTTTTTTTTTGCCTCTAGTCTCTTTTTCAATGTTTTTGGAATATGAGGAATATGCCTTATACAGGATGATTAAATCCAAATTTTAGTGCATGCCAGTTCTCCATTGACTTATTTCTTCAGAGAACACTTCCAGCTTCTTCTTCAATCTATGCATACATATATTTGTAACTGAAGTTATTATCATTTTATGTTCTAGTGTAGAAAGTCTTCAGAACCAATGATATTTTACCTTCAATTTTTCTTTTTCTATTATTCAATCCATTTTTCAAGCTGCTGTTAGGTTTTAGAAAGATGTAACAGTATTGGGAAGAAATTTTTTGGGTTTTTTTTTTTTCTTTTGCATGAGTTTTTTTTAGCCTAGAACTTATTTTTGAGTTCATTTTCTACTACACAAGTCCATGTGTCATCAAGTTTCTTTTATCAAAGGTTTTCTGATAACTCTGAATTTTCCAGATCCAGAGGAATTAATATGACCAGACAGGAAGAAAGAGTAGTAGTATATTCTTCAGACCAGGGAGAAAATTAGGAAAAAACAATAAATATTTTTCTTCCCTTAAATGTGGAGTATGAAAATATAAAAATATTTGAATATTATTTGCTTTTGTTAATTATTTTCCTCACATACAGAATTTGTTTTTACATTTAAAATATTCTTTTATTCTTCCACTTACATAGCTGGTATAATCACATGTGATTATGTCATCAGGTATTATATCTTTGTAATACTACTGATTACTAACTATTTATAGTGGAATCTAAAGATGTATCAAGATCAAAGATCACCTTGTCCTAGCTTTTTAATGGCACGTGATAGGAAACAGTTGTAATTTTAAAAAATTGCATTCTAAACAGATGAGATGCTACATGGCTTAGGTAAGAGAAAAGCTGCAAAGTGAGTGGTATGGTGGGAATTAAACCTTGATCTGTGTACTTGACTGTATTTCAACTGTGATTGCCATCACCATGACAAAGCAATGGCAAATGTATAAAATATATTACAGAATAAATAAGGAGTGTATCCAAAAATGAGTCTGCGAACCTTAACATATTTGTGCAAATCTTTTTGAGATTTGAGATGAAAAATTGAGTATGTCATCTCTGTTACAGATTATAAATCTTATGACAAGGAAACCACTTCTGAATATGAGATCTAGAAAACTATCCTCCAAATCACTCTATGAGTTCAGGATAAAATAACATGGCTGTTAAGTTCTTACAGTAGTTATTTTTAAACCCAGAGTTTAAGTACAGAAAAAAATAATTCTAATAATTTGAAAACATTAAATCTTTCCTTTCTAGATACCCATAACAATTTTAGACAAGCCTCTAGCTTTCATGAAAGAAGCAGCTGGCTTGGCTGCTGATATGCTAACTTGCATACCAGGAGTTAACTGATACTTTTTTCACAGGTGACATCTGAAAGGCATGACAAGATAGAAACAGTCACATCAGAAAGTGAATTCTACATGTAAGTGTGAAAGCTAATGAGTAAAAGTAAGACACATTAAACTATTTTCCAACTTTCTTGTTATACATTAAAGAGAATAAGGAAGATTGACACTAAAGGCCCCATGGCTGTTACCAGTCCTGCTGCAAGTCCCCAGCTGACAAACTCAGTGGTTTGGAACATGGGAAAACGGGTCAGTCTGATAGAGACTCAGCTTGTTCACACATCTTCGTTTAGACTGGTTGACAAGGAACAAAGCAAATTTTATGTCAAATAAGCTTAAGTCAGATACAATCTCCTTCTTGCTTTAAGCATTATTGGAATCCTGTAATTCCAGTCTTACTTAAAGTATCTGCTTAAGCTGAGTTTAACTATTATTTCAAAGGTCAAGAAAGAAAACTTTACAGTGTTTTTCCTCTTGTCAGGACTACAAATTCTAGCTTAATAAAAATTCACTTCCATAGTTTGAAAGGGATTAATTTTAAACACATTCCAAAGGGAAATCATATCATTCTGGAAATATTCAGTCTGAAATGGTCTCAATAAACTGAAAGACCAAATTTTTCTCTACTATCTTGAGTCAGGAAGCGCTGACAAAATGTAAGGAAATTTGCAGAAGAACAAGTTGAAAATAAAAGGCACTAAAATTTCATAGATTTTCCTTGTAATAGAATGCTTTGTTTTACGGAGTCCTTAATTTATAAACAATATAAAAAAGAGAGATATGTCCATTATTTTTATTAAGATCAACATCTGCTTTATTAAAAAGTTATCCTAGAATTTTACACAGGCAACAATATTTAAACTGTGAACTCTCTCTGATTGAGCTAACTTTCTTTGTTGTGTGTAAGTCATCAATCTCAAGAGATAAAAAGATAAGTATTTTTTTCTGCTTAAGAATCTTTCTCATTTTTTTCTGGACTACAGCATAAACCAGTCTTAGGTTTACCTTACCTTGATCTCATTCCTTTGCTAACTAATCGTGGTCAAACTCCAGTTATGTTTGAAGACAAACTGTTAGCCAATTTCTAAGAGCTCTCCATCATTTAGTCTGAATCACTGAAGTTTCTCAAACAAGAGTGACTCTTGGAGGAAATCTACTATATAGCATTCAGAGACATTCCCAACACACTTTCTATGATGCTATGAATCTTTCATTACAGCCATGGATAATGTATTTAATGTAGTTTTTACAGGTGGAAGAAAATTAATGCAAATAGTACTTTTCCCCCACCTGTCTAGGAAGGACTGGCAATAACCAACCAACATATATGGTTATACTACATTCATTGTCTGAATAGAACATAACAAGTAGTTAAAACAAAAATAAGTACAATGCAAAGAAATATGGAATTCAGGAATCTGAGGAGGTAAAACTAAGGTGCTAAAGGTCCTAGAGTGGAGTGTGAGGAAAAGAAGTAATGAAGCTTGGTGCTGGTAAGTGTCAAAAGAAATACTGGGGATAAAAGTTGATGTGAGATAAGGGATGAAGATGTGGCTCTGCAATGATGAAGATAGATAATGGCAGATATGGAAGTAGTTGGAAAACGGAAGTTCTGAAAAATTCAGGGAATGTGTAAGTTAGGACTGTGTGACAAGCATACAGGCAAAGCTGAGATAAGGTGTGAGAATGACAAGGAATTTACATATATTTATATAATAGAGAAAGATAAGGGTATTGCATGTTTGTTCATGAAAGACATGGTTGATTATATGTTCTTAATGTATATGGAATTAATTAGGGGTGGGACTTGATTTCATATTAAAGACTTTGAGTAGTTAACAGCTGTTAACAGTTCAAAGCAGATCAAAAGCCATTTCCTTCAAGTCTTCAGAAAATATTATTCATCCTTTTAGTTTGGAAAAAAAAAATACTTCTTAGTTTTGTGATGCTCATTATATAATTTTAATACTATAAGCAGATATGTAGTAGAAATTAATTAGAAATTTTAGATTTTTGTATTGATTTTCTAGGCACCTGAATCTTATTGATAGATTACATGAGTTAGCTATTTCCTTCCCTGTTTTTGAAGGTTCCCTAAATTACGATATCAATATTGGACTGTGGGTCTCTCAGATCGTTGAATCTAATCTTAGATAGCACATCAATGCTTTAACCCAATGGCAATGATATAGGAGTTAATTGTTTATAGCTAGTCATATTAATCATTTGATATCCTAAAATCAAAGTCAGGTTAGAAGAAACAAAGTAGTCACAACCTTAATTTTGACCTATCTCATACTTGTCTCCTAAATGGCTAATATATCACGAACAGAATGCATGCAGATGCTTCAGTCTCAAATTTTGTTGATGCCACTAAAGTTATAATTACCTTTGAGTGATGCTATGAAGAAGATTTATCCTCTGTGTTTTCCTTTTCTGAAGGAGACAGAGGAGATGTCTTTATGAAGGTCAGGAGTCTGTCACTTGATATACCTGGATATTCCATTATAGTTAAGACTTGTAAGTAAATTTCCTATTTCCTTACTTGCCAAGGATTATGTTGTGGGAAATGTCACACATTATCAGTTGTTTCAATTTGCAGGCAATATTAATTCATGGATAATAGTCAATAATGTCTCATACTGATAGGTACTGTACAAGCACAAAATAAATGGCAATATAGAATTTGTAAATGAACCAGGTGCTTATTTATAGAACTATTTATAGAACTCTTATGGTGGCTACTGTTCAGAAAATATCAGCACCTAAGGAAGAGGTCAATAATTGCACATATGTAAGCAGTATTTTCACAAGTGCTACAAACAGGAGTCCCAAAAGCACTACAGACTCTTAAGTTCATTTGTGCAGACAAGGAAACAAAAAACCCAGTTTACTTTTCTTAGGTATTGTAGTGACTTTCAAGTTTTAAATGCCCATTGAAATGCCCATTTATATTTGGTAACAATGTAGAGATACTAGAGCTGTCTAGTTTTGTGAAGTTCACTTTGCATTCCAATTCTTATTCTTTAAAATGTATAGACATCTACTGGGAAGCATCATAACAACTCTACATTATTTTGACAATAATGTTTGTATTATTTAGGGTATCAATAGCATTTGTTCTTTTTAATCACCTAAGTGCTTCTGAAAAATTCACTGCTGAGTTACCAAACTCAGCAGTTTAAAACCTCATATGGATAGGGTTTTGAATTATTTAGAATTTACCTAACCATTTTCAATGGTCAGGAGCATGAAACTATTCATTCAGCAAAGAATTTGTGACTCACTGTACTGTCATATAGCAAAACATATATTGCAGAAGTCCATCATTCATTGAGAAATTTGTTTGAGATTTTCATTAAAATTGGGGGATGTGGGGGGTGTGGGGTGTGGGTGTGTTAAAGCTATGTCTGCATTCTCCTTTTCTCCCCACTTTTTTTAGTTTTTCTCCTGCATGTATACATTAAGGAATAGAAGAATAAAAGTGAAGCAACTGATACTTTCATATATGACAAACAGCAGAATATTTTGATCATCAAGTAGGTTAAAAATATTTCAGACCTATCAAAGGAATACTTTGGAGCCAGGGAAGTGACATTTATCACAAAAGAAATATGTATTATGTGTATACAATTAGAGAGAGAAGGTGAATGCAGGAGATGTTTTTTGATGAGTCATAGGACGAGGAATACAGACTTTTGAGTATTATGTATATAGCTTATTTTGATGAGCAGAAGGAAATTTCCTCTGTTTATTCTGCTTCTCTGTGAATGCCATTGAGCAGAAATACCCAATCAGCATAATCCAAGGAATGCGACCAATGTATGTGTAGCTATTGTAGCAATTACATACTAATCTTCATTTTCAATATTCTGTGGAAAGCTGAACTCCTTGCTTATATCTCAGCCAATGCATTAGTGGCATTCTGTGGTGTTTCAACAACAAAAACTTGAAACTCTATTTGAAGCCCTGTAGTGTACCTCCATGAGTTGTTTTCTTTAAGAGATTGTATGAAAATACAATATGTTTCAGTGGCCACTAAAATTTGCTGTCAACACATTAAGTGGTGAACCAGTGTAATAACATTATAGCTGTCTTTTGGTGGACTTCCTTGGAGATCTGCTGAATTAACCTCCTTTTTTCCCTGTAGCTGAAGCACAGCCGCAAGGTATTTCTCCTTCTTCTGACCCCATGTTACAGGCATAATGGTTTGACAGATCACAGCTAAGGCATGCAGTTGTGATTGTCATGTGGGATCACAAAGTATGACAAATGATATGGTTCTGTGCTGTAAAAACATATGGTTCAGAAGTGTTACTGTACGAAGGTGCAAACCAAATGCCATGTGTCTGAGTCTCATGTTCATGTTGTGAGACGTGATGGCTCTGTTCATAACACACCAGAAGGTTTTCTAATATTCTGGATTCTTTTCAGCCATACAGCTTTGAAATAAAATATTATTGGCAAAAAAAAAAAAAAAAAAAAAAAAATAGAATCAAAGAGAAAGCATAGTGTCAAGTATCATATACTAAATACATGTATGCACACAATTCATTAGCTATGAGAAAAACTTGATGGTGAAGCACAGTAAACATAGTTTAAAGCTATCATATAACTATAATACTAAGAGTAAAAAGTGATTCCAGAGTTTCAAACACATATAAATAAAAAGTTATTAAGAAAATTTGAATCCTAAAGATGTGGTATTCTTCTCTCTGATACTTTTTATGCTATCATTTATCTGACTTCTGAAATTATTGCAACTTGTAATACCACCTTTCATTCAACCATATAATATTAACAAAATGCCACAAATTAATTTTTCCCAATATACTTATGAGATAAAATTAGTTTCTAGACTGAAATGTCATATTTCATATGCCAGGTTTTATTCTTTACAGAGTTTTTAAAATGCAATAAAATATCTAAAGTTAAGGATATATTATGAAAACACTGACATTTTGTTTTCTTTCTCTGATACTTCACTTTGTTATTACTTAATGTTATTTCCTTTCCTCTTAGTACATGTATGCTGTAAATTGGCTCTCACCAAGACACTTCTGCTTGTATTAAAACTGTTTCTTTTAGGAAATAAAAAAGAGCATAATTTTTAATGCTTTCTTTTAAAAATAATGTTGGTGGGAACAGCTATTCATATGGCATATGCTTTATATAAGTCAGATGAGAATAGCAAAGAAAAGAATCAATGAATTAAGTATGCTGAAATCCCTTAAGATCACCTAGGAAGAACTTTTAAACTAATTCCAAGATGACTAATGATGTATTGAAATAATTCCCTTAGTTGATAGAGGTGAAACTGTAGCAACAACACCACCACCAACAACAACAAAGGACATAATGTCCTTCTTTATGTTCCTGTGGATATATTCCCAGAATCATGGCTGTAGAAGGAAAGACAAATAATCATTAGTGTACTTAATGGATCTATCTGTTGGTAAAACAGAGCTTGAAGATATTCTGATCTTCAATTTCCAGCTGTGAAAACTATAATTTAGATTCTGCCCCTCTCACTTCTCCAGAATTCTTCACAGCATCTGAGTCAATAAGCACAACTTCTGCAAGGAAAGGCTTCTGTTAGATGTGGATCAATTAAACACCAAGGACTACAAAAAGTTACAACGTAGTTTAAAATGAAGGACAGAGCAGAACAATGAGTACAGCTTTTTCAGCAATTAGTCTTTGCTGAGAGAAACCCCATGAGTCACACTGATGGAACAAAGGACAGGGCAGTGGATTGCAGTTAAGGGGGAGGGGAAATGGTCACTAAACACTGTGGTTTAAAATTTTTCTTACTATGCTCATAGTGATGCCAGTAACAGAAAGGGATTTCTGCTGAAACTGCTGAAGCAAACTAAAGAAGAAACCTTCAGCAACCCAGCACATTGCAAAGGTTTTTCATAGTAGTTTCCAGAGGAAGATGTCACCAGACATAAATATTATTAAAATGTGATGGAGACACACTCAGGAGAGAGTAAAACATCATTCCTTATGTGCTATTATCTAGCCTTTGGTTGCTTCTAACATATGGATATGTGAGATAGGAATATTTAGAGAAAGTTGTACTTAGATTTGTTTCCATAGGGATTGAAATGTTGGGTAAGGGTCCCTATAGCTTCCGGATAGGAGTTTGTGCTTGTCCAGACAGAGTCTAGCCTAAAGAAATATGGCCATTTTTGGACTAAATATAATTTAAAAGTTGAAATTAATAGAACTTGAAAGGCACCCTTACATGCCTAAGAATGGATTAAAAGCCTAGAGGTATCCTTCTATTTCAGAAATGTTATAAATTATTTTGTTAAAAAACAAACAAACAAAAAAAACAACAAACAAAAACCCACAAAAACCAAACAAAACAAACTGAAGCTGGCTATTGCCAGAAAAAGAAAAGCTGTTACAGTGGACTATTCATTATTTAGGAACACCTACAGATAACAGTCTGCATTATCAGTACAGAATCTATATTACACGATCAGCAGGGGCAGTAGAGAAAAGCACGCACCTGAAAATCATGAATAAAAGAGTTACTGAAAACATTATCCTTTTTCAAGGCATGCCAGGATTATCTTTAATTGCTTTATACTGCTAAGGGCTAGTCTAAAGTAGAGAGGGATTGCTAACACATCTATCTCAGCAAAAGCTCTGAAAGTAGATGCAGCTTTTACTGATAAAAATATGTTTCTTTGGATGTAGCATTCGCCAGGTTCCCACAGAAAATAAACTATTTGAGAAAGAGTTTTGTTTGTTTGTTTGTTTTTGTTTTGGTGGGGTTTGTTTGTTTGTTTGTTTGGGTTTTTTGGTTCATAATTGCAGTGTCTGCTTTAGGCCCTTTGGTTGTCTAAGCAGTATAATTAAAAACATCCCAAATGTCTATAGATGACAATGTTGCGCCAGGGAAAGTTTGTAGGATAGACTCAAGGCATAGTTGTCATAGTAACAAAGCAACTTGGAGTTTTCTTGGTTATTTTACACATCTTGGCACAATGTGGTGTACTGTTTGAGTTGTCTATCTCAATTCAGAAACATGAAGAAGGCAAATGCCTTTCCTGGGTGACAGCTCATGTCTTGGGTACAAGAGCATTTTTCCCCATTTACTCATATTTTCTTCACAGAGTAAAAAAGACTTTCATGTGAAAGTAAACGTCTGGAGTATCCTAAACATTTTGTTGTTCAAGAAGAGCAGTGAAAGAGATTGTGTGTTACCTTGAGGTTATATGTGTATCAATTAAATTCTTGATTGGAAATCAGTGTAAATACTTGATGTAAACCAAATTAAAGGCATGCATACAGATTTTTCAGTAAATAAAAACCAAAACAAAACAAAAACAAAAACAAAAACAAAAACCAAAACCACTATGGTAATGGAAGTGAAACTTGATTGCTCTCTACTGTCCCTCGTGCATTTCTACAAAAATTAACTTTACCTTATTTATAAATAAAACTTGTATTTGTAATGAAAATTATTCAGAAGGATCAGATAAATATAGGTTTAGCATTTGAAAACTATTATTATTTTCTCTGATGAAGACTCTTGCAGATGTGACATATTCCAGATTCATAATTGTGTCCTGAGTAACTTCATCTCGAGAAGAAAAACATTTTTACTACTGCCTCAGGATAAGCATACAGGTTTCTCTGTTCTTGTATACATCTTGGAACTACTTCAAACTTCAAGTTTTTGGCAGTACAAAGTCCCTATCCCATGTCCTTGATTACCTTACAAAAAGGAAGAAATACCTAAATGATGAATGAAGCTACCTAAAGGAAATACTATACTACATACTAAGTAAAACTGAATTTGTGTAAAAGCTGAAGGAATTGACAAGGTAGTATAGAAAAAAGCTGATATGTAATGACACAGCTGGACATATTTTTGATAAATAAGAATCACACCAACTCAAAATTGTGCCATATTATTATATATAATTTCATAAATGATAAAACAGAATGTTGTAATTGACAGTGTCAAAGACAGTATTCAGAGCAAGCAAAATAGAATGCTTTGCAACCTAAACTAGATTGCATTAATAAATCATTATAAACTGTAACTATAGAAGACTGTGCTGTAACATAATTGATAAGGATATTGTTATTTCTTAAAGAGCTTGTTTCCTGCTAAATGGTGATCTAATTGGGAAACACTGACCTGCTTTAGGGTCTTGTCCAAAAGCAACAAATCTTAAACAGGTCGGTAACTCCAATCCTCATTTCTTTAGCAATATGGTAATTCATTCCATTTTTAAATACAATGGAGCATTTCTACAGCTTAACAATGTTGACAGTTTCAATAAACATAAAAAATACCTGAAAAAATATGAACTGTATAGATATGAACGTAATTATGTATAGATAAGGGGATCAACCATGTAAACCAATGAACCAATGTACACAGGTGAAATACAAAATTCAACTGTAAAAGAGACTGGTGAAATCCAAAGATGAACAAAAACTTTTAGGTCTCAGGAATTTCATAACTACATGTAAAGCCATGGTAAAAGCCTATGCAGCCTTCTTGTTCACTCCATCAGGAAGTAAGATTTTTTCTTATATTCACATGGACCATGAACCTTCTCCTAGCTATAGAAGTAATAAATATTTTAGAATTGTGGATCGTATTACAGTGAGGTTGAATTATGAACAGAGGTAAAGTAAAGACATCCTTGGGTCTTCTTCAGAGGACACTAGAAGTGCTGAGTAACAGATCAATAAACATCATAGACAAATATGGATTTTAAGATGCAAACAAATTTTTTATAACTCCCAATAGTTGTATTAGTACCTATCCAATGTAGCAGGAAAATATCCAGAGAATGAAAAAAAATATGCAGATATAGAATGCACTCAAGAAAAAATACCATGAAATAAACAAAAATATACTCTGTTAAATTTAGGAATATATAGTGCAACAAAGAAGTCAAAGCTGCAGAAAACATTCACCATGCAACAACAGCTTATGAATCAAACCTAGCAAATCTGAAACTTAGGATCATGGAATCAAGGAATATGGAATCTTGCTGAATATTTAAAAGCAAATTAAAGAAAAAAACATTAACCATTCAAATTCCAGTTTACAATATATAAGATTTCAGCAATGTTAAATTCTCTTTATGAAATATCTGATAAAGTCTGCACTTTAAATTCATAACTAAGTTTATAATTCTGTTTTTCTTTTTTTTTTCTTGTCCAGTCTTACACTTGGCAGCAACAACAATATTAAAAAACCCATTTCTGACATTGGTCTGGAAAATGTCTTCAAGGTCATACAAAGTGTAAATGGAACCTACTCTCCATGTGATTATGCTGGAGAAACAATATCCTGTTCTTCACAGTGGCAATTGGAAGGCTTCTGAAGCATGAACTATCATATTATTATCATTTGAAGTCCATTTGATAAACATTCATTTTTCTAAAGTAAATAGTAGACTAAGTATCTCAACTTACTTCAGTGACTGTTTCTTAACTCTTAAAAATATTGAAAAATAACTAGGAAAGGTCATAGCCCATATATAACTTATTAGCATTTTGCTCTTTATTGAGTTTTTATTCACGATTTAAAACTGAATTACCACTGCATAGAGCTGAAGTGCATTTATGCCTTTCAGGAAATTCTGTACGTAAAATTAAATTACATTATGAAATGCAGAAACAGTAGTACTTATGCTAAAAGGAAAGAAAACTTGATTGTGAGTTCTGATTATATGTACTTATGCTTTCCAATTATTCACTTTTGCAGTTGTAATTTTTATTCATGGAATAATAACTTTAACTGCAAACATATTGCTTCTTGGTTTGTTTGCTTTCTCCTTTGTTAAGATTTCAGGGGGATTTCTCACCAATTGACATGCTTACATGGCATTTGTTAAGGTTAATAAGTACTGCACTTCCATCTATTGCAGGAATAAACCCCCTGCTTTGCTAGCTTGTTGTCCCCAGATCACAGATTATAGAGCTAATATGGGTCACTACAGTCAAATCAAGTTAAATAACAAACATAGTGCTTGGAAGGCTACATTACAAGAAATAGATGTATTATTTTCTTCTTTATTTATTTTTTTCTTATTATTATTATTTGTGAAAGAAATTCAGTAGGAAACAATGTCTCTGAAGCTGAGAATGTGTTTGTAATAAGCTGTCACTGCAGACTATGCTAAAAACATTATATAAAATTAGCATTTAAAAAAAAATGTTCATGAGAAAATAAAAAAGAGGAAAATCTAATAGAACAGTTGTCTGGGTCCCCTTTGCACA
Source organism: Hafferia zeledoni (assembly GCA_035583235.1). Taxonomy (NCBI): domain Eukaryota; kingdom Metazoa; phylum Chordata; class Aves; order Passeriformes; family Thamnophilidae; genus Hafferia; species Hafferia zeledoni. The sequence goes on from JAWWEV010000043.1 coordinate 16,388,227, forward strand.
TAGTACCTACTGAATGACTCATTTGTGGTAATAGGAATTTTTCTGAGAAAAGTCAAGGTAGGAGCAGAATACAGAAAATTTTATTTATTACTTGATTGGATTTGGTAAAAATTTTATCTGAATAAATGAAGATTATGTTAACATATTTACTGCCAAGTCTGCAAAAAGTCATAGCTTCTGCTTGAATGACATATGCATAAATTATGTGAACTCTCTGAATGACATTTGTGAACTCTCTGAATGTTGGAAAATATTGCATATCTTAAAGAGCAAAGTTCAGACCCTGTAAACTGTTACAAATTGTAGTGAATTTCAGGCATAAAGATTGTCTAGTTCCACTCCCCCTGCCATGAGAAGGAATACCTTTCATTAGACCAGGTTGCTCAAAGTCCCATCCACTGAACAATTCCACAGATGGGGCATTCATAACTACTCTAGACAACCTATTCCAGTGCTTCACCACCCTCACAGTACAGAATTTCTTCTGAATATCTAATCTATATCTCCTCTCTTTCAGTTTAAGAACACTCCCCCTTGTCCTATCACTACATACACTCATAAATATAAGTCCTTCTCCAGCTTTCTTGTAGTCCCCTTTAAGAGGGTACTGGAAGGCTTTGGTGAGGTCGCCCTGGAACCTTCCCTTGTCCAGGCGGAACAGCCTCTCTCTGTCAGTCTATCTTCATAGGAGAGCTGTGTCAGCCCTCTGATCCTCTTCGGGGCCATCCTGTGGACTCATTTCAGCAGATCAATGTTCTTATGTTGCAAACTCCAGAGCCTTATGGGGCCCAAGGAATGGCTGTTGGTGGCACTTTTTGAATGATCTGAACTTTGAAAATCTGCAAAAGGTTTTATTCTGATTTTTCGATTTGATTAAAAAAAGACAAAGCTATTTTTATACAGCTTTTTCTCTTAACTTACTGAAATGGTGTTCTGACGTTACAGCCCAGAAATACTTCTTTTTAAGAAGATCAAATACAGCTTATGCATTATTGAAGAGAACATACTTTTGTCACTTCAGAATACTGTCTTGGGGGAATATCAGGATGTGTTGTCTGACCTAAATATCTTACTTTATGATGGCAAAGAGGTTAAATTAAACTCTGTATTCTGTTTTCTTTTTCATCACCTTTCACATCTCTGTCCTTCCATTTTGCTCAGACTGTTTTATCTTTGATGCTTCATTCCTTGTAGGAAAAAAAAATAAAAAAAGTGCTAATAACAAATACCACCCTGTTTACTGGTTGCAATACAATAAATTATTTGACCATGTCAACCCATATTGTTTTGGTAATCTATGATCTATGGACAATCAAGCATCAAACTGAGACGTTTATTCTTGCAACATTGTATGTGCAATTCTTGTTAACCTGATTTCCCAGTCTTTGTAATAAAATTTCTTTCCATTAGATCTATTAATCCCAAAACCCATAGTTCATGAACAAATTCTGACCTAAAAATAATTAACCAGAAGAGGAAGAGTGGAGGTAGAATAAAGGTCAAATGAAATGTAGAACATATAATGAGAAATATCTTTGTATGCATATAAATAGTTTACAAGAAAATTATTAATAGATGATGCTCATGGTTTTACAGGCTTCATAGCATTGATAATATTTTAATTTCCTGGGGTTTTGTTAATGTCATCTCTAGGCAGAATCATAATGTTGTGGATGCAAGTACAGCAATTCTGAAGAACATGACACTATAATTTAGCCTACATGAAAATTTTGAATGCACCAGTCAATAAAATAACCCATATCAAGTCTTCTGCAGCTGCTGCTGCTGTTGAGGAGGGAAAAATATTTAGAACATACTCTCTCTTCTGATCACACCCAGCCTTCAACCCCACAAACAGTTTAGTATCTCATGTTTGTTTGGTGTGACTTTGTTCATTGGGTTGAAGGAGTTTTGTGTAGATATCATTCCTGGCAGTTCCCAGAAAGAATTATGATTCCATGTTTGATACTAAGCCTATCATATCATTCCAGCTTGTACTCTTTTTGGGATCCAGACTTAAAATCCTGAATAAATGAGGAAATAAGGAAAAAGGAATAAGACTTTGGTAGACTGTTTTCTTCTTGATGTCATTCTAAAAATGGATTAATCTCTAGTATATATATTTGAACTTTCCAATTATCTTTTGCATTATAACCATAAGAAAGCACATTAATAATTAAGGGTGAAAAAAGTGTCTACTACAGAGCACTTATGGTGGAGAAAAAGGTTGGGTGTTTAATTGTCATTGTCCAACAATGAACTCAATAACCCTTTAAATGTCTATTAATTTTATAATGAGGAAATACATTTAATTAACGCATTTCAAGTTTCTGAAAACATTTTCCCCTCCCTGCTGCTCCTGCCATAATTCTGTTCAAGCCAGGAGCCCTCCACTGCCTGGTGCCATGTCTATAACTGGTGTATGATGGTCTCACTTCAGTCTAGTAAATGAAATTATTTACTTCTCAAGAAGCCCTTCAAAAAGAGACATCTCAGTGTCCTGTAGGACACTGAAAATCAGCATTCTTAAAGAAAGGGTACAATGACTGGCTGGCTACTAAGAGGTACCAGCCAAGTCCAGCCTCACATTATCTTGCACACAGGTAATTGAGAAATTGTGACAACAGCTTCTGACACATCCATCCCTATCAGCAGAGATAACCATCATTTATTATTCAGGGCTTCCCTATCTGAACTATACAGCCTGCTTAGATCGCAGTCTTCACAGGGTTTCACATTTATTTTGAAGAGGTCTAGGTGGTACTGAACATTTTGTATTAAATTGGTTTGGCAATGTAAAATGTCTTCTGCTAGGAGATAATCCATAAGTTAAAAGGAAAACAAAACAAAACAAAAAATTCACAATGTTTTAGTATTGAAACATCCTTTTTTGCCACTTAGGAAAAAGACTTTTTTTTTTTTCTTTCTTTCTAAATGACTTTGGAAATTAAATTCCTACTTATATTGTGACAAAATACTTTCAAGCACTCTAGAAGTTTTGATTCTGCAACAACAAAACTATTTGAGTGAATTGTGTTTTGGGAATATTATATTTCATGGGGTTTTTTTTAAAGTGTTATCAAGACAAGAAAAAAAAAAGGCAATGTAATGAAATGTCATGAAAACTCAGATTATTGTGGTATTTGCATTCTTTAAACCTGAAAACTTGATTTCAGTGCTTAATGATTGGAAGAGTCAAAAAAGAATGTGTTGATATTAGTTGGTATTAATTTTGGTATAGTTATGTATCTAGGAAATGAGGATGAAATGTCTTATCCAGCTATTTAACAGAAGAGAGAACAGTTACTCTGTAGGCTGACATAGAGGAATTTTTCAAGCAACTGTTCTATTTCTTTCATGTGATTTAATGTCAATGATAAAAATGTAGGGGAATTTTTTTGAGTATGACATTTATGAGGAAAAATGTAATATAAAATCACTCAATTTGACATATTTGTAATCTATAAAAATAATAAAAAATAGGGACTGGCATTTCAAAGATTTTCATATGCCCATTGTAGTATTTTCTGAATTGTTCTTTTATTATTTGTTTGTTTTAGAAATTAATTTGAATTTTAACAGTAAGAGAGAGAAAACCTTTCTTGAAGATTTCAAGATTTCAGAATGTTCACTATTCTTATTTTTCTGTCTGCAAACACATACTGCTAATGTTTGTAGGCCTTGTGAATGGCAAACTAAATTATCAGAAACTGCCATAACTTGCAATGAACTGACTATGGTTTAATACATAGATTTCCCCACTAAAGCAGAGTTAGAAGTTGCTACTTTTGTGGAATGTCAATATCACTGTAAGAAGTATGATTGAAATACCTTCAGAGACACAGCCTGACTCTGCTGTAATTGAACATGATGTGGTAGCTAAGTTCAGAAAAAATTCACTGGATTTCCTTTTCTTACATAGTATCTTTGGTTGTTCTTCAGTCAGAATCTCTCATTATTTATGCAGACAAAAATTGCTTGCAAATAAAAGGATAACAGAAAGAATTGTGTCATTTATATAAGCCTTCGAAAGATGTTAGTGTCCTATCATTAGTTTGCTTATTGGTTTGAGGGTTATTTGTTTCTTCATTTCTTTGTTCCGCAAATTCATTGAGGGGATTTAGTTTATTCTGAGTTAGACATTATCGTGGGGATAATGTCCCCCAATATTTCGTATGATAAACAGGACGTGCAGAGAACAAGGGAAATAAAAAACAAGAGTAGAGGGGCCTATAATAAGTCATAGAATATATTCTGTGGCTTTCTGCTACTGCTTCAGAAGGGTTGAGGCTTCCTGTCATATACCTGTGTGGATGTCTTGAACACCTTAGGAAAAATTGTGGGTGCTACATACCTGCTTCAACACAACCTAGTCCTACCCTCAACTTCTATTGACTAAAATAAGAGGATAAACAGCTACCAAACAATTAGCTGTCTCCTGGTAGATACCTAAAATTAGAGTCTTTGATCAGTGAACTGTATGTTATGGGTTTAGATAGATGGGCCTAAATTTAGGTTTTAAATTTCAGACTAGGCCTGGATTGTTAGCTGACTTGAGCTGAGCTGGGCTAGCTAACAGCTGACGACTTCTAGCCAATAATTTTGTATTCCATACCATACTACATCATCTCAAAAGGGGTAAAATCCAGTGTGTGGGAGTGGC
>JAWWEV010000043.1:16404640-16420224 GCA_035583235.1 Hafferia zeledoni
TAGAGGGGGTAGAATACACGGCCTTGATCACCCCCACACAGTGCCAGCTGGTCTCACCTGCTAAACTAGGACATCCTCCAATATTATTTTACAGTTTCTTACCATCTAAGAAACTGCTAGATATAGACAGTGAGACAGAAAAAGACACACAATCCAACTATAAGTAATTTAGGATTCAGTGACAGAAATAATTTCTAGCATGTACATCCTCTATGGGCACCTATTTACTTTGTGCTCTGTGCTCTCTCCCACTCGCATCACCTGCTTTTGTCTGGTACTGGCTTCAATACTGACATTATTTGTGCAGTCTTGCATTGTGCACATACATACTTCATCTCCCACACGGCACAGAGAGTGTATTTCTTTTTTTGCATTTCAACAATGTGTCAACTAGTTTTACAGCACCTGCTGACTGATAATATTCCAGTGTGGAACAGTTTGGACAAAATTAAGGTTGAGTTGCAGAGATATTTTTGAAAAAGGCTTGACACATTTGCTGAAATGTAAATTAACTTGTACTCTAATTTTACTGATTGACAAAACTATAACTGGTTGGTGAGACAAGTTATTGTAAAATTTAAATAAGCCTTTTGAAAATTATAACACTCTGACTGAATGTCATTGTTACTAAATAGCAATTAAAAATGCATCTGCCAGAGTGTCAAGATACATGAGCAGGAATTTAGGGAGCAGAATAGCTCAGCTAACTGTTGTTGCTAAACAGACTTCCATTTCTGCCTGCCTGTAAGTGGGTGCAGTTGAAAAAACTTGTCTGGAATAGAAGGATCTGACAACATTGCATTATGCAAAAATGAAGGTAGTGGGAGACATGTGTTTGAGCTCAGGAGTACGTCATTGCAGAGAGCTTCCTTCAGTCAGACCAGAGATCTTTCCTCTGAGTCTGCTTTGACATACATGCTTTCACCAAACACCCTGCTAATTTTTGACTGAGTAAACACCATTGTGTGCCACTCACCAGCAATTTCTCTGCAGTTCTTTCGCCCTCCCTATTTCATGCATGTTTATGTGTAGGGGGAAGGAATTCCCTTCCTTACTTTCCTTCCTTCCCTTCCTTCCCTTCCGTTCCTTCCTTCCCTTCCTTCCTTTCCTTCCTTTCCTTCCCTTCCTTCTTTTCCTTTCTTCCCAACTGTTTCTTCTTTCTCTTATCTGGTATCTGTGATAGATGAATGCAGGGATTTCATAGTGTAAGGTCCAATTCAAAATCTCTTTATTAATGAGAGGTACTTATACCCCTGAGGTGGGAGTGGTTACATTAACATAGAACAAATGGCATTTCCCACCAATCAGTCTTGAGCCCATCTAGTTGGTTTGCGCATTCAGTGACTTCTGAGATAGTTTTGATTCCTGTTGTGTGGCGTGGTCTCTGTATTCTGCCTCTGACTGGGATGTAGGCATCCGGTAATGTCTTTGCTGATTTAACCTCACCGCAACATGAATCTATCTTTTTTTGTACATATGCCAACTTGTTTCACTGTTCTTATGGCAGTTATGTACACTCAAGGAAAATGGCTCTTTCTGCAGCTGGCAAACCTTCCCTCTATTGGAAATGAGAATAGAAGTTCAGTCTCTGCATTCGAACATGAAATACTTAATGCAGTTAGAGATAGAACTGAAATTAAATATTGCTCCATCAACATGCAGCATAATATGAAGCCTTAAAATACTTCTTTCTGGCCAAATATGTCTTCATACAATGATCTCTAAGATCAGGCACTTTGTATTTTTAGTAAAAGTGATATCTCATTGTACTTAAAGCCACAGGAAAAGTACCATTCCAGTGTTCATTTTCCTTTCCTATATCTACCTAATTGTCTTTAAATTGCCTGAGCACAAACTTTCATGAATATTTCTAAAGTGTACTTAAAGCTAACAAATGCTTAGGAAAGCAATAGAATATGTTACTTTAGGCTATTTTTAATAGATTGAATTAATATTCAAGTACTGTAGCTCCAAGCATTTTCACTCACTCCAGGTGTGGGCCTTGATATGAGGGAAGATTGGGAATGGCAGCCTTTAGGGTGTTTAAGCAACTGTCAAACTGTGTCTATCTGTTAGAATGACTCTTATGTAAATAAAAGATAATTGGAAAAAATAATTCTCAGGACTACCTATATTTTATGCTTATGATACTAGATGGATTACTGGCATTCTCTTCTGAGCTACTTGCCTGGTATTTCTGGAGAAACAGAGATCAAACATTGAACTCATATTCTATAAAACTACGTTCTTTTAACCACATAACAGTTTTTAGATTTTTGAGGACACATCAAGTTTTGCAGGCACTAAATGGTTTGTGGTTCCTTTTTCTTAAGCCCATAGAGAAATGTATGCAGGTAATTCACTTTAGTATTTATTGCTGGTTTTAATTGCTCACAGAATATACAGAAATGCTGAACTATACATGACATGAACCATAGCAGAAATAGTCACTAAAAATGGCATTGTGAATACTCCAGACATCTGTGATGTTAAATTCTATTTCATGATTCATTTTTTTTTATTTTGGTTTAATTGGTTTTTATATGATTTGCATATCTACTTTCTCAAAATGTTTCTTTAAAAGAATGAAAACATTTTGAAATATCAACTTTCAGAGCAGAAAATGCACAGTTCTGTTGCTTGAAGAAAAAAAAAAAAGAAGTTTTGATTGAAAGGCATCTGAAGTACTGAAGTATGTTTTAAACACACCACTTGGTAGGTATTTCTAACACATGAAACTAGTATCTATGGTTATGTGAGTTTAAAAATGCCCACTTGGTTCTCTGTTTCAAATGTTTGTACAATCTGTTGGCACAAGTCTAGGAAAATCAGTCAAAGTTTTTCAGGTAAGAGGTAAAGATGTACAGAATTTCTGAAGTCTCTTCACCAATTACGTCTACTTTTTTGAATGGTCTAGTTGAAAAAACCTGTGTTGTTGGGTAAGGAAAACAGTTCTCATATGACTGGCAGAAAAAAACCAAATCAACAAAGAGCCACAAAGTTTAAAAACTTTTATATTCTACAAGGATTGTTGTTTTAGTAATTGAAATTTCTTTTACCAGGTAAACATGGTGCTGGAAGATACTATTTTGTAGAGGTTACAGTAACTACAAGTAAGTGAGTTGTATATTGAGAAGATACATAGGAGAGGAGAAAAGCCTTCAATTTTGCAGTCCTGGCTGTAACTACTGTGTTGCACTTCTCTAATGGTGGAACATCAGTCTCTGCTTTATGTCCTGTGAGAGTGCATGCTGTATTTGCTCAAGGACACACCATTATTGCACTCATTTTGTGCAGTATGAATTGCTCAGAGGAGGTTGTTTCTTTTGATGCAGAAAGAATTTACATCACATCTTCTCCTTCTTTCACTCTTTAATTAGTAGAGGCCAAAGAAATCAGGTGATCCTACCTATGTGTGATTGTTCATGTGGTCAGCACAAGAAATTACATTATCTTGATGAACTTCAGCACTATGAATTCTGTTGCACAATCAAAACTGCAATTTCTGATCACAAGAATGGCAACTATCTGCTGAAGTTTCAGCCTAAACACCAGAGATCATTGAGCTTCATCTAGGTGCAGGATGTAACATGTGAAACCTCGTCACAACTGCTAATCAAGAACAGAAATTTCACAAAAGCACAGCTGGGTATGTTGGGTTTATGTAGCAAGGTTTTGGTAGTTGGGTGGAATGTATAGTTGGCTTCTGTGAGAAGGGCTTTCCTCTGTCACATAGAGTTAGATCCTGCCAGCTCCAGAATGAACATACTACTAGCCACAGCTGAGCACATCAGGGATGATGGTGGCACATCTGTGATAAAATATTTAAGAAAGGATAAAAATCACTGCGGTGATGTTGTAAAGGAGTAGTGTGAGGAAAACGGGAAAAGTTTAGATCAGTGAAGGAGTGGGAGGAGGTGCTCCAGGCATCAGAGCAGACCATGCAGAAGACCATGGTGTTGCAGGTTGTCCCCTTGCATCCCACAGAGGGTCCCACCACCAGTGAAAGCAGAGCATGGACTAAAGGATTATCACCTTCTTATGAAGTACAATTATAGAGGCTAAAGAGACACATACATGTTTCATAGGACAACATGAAGGCAATTTTTAATTTCTCTCATTCAAAACATAAGCAAGATCTCTAGATATTGTCTGAACTTCTGGTTTGTCTCCCTGCCATATATTCATAGAGAACACAAGTGTATTCTAGAGCAAGAGAAGCTGACACTGCCAGTCACATCCTGATGACAACAGAGATGACCCCTGTGGTTGCAAAGCTGTTTGCAGGCCAGAAAAACTGACATGATGAACTGTCTGCTGATGTAAGTATTTGTGCCTCCATTGGAAAAGCTGATACTGGAATCCTTCCCTGACTGGTTTCTTCAGGTCAGAAGTTATTGTCAGTGATCCAACAGAGACACAGTTCAGACTTAAGAGATGGCCAGAAGAGAAACTGTTTGCCAGTGTAATTTCTTTTCATTCTTCAGCCATGAGCAGACTGTGACAAAAGATTCTTCTTGTAAAGAAATAATATTATTCTTCCTGACTGAGCAGTCTAGACCCACTAGTAATCTTTTTGAAGCATATCAGAGCTTTGTTCCCGTGAAAGCAATTCCACTTGTAGTCCTGTAGTGCAGGAATATGACTTTTTGCTATTACTAGTAAAGGGTCACAGGCTCTGCCTGGAGCTCAGAATTCCAGCCTCAGAGCTGGCCAGGTTTTAACTCCTGCCTTAGGGGCAAGGGCCTGTTGCCTCCTCTGCCTAAGCTTGAACTGTGCCAGTGCCTCCATGGGAAGGGTCCAACAAACCCAGGGGGTCACTACCCAAATAACAAGAGCCCCTAGGGGGAGATTTGAGACTGGGGAGGCTGTTGAGCAGACCATGGTCACACTCAGCTGGGAGCAGAAAGAAGGTAGGAACATAGAGCAAGAAAGATTAAAAGAAAACATAATTGGCAAGAAAGGATTAAATAAAATAAATTTTCATACAAGGCTCAAGTATCAGTTTACAGAATTTTCCTACTTTATATTATGCGTGCCTGGGATTTTCTTGTGATGATAATAATTTATTGACTCTGTGAAAGATTTAGAGATGTCACCTAGACACATGAAACACAATTAAACTTTAGCACTAACCACTTTGATCAAGTAAGGTCAGAGACAATACTTGCACTTTTAATATTTTATGAAGTGAACTTTTTGCCAAGTTTTCTGAATAAGAGGAGAAATGCAAAGGACATGATATGACAACAGTGTCAGACAGAATTTTTAAAAATAATACCCAAGTGAATCACTTGATGACATGAGTCATGCAAATGCCATGCAGGTTCAAGTTGTTGTGACAATTGTGCTAGCAATATTTTTTTCCCTATAAATACTGCCAATATTTTATCTAAAAAATATGAGTTAGGGTTTTGTTTCTCAGTCTGTTTTGTACTTAAATGTATTTATTTATTTTTGCAACAATTTAATAAATACTTATATTTAAGAAAATATATAGAATATAATTTAATAATAAAATAATATATAAATAATTACCTGCAAATTAAATAAGTTAAACTGCTAAAGCATTATATTGAAGCATTGAATAGACATAGAAGAATTAAAACCTCTCTCTTCAGGGTTTAGAATTCTTCTGAAATTAAGTTAAAACGAATAACAAGTATTCCACTGGTAATTAGAAATAGCCCATATATGATGCTAAAATTATAGAATTAATAGCTTAAGTTTTTATTTTCTATAGCTTCAACAGCCATTTTACTTCAACAGGATCAAAAATGTGTTCAAAAAATGAAGTCACATCAGTACATTGCTATCCAGCATCAGGGAATTCACTCTCAAACCTCTGTCTCCATCACTTGAGGCTTCCTCAAAAAAGTAGACTGGTGAGGGTGAGTGTGAGTTTGTGGATGCTCCTTTATTCTTTGCATTGTTTTGTTGCCCTGACATAAAACATTTTTGACAGTATTCCATACTGAATACCATTTAACCTCTCTGAGAATTCAGCAGCACTTGTGAGGCCCCACTTAGTGTACAGTAAATCACAATCCATCATAGTAATCTCAAGCAACTACAGTGAAAAATCTCTTGAGGATATATCCTGTGAAGTCAGCACTGATCATGTTATTAAAGCAAAACCAAAACATAGCCCAAGCAAAATGCTTGGTACAGCTTTTCCCAAATACAGTGGTAGATAAAAATGACTTGCTTCCAATTATGATGAAATTCTCTAGCACTTACTGAGAAAAGTCTTTGAGACAGGTTTTTCAGTTTATATATTTTGCAGCTTTTCATAATCCATCTGTACTTCTGCCATATACTCATGCAACATAGTTTATTTCTTTATCTATTTGGTTTTTTATTTATTTTTGAGGCAATTAGTCTAAGCAACCCCTTGTATCTCTTACACTGTTTCGCTGTTTTTAAGTATTGATATCCTCTGCTCTTGAGAGTCTTTGAAAGAAAAGAAAGTTGGGGATTTGCTGGACTTCAAAACACTAATTTTACTCTTTATAAGACAGATGCTTTCTGCACAATTAAACTGCTCACCAGCAAAGAGAATAAGGCCCAAAAGACACCTGAGTTTTGTGAAATCTCTTGCTCTTCCTCTCTTTCCAAGTGCCTAACCCATGCTACTAAAGGAACATAGCAAGAACTGCTAGTTCATTTTGTTATGCTCACTGGACCTGAAGCTTAAGCAATTGTTGGAGATTGTTGTACCACGAAGTACAAATCATAAATTAAGACAACCAGGACACATGAATAGGAGAAAATGATAGGAAGCCAAGATTTTTGAGCAGAATTCTGGCAAGGTCACTTATGAATAGAGAGGCAAAAAGGTCAAGCTGAGGAAGACCATGGGTTGAAGATGAAGACTGAAAAAGCACCCCAAAAATCTGTGCCAAAAAGAAGAGTTTAGAAGGTTCCACCTTAAGGCACACCTATGTTCTGCCTAGGCATGGATATGTTAATCAGATATTGTAATAAATTAATATGCATGTTAAGATGTTATAATCATGAATTATAACTGTATAAATTCACCTGTTTTGGCACTTGTGCTTGGAAGTGAGTTTGAGTGGCACGAGCTCTCTCACTTCCCTATGCTGAAGTAAATACTTTGCTGCTAAAGGATTCAAACTTATCTTAGCAGTTCTCTTTATTTTCTGACCTCTCTGGCTTCACCAGCTTTTCAAATAGTGATAACATAATATTTCAAGTCATCTGTATCATCTTTACCACTTTGAATGAAAAAACAGTTTAATGAATCATTAGCAAATATTAGTCAACACAATAAAAGAATATGGGGATAGCTGCTGACATTAGGTAGTGCCATGAAAGAAAATGTTCTGGGCCTCTTACTCTTCTTTGGTCACACACACGAAGATGATAGATATTAGAAAATACTCAAGAAACCTGTCAGTTCATGAAGTCAACTCTCCAACTTTTGATCAACTGTCAAGGCAACTTTTGAGAGATATTTTTGAATTTATAATTGTTCCTTAATTATATTGGAAAAACAGACAAACAGGTATGCATTAACAAATGCAGATTAAATACTGTATTCCACCATTGTACTTTTGAAATCTTTAATTATCTATTAACATACTCATAGGTGTATGTAAAGCCAGAAAATAACCTATCTAGCAGTTTACTTTCTTTCCTAACTGTAAAGTTCCATCCTGTTGCAGACTCTTAACCTCCAAGACAAATCTTATTGACTGTACCTGAAACACTCCACCAGTGTGTAAAGGAAATTGTTCCTGTTCATTTTAAGGCACTGTGAACATTTTATACATAAGGAATTATGTGAAATCTCTTTCAAGGAAATTAAAGGAAGTAAGTGAAGAATAATATGCCTTCTTTTTTTTTTTATAAATAGTAAATTTCAAAATCTTGCTAATGCCAATCACTGAAGTATTTCTGAGGATCACTTTCTTTGATACTGTTATCCAAGGAAGGATCAATTATATTACTTTTCTTAACAGGAGAAGCTTAAAGCATGAAGTTCAAATTTCTGGTCTTTTTTTTGCTATAGAAGAAAAAAAATAAATTCTGATAACAGAATGATGACCACAACTGCATTTTAGATTCAAGGTAGCACTACTGAATAAAATATATTTGTGAGATACTTTCAAAATATACGGTAGACTGAAAATCATTAATAATAGATGCCCCATCTTGAGTATAGTCTCATTATGGACCTCCTTATCTCTGTTAATAGAATTATGTTGATGGCTTTTGTAATCGCATTTAGTCTGCTTAAAGTTAACATTTGTAGAAATGCAATGAGCTAAATCCAGAACAGGATTTCAGTACTGCTGAAGACACTCTCTCTCCTAAGGAACAGAAGGCATCCAGTAAATCAAGAGTTTATTATTAGGTGTTGCACAATTGAAAACTTTATCAAAGAGCATTCTACAGGTCATCAAGAAAAAATGTCTTAGTCTTAAGTTAAGAAATGTCTCTCCTCCTACTTATTTTTGAAGGATGCTGCTGTACTGTGTGAGAATCATAATGGAGAGTGTATGAAATACTTCGGCAAATATATACTCATTTAAGAAAAAAAATCTACAAAACTCAAACCTTAAAAAAATTATTTTGCTCAGAATGGGAATATTTTTTCCCAGTACTGCTAATATGCCATAGTTTACCTGACTCCAATCATCATTAAATCAACAAAATACTATTTATTATCTAAATTTGTTGCTTACTGTCTACAGCAGGGACTACATTGAGTTGCCCAAATAACCTAAATCGTCATCTAAACCCACACATAATTTTTAAGGCTGCTGTCTTCAGATCCAAGACTTAGCAAGATTCTCGAGAGACACAATTTCTGACACTCATAGAAAATACTTACTTTACTTTATTTCTTTATATCCTTGTGTTTTTACTTGTCAGCTCAAGGTTGTTTAGAGTTTATTTTCTCCTTTCAGCAAGATTTCAAGAAAAATGATCCAAAGAGATAATCCAAATGTACATTGCACAGAAAAGCAGGAGAAAAAAAAAAAAAAAAAATCAAAACCCCCAAACAACTCAGAACCAAAACCCTTTGCAAACAATACCAAGATTGGTTCAAACAGTTTTGCTCCTCTGAGAAAGAGAAAAATAGATTTAATTCGGAGCCTACAGTCATTAATATTCATTATGCTTCCTTCCCTATCTAGAAATGCATCAATTAGTTAATTAACTATTCATAGAAGTACTTCTTTTTCCCCTCACTTTCCACTCAAATTCTTCCCATATTTGAATTCTTTCTCACGCTACATTTAAAATAATTTTTGCCTCTACATTAAATGGGAATATGCATTTTACATGAATAAAGAAATGATTAGTAAACAAATATGATCATGGTTACGGTCTGTGTAAGAAGGAAAAAGAAGAGGAGGAGAAAGAGAAATGTGAATTAAAGTTATATTGCCATGACTAAAATATGCTTAACTGTCATATCTGAATGTTAGGAGGGCCTACAGGAGTTATGTAAACACTCTGCCTTCTTGGACAGTATTCAATAGATGGTTAAACAGATGAAGCTACTGCATTGAAGAAAGACAGTAACATATTTTTCAATAATATGTTCCCCTGTATAGCTTCATCTGGAAGTGATCTATGAAAGGTCTTAAAATTTTGGGTCATTACAAGATCCACAGGTTTGTAGGTAGATTCTACTAGAAATAAATTTCTTTTAATTTTTTTCTTCTGTCCTTTTAACAAAAATTAAGTTCTAGTTGATATGGTAAAGCAAATAGGACCTGTTTCTGTGATGTTTTACACCTTACTTATCAATGTGAAGGAAACAGATGGAAAAGGGTACAAAATTTTTAGAACATTCTCTACATGCATGAAAGAGAACTAATTGAGAATTATAGTGAGAGACTGGGACTTCCAGAGTGATCCAAGTGGAAGTATTTTCGAAGTTGCAATCTTTTTTATGTCTTCTAATCAGAAATATTAGTGTGCCAACTCTGCCAATACTCATGAAACCAACAAAACCAACCAAACTAAAAGAACTCAACTTTGTTTTTAATTCCTGAGGACTGAAATATGCAATATGTGAAATATGAAATATGCGCGACTGGGGAAAGCAAGAAAAATGAGGAGCTTCACTTTTAGCAAAAGTCATCTTATAATTTTGCTGCACTGACTGCAATGAAAATTTCAGAAATTATGTCATCTGTATTCTGCAAAGTTTGCCTTAAGGGATAAGGCTTGTCTTAGAGGATGGGCAAACATTTGCTGATAGTACTTTTTGCTCTAGAATTATGTGATATTTAAAGAGAGTGAACAAAACCCCAACACTTGAGCAATAAAATTTAGGGTCATATAAATAGTTGCTAATCAATAAGACAATTGATTAAGAACTCTGGATAAAAGGTCGCAAAAAATTAATTTTGTTCAATATATATATTTTTTTTTTATTTTAAATGAAGTGTCAAACATTCATGTAGGACAGAAGGAAATTTCAGTATAAATTCCTTGATATGTATAGATAACTGATTTTCCATTCAGTAAAGAAAGTTTGATTTGGTATTTTTAATTCAATTCATTCCATAACAACACATTGCTCATGCTGTTATGTTAAGGTTTTCTCTTTTTCTTTCATCCATATGAAAAAAGAATTCATGTTGGCACTGGTGTTTAATGGAAATAGATCTACTCAAGAAAACTCTTAATTAGCATTTTTATCTAACCTAAAAGATTATGCTCTTAATAATGTAGAGTTGAACGGTTATTCTGCATGCATATTGTAATATTAAAAAAATGAGCCTAAGAATCTCTTACTAATTATGTCCCCTGCTTATTAATACATAGACTGATGCTGGGGGAGATGGGAGGAGAGAAGACTAATTCAAATTTATTCTATCTTAGAATTTATGATCAGTGCCAGTGGTATGTGCACATACTAACTTGCAGGGCTCATGTTGATGAATACTTGAAGAGGTAAGTCTTTTAAATAATCTGATACTGCGTAGCCTACAACAGAGTTCATAAAAGTTAAAAACTCATTTGGTTGAGTTTCTACACTGCTGAAGGTTTGGGCTTGGTGGGTTTGTTTTGTTTTGTTTTGTTTTGTTTTGTTTTGTTTTGTTTTTTAACTGCTTGATTTAAAATTTATCTAATTAGCATTTTTCATTGGCCTCTATTTTCTCTTTTAATTCTAACTACCCATGGAAATCAATGATGCCATTTAATGAAATGAAGGACTCCTAGCTGGATATTTTCTGTCCATTTGCTGAAGATTACATGTTTCTCAGTGTATTTCAGTGGGAGACTTATGAGGCATAAAGTTTTCTTTATTTTTCCCCATGATTCTCCATCGCATCTCAGTAGATAGCACTGTGTGCACAATAGGTGAAGTGTTAAGCCCCAAAGTATGTGGTTTATTTGCAGATGGTGATAAAGTAAATTATATTTATTTTTTCTACAATAATGTTTATTTACATTAGCCTTGGTGGTCTGTTTCTTTTTTTCTTTCACGTCTCACTTTTTCCAATTATTGGTATACACTTTGGGTTTTTCAGCTACCTCCATATTACCTATTTGGGGAACATAGTTTTAAATGTGTATTTTAACAGCACAATTTGGCTTGACAGAATGATTTGTAGTGCTGCAGCAAGCCATTCACCAGAGATCTGAAATCTTGTGCACAAACTCCCTAATCTAGCAAGCTTTAATTTGTAAGCTTACTGCTGTTCCTCCATTAAGGTAGTGATGAAATGCAAATCAGAAATTGTTCTGCAGAGCTTCTAAGCTGCTAAAAATGCAGAACTACTGAAATTCTATAGTACTGTAACATTTACAACATCCTTGTATCAGAGTCATCATTTGCTTTTAATTGGGAGCAGGTAGAGGAGAGTAAGGGGAGTATTTATGTGCATGTTAGATTGATGGGAAAAGAATGAGGAAGTAAGCAGTCTTCTCAGCAGCCTCCACTTGATTGCTGCATCACTTATTCACTCCTTGCTTTTTCAGATCTTGTATCCATTTCACAATGGCACATTTTCAGTGAGAGGTAGGGAAACAAATGCCATCCCATCCTCACCAAGGGTTTGTAGGTTAAAGCCCACAGTAAGAATTGAGTGCTCTAGGTTGAACACATTGCTCTGGTTGTCAACACTTACAACCCAGCTTTGTCAGCTATTTGCATCCCCAAAAAGTTGTACCTAAACCATCACATATCTTTTCTTTACTGTCACTGGGAAAAGCTAAAAGTGTCAGCTTTACTTCAGTGAAAGAATTAGGTTTATGACGTTTTATATTTGTTACAGGGAAGGGACCAAATAATGGCAACAAAGTTAAAGTTCAGTTAACATTTTTCATGTTGATCATGATGAGCACATTGCTTACATTTTGTGTTTCATATTCTGAAATTAAATTGTGAGTATAAGGAGAAATAAGCTTTTTGTGAAAATATAAAAAAATCCAATTCCTTTGGGACACATAGATATGGAGCGTTCAGTCAGAATTTTATCAGAGATTCTGCAGATGCAGGGCCTACTCTTGATATTTATTCCATTTGGGAATGTGTGGCAGCATCCGTTGTATTACTGATATGAAATTATGTAAATTACTATTGTGTGTCTATGTAAGTGGAAATTTTCAATAAAAAAATTACATTGCCCTTCCAAAATGAGTCTAATAGGTACTTAAAAGTTATTCTATACGGCAGATTCATAATTCTCTGAGTGGAGAGGTTAGACAGAGAAGGACATAACATGAGGTACGTTGGAGTTAGTCAAATTTCCCTTCAGACATATTTACCCTGCTCTCTTTTGTCCCATTTTGCTCCTTGCATCAGCTTTCACTGGCTCCAGTAAGCCACAACAATGTTTTTCCTGTCATGAGAAATATCTCATGGGCACCTTCAGATTCCCTGTCTGTTCCTCTTCTTTTTCAGGAAAAAATATTGGTTTTACTTGCCTAAGAAAATATTTTATTTCTTTAAACATTTAAAGAAGCATAGACTTCGATCAAGATGTAGTAAATTAAAATACATGTATTTTGTTTCATTGTAGTTTGACTAGTAAAATTATTAGTACACCAATATACTAGGCTCCTTTGATAGTTTAATCCATTTGGCAAATACTTAAGAACGTCTTAACAAACAAGACAATTATAGGGAATTTCTAATACAATAGCAAGAAAATTAAACAGTACCTTTTGTGATGTCTAAATTTAAATACTTCAGAATAATTTTATTTCAGCATTTTAACAGGGATTCTTGAATTTCCTTGAAATAGGTTTCTAACTCTGATCAAGTACAAAAATGTAGCTCAACATTTTTATTTCACTTTCATAAATGTCTTCTGTTCTTTATATAAGTAAATCATAAGAAGCTTAAACTTTACATTAATAAGGTTTTCTTCTTTATTTTGGCATTGCTATGCGTAAATACAGTTATGTAGAGGGAGAACAGAATTTGTAGGGTTTTGAAATAAATGCATCTGTCAATAAATAAATCAATAAATACAAGAGTGTCTTCGTTTAGAAGAAACTAAGACATTTACATGAACCAGGAAAAGAGGAGCTTCTCCCAAAGAATCACCAATGCTTTTGAATTTAGGAGTTTTAATCAGGAAAATTTATAAAAGCAGAGGATAGCAAGTCTTAACTACAAATATATATATATATATATATATTTGTATATATATATATATATATATTTGTATATATATATATATATATATATGTGTGTGTGTGTGTGTGTGTGTATATATATATATATATATTTGTGTATATATATATATATATATATATATTTGTATATATAAATATATATATATATAACTAAAGCTAGGACAGAACAAACAACTACACTGTACCCCCCAAAGAAAATAACAACCCCTTTAAAGGAAACAATTTTTGTCTTTGGCCCTTTGGTGCAATTATAACCTCAAACAGCAGGTGTTGCTGCCGCGTCTTGGCTGGCAGTGAAGTCTTCCAGTAAGACAACGACGAAAAAGGGTGAGGGAGGGATATTGGCCCCTGCAAAGGACTCACGTGGTAATAGCAGTCACATGGGTTATGATGGAACTGTTCTCAGGGGCAGAATAGGCTGTCTCTCTCCCCTTGTCCCTTTGTCTGAAGAAAGAGGTGCTAGGAGCTGAGGACAAGTGGGGTGGAGGTTCTCAGCAATCCCTTAGAAGTGAAAATCAGTCCTCAGGAAGTCCACAGCAAATCAAAGAGGTTCCTTCTCTCTCCAAAACCCAGGGATGCATGGAGAAGTTTGAGAGGGAAAGCAGGAAAAACCAAGCTGGGGAAAGGAGCGCTCACCAGATCAGCAAAACTAGCTTGCAGTTCCTGCAGCCACCGGAAAAAACAGTGTAAACCCCCTGTCTGTCCTCCGCTCCAAAATTAAGCTGGAATATAGAGTTATTAAGCAGTCCTTTGTTCTCAGTCTTGGCACTTCAACCCTCCAAAACTTTGTGTTGGGAGGGAGAGAAATATTTCTTCCCAGCCCACACCCCAATTTTGCTTAAAACTTTAAAAAAGAGTTAAAATTACATTACTTAAAATACTTTTGAAAAGCAGAAGATAATATTTTTTGTGACTAACTAACAAGTCTACAAAGAGTAGACAATTCCTTTTATTAAAATTAAAACCTTTGTCAAGTAGTTTAGTTCAGAACAGACACTTAGATGGGAAACACATCTTTCAAATTTCTTTGCTGTTTTTCTGGTATGAAAGCATAACTCCAGTGACTGGAATTGCTTGTTCATCAGTTTTAAAGATTCTGAATTCTTTTTACTAAATCTAGCTTAGTATACAATAACCCATCTCGTGTCAAACCCATAATTCAGGGATTATCTGTTCTATTTGAAGATTTAGATATTTGAAAATAGTCATTTATTGGCTCCATCTTTGTTGGGACCTCAATTAAAAATGTTGTCTATAATTAGTTTAATTAGTTGTACTAATATGCTTGTTTAGGTGAATATTTGCTTGATTAGTCACTTTAATCAAAGTAATAAAATACACAGAAATGATTTATTTTATCAAGTTGCAAGCTGGGTCATGAAATCTGAGAGTTTAGCTAACTCCATGAATTTTGCAAGAAATTTGAATCTTTTTCCAGAATAAAACAATGACACAGATTTAACCCCATCTGCCCCTTTCCCCCCTTCCTATGCATATAGATCCTGAAAACTAGATAGAATACAGTATTCTGTGTCAAAAATTGTGGTCTTGAAAACTCAAACATCCATCTAAGGTTAGTGATATATTCTTAATAATTTTTATATTTTTTTTACCTCAATTTTAAGCACCACTTAAGTACCTGAAGTTTTTTCTCCTGAATACAGACATAGGTCTCTCAAACTTGAGTTTGCTGAGATATGTGCTGTTATATGAATGCCTGAGTAAAACTCGGAAACTAGCATGTCTGAGTGCAAGCTACCTCAGGGGTTTGACCTCATAGTGTTTTTCAAAGAATCCCTAACACATAGTAGTAAGTCTGGGCACTTCACTCAGCACTGTAGTAGGTGCTGCTATTTTTTTCAATTGTTGATGTCATGGTTTCAGCCAGGTGGGGCCTAAATTTGGGTTTTAAGGTTTGGACTAGGCCTGAAAATTGTCAGGTGACT
>JAWWEV010000043.1:16420324-16440550 GCA_035583235.1 Hafferia zeledoni
TTTCCTCTCCCTCTTCTTTCTCCTTTAGCTGGTTGGGGGGGGAAGGCACCCTTTTCACTCTGTCTTCGGGCAGTTGGTGTTTTGCCAGCTCAACCCAAGACAGTTGATATTATTTTCAAATGCTGCAACTTATTTTCATACTAGCATAGTGTTTAGTGCACTTTTCCAGGAGGTGGAAGACTTGATTTTATTATCACTTCAATCTGCCAGGATTTGAACCCACGCCTGATGGTGTGACACACAGAGTGTTCTGCAACCAAGTTGCAGACAAGAATGGAGATGAGGAGAAAAGGAAAGGATTAAAAGATACTTATTTTTAAAAAAAGCTCTACTGCTCTGTTGAAAGAAAGCAAATTCTTTGAACAAAGACAGAAAAATGAGAATCAGCATCTTTTTCTGTATGGCTAATCAGGAGTAAACTTTCATGAGAGGTAACATTCTTTTAAAATGTCAGACTCAAAACACAGTCCCTTATTTATTTAAGTTACCTTAGATAGACAGTGCATAAAACCCAGAAGTAGCACTAAAGAAAGTGCAATACTCTGTAATTCCAACTATGGGCTCCAGCCTTAATTTCTCTAAAGACCCCCATCAGCAGGCATCTTTATTTCATTGTTTTTCCTGTGCAGTGACCTATAAAATATACTCTAACTGAGGAATCACTTCATTTTGCTTGTTTGTTTGCATTAAAAAACATCATCAACAACAACAACAACAAACTCAAAAATATTTTCAGTTTATTTTTGGTAAGGTTAGCTCAGTATCTTACAGCTGTTTCAAGAATCGCTCCAGGTGATTAAGCAGTGGCAACCACACTTTTGAACTAACATTTGAAGGTTAAATTACTCTCTTACTAAACTGCATTGCTGATTTAGAAATCTTAATGCATGCATAATATTATTCCCCAGATTTACACCCCAATTACACTGACAATTGAAAAATCTCATAAGGGCTTTTCATATGTTCTTCTGTTTTGTAAATTGCTGGTAGGTGATTTGAAATTTCTCAGCAGTATCCATTCCCATCCTAGGGTTTCCCAAATAGTTTTTCTGCTGTATTCCTCCCTTTTAATTGTTCTTTTGTTAGCAAATCTGAGTGAAACTTGAAGTTTTATATAGTTTTTGGTTAATATTACTCACATAGCAAGATTCATAATTGGTGACTGCAATGTTAGCTGGAGGTATTTTCATCTTTCATAGACAATATAGGGGTGGAACTTTGAGGTGGTAGAATACAATAAAATAAATTATTATTAGGTGAAACTATGAAGCTGCTTGAAAATATTAATTCTGTGTACTAAAATGGTGTCCTAGTTCAGCAGGTAGGACCAGTTTATCACTGTGTGGGTGTGACTAAAGCTATGTATTCTACACTCTCTATTCATTTCCCATGAACTGTTAACAATGGACCATTTGCAGTCACTGCCCAGGACACACCTGACCCCTCAGGTTGTGAGCTGGGTGTGAAAGACACCTGTGAGATAAGAGCTGTGATAACTCCCATCCAAGGAGTTGTTGGCACCTCCACACCCAGCCTGAGGTGTCATGTCTGCTAATGGGCCACCCATGATTCCAAAAACCCTATGACTCACAGAGTGAGATCACCCACTGTGTAATTCCCCACCCTGGGGGAGGTACTGGGCAGTCCTACCTGGACCTGAGAGGGGCTTGGGGACTTGAAAACCCCACTCATTGGACCCAGAGGAGGATCAGAACCTTGACAGGAGGAGACCACCACTCTCAACCAGACTGCAAACATCATCTGCACCAACAGGTTTTCTCACTTCTTTTTACTTTGGACTTGGGTGAACCACTTGGGGTTCAGCACAGGGACTACAAACCCCTGTTGTGTTTGTGCCCCAGGGATCTGGGTTACATTTCTGGGTTTTGTGGGTTAAAAGCAATTTCTCTTTGTGCCATTGCATTTATTGTAATAGTTATTACATTGTAACTCTGACTTACAATCTCTTTTGTGTTGGGCTCATTTCTCCTGCTGGTTAACCTTTAAACCAGCACAAATGGCTAGCAGTTCATGACATTTTGTTTTCCCCCTGAAATGACTGAGTTATTTGAAAGGAAATAGTACTATTTTGCTGTCATAACACATTTCAAAAGTTTCAAATACTAAATATTTTCAGTTTAACAAATAAAAGCCTATTTTAAAATATTTTTGTACAATTTTACGTTTGGGATTGTTTCGTTTTTTAATTTTTAAATCAGGTCTCTGACATAGGCCAAATAGAATTTTTTCTCCTTATCCACTTTTCTGAGTGATATAATGATTCATAGAAAATTTTATATTTGAAAAGATGTCTAAAGTTATTGCATCCAACCGTTTACCCGGCACTGCCAAATCCACCACTAAACCATGTCCTTTAAGTACCACATCTACGCGTTTGGCAATGCCTTCAGGGATGATGACTCAACCACTTCCCTGATCAGACAGTTCCAGTGCATGATCACCCTTTCAGTGTAGAATTTTTTCCTAATAACCAATATAAACCTCCCCTAGTGTAACTTGAGGCCTTTTCCTCTTGTCCTGTCACCTGTTATTTGGGAGAACTGACCATCCCCCACCTGTCCACAACCTCCTTTCAGGTAGTTGTACAGAGGCATGAGGTCTTCCTTGACCCTCCTTTTCTCCAGGATAAAAAACCCCATCTCCCTTATCTGCTCCTCACAGGACTTGTGATCCTCACAGGAGCCTTTTTGTCCTTCTTTGAACACACTCCAGTACCTGTGTCTTTCTTGCACTGAGAAACCCAAAACTGTACACAGGAATAGAGGTCTGGCCTCACCATTGCTCAGTACTGGGAAACAATCACTGCTCTCATTTTGCTAGCGACGTTGTTTCTGATCCAAGCCAGGATGCTATTGGCCTTCTTGGCCACCTGGACGCAGTGCTGGCTCATGGTCAGCAGGCTGTCAACCAGCATTCTCACATCCTTTTCCCCCAGGCAGCTTTCCAGCCTCTCTGGCCCAAGCCTGTAGTGTTGCTTGTGATTGTTGTGACACAAGTGCTGAACCCAGCACTCCACCTTATTGACCATTATATATTGGCCTTGGCCCATTGATCCAGCCTGTCCAGCTTCCTCTGAAGAGCCTTCCTACCCTGCAGCAGATCAACAGTCCCACCCAGCTTGATGTTATCTGCAAACTCAGTGAGGCTAAAAAAGGGGAGCTGTTTCCTGCTGCATGCATATCAGTGGTGTCATGGACAAGTTGATATCTGATACTCGTTAAAAGTGGCATCAAATTTGAGGCAAAATAATATGCAACAGCAAATACAAACATAGACTCTGCCATGTGTCTAGTAGTTCAGATTAATTCAGTGTATTAGAGTATGTTAAAGGGACTGTGAGAGGATACTGCCAGAGTGCTTGGGTTATGATTAATTCATTTAATTCACCAGACCTTCAAATAAGACAAAAAATGTTGCAAAGTTATCATATTGCAGAACAAGAAAACAGTATGAAAGCATCTCAACAATTTTAACACAAGCAGGTAAAAAAAAAAAATCTTAGTATTATTCACAGATCTTTTCTGTAAAAATAGAATAACAAATAGATGAAAGTGTAACTAGTTATTCTCAGAATTAATCCTGTGCTCCAAATCTCAGATTTGAAAATATGTCATGAACAAAGTAAAATCAGTCTTTATTCATTACTATAGAATGAATAACTGTACATATTAATATGTTGTTTTATGAACAATGGAATAATAATTCTTCAGAAAAACTTTTATCATACCTTTATAGGAAATTGCTACACAATAACTCCTCAGGACACTAACATTTAAGTCAGCTGCCATTGAGTATCTATATTTCTATTTTATTTTATTCCAAATATTATGGAGAATTAGACAACAGACTTACAGGTTTTTTAATCTTGTCATTATGCATGAGAAAAGATTATTGTAGCAGATCTAATCAATCATTTCCAGCAGGCTGAATAAAATCGGTTCTATTGGAGGCCTCCAATGCTACTAACTAAAAGATGGTGTTAATGTATTCATGTATCTGTATGGTAAACTAAAGCAGTAACACAGGCAAACTAAAATTTAAGCAGTAAAATGTCTCAGCAGACTACATTTACAGAATTACTTTTTGAAGAAATTCTGTTTTCCTGCTTGATTAAATATGTGACCATATAAATACTTATGATAGCAGAAGGCAGGCTGAAGCACTGGCTATGATATGGGTCAAAGAAAGAATCCATGGTAAGAAGTAATATAGTAGTACTAGGTAAGCCTATAATATCATAATGTAATAAGATTATGCTAACATAAGATATTGTCTAATACCTGGTTATAACCATCACATATTATACAATTCTTATCATATTATTATACCATAATAAAATCATGCTATACTTTACTAGAAATAGCTACTATGGTCTCTGTCTGGTACTCTAAAAACAAACAAACAAATAAATAAATAAATACAAGGAAAAAAACACTTTTTATTTCTTCAGCTTTGTAAGGTAAAACACCATCACAACTTAAAGGTTCTCCTTAAATCAATGCATGGAGCTCTACAAAGAATTTTTCTTTGATTTTTTTTTATACTTTAAAGAAGAATTTGTGCTCTAAATGTAGTGTTACTTCAGCTGAACCTTCATTAGTGCATGGCTTGATTGATATACTACACTGCTAAAACACATTGACTGCACGAATTTTTAAAAATAAAGTCTTAATGCCATTATTATCTGTCAATAAAGGTTTTCTGCTCTGCAAATGTGAATCTCTGCTAATGCTAACCATTGAAAATGAGTATCCTCAAGTACACCCAGAGTCTCTGAGTAACATCACTGTATCAATCAGATCTAAGACACTGGAGGCCAGAAATGGAGAACCTAACTCACCTAACTTTACTTGCCATGAGTGGATGAAGACAAATGAATATACAGTTTCACATAAGTGTGGGAAGAAGAATATGACATCACAATTGCACTTCCATTATGATTTCCATTTCAGAAACTTCACTACGGCCCACAGTGTAGGAGGAGTTAAAGTGGGGTTTCTCCATAAGGAAAGAGAAGCTAGAAGCTAACGATCACCACAGCACAAACAGGAATCTGAAAACTTCATTCCCAGGGAAATTGATGAGTTTTAGATTTCTAACCATTTATATGAAAGTTAAACTGCCTTATCAGGAAAATAAGAAGCTAAATCCCTGAAAAAAATGCACCTCGGTACCCAAGGCTGTAGTCCTGAAACCCTGCTTACCTGCCCACTAGTGTCTAGTTTACTCCTGGGACAATCAGAACACAAACACTCTCCTTTTTTTTTTCTCTCCCTCATCATCATCATCACCCCATAATGGCAACTACCACTTCATTGTAGGTTTTTTATGGAAGTGGAGTTCCCTACTTCCTCTACATTCATAGTTTTCCGGCTGTCATAGGACTTACTTTTATTCTTTTCTTTTTCTCTGTATCGGTGGGGATGGATAAGTTGCTGCTACTCTGGAGAGAACCAATGAATCTGTCTGGACTTCAGAGCCTGAGTATGTATTTTTTTATATAAAAAAGATAAACTGCATACCCAGGCTTTGGACTGGGACCTACAAATTTCCATTTATTGAGTGCTCTACTCTGTAGGCAATTATGTCCATTTTCACTGCACAATGGAAGAGTTTCAAATGGAGATATTATTTTCTTCTTCCCTATCTTGCTACATAAAAACTGTTTAAAGTTTTTTGCATAAAGCATTTTCCCTTGATGTGGCCCTTAATTCCTCCAAGGTGCATGAGGAAACATAGCACTCATCTCAGAAATCAGTGATGGAGCACTTTAAACTCTCACCATACTCAATACACAGGAGTAAATGTCTCCTCCCTGTGTGTTCTTTTGGTTTGGTTTCTGGTTTTGGAAGACCTTTGGTTGCTTTGTTTGTTAGTTAGTTTGTTTGGCTGTTTTTTGTGGGTGTTTTTGCTATTCCAAATAGCAATTTCCAGTTATTTAAATAAATCTGAGTTGGGAAGGATTTCCAGTAAGGCACAATGTGGACTGCAGAATTTTTCCTGCTTCAGATGATATACTTTTCACAAGAGCCTTTTTTTTTTAAGAGTAATGGAAAAACAAAAAAACAAACAGCTAAAACTACCTGAAGCATCTGTTGGTCACCCAAAAGTAACAAAATTAAAATCCCTTACAGTGTTGCTTAACTCTGAAAATAATGATAATAAAAAAATAAATTTTATACCAAATATTGATATATTCAGTCCTCACTTCTGAAGTGTGATGGTATGATATGCAACAAAATGGTAGGATTAAAGAAATATTGAATAGTCATAATATCAGAGCACCAGAAACTGTCTTCATAATTCCACACTCAAATAATTTTCAGAAATGCAATTGTAAGTTATATGTTAATAAACTATTTCAGTCATGTCACCCTAAGCTGTCAGAAACCTCAGGACTGTCATTAACTCCAACAGCAAAGTACTTTCAATTCTCTCAAGTTCTCTCACAAAGGCCTATTCCCCATTCAGCACAGTTAACATACATAACTCTGAAATCTCTTTAAAGAGCCATAGTTTCAATAATGTATTTGATAAATTTGTACTATGTACATCAGGGCCTAAACTTTGCCTACGAGCATTCCTTTAAAGTTCATGCATCTGCAGGCAGAATTTGGCCTTTTATTAAGGTTAAGCCTCCAATTCTTTTCTCCACATTTTGAATTATTCTGTTTATTTAGAATTACCCCATCCATAACAATTAAGAATTAACAATTTGGACTATTTCTTTGAAAATTTTAAAGTTTTCTATAACTCCGAGAAAATTCTTATACAGCCGTTACAGTATCTGTGAAAAAAAATAATGTCTCAAATGTTTTCATTTGTTTTGGACGCAATAGGTAGCTGTCTTACTAGTACAAATGTCTTTTTAACTCCCACAGTATTTACCAACTCTAATTTTTTTTTTTTTAATCTTTGAAAATGTGTCTGGAAATAAAACTTCATAACTGGTATATTTTATTACTTTTAGTATTTAAAGTAATCTAAACACTATTTTACAAATATGGTTTTTTCGCTCACCTATTAAAATGTCGCAATTGCCCAGAAAAGAGTTAGAGAAACTCATGTTTCTGTAGTTAACTTATTTAACTTTATTGGGGGGAGTGGGATAAAGCTTCAGGAATACACATTCAGCCCCTATACATCAGTGAGATGTATATCCTCACAATCCAGTCCCTGGTTTCTTTTTGTGGCAGAAACCACGTGTGCTCCCCTTACACAAAGCTTTTTCCAAACCTGTAAATGAGTTCAGTGACAGAAATGCTTCAGGGAAGCTACACATCTTGTTTAGAGTACCCACCCTGTTTCTGTACGTTAGAGTGTAATTTTCAAAACACATTGTCTACATTAACTTTCAAAGGCATTTGATTGTCCAAAACCAAATTCATTAGGCACAGTGGAAAATCACTAGAAACCATAGTATGCAGAAGAACAGCAACATAGTTCTGCAAGGTACATTACCTTCATGCACTGTTTAACAAATCTTCTTCAGAATACTGATCCTGATTCTTAGTGTTGCTCAGGAGTTACACTGTCTATATTTTAGAGAGAGATAAACTGTTTTAAGATCCTAAAGCTGGAATAGAGGATATTCCCAGCTTGTTTGATATTCATCACAATCTGAAAAGCTGGCATCTTTTGGTCGAGCACAAGGAATAGAAAAAAACCCCTCTGTATCAGCTTTCTGGAATAGAATCTAGGGTAAGGCATTATGGCAATGTGTATGCAAGTTAGATGTTACTAGCTGAAACCTCTACAGTTCTGTCAGTGTTTAGAGTACTACAAGGATGGGGAAAAACATCAACCTCTGTCAGGATGGCATATTTCAGGATATGATTTTTTTATCCTTCTAAAATGAGGGGTAAATATGCTACTGAGGTTAATGGGAGATAATTAAAGTGCATAGCCATTAATTCATTTAGAGAATTTCTCTATTCATTTGAAAACATAAAATCTAACCTATAGGCACGAGTGGCATTGGAGTTTTTTTATTAAAATCTTATTGATCTTTTATAAACACTTGTTGAAAACATATATGACAATGAATTTTTCACAGAAGATTCATTACTACTTTATGTTTCTCACTTCCTTCCCCAAATTCTCATGGCAGCCAGAAGTTTATTTCAGCCTTGTGATATGTTTGTACTGCTCCTGTTTATATTTATGCCTTTAGGCTTGTGATTCTAAACATACGTTTCCAATTTATTCCTCTTTTGTGAAATTCTCCATCTATAAGACTCTGCAGTTTAAGTACTGTATCCTGCCAGAAATGAACTTTAATGATGTGTCAGACTTGGGCTGGTCCTGTGTGAAAGGGATTCCACTTTCTTTATCTGTCTGTTTATTGTGCAAGATTGCTTTCTTTACTTTTTCACAAAATTTAGTAGCATTCTGAGCCTCTTAATTTAAACACTTAAAGATGAGACTGACTGTCAACACAAATGCCAATTAATTTTGCAATAGCAAAATTATTTTAAAGAAGTAGGAAAGCAGAAGACCGAAGATTTATGATTCAGTTCTGTGACATCCCAAGGCCATCATCCTAATAAGTTATCAGAGTTGCTGAAATATCAATTTGGCACATGGTTTCACATGATTGCTTGCATTCCTACTTAGGGCCTATTACTTAATTCTTCTGTCATTAGGAAATTAAATCAATGATTCTAGCCAGAACTGAAGATAGCCTGATATTTATATTTAAATTGACTATTAATTGTTGCATCAGAGAGCTATTCTGAACCCTGAAAGACCTGAATTGGATAATGAAAAATGTGTTCATATTCACACAGAGGAGTGGAAGGCAGGAGCAAAGTTAAAATTATACCATTGAGCAACTTTCATCATGCAACTGTATTGATTTTCCTGGGAGAAAAAAACAAAAAATTAAGCAAACCAAAACAAAAACTTGTACATACTTAATTAACTGTAAAGAAAACCATATCGATTTTTTCTCATTCCTGTTTTTGTTGGAAGAATTTCTACTTGGAAAAGAGTGTCTGATCTCTAAACTGTTAAACTGAATTTCTCTCAGCAGGGATACCATTAAATAAGAAAGCACATTTATTTGGTCACATAACGCTCTGCTCCAAATAGGTAATTAGCTAGAAGATAAAAGATAAAATTAAAAATAAATGTGAGCAGATATCTACCAACACATAATTTTAACACTAGAGCAGGATCATTTTTCAAAACAACTTCAAACAAAATAAGCAAAGGTACTTCAAAAAAGCCATGTCTGGTATGAGAGTAAGGAAGGAAGAGAAACAAGAGAAATCTATAAAATGCCTAAAATTGGAAATGTTCTAGTGTTTAAGAATTTGTTAATATTATCTGGCTGGTTGAGAAAGTGACAGTGTAAGAAAATATGGAGAAACATTTACCCTCAAATGAATTCTCTTACTACTGAAAATGGAAGGGTGGGAACTCTTTCAACAGAAAAGAAGACAAAAAAAATATATACATCATACAAAGAACATCTTTAGTCCTTCAAACATGAAATTTACCCATATAGAGTCAGAATATTCTCAGTTGGAAATGACCCACAGGGATCAGCAAGTCCAGCTCTTAAGTGAGTGACCAAACCAGGAGCAATGATATTAGCATCATACTCTAACCAACTGAGCCAACTTCAGAGTCCTGTACCTGTGTACTATATATTGATCTACTTTTTTCCACAAAGGAAATTATCTACATCATTGCAGAGTGTTCCAAGAACTGTATTTTCTCTATTCTCAAATACACTGAATTACAGAGATGCTACTTAAGAAGCATGAGATACATCACCCCTAATGTATTGAACTGTACAGACATTCTGAGTAGATGCCATGGCCACTTGTACAAGATTTCCAGATTTTTGTATCTCAAAAAGATCTAATGAAATCCCTGATGAATTATAAGATTTCTCTTTTTTTTTAGAGATATGTGTGTGTGTGTGAAAGTCACGTGAAAGAAAACTTGGAGCTACAACAGCTTATTTACAAGGTAGCTCTGTGAAACCTTTCTTTCCTTTAGGGATCTTTATCCAAAGCTACTGAGTATGTCAGATAAATATTACTTGGAGGAAATAGTGATAGCACAAAATAGCGATCTTGTTTTCTAAATGAGATACTATTCACAAAACCTTATAGATTTATCTGCTAAATTCCTTATTTGGAGGGGGTAAAAAAGTATTATCTTACTCTTCAATCTGAAGGCAGGATGCTTTCCTTAAACACAGAACACATAGATTCTCCATCAAAAAAATTTTCACGAAAGAGCTATAAGAGGAGCATGAACACCTCAGACTTATGTGTATCCCCAGGTATTCACAGAACATCCATAGCCAGGGAGTTAGGGAAAATTCATCAGTGATATAGCTCTCTAGCAACATGGATGTGAACAAGTATATGAGGGAAATGGAGATGAATTTCTGGTTTCCATGCTTTATTTGAAAGCTACATTTTTGAAGCTTTCTTACAAATGAAACTTACTATTGTAGAAAGAGGCTATGGTTTCAAGCCAAATGGAGTAATTTCTGCTAGAAAAACGTCTAAATTTATGCCGTTTCTCACTTGTTTCTGTGCTCAAAGTGTTTATTTCATATCTTTTTTTTTGCAACAATAACAGATATTTAGGACAGAAAAAAGATATAATTTGTAGACCAGGGAGTTAGTACACAGGGAATTCAGTTATTTCATGTGCATCATTAGTTGAGTGTATTACCATGAAAACTTTGACCCTTTTTATATGGGTTTTGTTTGCCTGTTTTAAAAAATACTTTTGTAATGGGGAAAAAATAGTGTTCAACCATGTATATATATATATACAGAGAGAGAGAGAGATACTGTCTTTGGTGAGAAAACACAGAGAAATCTATTATTTATGAACATCACATGAGTATGGGCCTTAACACTGAGAGGAAAAAAAATGATCAGAAAGAGACACATGGAATTGCTACTGGTAAGGAGAAGGAGGTGGTGACAGTCTCTCTGGAATGTCATCCCAGTAATCTCTTATTTTAAAGTTTCAAAAATTATTATTATTAGTTCTTTTTAATTTGTTTTTAAAATTGGTACTGTTTTTAAGATCCTACTGATTATGCCAGATGCAGTGGGTAGTTTTACTGTCAAATAAACATCCCACATAGAGAAAATTTCCAGCATCTGAACCAATGTTCATTGAAAATGGTGTAATTCAGATTGTTTGTTTGTTTGTGTTTTTTTAATGACATTGAAGAAGGCTTTTAAGCTAATGAAAAATCTTAGAGCATGGTCTCATCTGGAAATTATTTGGGAACTAAGAATCCACTTTTGTGAATTGCACTGAAAAGAACACGAAATTCTGTCTGATAGACCTGTTTTATTCAAACGTTACTTGTGTGATTTCTACAGCATAGAAAATTAGTAAACCACAAAATAGGGCACACAAGATTTACCAAGCCCTTTCTTTTGTGGTAGCTATTTTGGCCCTAGTTTTAAGCTACTATCACTACAGTGAGATGAACCTGTCATTTTGTGTTACCTGTGATAAGGTTTTTTCCTGTTTTTGATTTAATTTTCTCTATTGTCATTGTTTATAAAATTTCATGAAGTAAATCACACTGGATAAAAGTGAAAGTCTTGAAGAACTGTATCCTGAGTTTGTAGAATTGCTATGGTATTCATCACGGTGTGTTTACAATAGCATTAGGAATTTGGTTCATACCTCACATGCACAGATCTCATTAGTTATCTTTTAAATTATTCCATTTTTCCACAGATCTTTTAGTTCTGCCCAACCAGCTTTCATTCTCCACCAGCCAAACACATCAGTTCTTAGATATAATATTAGAGGTGTCACTCTACTCTGGTAATTCAAACATCATCTGTCTTATCATATTTTCAGTTTCACGGCTCCCAAAGACATCTGGCTATCTTAAAGTCAATGGGACTTAGATACATAATCTGCTTAGGTGCTTTTGAAAATCTCTTACATGCCTAATGACATATTTAGGTCTCTTCTGTAAAATAAACTCTTGATTATTCTGTATAATCTTATGCTGTCTTGTGCTGTAACCCTTTGATGTGTAGACTCTCCTTTGTTAGAATCATGTAAATACCAAGCACAAGAAGATGACTATTTGTCTGCACTACCATCTATTATTAGAGAAAAAAGAAGCATGGTAGGAGAAACAGAGGCTTCGATGAGACATAGGACGACATACTTGCAAAATCATATTAAGTATTTAAGGAACATTTTTTAACGAGGTTAATAAAAGCATCTTAAGTATATTATTGAGTAACAACACTACTGAATCATATCACTGTATGAAGGATGAAAGCAGTAGGAGGTATCAGACACACTTATCTGGGATCAAACCATTAAAGCTACCATGAAAAAAAAAAAAAAAAACAAACCAAAAAAACCCCAAACCCCAAACACTCAGAATCCCTTATTGAATTAGTTGATCAAAATCTGGCTTTAACTTCATCACACAGAGATCATTTCATGGAAGCACAAGTATTTGATAAGTAGTTATGTGCAAACAAAACAAAAACAAGCAACCAAGCAACCAACCAAAAAAAAAAAAAAAAAAAAAAAAGACTACATCTCTTAGTTCAGAAAGTTCTGCAGTTCAACCACAATGAATTTTATTGTATTTGGGTGAATCTGTGTTGAAATTTGTGGGGGCATTTTTCACATGCATGCTGAGGGAGTAGGCAAAGAGTTACAAATCTGTTTAAATCAAGACAATTCCTTTTAATCTGAGGGGACTGGGGGGGTGAAAGGCCTGATTTCTTTATGATTTTAAACTTGACCAAGTTGGCAATAGTTTTTAGTGCTCTGAAGAAGTAAAGAATACTCCTCTCATCCACCAGAGCAGAACAGGACAGTGCTATTAAAGCACTTACAAACCAGCACATTGACAAAGCAAGACACTGTTTAGTTTTCCCCCATTCTGGAGGATGAGAATTTACTAGAATGTTATTTTTGTTATTAAGTCTACACTGGAGTAGCACAAAATCTTTTGAAGTATACATTAAGGCTTAAACAAAGCCGACTAAGTCCCAACTACCAATTTTCCCTTAATTTTTGCCCTTAAGAGTTTTAAACATTTTTATTGTAAAGAGGAATATTTAACTATTGTTTTCTACAATTACCCTCAAAATGAATGTGAATTTGTTGAGAAGCAAAAAGAATTTGATCCACAACCCCTATAAACATGATAGTTGTTACAATGAACTGTGAGGGAATTGTTATGCCTGATCAAAACCCCCCCATGTTTTAAAGTCTAAAAGTCATTAATAAGCTGCATGGGTTTTTTTCTGCAGCAAAAATGTGAATTAAATATGGAGAACATAGAGCCATTTGCTTGTATATGCTACTCTCCATTTTAAAGTTTGCTTCCGAATGACTTCCCTGATCTGTGGACTTGATATTCCTAGGAAGAAAGACTGGTCCACTTGTTACATTAAAAAAACTTGTTACAAGCAATAGCAAACATACTCCGTATATGAGCTAAGAGTTTATACTTAGGCTTATTAAAATTGTATCATTGAATCTAAATAAAGTACGATTACTGCAATTATGCTAATTTACAGGACCCCTATTACTGACTCAAAAAATCCTTGCTCTTGTAAAATAATAAAAACTGCACATTCTTTCATCCTGTAACTCAAGGGAATTAAATATTGTTTAATTGTAACAAAATATCAGATATGATGGGATTTAATCAACATACCTTACTGATTTCATGTCATACAGCTAAATACTTTTCTACTTGCTGACAAATCTATGTATTAGAAGGATATTACTGCTTAATTTAGAATTAGTTAAAAGATAATACCGAAGGAAAAAAGAAAATTTGGTCTGACTAATGAATTTTGACCTAGGTATTTATCTAAGAGTGAGAACTTATATAAAAGTGTACAGGAGAATCTAGTTAATATATTTAATTTCAAGGTTAGAAAAGGACTAAAAAGACCATTGGACTTATTGCACAGCCTCTACCAACAATGATATATATAAAAAAAATGGTAATAGTGAAAAAAAAAAAAAACACCAAAAAACAACAACCAAGAAAATAAGTGTCCAAAGGACCTTTATGGCCACTGGAGAATAAAACCTGTCTCCAGTTTTAAAATTATGACTATATCCAAATATATATGCAAACATATATCCAAACATATGCATACATTTGCATACATATATGTGCATATACATAGACCTCTTTTAAGTTCCTCAGTAACTTGTCAGAAGAACTACACTATATATAGTCAAACAAGAGAAGGATAGAAAAGCAGTTTCTTTTCAAAGACTACAATGTAAAATATTTTTTGGTTCTCAAGAATATCAGTCAGGTTCTCAGATTCCATATTCTTCATGTTACAATTCAAAGATCTTATCTGTATTCTTTCAAGTCAGCAACATTTCAATAAGAAAATATGGCATGCACCTTATCCTGATTCCTGTTCCTGCTATGAAATAGTGTCCTTCCCCATCACTCTATCACTACTAAAAAAAAAAAAAAAAAAAACAAAAAAAAAAAAAAAAAAGAGAGAGAGAGAGATAATTTGGTTCTAATATGATTGCTTGTATGAAATTAAGGGACTAAGATTTCATTCACCAATTTTGTTATTCCTATCTATATAAAGTTCACTGTTTAACACTCCTTTGATATGGCAAGTCAATGTATTTCAATTATTGTATTAAAATGTTAGCACATAGTTTGTTAAGTAACTTGTCTGTAGCTCTTTTTTCTGTCTCAGTGAAAAATAAAAAATACGTCCACGGTTGTTTTTCTACAAGGGGGACTCACACACAACCAGATCTATTGAGGAGAGTTTTTCATCATCTGTCTCACTTTAACATTTAACATTTTTGTTACTCAGCGTAAATCAAAATCTCAAAAAGAAGCTTGCTTTACTCTAAACCTATTTTTTTTCCTCTTGAACCTCTGACAAAAATGCCAAGTAGGACAGTGTCCTTGATGTTTGCTTTCTCATCAGATGGAAAACAGATCACCTGTTATAAAATAGCTCTGACAAGTCTATTGCAATGTCAGCTTTTCCTTTTGCAGCTTTATTGTGAGAAAGATATTTTCCCCTGTAGTTTTAAAGGGCTCTAATTTCAAGTATGCTAAGAAGTTCCTCTCTCTACAAGCTGTAGGTTTTGACAATTTCTGAGGAGTATTTGCATATACTAGTTTATGGGCATGAATTACAACTTGCTGTTACTGCTTCTGCAAATCATCTTTGATCTTTTGCTTATTAAAAAAAAACAAAACACAACAACAACAACAACAAAAAACAACTGAATTTGAAAGTTTAAGCAGAGAAATAAGAAATTATCACATGTAACATTTTCTTGAGAATTTCCTTAATTTCTAATGCTAATCAGAAAACTAAATAAAAATTAATTTTTGTATCAATTTAAACAATAACATCTAATATTCTAATACAAATTATACAGTGGATATGGTGTATATGCATGTCTACCTATTTTATATTTAAATAGAAGAATGAAGTGTCATGACAAAAAAATCTGGACTACATTGAAAATATGTTTTAATTGTCACTGATAAAATAGTAACAATAAAATTTGTGTATACACAAAGCCTTTTAATGGAATAATTCATCTAAAAGTCACATTCACAAAAATGTTAGTAAACTTGCTAGGCATTTTATGAAATAAATTGTTATATACTCCAGAAAGCTAATAGAATTATTATTTTCGTTCCCCATTTACATACATATGTTTAGTGATATGTTTATAATACAGAAGCTCTCTATAACACACTTCAAAAACCTGAAAATAATTTATGACAGGAATGTTAACATTATTGTTGCCACTGTGGCCCTCAAAATAATGTTAAATTTTACACAGAACTCTGACAAAGAATTTTTTTGTTCTGCACTGGTAAGATTCAAACCTTAGTGGAGGATGGGATTATGAGTATGGTAATGTGATCACAATGATTTTCATATATAATTATTAAAATATCATATTTTATAAAGGAATCCTCAGAAAGACATGTAGAATAACACTGAATGAGCACTGTGACAGCTAAAAGATTAGTCCAGTTTTAAAAATGCATTATTATTTTATAAGGCAGTCCCACTCTGTCCAACTACTAAGTAGAACAGATGTGGTGGAAGAAGGAGTTAGACAGATTGACACATTTCTGACCCTTTCTCATGTATTTCCTGAAATGAAGCTGTAATTATTATGCATGTTGCAGGTTATACTGATGAGCTGATAGAAGAGGTTGTCAAATTATACAGCACACAATCACTCAATGACACAGTAAAAGAAAGAGTAGGGCAAGATTTCCAAATCTGTCTACAACACATAAGTTTCCAGGAAAAATGAGCATTCTGGAAAGCCATATGTCACACTTAGGTAAATTAGACATGCACATGTTGTGAACAAGAAAACACCCATAAAAAAATAAGATGAACTGTTTGTAGGTTATCAGGTGGGATCCAGATCAATCACTCTGCACAAATGAGGGAAAACTAAGAAGCTATGTATTCTTAAGTGGATACCACCAAGTTTACTAAAGAGGCTACCATTTTGCACTCTCTGTGTGGTGAATAGAGGAACTTATATAATGCGAAAAAACTATTATTGAATAAAAAGCAGAGAGCATCTTAATATATTTTGAAAAAATCTAATAAAATTAAAATAGAAATATGAAAGTAGATTTTAATAATTAAAAAAATTACCATTTCAAAATAGTCACAAGCCACTTTATAGTTAAAAGTGAAACTTGTAAAATCCTTAATAAAATTACTGGTTCTGGGAAAAAAAAAGTCGTGCTAACTACCAAGGAAGAAATAACTAACTAAATCTATATTCCACTTAAAACTTACATTAGTGTATTACAGAAAGAATCGATTTTTTCAACTGAGCCTTTGGGTGGCAGCATAGTCTACCATTTTTTCAGTCTACAATTTCACACATGCTCTGCTTGTTTTGGGGTGTTTTCAAACTTACTAGTGATCTGTTTGATTTGGAAGGTTCTTCACAAATAATATAATTAATGATAATGACTTTTGAATATACTTAAAAATATCTATCTTTTACGGACCTTTTTTCAAAGAAGAAAGAATAGTCATGAAAGAGAATGAAGAGAAACAAAGGAAGGAAGTGGACAATGTCTCTTTTATACAGTGCCATTTAATTTGTTTCAATCTAAAAAAAAAAAATCAAATTCATATATGTACTAAATGATTCTCATTAAATTTTAAATTTTTAGTGAGCAATAAAACTTACTAATCTTCTCCATTACCTTTCCCCCTGCCCTCTAAATGCTTATTACCTGGTAGTTCAGAAGTTAGATCTGTATGTGACAAAGCTGCTCATCTTCAAGGGGTGTGAGGGAAAGAAAAAAATAATAAAAAGAGGAATAGAAAAATTCATTATATTCTCTATTTTGTTGTGATCCTAATCATCCATATATATTTTTCCCTGTATATACTTTGTCTCAAAGTCACTTTAACTTGATTTGGTAAACTTTTGACAGATGTCATTCATACTAGACAACAGAATTTGCCTCACTCTGTCTAATTGTTACCCAGCAGGGCATGTAAGTAGACAGAACGTAAAAATGCAATTTCAAATTTAGCCAATATGTTAGGCCTAATGGCCTACTGATTTTTGTCCATCAGTGTCTTGGTTGTCTGCTGAGTTTGACAGGCTGCAAATTCTTAACTTGCAGTTTGAAACACTCGTTAGATGACACTGTGGATGATTTTCAGAGTAAATATAGAACGTCTAGTAAACTCTGCAGTGCTTGAGTTTCCATTTCCAGTACTGGTCATACTTAGCTTTGTTTAGTTAAAAATTCCCTGCAAAACATAAAACAAGGCATGAATACAGGTTGAAAATAGGTTTATATACCCTTCTTAAATTATATACATTGATATGAACAGTGTTTAAAATATGATCTCATAGAAATATATTGTTAATAATTTCCCTAAGATGAAGTTTAAAAAACTAACTACCACCAAACATCAGATAGAAAATGCAGCTAGTACTAGAGTGAACTGAAAAGCAGTAGCATTGTCATTGACATGAGAGTATCACTATTACTATTATACTATTACTATTTATAATACTATTATAAAAATGTTGGACTTCTCTACTCTGAAGATTTAAAAAAATTAAGCTGTAATGTGGGTTTTGTCTGACATGACATTTTGAAAGGAAAAGCTCAGTAACTTTTGTACTTAGCAGTAATAGGATAACATGCTACAGTAGTTATAGTAATTGCCCAACACCCCTATTGCTTAGCTGCTTCTTTCCCCCCCCACCCCCGCCCCCATTTTTTTCCTCTATCCTCCCTCCATTTTCCACAAGGAATAGGCTTGCAAGAATATTACATATTTAAGGAAAAACAAAACAAAATGGACACACAAAACCCAAACACAAACAAAAACGGAAACTGCATTCTCCTCCAAAAAGGAGTATGTCAATGTGTGATTATGGTCATCCTCAAAAGAATTAGTTCTGCACATATATTGAAGCCTTTAAAAACCTAAAAACATTGTCCTCCCTTCCCTTAATTTTCCTACTGTCATGGTATTGGATCAAGTTTTCTATATATTGCTGTTTGGGTTTTTTTTTCTGTTGTTGGTTTTTTTGTTTGTTTTTGGTTTGGGGTTTTTTGTTGTTTTTTGTTTGTTTGTTTGTTTTTGTGGGGTTTTTTCCCGGTTTGGTTTTTTTGTTTGTTTGTTGTTTTTTTTTTTTTTTTTTTTTTTTGTTTTTTTTTTTTTTTTTCCTTTAGACTGAAAAGAAAGACTAAAAGAAGCCCAGATAAGGATTTGGGATAAGTCACTAATTGGAGTTCTACACTCAGCTTAGCTAAAGCAAACTAAAACACATTGTCCAGTCTGAAGCCTATGAAGTGTGAATGACTTTTTAATACAAGAGACATATGACTAATAGATTAAAAAAAAAGAAATGTTACTCGAGGCAGAAAAACATACTGAATTGGATGCAGGAGTTAATGAAATCAAATAAATATGAATGCATATAGATAACCTCAGTCAATATGGTGCACCATGTATAGAAGGAAGGAAGGATGAAAGGAAGGAAGAAAGGAAGGAAAGGAAGGGAGGAAGAGAGAGAAAGAGAGAAAAGAAAAAGAGAAAAGAAAGAAAGGAAAAAAGAGAAAAGAAAGAAAAGAGAGAAAAGAGGAAAGAAAGAAAGAAAGAAAGAAAGAAAGAAAGAAAGAAAGAAAGAAAGAAAGAAAGAAAGAAAGAAAGAAAGAAAGAGAAAGAAAGAAAGAAGGAAAAGATAAAAAGAAAAAGATAAAAAAAAGATAAAAAAGAACAAGAAACAGCTTTGCAGTAGACGCATGCATTAAGAGAATTTGTACTGCTTAAAGGTAAAGGATGATAGGAATGACACTGGTTAAGTGGAATTTCTCATGAGAGTAATGGGTGATATGTGGTAGAAGATGAGTGGACCAGCCACTGTGAAGAAAAAGAGAATCTTGATTGGACACTTGTTTACAGCTCAAACTTCTGCAGTTAAGGGAAGCACAGGAAAATTAATTAGAGATAGTAGTTGGCAACTGAATTAGACTTCAGGCTATGATAAGAAACATGAAGTAAAGAAAAAAATTAAATAGATGAATAAATTAGAAAAAAGGGAAAGTATAATTTATGAGAGGATCAGGATAAAAGTATTTCTGTTTGGTTATAAGTTGATTCTTTGGTCTCAGAAAGAAATTGTATCTTTGAAGTTTCAACTAAAACACCACCTCTTTCCTCAAATGGGATTAAGAAAGCCTTTGAACAGAACAAAGCTGAAAAACCCAAGTGTTTCACAATTTGCTACGTTACGTACTCCTTTTGCTCCAAAGTTGAACCTAATTTATAAGATGAAAAGAAGTGACTACCTTTGCTTCTCACCTTAGGCTGGAAAGACAAAATCTGGTGAGGGTTGTTTTTGTTTTTTGGGGGTTTTTTTGTTGGTTTGTTGTTGTTTTTCTTTTTTTTTTTTTTCCCTTGTTGTTGTGTGTTTGCTTATTTTGTTGGTTTGGTTGGTTGGGTGGGGTTTTTGGTGCATTTCCTCATCAGCAGTGCCTGGTCAGTTGCCCTGAAAACTTTGTTGTTTATGTTTCATATCCCTATAGTGGAAAATGCAACAATGTTTATGGACTTTGCTAAAGTTTTCATAGATCACGTTTGCACAGAAAAAAAAAAAAAAAAAAAAAAAAAAAAAAGAAAAAAAAGA
>JAWWEV010000043.1:16440650-16454827 GCA_035583235.1 Hafferia zeledoni
AAAGAAAGAAAGAAAGAAAGAAAGAAAGAAAGAAAGAAAGAAAGAAAGAAAGAAAGAAAGAAAGAAAGAAAAAGAATTGCTAAGATGTAACAGATTTAGGAGAGATGAGCTGTCTTCTGTGGTGATGGGTCACAATACCTTCATCAAATGTGCATTAATGTGTGTCCGAGTAAGTAAAAAGTCAAGTGGCATATGAAGCAGTTTTTTACATACAGAAGGCACTGACGTTCATACCCATACTCTTTACACCATAATGAAAGTAACAGGGAGGGAAAATGAGAGTTGCTGTTTTGTCTAGAGTTCAGTTTCCTCTGTTTCCTGCCGA
Organism: Hafferia zeledoni; assembly: GCA_035583235.1. NCBI lineage: Eukaryota > Metazoa > Chordata > Aves > Passeriformes > Thamnophilidae > Hafferia > Hafferia zeledoni. Next base: position 16,440,976 of record JAWWEV010000043.1, read on the forward strand.
GGTTTCAAAGAGAAAAAAATCATTTGACTTACTTTTCTGTCCATTTTTGCTGTATAGATTCAGCACGAGATAATCAGACAGATTCAAACCCAGCATAAGTACATTAAATCTTAATGCACTGAGAAAAACTGTTGTCTAGTCACACATGAATTTTGTTTTCTCCAAAGGCATTTTTCTAAGTAATCAAACCCAGTATTCAGTGCTTTACCTTTGGCATTCAATACTTTCAGATTTATAGAATTACCAGCATAATTCCTGACTATACCTTTGTGTCTATTTAACTTTGTCTTTGCACTAATAGCTCCAGGTGTACTGAAAGAAAGACTCCTTTTTTTTTTTTTTTTCGTTTTTTTTTTCTTTTTTTTTTCCTTTTTTTATTGAACGACTGTATCTGACAAATTTTTTTTCATCACATTTGCAGCTTGGAGTTTTAAGAATGAGAGCAAACCGCTCTAATCATAGAATCATAGAATGGCCCTGGTTAGAATGGATCTTAAAGATGATCTCTTTCCATCACCGTTGACATGGGCAGAGACATTTCACTAGTCCAAGTTGCTAAGAGCTCCATCTAACCTGATCTTAAGTACTTCAAAGGGATGGGGCATCAACATCAACATGCCATCAAGTTGCAGCTTGGAAAGCATCTGCCTAGGTACCTGAAGGAACTCTCTTAATTTCAATTTAATAAGATAAAAGTATATTCCTTCCTATTTACTCTAAACACTGTCTCATGCCAAAGGAAAGACACATCCATGGGTGTAGCTGACACTTTTTCAAATTCCTAATGAATGTCCTGGATTGTAAATGTGCAAAGTATATGTTTCAAACAATGTATGTGGTTGATGGCTGTTTTGGTTTTAAATGTTTTAGGTTTTTTGTTTGTTTGCTTGTTTGTTTAAAATGATTTCTAAGATCATCATCTTGTACTTAATGTCTTAGCTGTTTCCACCTTTATAGAGAGCCTGCTTCAAGAAAGGTCCTGGGCAGGTCTTCCCAATTCATATCTCCAGATCCATTTGTCCTAAACAAAATATGTAGTCAGGCTTGGACTTTGCCATGAGAAATCTTTATAATCAATTCAATGTTATCTTGAAAGACCTGAAAGATTTAGATTTTTGAATGTCCAGAGAGATACAAACACATGTTTGATGAAAGATTTGCTCTTCAGGAGTGCCCACACAGGTAAGAAAAGCAACAATCATGATTATAAAAACTGAGTGAAGAGTTGGAACATATGATATTATTGCTGTTATGAACAAAAATAATAACAGTCATAATATAATAATTTTACAGCAATTATTGTCATATTATCACCTTTTTCTTCTTCACTTTCTGCACTTTAGGTAGTATAACAGATGCAACATAGGAAGTTCAATTAAAAAGCTTCAATTTAACCTCCTACCTTGTAAATAGATCTGCATCTGCAGATAATGGTTTCTTCAATTCATTGTGTATTCAAATAATATCAAATGCCTAAAGCTTGATTTTGGTAACTTTGAGAAAGGTTATTGCTTTCCAGATTTCAGGGGGGCTAGGCTGAGTGATATAGTTTTCAGACATAATAAGATTTTTAGACATAGCTATTAGAAAGAACAAGTTTGTGCTTACAAAACCAAAGGACACTTGTTAATTCAGAAAAAAAAAAAAAATCTGTCTCTATTTCTTTTTATGTCACCAATTCAATACAGTTATTTATTGCATTCTGGCTGATTTATTTTTTATATCTCTAAAAAAAATGGTGAGTTGATGTCCTTTAAAAGCATGTGGTTCTAGCATCATTTAAGCTATTCCCGATGTTTGAGCTAAACCATTTAACTATTCCTATGAAAGAGATGCATAGGAATTTTCTTTAATCACACTGAATAAGCTAATGTTAGTGATGTCTACTCTCTCATTTTGGGGTTTGATACTGTTTCTATTTCCATTCATTCACCTCCATCTTTCAGCATAATTATGCCTGAATATGTAGCCAAGCCCATTGCTTGTGATTTACAGACTCATGGCAAGGCTAAGATTTCAAAAGGAAATAAGCAGTCAAATCCTTTTATAAATCTTATTGTAGTAAATAAAAAGTACTGAGTGTTGGGGAGTGGGGGAGAACAAGAGGGTGAAGCTGGAAGAGAATCTAATTTGCAAAATGATTTCAGATAATTACATATTCCATAATTCTTTGTTGAAGCCTGTTCTGTTCTCTCTCTAGGAGATAAGAAATATGATAACTTTTTTAAAAGGTGCAGTATGCTTCTAACTTCTTGATATAAAGTTTACCTTGTTCCAAAACAATTAATGAATGCACAAAATTTTATTTGCATTTTATGATGCTTATTAATTACATCCATGTTTAAATATTATTGCTGTTTCAAAGAAATTTTACAACACTGAAATATGTGCATTCTGTGCATTTTTCTGTCTCTTTTGCACACTTTTGATAACAGGGTGTTAGCTTGATCTCAAACTTTTAATTATTTTTCTCTCTTTTTTTTTTTTATTTTTAATGTGTGTGAATTGAGGTGTGAACACAATAGGAATAAAAACCACATGAATGGGTTAACAGCCTTCCAGCTGCTGTATATGTGATATATTTTCTTCCCAGGTTTAAAGTGTTTTTAGTCTGGGCCCATACAGAACTATTTGAAAGACCTTCTGGTTATTTATAATATTTTGTTAGCAGTTTTTACTAAGATAATTCTTTTCCAGCTAAAAAATGAACTTTAAAGAAAGCTACCATTGTGGTTGCTCTACTAGAAAAGGTCAATTAATATTGAAATGATAAGACAAATACTCACAAATAAAGATGACATCTAAATACTTGCTACAAGCAAAAGATACAAAGGTCTGCAGGAGTTAAACAGTTAAATGGTCATTTGATGCATAGTTAGTCAAGGATGTATTGCATTTTATTCTACAAAAAAAATCTTCTATCACAGTAATCATTATCTAGAAAGAGAGAGAGCAAAACTCATAGGAAAAATATCACTAATGACTTTTTGCACCACTGAAAGCTGCTGATTCTTCCAGTTATGAAGGTGATATCAAAATAGAAATAGAGTGGAATAGATTTTATCTGTGCTGGATATGTCACTAAATTAGCAATAATGCTAAAACTAGTGACAACTATTTTAGGAAAAAAAAGAATTGACTATATAGCTAGACTTGTGTGTAAAATCGGTAATACTTTCATTAATTTTTGCTATTAAAAATGTTTCTCCTTAATACTGTATTAGAAAATAATTTCTCAGAATCAAGCAAAAGATTTAATGAACATGTCTCATATTTAAACAACCTGGAAATCATTTAAGTAGCAAAAACATTTTATTGCTAAATCAGCATGGCTTGTCCTTAACCATGTAGACATACTGATTGTTTACTATATATACAAAAATAATTAGTTGATGAAGTATGCATAATATCTAAATAATTGGATTAAATAACCATTAAATAACCACTGCAGTATTTTCCATGTAGAATTTTGAATTCTGTCACTAAGTATATAGATGTGATTAACAAAACCTTGTGAAATCATGCCATTTCTACCTGATTTAACAAAGTAGACTTAGAGGAAAAAACAGCTTAAATGTCTATTTCAAGATTTTCTCAACATTTCTCATTTTTATTTTGAATAATTTTTTTATTTAAGAGTCTTCTTAAATTGATTTTTTGCTAAAATTATAAACAAGAAAAGGTAAACATTTTGAAAATATCTTGTTGTGAGACAAAATTATTTAATTATATTCAAACAAAAATATTTTCAGGTTTTAATTTAATTTGGAATATGATTTTTTTTTCTGAAAATGTCGGAATTTCAAGACCTTTAATAAATTGGATGAAAATCAAGTACAGCTATGCCTCCACTAATATAATTTTTTTTTTGCATGCTTTCTTTTAAGGTAAAATGTCAAATCACATTTTTATCTGAGTCCTTTCATTGTAAAATGAGACATGTTAAAATGTATTCAAATGCCCCTCCCCACTTTCATAAATTATTAGAGGGAGAAGAAGAATGATTAAGAGAAGAACTTTAGGAGAGAAGTACTGGGCAAAAAAACAAAAAAAAAAAAAACAAAAAAAGAAAAAAAAAAGAAAAAAAAAAGAGTTTATTTTCCCTGATCATGATGTCAAGTGTTTCTGGTGTTTTCTTGGACAGAGCCAGAAATAACTGTTCTTAGAAAGCTCTCATTCTATGTATCCTCAAGATGAAAAGCACGGATAAATCAAACGTCAATTTCATATGTATTTTTGTGTGCAATCTACATTTACCAAACTGGAAACTTTATTGTTTTTAAACACAGATCAGATTCTTTAAGAAATGAGCTATAAGATTACTACTAACAGTATTGTCAAATTGCCGAGCATTATAAAAATTATCTTTACCCTTAAACTGAGTAAAAGACAGTACTTCCATTACATTCTTCCTTTCAAATACATTGTAAAATATTTTTAGAAACTTTTTGAAGCACCTGTTTATATTCAAATCCACGAATTCCACATCATATTTATCTTCCAGCTTCTATAAAAAGAAATATATTATGTTTTCTACTTGACTTACTTATTTGAGCTTTAATATTGCAGTTTGTCAGGATGGTTTAGCATAATAGAGACACTAACACATTTTATACCTTTTAATGGCAGAAGTTGTTGATGGGATATCCATAAGACTGACCAGCTCAATTATTACAAAGCTAAAAACATACTTTAAAATTTGATTCAACTGCATTTTAATCCATGGAGGAAAAAAACCCAGTAAAATAGAACAAAAGAAGGTAGTATACTGTGATGTGACAAAAGGTACTCTGCTACTGGTAAAGCAGACTATTTTGGAAAGTTTTGCAGGTCTACAACTTAGGTTAATGGTGTCGAGGATTTGAAGCAATGATTGCCATTTCAATGCCTATGAAAATGTAGGGTCAAACTAAGGAGAAAGTTATATTTCAGGAGCACAGTTCAAATAGTGTGTAGCTGTCCCAACCACTTCTTGACATGGGACTTGCGTATGCCATTGACTGGCAGATTCTTCAAACCACCAAATGTGTTGATCTCCCTACTCTATTATGACAGCAAAGAAACACAAACCATTTTTCTTACAGTTTTCCTACCCTGAGGACAGTTTATTACATCCAGGTGTCTTATGTAGATCTTATCTTTTCTTGTTAAACAATTTACCATGATATTGTAACAGTAAGAATGTTTGCCTGAGGATCTTCTACAGCTCCAGAGATCAAAAAGGATTTTTTTTTTTTTTCAGAATTATTTGCATCATATTCTCTTCAAAGTCTTAGCTCTTTGCAAAGAAAATAGTTATTATCACAGAGTAAGTGCACTGGAATAAATTAAGGAAATGTATTTTTAAAACATAAGCTACAAAACACTTATTCACACTGTGAACATTCCATCTGACTCATGCAACCTAGATGAAAATCTTTAGGTGAATTAACTTAGAGTTTAAAATACCCAGTGTTGCCAGTAGCAAATTCATTCACAAATGCCTTGTAACATATTGCTTTTGTCATTACAGTATTTGTTTTCACACATTAACAATAATAGCAGTAATGATACTTACACATGTAAAGGTTTCACTGATTAATAGTTCAAATAATAATTCTAAAATAGTAAGTTACAAGAGCTGGAATATCAATCCATCACTTTTAGGAAGAAAAAAATGAGTTATGGAACAGAATCTGTAAGGTGATAATTCCAATTTGCTTTGGACTTGAGAGGTGGAGCCATCTGCCTTTTTCAACCACATTGTTCTACTCAGAAGAAGATACAGATATATACTGATTTTTTTTTTTTTTTAACTCCTTTTAATTAGAATTTGCTGCATTGACAAACACAAAAAAAAAAAAGTTAAAAAATCCTGAATATTTGAGATCTTCCAATAGGGTAATGGTTATGCAAGAAATTGAATACTCTGAGCCAAATGCTCAGTCACTGTCTAGAAGGTGAAAGTTGTTTTTTGTATTTCATATGATGTCTTCAGGTAGATTAGATGATATTCTCCACACTGCTGTTCTGCTCAGTTCTCAAGTTCTCATAACCAGCTGGCTTATGCTCCTACATGAACACTCCAGCTCAGGACATCCTGCCTCATTGCAGTTGTCTCAAACCACATACAAAACAGCTAACTATTGAAATTGTATACAAGAGGTTGTCTTGAACTTGTCTGCATCTCGAAGAACATTTTCTATTTTGTCTTGGGTTGAGCTGGCAAATGTCTTATCTATGTATGATTTTGTCAGTTCTGCAGAAGGAGTCCCCAGAAAGTCCAACTTCTTCCACAGGATTGAAATCAACACATTGAAATATACAGTTTAGTCTAAGTCCTGCAGGAGCTGCCTAAGGGAGTCTTCAAGTCAGTCCAAAACTCCCACCTGGAGAGCTCCCGCACTGGTTAATCCAATGCTTCATTGCAAAGGCAGCTAGCACTTCCACCTCCTTTCAGGTCAGTCCATCACACAGCAGTCCACTATCTAGTCTGTGCAGATGAGTAACTAATGAATTTTTCGACCATCGGGGGAATTAATGGCACAAGTGCAGCAGATGTGCATATAGCCATTGCCCTGATAACTAGACACGTCACTTTAACAACAAGACCAACTGAAATTTAACATTTATGTCTCCCAGATTCCATGGTTCTTGCCAAAAATTGTATTAGAATTCCAGGTGACACTGTTAAAATGCAAAATTTTATCTTCTTTTCCTTAAAGAATTAAATTATATTAAAAAGCTTTTAAAAACTTAAACAGAATCTCCAAAGTAATCTGCTTAAAAATTACACTAGTACTCCCAAATTTATTCACTGTTTTAGGAAAAGTCTAAATTATTTCTAGTTCATGAATCTCTGAGTGCATTTAATGTCCATGGTATTAGTGTTTCAAGCCATTAACCATTTTTAATTTGAAAGCCACCTTGGTTGATTAACTTTCTCCTTTGGGCTACCTCAGAAATCATCTTCAGCTTTTCTGCTTGCATCACTGTAGGCATCTGGAATATAGGTTAATGACACCTCAAATTATATTTCTTTTAAATTCCTTTTTTCCTGAGCAGTGTTAATCTGCACAGTCTAGTGCATGTTCCTCCACTCACTTCACAGGACACACAACCCCATTAATTCGATCTCCTCTCCACTTTTGTCATCTGCATTTATTCCTTTGGCAAACCCTTTCCGTATGCTTTTTGCCTTCACTGGCAATTGTCTATGGACCTTAAGTTACCTTTCCTTCCCTAACTCTCAGAATCTTTTTTTTTTTTTTTTTTCCTTCCCACTGTATGACTTCTTTTTGTACAAGACTGCTTCATTTCAGGTTTATCCTGATGTTTTGGGTTTTTTTCATACTCCCACATCTATAATGTATTTCTTCAATCTGGAAAGTATTGACTGAAGCCTTTAATTAAGGGATTTATTTATACCAACTTAGGATACATTATTGTGTACACGAACCTTGCGGTTTGAGTGGCTGAAGGATCATTCAGATGATGAAAACATTCCTGATAAAAATAATCCTGATTGTCTTTGAGGAGAAGCTGGAATTTTCTGGGATAAAAGGGGTGAGGAGAGGGAAGGGGAGAGAAGAGGAGGAGAGGAAACATTATGAATTATATGTTTCTTGCTAATTCCACTTGGAATTATTATTATGAGTAATAACAATTAAAACTCAAATAGTTTATTGATACTTGTTTCCTTTTATAGATGAAATGTATTTTCCGTCAGTAAATAAAATTGAAGCCAATATTTTGAATTGATAAGAATCAACAGCAATGGTTTTGATCCATGGCATTGCTGCTGTTTTAACCTTGGGGTTAGATGTGGCAAGAGTCTAATGACACTGGTACATAGAGGCTGATTTTTAAGCAATTTATCATTATCATAAAAATATTCTGCAGGAGTTTATACTTTAGGCTGAACAGGAAATTGATAAAGAACCTCAGTGGCTGTGATGTCATTTGAAATGATACTATACTGAATAAATATTGTAACCTTGATATGAAATTGAATTTTGTGCAACATCTTGCATCCCTTTTTATTTTTTTTTTAGTATTTATGTTACTCCCAACTGGCTTCTTAACAGATTGAAACTTTTCTGTTATGCAGAAATCCATAAACCTATTATTACACAATTTAGACAATTATAGCTATTCTCTCTATGACATGTGCCCCTCACTCCTATTAATATGTACATAATCAAGTATCAAGCTGATATTATACGCTTGAATGTACTTATCTGCTGAAGTATACAAACATATTTTTTTTCACTGTGAATGTTGTCTTTAGAGGTTGACATTATTTTCTGATGCTTTATGTTTTGGGAATTTTTTTCCTTTACTGTAGAGAACTTCTGTCTGATTTCTTAAAGACAAGTTGTCCCTAGAAGGAATTGTACTTTACTGCCTCCAGTACCACTCGAGGTCTAGTGCAATACATCTTTCAGTTCACCTGGGTTTGCCCTTTGCAACAGCAAGCCTCTTATGTAGTGAATCCCACTGAAGGAACACTATTTTGTTACAGGTCGTGGATCTTCAACCAAGCTTTTAAAGGCTGGGTAAGAGCAAGGTACTCTGTGATACTTAACTATACCCGAGAGGAGTTCTTCATGAGATTCTGCATTAAACCTCCCCTTTCTCTGTAGATATCCTACTGAAAAAGTTTTTTCCTCAGCAGCAACACAGAATATAAGCGGTGCTTGACGTACAGAAGAAAAGCAGAGGCAAGTCATGTGCCTCTCTTTGTTACACTGTGGCATACTGGCCTTTCTGCTCCATAGGAAGCCTAGACCATGCTGCCTCTAGACCACATGTAAGTCTGAAATCACCCATGCCTCTAACACGGCTGCCAGGTCTCTCCTAACACATGAGAGAGCAGAGCAAACAGAAAGAGAAGAGTTCCCTTCTTTCTGATTGTTTAATAAATTAGTAGATTTAGGACATGCTGATAAAAAGTGATTCTACCTACTTGAATATCCACAGGAAAAAGTCACCAGTCTAACAATTATATGGAGTGACTTTCTGATGAGTTTTGTGATATAGAAAATTAAGAATGTAACAGTAGTGGATTCATATCCATAGGAGACAGAAATGAAGGTGAAAAACTGTATCATGAAAAGTATTTATGGTTCTTAAAAAGGGAAAGATGGTTGATAATGACAAGAGCGGGATAATTTTTTTTTTTCCTTATTATTTCAGATAAGAGACAAAAGTGTTTATTTCAGAAGTACAACACATAGAAAATGGAATAGCATTTCAGTACATTCTACCATTATCTTATGTTCAGCCACTTTGTGAATCACTTGGCTCAAGAGTCTTAACTTTCTGCAATTAGTTTAATTGTCTGAACAGACGTTATGATCAATGGTAGGTGATTGACAGATGCCTCTGTTGAGAGACTGGACAAGAGATCATATAGTGTTCTGCCTTCTCTTTTTCAGTCTGGATATTTTGAATCTGACATTGAATCAAAAGATGAAGATACTCTTCTTTATAACTGTGGCAACACGCATTTGTCTACCTTTATATTTTTTTAACATAACGTTGAAAAACTGCATATTTTCTTGTTGAGTGTGACAGGAAAGCAATCTACAAAGCTGACTGTTAGCTATTTCATACATTTTTTTCTTCAGACATCTTTTCTTTCAGACATTGATCTGTGTGACCTGCTCCTCACAATACAGTTTCACAACAATTTCAATGACAAATTTTTATACAATTTTTAACTTTTTGATGGTGTTTTTAGCCACCCTAATTTTCAGATTAAAGTTATTTTTATTTCTATGTTCACCCTTATTATAGTATCATATCTTCATGAAAGATTTAACTTGCCTAATTATAAATAATTAAGTAATGAGGTAGCAGAAGTACCTTTTTTTTAATATTAATGAATACTTAGCTGTTAGAAAAGACGTTTAGCTTGTTTGAGTTTAGCTGATTTTTCTCCGTTTTTGGTTGTGGTTTTGTTGTTGTTGTTGTTGTTGTTGTTGTTTTGTTTTGTTGTTTTGTTTTTTGTGTTTTTTTGAGAATTGAGCACCTTCTTCCTAAAGGTGATAATCAAATGACTGAAGGGTAGGAAAAGCAAGCTCCATCTTTCATTCCAGAGTTGGTCAAGTGTGCCAGATGCAAGTGTCAGTGTCATGCTCACTCTCTAATATGAAAAAATGGGTGATACAGGAAAAAGGTAGGATTTGTTTCCAAATCTTCTCTATGAAATTTAGTCCTAAACAGCTTCATGTAAGATGAATAAACCTTTTTTAGAGTTCTGACTAGAGTAAGTAAAATATCCAAAAAGTGCATTAAGTGTCTTTGACTCACATAGCTTTGATAACACTATTTAGTACTGTACTGCTCAGTTGTGAAATCTCGATTTTCCCAGGAAATTATTAAACTATAGAACTTAGTATACAAAGCATTTGCTCTGTACAAGTTGTATATATAACAGTATTGCAGATGCTGCAGGGAAACCTTTATTATTAATTCAAGACCTTACGGATTTTATTTTGTCGTACTCATTGAATTCTTTCACTGTAAGAAATAGCTTCTTTTTTACAAAATGTATTATCATTTATGGGATAGTCTTACATAGCTACCATATAATTTGTCCCTTTACACTCTTCTCCACTTTTCTTGTCAGCTTTTTTACTTGTATTTTATTTCTTCTCATCTTCAGTCTATATTTTTATATTTGTATAATCTTTTCATTGCTACTAGCAATGTTCTTTTTTTACCACAGTCTTTTTATTATTTAAGCACTATAGAAGACAGAATTTATACCTAAGAGCTGCTTCAATTTTTGCTTGCCTATTCAGATAAAGATTCAGTACTTTCACTGAAGTGAGTTGGCTTATAAATACAATATCCCCACCACTTTTTTTGACATGAGTATGAGACAGGATTGAAAAAAAAGAAATACTATGAAATGAATAAGGGTCACTAAAACAGTTTAACATTCCTACTGCCCCTGCAAATACCATTTCAAAGTTACTTCAGTACAGCTGCAGTTTGTGCTTTTTTAACCCATTAGTGAGTGTATGGACCTTTACATAGCCTTAACCAGCTCCTGATTAAGACTGGAAAAAAATATTTAAAAGGCACAGTTTGGATTACATAGCAGAAACATCTGCTTAGTTTAACGGGTGGGAGATTACACTGAGTGTTAGTAAATTATCAAATCTACTTTGCACTTTTTTTCTTTTTTTATCTCTGCTGTCAGAGACAATCACTTATTACACTCAGTTTCAGTGGCTAAAAGTATAATTTATCTACTGGGTTTGTAGCTAAATAAGTCCATCACTGAGAATACTGTAAGCCACTTTTAATACGCACAATACAGCTCCACATTGTACAGGTATTTACAATGGGTTACAACTTATTTCAAGAATAAGAATATTCCCACTAAAAATATCTTTCTTGAAAAGTTTCACTTTATAGATGAGGCAAACTTAGGGAGACATCTAAACTGTGTACCACAGGTATGTTACATACATGAGGAGAACTATTTATACATTCCTTTAAATTTTAAAAAATAAGCATTTGCATTAAAAAGAAAAATATTCACAAAAATTAATTTTTAATCATACCTTTTTGACTCTCACAAGATAGCAACAAAACAGACTTTTTTTCTGCAGTGGTTTTTCAACACCAATGAATGGATTGTTTCCTGAAAAAACGCAGGCATGTCCAATTTGTAAAGAAGTTTACTTTAATCTGATGAGTAGCACTGTCTGTGTTCCATGGAAAAGTCCCTAAGTATGTGTTTAACTTCAAGTTTCAGAAATAGTTTAGACAGTCTGAAAGTACAAAGCTTAAAACATTGTGACTTCTGAAAGAATTTATAATATAATATAATAATATATAGTATTCTATTGCATATCTCTGTGTTAGGCTGAGCTGACAAATTGCCAACTCGCCAACACAGAGAGAGAGAAACCCCCCACAACCCTGAGGAAAAAAAAAAAACAAACCTAGAACTAACACTTAAAATAGTGAACTTTTTATATTTTGCATAGAAGAGAGAAAATTAAAAACAGAATATGATATAACACATATATATACAAATGTGGAAAAACCCCACCTCCACCACCAACCACCGAGTTGCTCACCCAAATAATACAGATTCCAACCACCCAGACCACAGAAACATCCCAACAGATACCCCTAAAGGACACCCAGCAAGAGAGGAGAGAAATTAACAACAAAATATGTACTTTTCAAACCAAACAGCTGTGAATCGGTGATGTGATCTAACTCTCCCAGCACTGTGAAAACATGTTCACTCAGCATCGGCCATGAAGAGGACTGGCCGAAGTCCTTCCTACACCTGTTTTTAAACTTGCTGTGATGTCAGATGTTACAAAATATCTCTTTGGTTGCTTAAGTCAGGTGATGCTTGTCCCCTTTAATCTACATAACATTTTCAGGGCCTACGAAACTGAGGCCTACTAAAATTAAGGCCTAAACTACCACAATCATATAAACTAATATATAATACATTATATCAATAAATAAATATTATTATTAATAGAGTCATATAATGGTTTGGATTGCAAGGGACCATAAAAATAATCAGGTTCCAAACTCCCTGTCATGGAGGGGAATCATATAAATGTATTTAGATAGTAAATATATATTTCATAAATTAACTAAATCATTTCCCAAAGCGAGGGGGAATGAGTCTGTGACTGGAGGGTTTCAAACTGAGATTGGACGTGGCACTGAGTGAAACAGAGTGAAGTTGGACCAAGGGTTGGACTTGATGATCTCAGAGGTCTTTTCCAACCCAATCGATTTTATGATTCTGTGATTCTATAATTCTATGATTCTATGATGTGCTGTAATGGGCAGCTCCAGGCCTTTCAGGAGGAACAGAGAAGGCAGTGAAGACAGGGAGGTGGTGCTGTATGTAAGGGAGGGATTGGATTATATGGTTCTTTCAATTGGTGATGACTGTTGAGAGGTTCTGTGTAAGGATGATGGAGGGAAAAAAAATAAAGTCTACCCAGCCCTTGTTCTTGTGGGTGATTTTAATGTCACAGATGTTAACGGGGAATATGATACAGCAGACAGAAACAGATCCAGGCAATCCCTGAAACATGTTAAAAATAACTTTTTAAGTAGGTGCTAAGGAAGATGACTAGGAAGGGTGCCCTCCTAGATTTGTTGTTCACAAACAGAGAGGGAGTTGTGGTCTAAGACTGGTGGCTACCTTGGTCACAGTGACCATAAAGTAGTTAAATTTCAAATCACTGGTGAGAGGAGTAAAGCTAGCAAAATTTTGGCCCTCTATATGGACAGAGTGGACTTCAGACTAATGAATATCCTAGTTAGTAAGGTCCCTTGGAATTTGCCTTCAAATGTATTGATGTACACGAATGATGGTCAGATTTTTTTAAGAATTATTTGTGTATGGACATTGGAAGCAAGGACAGGCAATGCAGGAAGACTGCAGAGATGCTGTTTGCCACTGTAGGGAGAAAAATATATAGCCAATGCTCGATTAGAATTCTGTTGCCCATGAAGGCAGCAGAAAGGACTTTTAAAAATATGTTAATAGCAAAAGTTACAAAGTAAAAGTGCAAAACAAAGCAAAACAAAAATATTTCAGCATAGCCAAATTAAAGTCTGCAGTGTTACATCAGACATAAACTTGTCCCAGTTCCTTTAACATTTATTTGCTTAATTTTTTACTGTGTGGCCTGATATACAAATGGTCCCAGTAGAAAACATGTTGGACAGCAGCTGCATTTTCTCAGTCATTTACAAGGGGAGATGAGTGGACTGTGTCCAAAACGCTATTATGCAGCTGCAACAAGATGGGGTTGGCTATTTAGTACCATGACATTTGTGTGTTTATTCTCATATTTGCCTTGTG
>JAWWEV010000043.1:16456191-16475740 GCA_035583235.1 Hafferia zeledoni
TACATTGCTTTCAGGGCATCATAAAATCCTCTCTGGTCACCCAAATCTGTGCATAGTTGTGTCTTTTCTGCTAGGTTGAGCCACCATTTGTTCTGCATGTCTCAAAGTTTCTGTAAAAAAAATTTTAAAAAACCCTCAGACCCCAAACAAACAGAAAACAAAACTGAAACATCAGATACAGCCAGATGTGAGAGGCATGACTGAAAACCCAGTCTAACCCAGTTCATACAGAACACTCTTTAGAGAATGTTTTAGAAGATTATAAAGAATATGAAACTGGAAAGAAAAAAGTAAAATAAATGAAGATTTAAGAAGCCTTCTAACAACTTTGATATTTAAGTACCTTTTGCTAAAATATTCAGAAATTTAAAGACATTTATAAGGATGCTAAGGAACCAAAGTTCTGACAAAGCTGAAATAAAATAAAAGATTGGATAAGAAATCTAAAAATACATTAGGAATCAAACCTGAGAGAATTTTAAATGAGCAGAGTACACTTTCATATTAAATATATGAGTTAGAAAATCACAGGAAATGTTCTAGTGAAAGTATTAAATGATAACTAACACAAGTGTCTTCTTTGAGTAGCTTGGTTTTTCTCTCTTCAGTCAGTGTATTTTTATAATGAACTTGCTAGTGAAGAGCAGTAATTTGTATTCTAGATGAGTGTACTAGGATAGAGTTTATTAACTCTTAACTGAGGTCTACTGGCTTCAAATCCACCGTTTTACATTTCTCAACAAGAAAAGGATTAAGGGTTTCCAACTTAACTGGTATAGATTGCAGAAGACAGTCAAATATACAATCACACTTTTGAATTTGTGCAGTGATTTAACTCCAATTGCAAGTAAATACCATGCAGCTGCTGGGTCACTGTCCTCGCTGTGGGATGGGTAGAGATAAGAACAGTTTAATTGAAATAAATTTAATAATTATTATTATTATTATTGTAAGTAAAACAAAGAGCAGAGAGAGAGGAATAAAACGCCAAGAAAAAACAAGTGATGGACAATACAGTTGCTCACCACCCACTGACCAATGTCCACCCTGTTCCCACATGGTGATTGGTCCCTTTCAGACAACCTCCCAGTTTCTATACTGGGGATGACATTCTATGGTATGGAATATCCCTTTGTCTAGTTTGGATCAGCTGTCCTGCTCATGCTCCATCACAACTTCTTGTGCATCTGTTCACTGACAGAGCACAGGAAACTGAAAAGACTTTGACTTAGGATTAGTACTACTCAGAACCAATCAAAACATCAGTTGGCAATCAATATTATCCTCACACTAAATCCAAAACAGAGCACTGTACCAGCTACTAAGAAGAGTTATCTATCCCAGCTGAAACCAGGATAACTCTCCAAGAAGAGTTGCTGAATCTCTAATTGCTTAGACAGTTGGAGAGATAAATCCTAAAGCTACAATTGTCATTAATTAAAACTCTACATATTTTTTATGGAAAATAAAATGTTGTGTTTGTAAAGAAAATTAAACTAAGAAAAGCAGAATTTACCTTGCATGTCTGGATCTGGAAATCTGAGATAAATCAGTACTGTGTTCATACCAAACTCACTAGTGAGCCTCTAGTGTTGCTGTGATTGGCAGAGAATCCTAGGACCAGCAGATACTTCAAACTGTATGATTTACTGCTGGATATGGTGGAGCATCTGGTCCTAAAGTAATGTAACTTTGATTAAGAACAGGGAATTAGGGATTGATTTGCATTTCTTGTTCAAAGACCAAAGAGATTTTCTGAGTAACTATTATAAAACCATCAGTGATAATCAGAATCAATAATTGTATTAATATGTCTAACATTATGGAATGGTACTTAGTTCCTCAAGGTTAAAACACACATGCAGAAGTTAATCTCATTTTTCAGGAATCCCTGAACCAGCTCTAAGGATGGAACATGACACAGTTGAGCAGTCAATACTTGCTTGTATAATTTATGTAGTTCTATTTTAAAAAAGAGGCAATCACCCTCCAACCCTCATACTTAGTTAACATGTACTAGTGATAACTGTGTTAGTATAAAATTATGCATGAAGTGAAAATGTTAATATAAAAAGATGTCACTATCTCATAGTAAAATATTGCTCCAAGTATCATCAAAATTGCAGATATATTTAAAGTACAGTACATGTGTGACAGTACAAACTGCTTCTTTTCAGAATATTTCTCTGTTGCAATGTCTAAATAGAAAAGAACATAATGTAATGAATATTGATCTAAACATGAAATGGGACTTCTCTGAAAAAAAGTCATTTGCTATATTTCTAGAAGGATTCTATAATACTGCATGTGGTCACGAAAAGCAGTGGCTAGATCCAAAACAGGGGGTGGGGGTGGGGGAAACAAAAAACAAAACAAACAAACAAACAAAAAATAAACAAACAAACAAACAAAAAAAGAATACATTGAAATAAGAAAAGGCCAAAGACCAGTATTTTACTTATAAGAGCAGTTAAAAGAAAGACAAGCTATGAAATTACTACAGAGTAAGGTTCAAATCATTCAATAGTCATTGCTTTTCTGAACTGTATTTGCAATTGCAAAATAACTGCATCTTATTGTGGGCAATGAGGTGAAAATTAACATTAATATGCATTGGAACAAGTCAGATTCTGAACTCACTGCATTTATCGGTATTGAAAGAAGACTAATTATATGAATTACAAATCAGAGAAAATTTTATATTTCAACTGAGATGGATATGAAACAAGTCCTATAATGGTCTAGATAAGTGACATTTAAAATTGATGGGAGTGTTTTGTTTATTTGTTTTCCTTTTTTGTATTAATACATTAGTTGTTATGAATTATTGAGCACATAAGGTAAGACAACTTCTGAAGGATCAAATAAGATATATTTCTTTGTAGATTGCAGCTTTCAAAATATACTGTAGCTGCCCCTCCCTTGGTCACTTATTCTAGATACCTTCACTTCTTGCAGTGATACCACAGTTTTTTTAGACAAGTTGGAAGAATCAAAGTACTAACACACATGATAGTTACTTAGGACAAAGGAGTTACTTCGCTAACCAACAATATGTTCACCACCTCCTACAAAGTAGTTGGAGGGTCCTGCAGGCTTATCAGTTATCAGGCAGGTCCAGCAGGTTGGCCTCCATTGCTCCTTTGGATGGGCTGATGCTGATTGCTGCTGAGCTGCTGTCCTCTATCTCACTGTTTTTTCCTAGGATTTTAGATGTTTTCCTGTCAGTGTTTTCCCTCTCCTACCCTTGAACTGTTATCTATCACCGTATCAGCAATCTTAGCTCTCTCATCTTACATAGCTCTATTCGATGTACTTTCTCACAGTCCTTTTTCACAACTTAACAATTTACAAGGAAGTTTAAGTCAAGGTTATGCAGCTGGACTGTATCAAAATTTTATCAAAATACCAAAAACCTTGAGACACACATGGCTAGATCTCTAGATCCTGTAAGTTCCTATGCTTGGTAAATATTTGTGACTCTTTAAGTCTATACAATTTTTTTAGCATCATATGACAAGGAGTTCTGCAGTTTGACTGTATTTTAAGCAAGTAGGTGAAAGTAATTCCATTAAGTGTTGTCACCTTTTTTTTCTGAATCTTTTTGATTCCACAATCAAAATTTTTTAAGGCAAAACAATTTGAACTATACTTTGAGATATGTTGATACTATGCCTTGTGTGTGATGCAACAGATTTACATTTGTGGTAGTAGGTAATGCTCCTGCTTACACACCTGAGAGGCCTTTTCAAGACTTAACTCTTGGCCTGAAAGAAGGAGTATTGAAATTGATAATAGCTAGGCCTATGTAGAAAAGAATGATCATAATCAAAACCCCCAGATAGTCATGACTGACCTTGATCATCTGGAATTAATTCACAATGGCTTAAAGTAATCCTTTCCTACATTTCTTCTTGAACTCACAGAGAAATGTTGATCTCTGTTCATCAAATACAAGGCATGCTCTGTCTTAAACAAGTAAGATATTCCTTTAAAGCTGCTGTATTTGCCATTCTTAATACTATTTTTAATCATGAAACAGAACCCAAATCTTGGCGAGATCATACTGCAGATCAAATTATAATCTACCTTTAAAGTCAGAATTTAAAGGTCTCTTTTTCAAAATAATAAGACTGTTTTTTTATAAAAGTAGAAAAGTTTGTCTAGATATCATTTTTGTTATTCTAATGTCTTCCTTATTGTTTTCATACTCCCAGGCTTCTGGATACACCAATTAGAAATGTGATAAAAATAATTTAAAATTAAAAATTAATTTAGTCACATCCCAGTAAGAAGAAGGTAGATTTTAATAAAAGAAATTTTAATGAAAGCAAATCCTCTACAGAAATTGAACTCATACCCTTTTATAACACCGTCAGTTACCCTATTCACAGGGCTACATTAAGTGAGAAGCACAACAGAATCATGTGTTGTATTAGCCAACAGAGGATGCTCTTTGATCCTTATGGATGTAATAAAAATATATTAAGAGGAGCAAAGTAATTAAAATTTTACCTGATGATGGAATGTAGATGAAACGCATTCCCTAGGTCATTCCAGGGACTATGTGTGTATGATTTAATAAAATTCAGAGAAATTACGATGTACGTCTCGTCCACAGTGACAAAAAACACTCCAAAAGAAAGAAGACTTTTTTTCAGCTTCAGTTCTGTAAATTCTGTTTAGGATAATGATAGCATATGCTATTAGCAGAGAAGATTTTCCCAAAACACTAATAACATTCCACTGTTTGGATTATTAATTGCTATAATGTATGCATAAGATATTTAAAGCTACATACAGTTCCAAACTCGGGGAGAATTATTTAATTGAGAAAAGATTATCTAAGTGACATAACAAGTCTCTTGCACTATTAATCCCTTTTTTTGTTTGTTTGTTTGTTTGTTTGTTGGGGTTTTTTGCATATTTTACAGTGTTTATTCCCAATGCTAGAATTCTTTTCATACTATAAAAAATTGCCTTATTGCTTTATTCACATTACTTTGAGTGAGTGATTTCTAAAATGAACAGCCTTTATTTCAGAGCTTGAATACCATATTAGCACATATAGAGTACAAAGTGACAGGTTCAGAGATGAGTACCTGTACTTAAAAACATTCAATAAATATCCATGTGGAAGACTGAGTGACAGCATTAAAGTATAGTATTCCCTCAGCCAGGAGTTTCTATGATATAAATAAAATGTGTAATTTCAATTTAAGCATCTAACCATGTTATTTGTATGATGACACTTTCATTCTGGAGTTTACATATAACCTGTAAAGAAAACAGATTCTTCCTAAGGCTGGTGAAGAGCTTATTCTACTCCTACCATTCTAGAAAATCTGTAGAATGATCAGGCTTATGCCCACAGTTGACATTAATTCCTTTGTTCAACCTTCCCCTTCCTAAGTGTGTAAATAAGCTTTTTCGAATATAGTTTTTAGTTTACAATGAGTTCTAAACTACTTAACCGTAAATCCAAAGTGAATCAACACATATCAATAATGGCATCAAAATCAATTATTTGCTACAGCCAAACATCTAGCAATTAAAATCAGGCTAACTGTACTTCAGTTTTTACTAAACAACCACATAACAAATGAAGAATTTGTACAACATAAAATAATAAGGTTTGAGTGTAGGTTATCAAAATCACATTTGTGTTGATACTTTGAATTAAAAACTGCAACTAAGAGATAAGTCTTGTTAGTGAATCACCCATATTAAAATAAAAACCTTCTCATGCTTAACTTTTTCAGTTAAAAGTAAACAAGAAAACTGCAATATTATGGGTATAAGCAGTTATTGATTTATATATTGATTTCCTAATCTTTGAAAATAACATTTTTCAAAGAGGTCTGCTCTCATCAGCTAAAGTTTTAGTGAGATTTTTAGTTGCTTTTTCATAAGTCTGATAAAAGAGAACATCTTCTTGAAAACCACCTTGGGAGACATGATAAATTTTAATAGAAAATACTCATAAATTATTTTTTTTTCCTGTGACTTTCTTTTTCTAGGCTTTTGGCTATTTTGATAACTATTACTCACTAAAACAATTTAAAAACAGATTTCTGCCTTTCAGTCAGAGTTTTTAAAGACATCCTATAGCTGCTCAGAACTCCAATTTACTAGGTGTATGATTATCAATCGTATCAGTCATGAAGGCTGTAAAGGCAGGTAAGAAGAGTACCCCCAATATCTTCACGACAGAAATGGCTAATATTTCTCCTCCAGCCAGATTATAAATTATTTTCAAAACATTTCAAATCTCCATGTTGTGACTGCATTCATTTTTCCTAGCAAGTATTCAGAAATGGTTTCAAGGGGATGTTTTGGGGGGATTGTGATTTTCTTTTTTTCCTCACAAAAGTGTATCATAAGCTCAGGAAATCAGACGAAGGGCAGGAAAGTGGTAACACTCACAAAAATGTGATGTTGCAGGAATAACAGCAGGTGAACTCAGGGTCTAGACAACATGAGGAAAAGCAAACCCTTGGGACACATAACCACACCCCCCCCTCCACCCCCCCAATATCCTGGGAATCTAGAATAAAGACAAAGACATCACATCAGCAAAGATGAGTAGTAAAAGAATTTTTATAATCAAAACCTTGGAAGAATTTAGACACTGTAATGCATCTTTATCTAAAAGTGTTAGCCACCATCAATCATTTATTAGTAAAATTGCAATTACGGTCATATTCTACTCCTTCCTGAATTACCTTATTTCCAACATTTTTTTGCAGGTGTTTTGGAAAAGTTGGGATTAAAGCTCTATGTGAATATATTGGTGATTGGGGGTTTTTTACCATAGTCACAGAATGCCTGTGACTGTAAGCAATGACTTTCCTGCAAATCGTCAGATTATAGCTGGTGAAAAAACTGCATCTCCACTCACCTCTATGTACATTTTCTTATTCTATATCAGTTAAAGAAATGTCTACATTTGTCTTAGAACAGAAACATGTTCTCATTTAATCTGTTTCTTTGACGGAAGTAGTCTATGTGTTACAAGTATCACACAAGACTCTTCCACGGACAGAATTCCTCTGACCTTGCCTTAGATGACACAGGATGAATCATGTGAGTCACTGAGGTGTCCTTTACAGTCATAAAAAACTCCTGAGGCTGATTCTCTTGGCATATTTTAGGCAAGTCATGAGAAGACACAAAATGTCCTTTGAAGGTTTGCAAGGTCAGAAGACAACTTAAGCTGCAGGTTTCCATTAGACTTCATATTACCTGTGTCTTCACATTTCTTGTGCTCCTTTACCCATGTCAGCAGGCCTTTCCATTATGCATAATTCTTTGAGAAACAGGTAAGCAATAATCAGTCCAAGAGACGATGATTAATAGTCCACCCCTGTTCATTATTCAGATGAATTTGGACCAATAATCAGTCCAACGGAGGACATGTGATTTTAATATCCGAGAAGGAGAGAAAAACTTGCTGGTAGTAGTCATAAGACACAAAAATTATTAAGTTATAATTTTTTTTTAATGTTTTCTTTTGGAAAAAAAAGTAGTGAAATTTTTCATTAAAGTACTGGATTTTAAATAGATAGAGCATGTGACTGCAACTTGTTCAAACTAATGAAGTTTCTTATCTTTTATCATTATTTTTTTTAAGCCAGTCATAAATTTAAAATTATAAGGAAATCCTACCCCCAAAACATGAAGAAATAAAGTGGTTTCACCTGGTGTTTTTCAAATGATTTAATATATCTTTGAGAGAGTCTATATGTAAGGTATTTATAGGCACTCCTGCAACTGGGCTTGCTTCATTGTTCTTGAATTATCAATATTTAGGGAAAAAAAAAAAACCATGAAAAGCAAAATTTATTAACATGAACATACTTCCGTCACAGCTTAGGTAAATATATTGATGAAGGACACTTCAGTCTTCCATTTGCTTACAGAGTATCCACCCAGCACAGGTATTTGTGATCACACAACTCTGTAGCTTCCTTTCAGACTTGACAGAGAAGAGAGGAGAATATGAGTAGTATTAAGAGTTGCATTCCTTCCCTGGAAGGAATTCCATTGTCTTCATTGTCTCCAGGCCCATGCCCAGTGTATCCATAACACCATAGAGGAGCAATAGTGCAATAGTATCATTGTGACTGCATCTCATCCTGTATAAAATTGCTGTTGTATTTAACTAAATATATATGTGAATAAATTACAGTAAACAGACCATGTGATGCAAAGTCAAGATTAATTTTTATTTGTATATCACCACCTATAGGGCAAGAAAAACTTCTCTGCAAGTGTTTTCTTTTTAGCATGCTTAGATTTCCCTACCAGTGTACTTTTATGGGCAGTAATTTCGAAGTATACTGAAACCAACTGGGCCACTGGTTCTTTTTTCAAAAATGTTAACATGTCTATCACAATGCCCATGACTTTATTTGTTGGGGTTTTTTTATTATTTTCATTTTTTAAAAAATTTGCTTGTTTTTGAAAAAGCAAAAAAAGCTTGTTTTGCTCTATGTGAAAACTGACTTTTTTATTTCAGGAAATAAGGATTCACTTATGCTTCATTTTTTATATTTTTAGACAGAATTACTTATAACAGGTTTTGGAAAGAGGGCATGGAGGGAAAGGACACAAGGCAATATATTTATTTTTCTTATTTGATAGTTGTTTAGCATGTAGCAGATGCATGTTGTTTTAAAATATTTGAGTTCATAGGTTATTGAAGAATAATTTTCGAACCACACCAATTTTGAACTTTTAATCATAGAATAAGTTTTTTCTTCAGCATACATACATTTTATTTTTGTATGAACCAAGATAATAATATAATTTTCTTTATTCCTCTATGTTAGATGATACCTTTTAAACAAGTAAAGCAAATTAAATAAACAGAGCTATGTACAAAGCATTATAGTGAAGATTCAAATTTATCTAACAATAGCAATTATAAATTTAATTTGCAATTTTTGGAAAGTATTGCACTGATATATTTAATTTCTTTTTTGTGATATCAGAATTGTGTTCACTACTGACCTGACAATATTTTTCATAATTAAAAAAAAAAAAAAAATCAATGATTTTATCTCAGCAAATATCTAGAAGTTCTAGCATGAATGAAAGAACAAATAAGAGTTATATATTACTCTGGGGTATGAGATCTGTTGTCTGCCACATGGGAAACAAAGGGCACAGCCCCTGCTCTTGTTGTAGCTCATTTCCTACTGCTTCTGTTTTGGGGAATCAGATGTTCTGTTGCCATTTTATCTTGCTAATATTCCATAACATCATACTTGCTGTCTCACATAAACCTAATAGTTCAAACTTCAAGGGATTCAACTTTCTGTGCATTATGTAGGGGTATTATCTCTCATTGACACAGAATGGGATTCTTGCACACCATTGCTACCATATAAATGTAAAGCATACACTTTAGATCTTGTTATATTTTTTGTGGGTCTGATTTACAGCAAAAATAAATAATTGCGATGATAAATCTATCTCATGCAAAAACTTGTTTGAAATCACAGTATGTGGTTTGTAATAGGGTAAACTTTAAAAAAGAGCTTTCTAAATGTCACTATTTATTGAAATACACTGAAGAAATCCTTTGGGAACCACAAATATTGTTATATTTTTCAAAAACATGCAGGAATATGCTTATAAGTACTTTTTAAATTATGATGATTGTCAAACTGATAAGATGCTTGCAGCTCCCTTAAAAATTGTGTTTTGGACAGTTGGTGCTCTCTAAACTTACCAGATATTCAGCTGAAACTTCTGCTTGTATGGAATACTTATTGTTACTTCAAAGTTTTGGTTATTTTTTTTCTTTGGTGGTTGTAGGGGGTTTTCCCAGTTTAAAGAACAGGTTTTTAAAAAAAGATAAGGAAAATGTTTGATTTGGATAAAAATAACTAATCATTAATCACAGAGGCCCTTTGGTCTCCTAAGTCAGTTTTATCAGAGACTGCCTGCTTTTCATCCTAACCCATCAGAAGTGATGACATAAGCCTTCAAAAGCATTTGTCCCCCTTTATCAGAGTTGAGAGTGGGCATTGCAGCACAGTGAGCTCGCACTCCCTTCAGCACATGGACCCTAGACACATGCTGGCATTCACTTCTAAATCTGTTTATGACCCTGTGACATTCTTCAGCTAAGAGAATTCCTCCTTTCAGCCTCTCAGAAGTTTGGCTGACAGGTCATACTGGCTTCAGCTGGAATAGAGTTAATTTTCTTCTTGGTGGCTGGTACAGTGCTGTGTTTTGGATTTAATATGAAAATAATGTTGATAACACACTGATGTTTTGTTTGTTGCTAAGTAGTTTGTTTTTTCAGTTTGTTGCTCAGGCTACTTGCAGTCAAGGTTTTTTCAGTGTCCTGTGCTCTGCCAGTGAGCAGGTGCATTAGGAGCCAGGACAGGTGACCCAAACTGGCCAAGGGATATCCCATACCACAGAATGTCATGCCTGTTTTTATAAACTGAGGAGAGCTGGTAAGGGAGATTTGCTGATTGCCGTTTGGCAATGCACTAGGCATCAGTCACTGCATGTCAAGCAATTGGATAGTGTATCACCTGTTTTTTTCTTGAGGTTTACTCCTCTCTGTATATCCTTTTTATTATTACTATTATTAGTAGTAATAATACTAATTATAATAACAGCAATATATTTTTGTCAATTATTAAACTCTTATTTCAATCCAGGAATTTTACTTTTTTTCTGATTCCCCTCTGTACTGATCAGGGAGTGACTGAGTGGCTGGCTGCACAGTACTTAGTTGCTCTCGGGGCTTAAACCACAACAATGGCATGCATAAAGTAACTAAATGCAAGATTAACTAGACCTTCTGGAACGTCAGCCCATCTGGTCTCAAGGATTTTGTTGGGAGTGATTGACTGAGGAATCGATTTTAGTGAGGAGCATGATCTAACAGGAATGTTTCAGAAAAGCTCATCAGCCTTGTAACATGGAGTGTTACAAACTATCCTTTAGACTTTGTTTAATTACTTTCTGCTTACGCCTAAGCTTTAATTATTTATCTCATTAATTTTACTTCAGAATGTTTGCTACACTTTATATGTGCACCTTTATGGATCCATACAATTAACTTCTATATCTGTACGCAAGTATATATCAATGCAAAGGTATATTTAAATATATATCCAAAGTATATCTATGTGTAAGTATTATGTTTTTATAAATATTTGAGTACTCTCTTATATATATGTGTATATATTAATTCTTTATATTTTCAGATAGGAGTACTTCCTGGTCTCAAGGCAGAAATATGGACAATCAGAGGCTGCTCAGAGACCAAATGGACATGATAGTTTAAAAAACATGGAAATTTGCCAGCCACAAAGTCATATGAAAAGATATGAAGCATGATACTGACAAAAGTGGCAGCTGCTGTTTATGCGTTCTTTTTCGGCCATTCTTATTGGTAAAGTGGAAATTGTAGCTAGTCAAAGTCATATTGTGCAAGCACAGGGTAGTATGAAAATATTTTGAAATTGTAGCTTTGTCAAAAATCATGGCACCCTGCTAAACAACATTAAAAAGAAAAAAACTAGACAGGTGCAAGTCTGTGGGACCTAATGTGATACAACCATGAGTGCTGAGGGAGCTAGCGCTTCAAGGCCACTGCATTCGTATTTAAAGGTCATGGCAAGTGGAGGAGGCTCTTGAGGCTTGAAGGAAAGTAATGATCTTTGTCACCTTCAAGAAGGGTGAGAAGGAGGATCTGGTGATCCACTAGTGAGCTGATGAATCTCACCTCATTCCCCAGGAAGGTGGTGAAGCAAATAATCCTGGACACCTTGCCTGAGAATATGAAGGGGACGATGGCTTTTGAGCACTAGCATGAATTTATGAAGTGGAAATCCTCATAATGAATCACCTTCTATGATGAAGTGACAAGCAGGGTGGATGAGGGGAGAGTGGCAATTGTTGTATAACTTGAATTTAGCAAGTTTTTCCACAAGGTTATAACATTTCATTGACAAACTGATAAATTACGCACTAGTCAAATGAACAGTGAAATGACCTGAAAGCTGGCTGAACTACCAGGATCAAAGGGTTACCATTAATGGCACAAAGTTCAGCTGGAGGGCAGTCACTAATGGTGTGCCTTAGTGGTCAAGAATAAACAAATACTTTGTCACTTCATTAAGTGCTGATGGTGTGGATGATGGGGTATACCACATCCACAGTGGGTTTCCAGAGGATACAGAAGTGGAGTTGTTCATGGGATCAGATCATTGTGCTGCCATTCAAGGGGACCTCAACAGGCAGAGAGAACCTCATGAACCTCAAAAAATGTCAGGTACAACTCTAGGTAGCACTACCTGGTGAAGGCTTTGAAGAAAAGGATCTAGTGACCCTGGTAGGAACCAAGAAACCACAGAAGGATAACTTTGCTTAAGATGGAATCTGTTCTGTTTTATACTGTCCTCATATACACTATATTCACTCCCCACACTCAATCTAACAATTTCTTTAAACTCTAAAAAACAGATAAATCTTAAAAACTGTACTTAATTTATCATTTAAGAGAGAGCTCTTGTTTGCATTTTTCATGCTTACAGGTGAAGATTCTTAATGAGACTTTAAAGTAAGAGATGAAAATCACCCCCAACAAATGGCAGAAAGACAAATAAAATAAAAAAAAGAAAATAGACTGTTGAGTGAGGTGAGAAACTGCAGGTCTAGAAAGTGTCTAAATGACAAGATTTGTCAGTGAGGACTTTGCTTTAAGTATGCTCAATAAAAGAAAAAAAAATGAAAAACACAAAGGGAAAATTTCAACATCAAATAACACCAGTACAAAAGCATTTATTATTTTATGTGTAAACAGAACAAACCAAGTCAGATTGCACAGCACTATTTCACCACTGGCTTCATTTTAAGCATGTCTTTTGGGGAACTGTGAAAATATAGTAATACAAAAGGGGTTTTCTCAAACATTTCAGAGGTGCCGAAGTGCTTTACAACCATTGCATGGATGATTAGCACACTAACTTTGGCCATTTGCAGTACTGTCACCTGTGGAATATGTATTCATATATTCATGTAATTGATATTGCTTACAAACATATTTTCAGAATCAGGTCCTTTCTTTTTTGTTTGTTTGTTTTTGTTGGGTTTTTTTAGTTTATTTTTCTTTTTGTTTTGGTCATAATTTATTTGAGATTTTAAGATCAAAAGGAAGCTTTGCTAACAAATGATCTTCCAGTGAAATCTCAACCCCATTCTTATCTGTCACTGTATTTAATTTATAGTAATATCTCCTGATGTTTATTTAAGCCCACACTGTCTTTCTCTCCCCTATTCCTATACCCTTACTGGTGCCTCCTCATTGCTTGCTTTGGCAAGAGGAGCCAGCTCCTACTGCCCTGGCATAATGCTCAGGCCCTGCTATGGCTTATTCACAGGGGCTGTTCTCTTTAATCCACAACTCCTGTAATGCTTGAAGAGCTCAGGGCTGGCACACACTGCTGGAAACCCGTGACATTGGATATAAACATGTCTGCAGCTCTAGTTCCAGGAGTACAGGAGTTTTCTTTACTTGCTTTGAGCTTCTCTGACACAAATCAGCTCTCACCTGAGATTTATGCCTGTTTGCTGCAGAGTCTTTTAGCTCTGTCACCCTGACTCAAGGTGGCACTTAGCTGGCTCTTGTCTGACTAGTTCATAGTTTGGGCAGAAGGTATTTCCCTATTGACTTATCTCTTCTAAGCTATATCCATATTCTAAGTTTCTAGCTGATGAGCCACTTCTACTCTCCTTAAATGACCAGTGATAATTATTTTTAAGCACTGTAGATGAATGCCTGAAAGACTTTAACCTCAAAATCACATGCAGGAGATGCTGAGCTGTGTGACTTCTTATTTTTTCCCTCTATATGATACAGTGTCCAAAGTTCCCTATTTTTGTTGTTGTTTTTCTTGTTGTTTCTTTTTATTGCACTAAATTTTAACTTCTTTTTTTTTTTTAATAAATCAATAAACCAGAGCTAGGGACAGGTTCATAGGAAAAGTAGAACTGTTTTCCATATATAGAATAATACAACTAAATACACAGACACACATGCTCACAGATACAAAAACAGACACACATAAATGTAAACATAATTAAAAATGGAAATTACACTCATTAGTCCTGCATGACATGATGTATCCCTCAAATCCACAGAATAAGTGCAGGCAAGAACTACATTTTTTAAAAAAAATACTGTTTTATAAAACACTTATAATTTTGTTTCTCATTTTTTGTTTTCTTTGTTCCTCTACATTTTTATTTCTAACTTTTTTTTTTTTCCCCAAACCTTTCCCTTTTACTTGTTTTTGAGTGTATCTTCCACATTTTTGGCCCATTTAATTTCTCTTCTTATTATCAGTTCTTAACTTCTACTATTACACTTCCCTATCAAACTGACTGTCCTGTGCTAGAATTGCTTCTGCTGAACAAAGACTTGAGACATATGTGCTGTATCAGTTTCCAAGCAACACATAGAAAGTTTTCTGGTTTTGAATGCCAGAAGACAGTGTTGAGAAGTATCAGGAAAGGTGAATTACCCTATGCGCTAGCCAAACTTTACAATTATTTCCAGGTTCAGTGTGAAGTCTTAATTTAGAGTAATCTGGATAAACAAGCCTTGACACAGTGAATTTCAGTGTTGCATAAAACCTGGACTTGGCATACACACCTCTTTGAATACGGTAGGGTTTGGTTATTCTTGCCTTCAAGCAATTTATCAAATTTAGGAGAATCAGCTGCTCCATTTTAGGGTAAAGCAAGCCTTAGTATATTTTGGAGTGATGTATGATGCATCTTCAGAATTCTAGAAATATTATAATGGAAACAGGCAAAAAAAAAAAATGCAATGTCTAAGATGCTGAAAAGTAAAGGAAAAGATTACTTCATGTCATCACAAAAAAAAAAAAAAGGTAACTAATTACTTAGCTGTGGTACATTTTTTGAATGTACTTACAAAAGTCAAGGATTCATACAAAATACTTTATCAAACCAATGTCTTGCTGTCAAAATTAATGTAAAACTTCACATCATATTAAAAAAAAAGCAAAAGTAGAGTTTCCAATGTTATAAAAATGACTTGTGTATGGTAATCTAGATTCAATGGGAGATTTACAATATTATTATCATCTTTTCCTCCTTTGTTTATCTATACATGCCTGATAATACCTTGTCTTTTGAATTAATCTCTTCAAATTGAATTCATTGTACTTGCAGTCTTTGATTTTTTTTCACAGTGTCCTCATATGTCCTGCTATTATAAGTATGTTCTTACAATATTTTTTTTGTCTCATGGTATTGCATTTTGTGAATTTACATTTCAGAAGCCATTTCTTGTTTTGTACTAGAACATCTATCATTGCTTAAATACCCTTATTGTCACTGGAACAATACATCTTCAAGAAGTTAGAATAAGTCAGTATGTTCATAATACTCATCTTGGTCTGATCATGTCCTTTGAAAGTGAGTGATGAAAGTGCCAGTTATTCCAGAGACAACAAAATAAGATCATTGGTTTTCAGAAATAACTGAAAGTGTTCATAATAAGCCAATTCTATAATAAAGAAGAAGAAAAAAGTACTTGATATTCCAGCTGTGAAATACTTTAATATTAGTGGCAAGCCCCTTATCAGTGAATTTCAAATTACAAACTCATATTCAAAATGAATAAGGTGCTTAAACATCTGTCTGTTATTCAGCAAATAAGTTCTGCTTTTTCATATCACTAATTCGTTCTATTATTCTATTATGCCCTATAAGTTCTTTTTTATTTCCTCATGCAGTATTTAATTTTATGTAATCCATACTAAAACCACAGTAACTGTGCTCCAGGCATTTTAATAAAACATGCTTCAAATGTTTCCTAAAGAACCTATGTTTTAATTTGAATTAGTGGTTTCTTTCAGCTACAAATTTTCAAGATTATTTCAGGATTTTGTTTGCCTGAATTTGATCAAACAGTGGCATCCAGTGGGAAAAGGAGATGTGTATTCCCAAGAGATGTAGCTATTGATATATGTATCAGCTATGCTCATTTTAGAAAAGGAAGAATACCAATACCATATGAGAAATTAAAAATATTTCTTTAATTTATAGGTAACAGTAAGCTGATTTAATCTTTGCAGCTCCAGTAAGAACAGGACTTCAGTCAGTCTTTGATTCCCTTAGTTTTTGCTGGACTCTTAATTTCATGATAGCACAGTTTGAATTATTATCAATTTCTGACAGTTGCTTCTGCTACTGCTATCTTCCCTGAACAAAAGGTACAGTATTGAATACAACCTACTCATGTGTTAATGAGAAATATAGGTGATTAATGCCATTGAAATCTATTTTGTTCTGACCTGAATATACATGCATACATCATGCCTCACTTAAGCTATATTCAAGTTAGCTGTCTAGAAATTACTGAGATAACACTTCAAACCAAAATAAATATAAAATCTTCAGGAATTCCACAGCAGAAGTAAGAAAATAAAAGCATGAAATTTCTGTGAAACATTAATCTCTCCAAGTTCAGGTCCTTCAAATTCACTTCATACATGTATACTTCCCTCACCCTGCCCCCACATCCCTGCCTCACATTTTCGCTTGTTGGAAGCTCTCTGCTACTAAATATTGATCTAATCAGTACCTTACATATATTAGCTAAGAAAAAAATATATTTAAAAGAAATTATGCAACTGAACTTCATTATTAGTTGCACAGTTTCGCCAGTTTCCAGTTGAAATCTAGTCATCAAAAGTGTCCTGTGCAAGTTTCATATAGTATAACAGCTATTGATTTACATAAACTAAGTTTATTAGCTTTGGATTACATTATAGGTAGCCAAATGCTGTTTGAGGTCAAGTTGGTAAATGCTTGTTCAGTATAGTACATTGTTACTCCATTTCCCTAAAAGGACATTTGCATAAAAGTAAAATAAGGAAAATCATTGCTCCCACAGTTATGGATAGTAAAAGGTTTTTTAACCAAAGAGGAGCCCAATTTACTGCCAAGAGGAGACAGACAGCAATGGCAGGTGTGGACAGGGAGGTATGCATTTGTGCATGATCGCAGTCTTTATCAATTAGTGCAGATATCAGTGGTACATAATTCTTATTCCCTGGCACAGTTCCACGCATAAAACAGGAGCTGGAGAAAGCAGAATATCACAGAATTCACACACACACAGACACACAAAAGTTGCTGAAAGGAAAATCATGTGAAGATTTGGTTTTAAATGGAGGTTTTAAGATTCTGGTTTCTAGATTGTATTGTTGTTAGTAAGGGAGATGGAGTGTTTAGTAAGGCACCTTAAAACTACAGGCAAGAAATGCAGACACTATAAAAGGAAGGGACCTGCCCAGGGTCACAATTAAGCAAATGAGAAACAAATGAGAAACAAAATTGAGTTGTCCTGCCCTTATCATCTCTTTTAATCTCTATTGGGTCAAAAAGTTAAAGGCAATGTAGAGATTATTTACTCTTTCAGATGTGAAGGTTTAGATGGGGTTTTGATCTGTTTTTACACATATTTTCCAAAGATTTCAAGGGCCTTCATTTAGAAGAAATAAACCATATCAAACCAAACTGAAACAAACAAAAAACCCAGACATAACACATAGGATTTGAACAAACCTAAAAGCATCTCATAGTCATCCAGTCACCCAGTCTTGTCATTGCTAGCTAAATTCCAAAGGTTTTACAATGACTTCGAAAGCCACAGTACTGAAGTTTGTCAGACTTCTTTTGTCTGGAACAGTTTTGACTGGGTTTTTTTGGTCTGTTTGTTTGTTTTATTTATTTATTTTTTTTTAAAAATAAAGATCAAGTGTCTGCAACTATTTCAATTTACTTTTGGGGTTTTTTTTTGGTTTGTTTTTTTTTTTGTATGAATACAAAAATAGATTTCTTTTTCTGTCTATGGTAGCAGGAGTTTCTTAGCTCTTTTAACTGATAGGTGGATGATAGATGAAGGGGATTTAAAAAACAAAACAAAATGAAACAAAATGTTCAGCTAAACACATCTTAATATGCCAAATATCAGATAAAATAACTCTTTTGATTGGGCAATATTAAGTAACTATGTTTTTTAGAGAGCTAATAAGTTACTACAATGCCCTTTGGGCATTCAAAGCAGAACATTAAGGAAATAACATGTAATCTGAAAATAACTGATAAAATAGAGTGAAATAAATCTTCCAGGATTTCAAGTATTTTAGCTTTCTTTATTAAAAAGCTATCATACTTAAGTTATGCTGGCATAAACTATACAGGATTTTTAAGAAATCAAAAGTAAAAACACTATAAGCTTATTTTAAGAAAGAATGGGACATTTGAAATTTAGTCTCCCTGTTGCAACACTTCTTAACAGTCAGAGAGGGGATTCTTTTGTATTTTATGATTCTGCTAACAAGTAGATCTTCTTTCTGTTAATGAAATGAAGTTTAAAAGAAAGTGAGTTTGCCTAGTAGAAAATGATCAGTGTTTATAACTGTTTTGGTCCACTTTGATTTTAATACTAAAATGACAGAACTACCAAGTTTCACTTTTAGCTAATCATCTTTGCTGTGCTTCAGAGAATGAGAAGACATTCAGTTTCAGTTTAATCATTGAAAACAAGGGAGAGTGGGCATGATAGCTATTCTGTAACAAAAGTCAAATTAAGATGGGGATGGAGGGAGAGAAAGAGATGAAAGGGATGAAGAAGAGAGGAAGAAAGGGTGATTGATGGAAATTAATTATAAGTGTTTCACTAGACATTTGTGCTCTTTTCATCTGCCTCTTCATTCTGCTTTTGCAGTAGAAACATTGCAATCTGTATTTCCTCCTTGAAAGTTTAGGAATTCTATGTCTTTGGCAGGGGTTTCCTCTAATTAAATGTCCACAGTTTCTGCATGATTTATTTCTCTTATTCATCATACCTAATTCCTTTCCACCAAGAGCCAGTTGACAGAACTGTCAATTTCTTTACGTCCTTGTTAGGCTGACTCGCTGATTCATCATCTACCTTCTTCAGATACACTTAGCACCATTTTTGATGGGCTGGCCAGCAGGAAGATCTGTCATATTGCCAGCATATTTTTCATTCTTCAGATCCACTCTTTCCAACTCTGTTACTGGACAGGGTTTATAGATGTTTAGCTGACTGTCCATGATCAGCAAAAACAGCTGATAGAGATAAGACACGAATTTATAATGTGTTCTCCTTCCTCATACTCAGCATTTTCTCTTAAAACTATAGCCAGGGGTAAATTGGGCAGCAAGTGTTAATGAACAATTAATCTCGAAGCCTGTTGAGACAACTACTATGTCTTCCTACAAGGCAACCTGTTCACTTGACTTCTTTTAGAGAGGAATTTTGAAAAGCTTATGAAAAAGGAGTAGTTTCTTTTCTTTCTTCTTCTTCTTTCTTTTCTTTTTTCTTTTCTTTTCTTTTCTTTTCTTTTCTTTTCTTTTCTTTTCTTTCTTCTTCTTCTTTCTTTTCTTTTTTCTTTTCTTTTCTTTTCTTTTCTTTTCTTTTCTTTTCTTTTCTTTTCTTTTCTTTTCT
>JAWWEV010000043.1:16476266-16489860 GCA_035583235.1 Hafferia zeledoni
CTCATGTTGAGCTTCCTGTCAATTAGTACCCCAAGGTCCCTTTCTGCCTGGCTGCTCTCCAGCCACTCTGTGCCCAGTTGTGTTTTTCCATAAACTCCATTTCTAGATCATTTTTACATCTTGTGCTTGTACTACTGCTTGCATTGTAAGGCATTCTTATGTTATTTATTATTCAGATATAACACAGATCAGTCTCTAGTCAGTTTTATGCACTATGCAATATATCTGCTTAGACTTCAGAGCAAAAGTATAAAATATGCAAATGGCTTAAAGTTAAAAATAAAAATATGCAAAATATGTTTATTTCTTTCTTGGAGCATATCTAGGGGGAAATAAAGCCAAAATGACAGAGTTGTTAATAAAATTTACTATGAAAAATATACAGCAGATACCATCTAATGAGCTTCTTTTTTTTTTTTTTTTTTTTTTTCCTGTAATTATTTGGAAATCACAGTATGTGTAGCTTACCTAATGGCCTTATAGATATTTAAGACTGAGGCAAAGCAACCTGTAGCCATTCAGCCACTCTAAGGTTAAGGTGTGCAATTCCCAACAGTCACTTATGCAAAACAGGTCAATCAAGAGGACCCAGAAAAGAGAAGTTTGTCTCAAAATCTCTCCTCTACATGAGTACTAAATCTGTGACTCCAATTAGATACTTTGGAATACTCAGTGCCTAAAATCTCTGGGAGCTATGTAATTACATCATAAAATAAAAGATACGTTTAAACAGATACACATTAGATATTTTTTCCTTAAAAACCCTTGTTTTCAGCCTTTTTCAACTAATAACAATTTGGGTCAGTGAGAAAGTGTCTTTCAAATAGCTTAACCATGGATTATCATAATTAATATAGCTTTTAGCAATTCAAAACAAGCTTTTGGTACTTTCATCGATACAATCGGGTAAGAAAAATGTCCCATCAAATTTTAAATTGATACTGCAGATACTCAGGAGATGTTACTGGCATTTCTTTAGAAGCAGAAAGCTTCATTCAGTAAACATCACATTTTATTTGATTGATGTCCCTCAATATAGTTGTGTTCTGAATTTTCATATGACTTTTTTTTTTTTTTCCCCAGTAAGAATAACATCTCAGTAAAATGAAATAGAAAGAGAAGCAGAGGTAGGAGTGCGATTATTCATTATATGTCAGATTGATTTTACAGGTTTCAGGAATGCAAATTCAAAGGATTATTTGAAAATTTCTAATTTACCTTCTAAGCACATACAACAGATCTCTCTTTATATTCAGAATTACGACTCATTTCTGCTTATTATTTCAAGGCAAAAAATCAAAAGGAAATGGAAGTAAATCACACATCTGCCACTGCCTGTGTATAGATTCAACATTATATTTAAAACATGATAAATGATGGAGATAAGCTTTAAACACAGAGTTCTAGAAAGAAGGCTTCGAGCAGCCATTGCTCATTTAGAGAAATATTCAGATACCCAGCATATGAAAACATTAGTAAATTATTGAGTCTGAAAATGTTGAAACAATGTTCTGATGAGTCACACTTTGTGTTAAAAAAGTAACCTCTCCTTAATTCAGTTTCTTTTTTTTATCATTATATATATTTTTGTTGTGAATTTTTTCTGACCATGTGTTTGTGAATGAAATTAAGTGCTGATATTTAGCAGAACCTAGATACTAAAAATATGTATTTGCAATTGTCTTTGCTATTAATTGCTTTTTAAATTATGGTTTTATAATATAAAATAAAGCAAAATGCATTCTCTAAATAGTAGAACGTGTCTTTCTGAATTAGCTTCACTTATGATTTTCACTTATGCAAATAACAATCAGCTTTGACAGTTTTTATAAAGATCTGTTATAAAACCAGAGACCAAAACCTGCAGTTAATTGTAAATCTCATGCAATTAAAAAAAAAAAAAAATTCCTGTACACAAAACGTTCCAAATAACAACACTATTCATTTTATTTTTTATAGTATATTATGTGTGTCATGTTAAGCGTATATGGCATAGCAGTAAGTTTCTCTGTAAATATTGACAGAACCTGTCAGTCCTAGACCACAACTTAAGCTGAAGGTTTTCAAGTAAGATCCAGTTACTCTTTGTTCCATCTCTGTTGCTCTGACAGACTTGCTTCATTAGCAAAATATGTGTGCCCCATTGCAAAAAAATCTCCATACTAATATGCATTTTACTACTGAACAACCGGGGAATAGAAAAATGAGATGGTGTGTTGTTGGCTACGGTAATATGCATATCTCCTGAGTATTGTTTTGAATTAATTTATTTTTATTATGCAGAGTTATTGTTATCAAAAGAAGTATTTTTTTTTTTCTTCTGTTTAACTCTTACATTATGATTGAAATTCTCTGGGGATGATCTGACTGGTGAGTTCTGCTGATTCCAGTGGAAACTATGAACAATCATGACTAACCACCTTAAACCAGTTTTGGAACATTTTGTATTGCTTTTCCCTTTGTTTTGATTACTTGTGTTTAGATGTAATTCTCTTCTATGGAAGTAATTATTTTTTTTTTACAAGATGGAAAAATGATCAACGTAACAGCTACAGTACTTTGGTGTATTGGGTTTGCATGGCCAGGTTTTGGAAGCTGGGGGACTATAGGGGTGGCCTCTGTAAGAAGCTGCTGGAAGCTTCCCACATGTCCAGCAGAGGCAGTGCAGCAGGCTGCAGGAAGGATCCACCCCTGGCCAAGGCTAAACCAATCAGGAATCGTGGTAACACCTCTGTGATAATATATTTGAGAAAGAAAAAGTTATTGCACATATGTAATTGCAGCCAGAGAAGGGAGGAGTGAGAACACAAAAGGAACAACTCTGCAGACGCCACTGTCAGTGTAGAAGGAGGGGAGGAGCTGCTCTGAGAGTGCAGCTGCGTCCCTGCAGCCCAGGAAGGAGATCCACCTGCAGCCCATGGAGGAGCTTCATTCCAGAGCAGGTGGTTGCCTGAAAGAAATCTTTGAACTCACAGGAAGCCCATGGTGGAGCAGGCTCATGCCAGGGAACTGAAGACCTGTGGAGAGAGTAGCCTACACTGGAGCAGGTTTCCTGGTAGGATTTGTGACATTGTGTGGTACCCATGTTGGTGCAGGCTGTGCCTGAAGGACTGCACACTATAGAAGAGTGGCCCATGTTGGAGTAGAATCATTGCTGGTGGGATGCACTCACATTGAAATGTTCGTGAAGGACTGTCTCCTGTAGGAGGGACCCCATGCTGGAGCAGGGGAAGGACTCCTCTCCCTCAGCAGGAGCAGGAACAGCCTTCAATGAACTGACTGCAACCCGTATTCCCTGTCTCCCTGTGATGCTGGAGGGGAGGAGGTAGAGCCAGGGAAGGAGTGAAGATTAAAGGGGAAAGGTTTTTTTTAAGATGTTTTTTACTTCTCACTATCCTGCTCTAATTTTGTTAGCAATAAATTCAAATAAGTTCTGTCTGTTTTGCCCATGATGGTATTCAGTGAGTGATCTATCCTGGTCCTTATTCCAACTCATGAACCTTTTGCTGTATTTTCTCTCCTCTCTCCAGCTGCAGAGGGGAGTGAGAGAGTGGCTTTGTTGGGCACCTGGAATTCAGCCAGGGTCAACCCACTACATCTGGTAGCTTTCAAATAGCTTTGACTATATCCAAAAACTGTTTCATTTTTCTACCTGTGGTAAGAGCCCCTAAGAAGCATGTAAAAACTGTCAATTGTTTGATTTTCTTTTTTAACCAACAAAAATGTATTACAGTGTTTGCAAGACACTGTAGTTTTTTTGTCACTAGTCTTGTTTTTTGCTATGCTTGGGATTCATCAAATCCTGAGTTCTGAAACTTTCTCACTATCTTTGAATCCCCATCCCAGGAAATTTTAATTTTTACCGGACAAATGAGGTCTCTGGAAACCCAGATCCCATAACAAGGAGGGGGAAAAAAAAAAGGGAGAAATAGTGGTTTATGATATGAATTACAAGCTAGATTTCTTTCTACTCTTGCTGAGGTATAATTCATTTATGGTGATGTGAAAGCATTCTAAGAATTTTTTGCTTAAAAGATTAACTAATGTTTTACTAAAATGGGACAAGGAAAGGCGAAATATATTAAAAAAAATAAAGTTTGTTGCCCTTGGGCATTGCATATGAATAGATATAATTTATTTCACTTTCTTATTTAACCATTTGGTACTTGAAATGTACAGCAAACATGATTTTATCATGCTCTTTTCCAGTCAATGTGACCACTTACTCAGGTCACACATAACAAAACAGATGACCCAGTGAAATAAATAAAAAATAATTTAAAAAAAAATTTAAAAAAGGACATAAAATCTGGAGACAAACTCAAATTTCTAACTCACAATTGTTATGATTCCATAAATTAAAATATCCATATATCAGTGTAGAAACACACTTGGGGAAAATATTTTGTCATATTTGTAGCTGTTGTGTTTAATATGTTAGGTCATGTGTCACTGAATTTCAAATGACAAAACAATGAATACTGAAATTTGAAGTAGTAAATAGCTATAAAACCCCCACTCATTATGCATTTATTTACAGCAGAAGAAAAGCAATCAATTCAAAAGTGATATTCACAGCTAAAATTAAATGGTGAACTGGCAAGGTGCTATTGGGTAAGTGTCACAGTTATTCATGGTCCTGTAACTGGGTGAGAGTTTCTCTGCATTTTAATTAGTGGAAAACAGTTAACTTCTAACTTATAAAACATAGAGCACTTCTGCATATATGACATTGTGCTTTTATAAATATAACAAGTAGGCATCATTATTTCTCTATTTCTAACAGACTGAGTATTTATTTTCCTTCCAGACATAAGTTTTCAATTACATTATTGCTGAGGGTCACTTTTAGTATCACACTTAACAAATGGATTTGAGTTCAAATTGTGCAGATTTGACTTAATTTGCCAATATATATAATATATTTGCCAAACAGTTTTAAGGAAACTTCCAAGTCTGACCATTCATGACACTTTCTGGCAGTCAGATGACTGCCTGACCCAGTATGTTATGAATATGAAGAAAGGATTTGATGGGTGCAGAAAGTATTCACAACAGAATCATCCAAACCCGCCTAAAATACAATAACATGATACACAACCTGGGGTGAAATGATAGTCAATATATTACCATGGAAATTCAAATTAGGATTTAAGTGGAAGGAACCATACCCTCTCTTACTGTGTTCTTATTTTATTGTTAAAATTTTGGGTAAGAATAACTGGATACATCGTTCTCACATCAAATGAGTAGTGAATGATCAACCAGTTAATAATTGATTTTGAGAGTCTTTCGTGGTTGTACCTTGATAATCATTTGTACCCTATGATAATCTTGTTATGCGTAATCCTGCTATGTTCATCACTTGCGATGATGTTATATGGCAAATGGTTGAATGCCTTGAAAGGTACTTGTCCCTTTTCTCTATGACAGTCTAAATCATTATGTTTGTTACTTGTAACAATGTTGTATATAAGGCCAGTGGGTAAATGCCTTGAAATTTTCTTTTTTCCTTTCAGTATATTAGCAGGCATGCTCAATTAAAATAAAGGGAGGACTGTTGAAGAATACACCTTGTGCAGGTGGCTTGGTTTGCAAGCTGCAGTGTTAGATGTAGACTGAGGGGCAGATTGAGCTCTGGGTGGAAGCCCAAGACAAGGGGCCATGAACTCCAAAGTGAATTGCCAAAGCTTTCCACAACAAAGACCAGTGTCTCTGCCAGACAGGTGAGTGGACACTAGGAGACACAGCAGGAGCCAAGGAAGAGCAAGACTTTCTTGTTCTTGGACTGAGAGAGTATAAAAGCCCAGGGGTTCCTTTGTTGGGGGTCCCTACACAGAGCACCATCTCAGGCTGTTGCTGTGTTACTGCATTGTGAATAAATGACTTTATAGAATGAGACATCTGAGACACTGTTGTGGGAAACCTGGGGTTGAATCAGTAAGGAAACCTAGTCTGGCTGCATGTCATGGGGTGTGCAGTGAGTCAAGAGGGGCATCCATCAGTCACTGGAGCTGCTTCCTGTGAAGGGGCTCTGGTCCCAGAAGTGAAAGTCTCTGGTGTTGGGAATATGACTGAGAGAGAGGCTTGAGAATAGTCAGACTGGCAAGTGTCTTTAGCACAGTTTTACAGTAGGACATTTTAACTAGTTCCATTAAATTTCATTTTCACATTCATACTTCTTGTGAAATCATACTTGATTAAACATTTTTATATTTTTTAACTAATTTTTAATTCTGATGGTGGGGGGTTTTTTTGTGTTTCTAGAAGTTCATTAAATAAGATGTGTTTATATAAATAATTAACAAAATTCCAATTCAAAAATTATATTTCTATTTTATGGAGTCAGGGTAATTCACAGTGTAAATTTTTCTTAGATCTCAAATTTCAAATTAATTGTAATTTATAATTGGTGTGTTGCATTTATGTGAGTGGATCCTTTTGAGTATGCACAGGTCTGACATTGTGCATAATGAGACTAACTCTCTTACCTCTTTTACTGTTTTTTTCTCTAGAAATTAAGATGGGTTTCATTGAATTTAGTTTGTCTCATGTCTGGAGAATTTTTTAAACCTATGAAGGAAGGCTGAGGAAGTTGAGGGTTTTTAGCCTGGAGAAGACTAGGGAAGATGTTATTCTACCCCAAATGCTAAGAAGGGCTTGTAAGAAAAATAGAGAAAGATGTTTTATCAGGACCAATAGTGACAGGACAAAGGACAACAATTTAAACTGAAAGAGGATGGGTTTAGATTTCCTTCAGATAAGGAAGAAATTATTGACAAAGAGAGTGGTGAAGCTCCAGAACAGGTTGTCCAAGGAAGTGTTCAAGCTCGGGTTGAGTGAGGCTTTGATCAAGCTTATCTAATGAGAAGTACATGGCTATGGCCATCTAGTTCAACCTTTGGGGACAGAGTGGGAAGTGTGGTGGTGGTGATGAGTGTGTGGTAGCTGGGCAGATTTGGTGATCTTTAGAGATATCTTCCAATCCAAACCATTTCACAATTCTGTGATTCTGTCTATATAAGACAGCTCAGTTAGGGCAGTCTCTGAATAGTTCTGCTTTTCTGCAGGAAATGTAAAGGGAATTAAAGGTGATTACTATAGATTTACATGTCAAACTTTATCTCTAATAGAGAAGATGCTTAGATCCTACCCTAGTTCACAAAAAATAAAGGACTACGATTCTCAGATCTAGAACAGTTGCACTTTACTATCTGGCCCAGAATTAAGTTATAGCCTAATCTCTCCATGGAACTAGTCATCTTGCTTTCAGAGGGTTTTATATGAATCATGTGGATTTTTAATGTATGTGCTTGAGTTATGAATTGTGACAAATCTTTAAAATCTAAATAAACTGAAACTGTATTAAAGCAGTTTTCTCATTCATTTTTCAGTTTTGAACCATAATAGACAAGTTGATCAATACTTTTATTAGACATTAAAATAGATAATTTATTATTTCTGTGATATGAAAGCTAATTTGTAGTTTAGAAGAAACTATGATAAAAAAGGCTTTTTCTTTCCTAAACAAACCTATATTACAGCTTGTTTTATCATGGTATAGCCTAAAAGAGTTTAAATATTTGTTCATCTAGTATTGGGAATACAGCATATGAAGACAGTCTTTGTATATAGAGGATAAAAATAATTCCTTTTCTACATAATTTATTTATTTCTAATTGGAAGTAATTTCTCCAAAATAATGCTTAATAAAAGGTGAAAAACTGTTTTAGATCTGATGTGTTTAATTTTCCTTTTTTAATGAGAAACTGACCCCTTGCACTCTCCTTCACTGTGGGATAATTACTATCTGCTGTTACTAACAGTTCCAGAAATAAATGATCTAGTCAGGATTAGAATTAACAAGCATGGCTGATCAAGCCACTATGAATATGCCTTCCTCAGAGTCAGTTTCAGCTGATGTTGTTCACTCATTCTCAATTAGGTACTACCTTAAAGCATTTACTTGCTGAATATTTACTTGCTGATCAGCAATTGCTATAGCAGTTTTATGGGCTGTGGAAAAAATATTCAACTAGAGTAGGGAAATGCACCTGTCACATTCAGTGGAGGCCTTAGTGATATATGTAATGGTAACTTAATAAATTGATGCCACTGTACTGAACTGGAATAATACAATTTAGCAATTTTTTCAAAGGAAAAGTAACATGATTTGTTAACATCATATTTTGATTTGAAAATGTAATAAATTGAATATTAATGCAAATCATTATGTCTATCACATTCAGTGACATTTATTGTAACTATAATCTAGTAGCTTAATATCTCAATTTCATAAATACCCTCTTAATTATTCTTCCATATGATACATTAGTTTCAGATCGATCAATTAATGAAGATTTACTATTTTGGTGAGAGTGACCGCATGATACACTATTAAAAACTTGTCTGAGAAAAAGAACCGAAAGGAGGTGTTTATGAAATCACAGTTTGTATCTTTATACCATCATTTTAATCTATTCATCATAGTACTAAAAAGCAAGTAAATCATGAAACTTAGGGATCAGGGCAGTAGAATCACCAAAATCACCAAATGAGCTGGCAAAGCTGACTCAGTGATTTCTAAATCACTCAGCACTGTTCACATATATTCTAGTAATGAAAATAATTTGATAGAATTTTGAAGGGGTACATAAGGAAATAGATCTGTAATCTAAACTGATTTTACAAACATACTGGCTTTTGGTCTGATGCTATAATATCATGAGGCTTAAAGCACTACTGGTAGTTGCTGTTATATAAGTCTTCCCCTATTTCATTCAGTAACTCAGAGACAATTTCCAGAATGATTTCTCTAACATGAGTGGAGTTAGAAAACTTCAGAACATTCAAATATGATTGAAATTTGTCAAATATTATGTACACTTAAAAAAATAAAACTGTATTACCAGTCTCCCCCCACCAAAAAAAAAAAAAAAAAATAGGAAAAGAAGAAAACTACTGTAAAGTTTCAGAGAGTTGTGAGAAAGATATTCAAAAGCAAGAACAATTAACTGTTAGATGTTATAAGTAGGTTTCAAATTCTTCAGTCTGACAACAAACAAACAAACAAAAATCTAGAAGACATGACAGGGTTTTTATGATCAGTCTAAAGATGGTGAATATGGACCCCTTTTCCACTGCCTCTTCTGATGGAAGAACTATGGGATATCAGATGAAATTAACAAGTAACACAAAAGGAGACCATCTCTTGAACTTTTTCCTACTTAGAGCATGTAGTTTCAACTTTATTCTAGGATTCTGTGAGATAGTTACTCAAACAGTGTAACCTAGAAAACACCTCCTCTCAGGATGCTGAGAATACTGAAAGCATATTTAGGTTTAAGGAAAGATGGAACAAGTCTAGCAAATAAGTTTATTGAAGTTTCCTTAATTCTTAGAAATCACTTTAATTCAGGAAGCTGCAAATTACTGGACAGTATATAGAAAAAGTATGGGGTTTTATATATTAATTTCTAGCCTAGGTATTGCTTATGCATACTGTTGGGAAAATAAATGTTCAGATTATATAGAACTTTGATCTCAGCCACTAATATAGGCATAGTGTGTTTGTTCTTGTGCTTTTGCATGTTACCTTATTTGGAAATTTTGCATAACATCTTTTTTTTTTGCCTTTTTTTTTTTTTTTTTGTCAACAGGTAGTATTGTACAGAATCACATCAATCTCCACCTTTTTCTTCTTTTTTCCCTTTAGCACTGAGTATATTTCTTCTGCATTCATTAAGATTCCTTTCACAGGAGCTGCCTAAAATGCAAGACATCCTATCTAAATTAGTTCCATAGCTTCTCTCCACAGACAATATAGAGATGCAGATACTTTCTTTGTATTAGGTGAAGGAAAAAAATTTGTTTTCTTTTCTATGCAAAGCTTTCTGGTTATTTCTTTCTATCAACAGTTTGGTTAGACTG
Organism: Hafferia zeledoni; assembly: GCA_035583235.1. Lineage (NCBI taxonomy): Eukaryota > Metazoa > Chordata > Aves > Passeriformes > Thamnophilidae > Hafferia > Hafferia zeledoni. Next base: position 16,486,197 of record JAWWEV010000043.1, read on the forward strand.
TGACAAAACTAATGCAGCTCTTCTCCTTAGCTTCAGTCTTAGCCTGTTACAGTCCTTTTATCGATGTGGCAACTAACATTGCATTGATGGTCAGACAAGTCTCTTCTCTGAATCTTGTTACTGAGCTCCAGTTGCCTGCAATATAATCTATACAGTACTATAGATGTATGTATATAATCTCCATATATAAACTATATGACAAACTATTTTCCAGAGGTTTTATATATTTCAAAGCAGTCCCTGGAAATTAGACTATGAGTAGAGATGGTACTGTGTTGCAGTGGCTGCTGTACTGTTTTATATCTAATGGGAAACTTTCTATTCACTGTGGTTGTCACATGATAAGGAGGGGCAGAAATGCAAAGATTTCTTACCTTACCCCCCATGACAAACTTAATTAACAGAAGATTACTAACCAAAAACACAATTGCTCTACACCACATTTAAACACACTCAGTATCCCAAAGCAAAAGCAATGGGAAGAATATAGCTGCTTCCCACTAACACATATATACCCAATGAGTTATAGCGAATTGTAATTAGTAAGACATAGGAGAACTGAGTAAGAATTGCTTGCTCACCCCTGCAATGTCTGATGGGGTGGGGGGAGACAGGATAGCTTGCTGGTTGCCCTCCCAGAGGTTGTGGAAGTTTTCTTCCTGGTTTTGTTCATATCCAATCTCTTTTTATACCGTTTTTTACCTTTAGGTAGGTTGAGTGATTATGGTTAATATTTGGGGGGTGATAGACAGATACCTGAGGGGTAGCTCTTTGGGTCTCCACAGAATGCCACAGGGTGCTGTGAAGACGGGGCATATAATTTCAATAACACTCCCTTTTTTTGGTAACCCCATCAATATGACTCAAGCACTTTCAGGGAGACACTGGAGTCTCTTTGTCTCCTGACAATGGTTGCTGCGAGCATTCCTCCAGGAGCTGAGGCGTTCCCCTTAAACCATCAAGAGGTTATCAGGGCTATCACTCCACAGTAGTTATTGTACAGGTGCTTCCTGTATATACTGCTCATGCTGGTGTGTAGTGGTGATGGTCTGTCTGCTACAGTGGAAGTGTTTCCCTCTGGCAATGCAAGAGGGAAACAGCTGAGGAAGTTTTCACTGAAGTGGGTCTTAGTAAAGCTCTGAAGAGCCTGGAGGTCATAGATTCCCATGTACTGGAGCCTTACTTAAAGACTTATCCTGTACTCTAGTAGCCCCTGAAATCATCAGACCAGTGCATTAAAAACCATTTAAAATGTTAACAATATCTTAGGTATGCATAAGGCTTTGCATTTATCATGGGAAAGAACTCTGAAAATGAGACAGAAAGTTATTTTGAAACTGACACATAATGAAGTAGATTGAATGCATTTTTATCAGTATATCTTATGGCAAATTAATTAAGGGATAATATAACCGTGGAGTACTGCCTGTTACACATTAAGATTTGGCTTAAAATAATTAGCACATTATACAAACTACTTCTATTCCCACTGATGATTATGACAAAACTGCCATTAACTTACCAAGAACAAAAAATTATCCAGAAGCAAGTAAAAGTAGGAGCAGAGCAATATTTTTAAAGTTAAAATGAAATCACTTATAATAGAAATTAAGATGCACATCGGGAAAGCCAACAGAACTAGTAAACTTCTGCACAGTTACGAGTCTTCCATTTCAAGAGATGATAATAAACCTTTCACATCTGCTACACTAATTGGAACATGACAAGCAGCCAGACTTCACACTAGGCTACAGAACATGTCATGTTGGCTACAAGAGGGAATTGAAAAGCATCTGAAATCTTGGCTTTGCATGGTTTTTAGAGTCATCCATTGCCAGCCTGAGAAAAGAAGAAAAATAAATAGGACAAATGTGACCAGGCCAGCACTGATACAGAATATTTTTCAGGCAATCAGCCTTACTGAAGTGCCTTCTTTTGTCAGATTAACCAGATGGAAAAATGATATGCTGCTGGTGTGTCTTACAAGGGGAAGATGACTGCCTCCCACATTATAATTTTGAATGCTGATGTTCGCACCTTGCAGCATATTTCTAGGTAGTAGTTGTCAACAGATGTCAAATTAATATTTGATTCTTTAGTGGCTTTTCCTTTGTTTTTTAATTGTTCTTTGTGTCTGGTCTATAATTGTAAATTGGATGCTACTCAAGGATGTGATCAAATACCTACATACAAATATCACTAGGTTGAAAAATTATCTTGTGCTTTTATTTAACAGTACTTCTCTATGTCTTACAAATATGTTGTTTTAAGGAAATTCTTACATGTGTAAATTGTAGAGTTATTCCCTCACAGTTTACATTGCACACATTATGTTCTGTAAAAGAGATTTCACTGGGGACTAGGATGGTGGCTAACAGAGAGAGATGGGTTGTATGCAGTGGGTGCAGTTTTATGGAATGTGGTTGGTAGGAGGGGAATTGCCGGTATCAGCATGTTTGCAAAAGAGTCTAAGGCTGGAAAACTTCCAAGAATATCAGGGGGGATTGCTTGCTGAAGCATCAAAATATAGGCCTTTGAACTGATGAATAAAGAATATCTGCCCTGTGACCTAAGAACCAATTGAAATTGCCAAATTGGAAGGAAACAATGGAGGAAAAGATACAATAGGCAAAGGGAAAAGTGATTTCCAAGCTTTTCTGAGGAATGAGTTTCACTCAGCATATATGAGTGAAAATAATATTGGATTTAATGAAGAGGAATGTGACACAGATACTGATGCAACTGATCAAGACATTATCCTATAAGAAGGCAACATAACACAGCAAGCATTATGCTTGATGTGTAACTATCTAAGTTTTCAAGTTTGACTCCCTCTTAGTTCTTATAGTTTCATGGTGTGTAAATAAGCATGGAACACAATTAATGTTACGTAACTGGTAATAGCACTATATATTTTATAAAATGAGCACCTTATAAGGACAATTAAAAAGACCTTTATATATATATATAAATTGCTTACGTCCTAAGGGAGTGCAACCTAACATGATTTTCTAATAATGCACTTCAAAAACAGAAACTGATTGTTATACAAATAATCAAAGATGTAGACTATTTTTATGGTTTTGTTTTTTGATTGATTGATTGTTTTGCTTTCCTAGAGATATGCAGGAGTTTAATATTAATAATAATAGTATTGTGCTTCCATAATGAAAGCAAAGATGTTTAACATTACATGTACATTAGTGAAATGTATATTGACTGAGTTTCTGAATTTAAGGAGAGTCTAACAAACAAGGTAACTAGTCTGGTTTTCAGATAGTAAGAATATATTAAATAATTTTACACTTTTGTTATTCATAGTCAAACTCAAGTATCATTTCTATTAAGTATTATTTCAATTTAGACCAGGCTTTCAGTTAAATGTATAGCAAATTCTGGAGAAAAGGTAATGTATGTGATTTATCGAAATTCAGAAGATCTCTTAATAGTAGGCATTGAAAACTACTGTGCCTAAAGAATAACAGTCAAATTATTATCAGGTTTAAAATACAGCTTTTTAATTTTTAGTTTCAGGTTGGTTTTTTGTTTGCTTGCTTCTTGTTTTGTTTGGGGGGTTGTTTTGTTTTGGTTTTGTTTTTTTTTTTTTTTTAATTAATAATTACTTACTAATTTAGAAAGGAAGCGCATGAAAAATTTTAATATA
>JAWWEV010000043.1:16489960-16504455 GCA_035583235.1 Hafferia zeledoni
GCGGGGAGTGTGATTTTTATGGGTATTTTCTTTTGGTTTGTTGTTTGTTTTTTTTTTTCTCCAGAGAAATGTCCCATATAAGTATTCAGAAACTATTTTTTATAACTGAATGCATAGACACTGAATTTGTTCCAGTGAACAGTAATTATAAATAAATAGATAGATAGATAGATAGATAGATAGATAGATAGATAGATAGATAGATCAATCATAATTTCCTTGAACTTTTTATACTGATACAAGAAAACTTGAGAGATATTGCAAATACTGAGGAACACTTTACCTATTCCTCTTCTTCAGTGTCAATTAAAATTCTATGAATTGTATTTCTTTACTCTTGTACATTTTTGATGATTCTTCAGATCTATTTTCATGTCCATGTTATTGTTTTTCTTACCCTGAAGATTGCCTCAATGTAAAAAATAGATTTTTTATATTAACATCCTGTTGGTATTAACACACCAAAATCAACTTTAACAACAATGTAAACATTTGCTAATAAGGGTGAAATATTTTTCCCTTTTCACAGAAAAAGTTAGTAACCAAAGTATTATGACTTAAAATCTACAATAGGCATCTTGTAATGCAAAGAGAAAGATTATTTCTTAACAGTAAAAAAAAATACAGGAAGTACTCCAGAGAAAAGAAAGATAGAAATATGAACATCATCTTGGCTGTTGTACTAAATCAGAACTATTGACTTCTACATAAAAGCTTTTTTTATCAGCTCTAGCAGACACTGCATGTATAAATATAATTATTTCTTGTATTCAACTTTAATGCAAATGCACATGCAAAAATTAACATGATAATGATGCTAAGAACTTGGCTGAAACTACTGAAGACAGAGAATTTAAGGCCAAGGCTGTAACATATATTATACCTCTATAGTATTTTATATTCATTTACAGTCTCAAGCTGCACCAGGGAAGTTCAGGTTGGGCATTAGGAATAATTCTTCACAGAAAGGGTGTTTGAACATTGGAATGGACTGACCAGGCAGGTGGTGATGTTTGTCTCTGGAGGTGTTTAAGAAAAGACTGGACATGGAACTTAGTGTCATGGTCTAGTTGACAAGCTGATGTTTGGTCATAGGTTGGACTTAATGATCTCAGAGGTTTTTCCAACCTAATTGATTCTGTGATTCTGTCTTTAACTCATCTTGTTGTGATAACATCTTGATTAGCCAAATCTGCTCATTGCTTTGGACTGTAACTTTTATCCTATCCAAAATTAGTAAAATCATGTTTGCTGCACAGAGCAATGATGGCTAGTATTAACAGAGATTTGAACTGTCATCAGTGATCCAGACCGCACTTAAAAGTAAATAATGCACCAAGGAAGTGTCTTATCTCTTATGTAAATTTTATGAGATGAAATAGATTCTATTACTGAATCTGAAATATCTGACTATTATTCTATATAATTGCAAGGCCTCATTTTCTAGCATTTGAATATATTCTGCAAGTCTGTGCCTCAAGAATGGATATGATAGACAGAATGCATGAGATGAGCAACAGATGAATTTTAAGATCTGATAGACCTGCAACTGAGACCAGAAACTTAAAAAAAAAAAATAAAAATCCGGACACATGTATTAGATAGTATTTTATGTTAAAGCACTACTCTTGTGCTGTGAATGCTACTTGAAATCTCCAACACTGAACAACTTAATTTTTCATCAGAAAGAACATGGTCGATTCAACAATATGACAATAACTATCCAGTTATTGTTTTCCAACAGCAGTAAGACAACAACTCCTTCCTAAAGAACTGAATGTTAAATAACTTGCTATTACCCTAGACGTACATGATCCTATCAATGCAGCCATGACACTAAAAATTTCTAATATAATTAAAGAAGCTCAGAGCTGTTGAATGATCTTTGCAAAGTTGTGGAAGGATAAAGACATGTGTTCTGCATTGATAACATTAGATGTATGCTTATATTTGTCATAACTGTATTAAAATGCAACAAACCATGCATAGCATTTTGTTCACTATATTGATAGTGATAGGTTTTGATAGATTTTTTAAATAAACATTTTTTTTCAAAAGTTGTTTTGTCATGTGTTCTTTAAGAAAGTTTTATTGTAGTTAATAGCAACATATGTGAGCTTTCCATGTCTTTTTGTTCTCATATCTGTGAAAGATAAAACTGCTATGTCTTTCATGTCATAGCAAAAAGGGAAAGGATTGTTATCTGAAAAGTGTGTTGTACAGGTTCTACAAATGCCTATAAATGATTTTTAATTACTTGATTCCAGCTAAATATTTGGAGGAGAATGCAATTATGAGAAGTCAGCATGTGTACTTAAAAGCTAAATTCTTTTACTTAAAAGGAGCCCTAATTTGTTAACAGTTCTCATCCTTGTCTGAGGGGGTTTTAATTCCTAGTCTTGATAGCAATCACCAATATATTAGTATTAGAAATAAATGCAAATAAGATTTCACTGAAAAGAGCTTTTTATTCTGAATTGTCAAGATCCAGTAATACTGAGATGTCACTGTACAGTCAATAGTTATAAAGGAATAGATCTTTAGAATGATTATGTTTTGAGTCTCTTTAAAAAAGAGTTCTTTGTTAAAGAGTATCTATGATACAACGTAGGAAAATTTACATATGAGTTGTTAAAATAAATCACTGTACTAAAATAAAATGTCTGTTTTGTTTGGGTTTTTTTCCCAAAATGAAATATTGAAATTTTTATTGATAAAGGATTCTACTTGCATTTAAAATGGATCATATATTTGCTGGGTTATTTATTTCTTCATTTCCTTAATGCTCATATCCAGCAGAATATAAACATACATTAAGGTGCAAATAACTACCTATTAAAAAATTATTATTTCACTTGTAGGATTTAAAGTCTCATCTAGACTTTTACCTTTCTACTGTCATTGTTTTTTTTAACTCCTGATTAAAAGCTATTACCATATGCTGGGTATTTGGTGTCTTCTACAGAACAGCCTTCCAAAACACTAAATTCCAACTGAATTTGGCATTTGTCAGTGCTCTTACTGCTGGTCTCTGAAAGGAAGTCATGGCAGAATGTATATAAAGGTTGAGCTGTGTGCCATTGCATTAAGCTTTCCAATTTAGGACCTAAATTTGGCATGGCTGTTGTAGTTTTGATGTAAATTCTCTCCCTGATACTAACTCCCCATGCCATTAGTTAACAAAAGAAGTAGTTAACTACTACCACGTCCTTGATCATTTTGGGTGGGACATCACGCAGCTCTGGGGGAAGGTTGGAGCTGTGTGTGTTGTCTGTTGGAGAGAAAACTATTCGGCTGCTCCTTGCTGCTCCTGTGAAATAAGCTAGTTTTTTCTTGCCACTGCTGTTTCTCCTAGTTTTCAGCATTTGGGGGCCCCGGTGACTGCTCTGGTCTCACCGTTGCCGGCAGTGTCACGGCCTCCCACCCCACCGCGGCAGCGACCCGAGAAAGAGGAGTCACAGCTGCCTTTTGGGACATGCTGCGGCTCTCCACTCCCAGCTTTCCTTCTTCATTTGGGACAAAGGACAAAGAGAGAGACAGAGAATTCATCTGAGTGCTCACCGCTTGTCTCTGTCTCACTGGGAAAAGACTGAGAACTCACTCTGCAGCTAGCCAAGGTGTGACACTGACTCTGCCTATAAATATAACTGTTCCAGGTGGAAACTACTGTTTTGGGGGTTGTTCTCTTTTGGTTTTACTTGTGGTGTTAGGGGAGTAGTTTGCTCTGGTCTGTTTACAGTTCTTTCTATCTATCTATCTATCTATCTATCTATCTATCTATCTATCTATAGTAGTTAAGAACAGTTATGCTTCTTATATCCATTTTCTTCTTTTTCTTAAATTTAATAAAGAGTGACGTGATTATTCTGGAGGAATCCTCTCCTCTGCTTTTTTTTTTTTTTTTTTTTTTTTTTTTTTTTTTTTTTGTAAACATTTTGGTTTCTTTCCTCAAACTAAGACAATGGCTCAGTAAATAAACCTCCAATTTTATCAAGCGCCTTGTGATACACACCAGTAGCTTTATTTTCCTGTAATGGTCATGCTTCAACAAATTCACTTATTCTATGTATTTTAAAATCTTCCAATAGTGTCTTCTATCCCCACTCCCAACTTGAGGCAGATTTTAAGAATAGCTGAAGATTAAATGTGTAGTTTTTTAGCACCATTGGAAAGATAAATTTTGAATCTGCAGTAAATGTAGGTATCCTTTTAGGGAGTCAGACACTAATTTGTATCTAAGTTGAGTGTCACAGTACCGTATATTTTGTTATTAACATAATGGAAACATCTGTAACCATGTGGTAGGAGAGGATCAAAATAGATGAGCCTAAAGTTAATAGTACAATAATTATTAGTCTCTCTAGATACTAAAAGAAACAGAAGTTCTTTTAAGCTGCTTTATAAATTATGAAAATAACCCAAATGTAGATTTTCATTATAATGCTTATAAAGAGTTGCTGTTCATTAAGATGGCTAAAGAAACTGGTTTATTTATTATTTATTTTTAAGGCTATGTGTTATTGGACACCAAAGTATTAGGGGATTGATCATAGGAGGCTGAACCGTAATGTCTTATGTTCATGCATGTCTTGGACAATACATTGTCTTATCAGAGCAAAGGGACAATTTTTGACTGCAATGAAAGCATTTTCAGCCGAACTTTAATTCAGTGTGCTAAGTTGTAATGCTGATATGTATCTGTGAAAGCTAATGTTGGCCTACCATCAGAAACATCGCTCATTGATATCTTACAGTCACCTACCAGATATACTTTAATTATTTCTGCAATTTCCACCTAACATGACTGGTTGTGATAGCAAAGGTTTTCATCTGCTCTGGATTGTGTAGGACATCCTTGTCTCCTCATGAACATGTGGGCAACATCTGTCTCACATCTGACTAGATTAGATCATGTTTGGTTCCATGAATGGAGCAACACTGAAGCTCATATAGATATATTTATTTACACCCCTTGAAGGACTGATCTCATATTTCTAACAAAGCACTATCAAAAAGAAACATATTTTGCTGTGTTGAAGAATAAAACCCTTCAAAAACACTAAAGAAGTCATTTAAGTATTTTTTCATGAGTAACTTCTTCCAGCTATTGTTTAAATTTTGCAAATGTAAATGGTAATGCTAGCAGCAACACTGGACAGAAATGACTCTCTCGCTGCCTTAGTTTGCATTCAGTGATTCTGGAGGAATCAAATTAAATTTGCAAAAGCCGCAGCCATCATGGACACTTTTTGATCATCCTTTATTTATTAGCATTGTGATTATGGCAAGAAGCACACAATACTGAATAAAGGTAACTGCAGACAATTATGTGTGTCTCAGCAAAGCTGCAATGTAGCAGAGATTTGTGACATGCCTCGAACTGAGCTGTGCATCTACATTGCGGATCACTGGGATGATCCCTGCTGATGCAGTGTGTTGCATCATGTTGCAGCAAATATTGTCCTGTCTCTGCTACAAAGCACTAAAATAGCTGCTGGTCTCTGATATGTGCCCACACAGGAAAATGTTTGGCTCTAAACTGAGAGCATTCTTGGAAATGTTACTGTACAAAATAGGGAAAAACTTTGTCACATCAGTGAAAGGGAGTGTTCTTGGGAGAGATTTTGGGCTTTCCTTCCCTGTGGCACTGTGGCTTTGACTCTAGTGTTTAAAGTGGAACAGTATTACCTATATGAATGTCACAAATTTAATAAGAAAAAGTTCCACATCTACCTAATAACTAACCACTTATAAAAAGATGACCAAAGTCACTTTCAAGCAATTAGTTATTTTACTTAGGATAATGGAGGAACTTTGAGTTCACTTTGAGACAACACTTCTATGTTATAGCGTGACATACCTCATTCATAAGCTGCAAGGTAATGGAAGCAGCATAATCCAAAAATAGCATGTTTTAGACAGTGGTTTTCGTAGTCTGATTGACCAAGCTACAGTTTTTGTTCTTTTGCATGATAATAGTTATTAAAACAAATAAAAATACCTGTGATTCAATAGATTTAATTTTATCTCATCAGATTTTATTTTATTCTACTTATTTTCTTAAATAAATAGCAATATTTGCACTTGATCTTTAGTTTAGAAAAGCACAGAGGAATAGAGGATTTGATTTTTGGACCATTTTCTCAAAATGTCACCTCCATATTGTACAATTGCATCTTATTTTAGTTGATTTAATTTATATTAAATTTCATTCTGTTAACTGTTTCTACCTTAAATACCTTCTAGTAACTTTTACAATATTAATAGAGTTGAAACATTGGCACTCCTATGGATGCCATAGCATATGTTTTCAGACATGTGTTTTGTTTCTTCATTATTTTAAATTGTATGCATTGACTGCATAGAGAGGAAAAAGATCAAAAGGAATTGTTTTCATTCAAGCAACTGAGAGCTATGTGCAAGATCTATCAGCCATGAATAGTTTAAGGAAACATACTTCTTCCATAAATAATCAGAATGAGGAAAGTAATTTAAGTGTGTGAAGGAACTGCTCTCTGAACCATGTTCAGATATTTTTGGCCTCTCATTAAAATTATCCCCTACAGAAATGTTCCTCAAATCCTTAACAACTTCAGAAGTCTACACTTTCAAAGTATTAAAGCAATTATTTTAAGGACATGATGAGTTTCCTATTTTTATAACTAAGAACTGATATTAGAGTCCACTGATGTAAAAATCTCCACAGATTATGTTTGAATGCAGTGCAACACATATCAGAAAGCATACAGCAGAGAGCATCATCTCAGTACTCATCTTCTGGATTAAGAATAACATTGTACTGAAAAAGCATACATGTAAAAGAGTAGGAAAACATTATGAGTGCATGCAAAGCTGAGACTGTGGAAGCAAATGTAGAATGTGGAATTGGAAGCATGCGTTTGAATCTGAAGATACAACAAATGGGATATTTTTTCTTTTAATTACTATGAATTTAATATGGAAGGAGAATCTGACAAAAAAAGATATAAATAAACCATGTTATGTTTTTGCCTCTGTATAAAAGTTTCAGAGCATTTTTTTGTTTGTTTGTTTGTTTTTAATGCCAACAGAACCAAACAGTGCAAAACTGATGAAAATATCAGCTTCAGGTTCAGATCCTCCTTCAGTCTTAATCCATAAGACATTCTTATGAGGTATAATTTCCTATTTTGTACTCTTGTAGATTTGTTAGGTTTGGGCTTCCAAGAAATTTGGAACTCAACAGGTGTATGCATTTGTACAAGGAAGAGTTCTTTCACACATGACCAAGTTTGAATGTATCAATGAAACTATAGCAACTTCTTTAGTTACAGTAAATGTTCATTTAGTCACAGTGATAAATTTTGGAGTCAATATTGTAAATACTGTAAAAGCAATAGGGCAAATCAAAGTATGATAAACACTATGATAAACTATCTACATTAGAAAATATGCCAGGGCCTGTGTGCTTGTAAAACTGTTCTCCATTTGAAGTTGGAAAATACCTTAGCCAATGCTAGAACATATTTATTCATATTCAGCCCAGGAAAAATACAGGTAAAGTATAGATGGCTAATTAAGGACTCTCACAGTCAAAAGCAACAACAAATAAATCCTCCTATCAGAGAGGAATCCTCATTGGCTCATCAGTATCATCTGTCCTTATATTCTTGCAAAGACTGACATGTCCCTGAACACTCCAAGAATTAAAATAAAAAAAATTTAAAAAGTTGTAACATGAACTGCTGTTTTCTGCAACACTGCTTAGAGTAAGGAGGACTTTGAAAGATACACACTTTTGGTCTCTCACTATGAAAAGTTGTCAATAATAAAAGTTGTGTCATCTGTAATTTCTTTAGTTACTTATTACTTTTTGCCTTGAGTGAATCAATAGTTTATTTAGGGTATTTTTCCTCTGCTAGCCATTTGAAATCTTTTATCAAAAGAGTGAGATGTATTAAACACATTGAAACAAGAAGGTGAAACTCCCATTCTTCACTTTTTAAATGAGAAAAACAAGTATTTTTATGAACCGAATTTTTATCATTTATCTTTTAGGGCTGATCTGAGAAGTGGGAATCATAGTCAGATTTTAACAGCAGTTTCTAGCTTTTAAAGTTGGTTTTATTTTAAGAGAAAACCAGTAGGCAAAAATTACACTTGTGTGTAGAATCAGATTTCCCCAGTGTCAGGAGATACTTTCTAAAACACAGGCATTTACCACTGATCAAGATGCCTTTCATGAGGCACAAACAGATAGAGGAATGTGGAATGACTGATTGGGGAGCAGATCTGCAGAAGAGAACCTGGAGATCCTGGTAGACAGAAAATTGAGTGTGAGTCTGTAGCGTGTCCCCGCAATGATGAAGGCTACCTGATAAAAACACATCAGTTGTTCCAGAGAGGCTATTATTCCCCTTGATTTGGCCACCCTTGGAGTATGTTGTCCTGTTTCATCTCCACCAGCAGAAGAGAGAGATTTTGAACTGGGAAGAAACCATTGGAGGACCAACATGGTTATGGCTAGGAAGTTGGAACAAATCACATAAATGAAGAAAAGAAGTGAATCACAGATCTTTAGCCTGGAGGGGCAGTAACCTTCTACTATCTAAAAGGGCATTGCAGTGAATATTCACAACAAAGTATCAAGACGGAATGGTGGCAGTGCTGCAGCAAACAAAACTTGTTCTACGAGATGGGGAAGGATGCTCTACTAGAAGAGGTGCTAAGCATCATATGAGATTGCCTAGAGAGTGTGGAATCACTGTGTTCAGGGATTTTCAGAGCTTGTCTGGAGAAGGCTGTCAGAAGTCTGCTCTAGCTTTGAAGATATATCCCTGGGGTTTGAGCAGAAGATTGAATTGAGGTTCAATTCTAACATAGGTTTTCGTCTGTGACTCCATGATCTCACTTGGTATACACTGATTTTTTTTTTTTTTTTTTAAGGCAATGCAAGAAGGATAGAAGATACAGAAAAACACCTAAACAGAAAATTTAGTTCTGAGGGAGTATTCTTAATCTAAATATTATAGAAAAATAGCACCTCTCTCATTGACAACATTTACCTTGTCTATGATTTGTGCTTTGTTTGGAGCAGCAGGACTTTGAACATGACTTTTTAATAAATAGGATTACAAGAATAACGACAATAAAAGAAGAGAAAACAAAACAGTGGACTTGAGCAACATTTTCTATCATAACTGAATCCAATTGATATGACTTGACTTTTGGCTGCCTACTCATTACCAAAAGAAATAACAATACTAGTACTGTGATATTGTGCTGCTGGGAAACACGAAGCAGTAACAAAGCGGTAATTGTAGTAAAGTGAGCATGTCGTGCTGCTATGTTGAAACACTGAAAATATATAAATCCATTCTGTTTGTTTGAGATTGTCAAATTATGAATCAGTTCTTGAGGATAAATCTGTTGTCAGAAGCAAGCAACGACCAGGTGCTGAAACATAATGAAAATGTCTGAAAGATCATGTGATCTTCACATGGTAATATTCACCTGAGCATCCGAACTGAAGCAGTGTTAATAACAAAAAGAAAAACCAACAAACAAACAAACAAAAAACAACCACAAACAAAAAAACCCCACAAAACCAAAACAAAAAACAAAAAAAACCCCCAACCAACCTAAAACCCTCTGTTGTGTTCTGTAGACATATAAAAATGTCCACTCAGCTGCTTGGCAATTCAGATACAATTCTAGTTCTTTGAAAGTGTTCTGGAGTTAGTGTGTATGAACATCAGAAACAGAATTATTCTGAGTTCTGAGAATATCTGCTCATTTAGAAAAGGACATATGACTGTATTCATGTCAAGGTTTGTAATGAGAAAAGAAAATAGTATAAAATTAATTCATCTTGTGACAAAGATTATAATGGAAGTGGAGATTAACTTTGTGGGATAAAATAGTCTGGTATTTAATTCTCTACTTACATGTCTTAAAATAGACAAGTGCAATGCAGAGCTTCTTTTTTAGTGTTTGCATTTCTGCTTCCTTGAATTTGTATGTTATTCTGCCTTCTGGGAAAGTATGAAGTTAAGCAAATGGATACCACAAAACCTATTCTTCAAGCTAATAAATTTCATAAATATTGTGAACCAAATATTCTGGAAAATATGTTTAAACTTTTATTGTCCTTTCATGCTATGATCATTATGAGTTTGCTACTGCAGTTTCACAACCAGATCAAACACCAAACCTACATTTGTAATGACATGGGGGGGAAAAAAAAAAAAAAAAAGAAAAAAAAAAGTGAATTTTTCACTTGATCTACTAAGGTTTACCATTTTTACATTATTTATAAATGCTGATCATAAAAATAAATTGATCCAAGTAAGACTCGTGTATTAATTAAATCTTCTTGTCAAATTGCAACTGAATCATTTTGTACACTAAATGTCATTTCTACATTATAACATGGTAAGCTACAATTAGCCATTTTCAAGACTCATCTGGAATACAAATTACATGCTTTTTAAAACATATCTTAAGTATCTTTCTGTAGGGTCCAGAAAAATTTGAAATTATGAAACCTGAAGTTCACAGATGGAGGAAAAGAAACAAAAATAATAGAACCCACTAAGAGATATAGTTACCATTTTCTGTTTTCAAAGTAGATGTCTCAAAAAATATGCTGATGAACAGCCAAAGAAGACAAGAAAACAAACCAAAAACATATAAACTAGTCATAGCATTTCCCTTTAATCATAAAATTTTATTCCCAAATATCTGTTTCATATTTCTTGCAAGACTCCAGTGGTGGTGACCCTTGAGGCTTAATTGACTGGCTCTAGTCAGATGTGTGCATATTACATTTTGTGACAAGCTTGCTTTTCATACAAACATCCTGCAAGGTGTGCCAATTACTATCCGACAACTGACATAGTGGCAGTATAGTAAATCAACAATAGAAGCGTCTGTCTCCAGAGAATGTCTTCCACCTGTTCCTGTAAAACAAGTTTGATATGGTATTGACAGAAAATCTGGACTTGAGGGAACACCATGTATCTGGTAAAAATCCCAAGGGTGTAGATTCATCACTGATTTTTTTTTTTTTTTAATAATGATTAGATATTGCAGCTATTAAAGAAATGTTTTAGATATCACATGAAAGAAAGTAAAATGAAAAAAATAATCCCAGTCTGTAAAGGAAAAACATCCCCAAATATTTCAATATTAATGTGGGTTTTTTTCCTAATTTCTGCAGCACTGATTTCAATGATTGTGGTCTCCATGTGTGTGTTACTTCTAACAAGTTACGTGTTCCAAACTGTATGGAAGTGTGGGAAAGGTTAAGTGAGAAAAATAGTAAGTCTGACCTTGTCTTTTGGTCTAAAGAAGTACTGTAATTTAGACTAAAGGGAAAACTCAAAAAATTACATTTCTTACCCTGTATTAGATATGCCTGATATATAATAAGTAACAAAATTTATTAACATATATGAAAATATAAAAAAAAAACAAACAAACAAAAAAAAACTTTTTGGGAGCCATAGGATCAGTTTTTAAAGTAGAGAAATCACCTTTAATCACCAAGATTCATATTTTAGTAGAACCAGTCACCGACATCTGACTTCATGTTGTGAAGTACTGTATTGTAAAGTTACTAATATTAACTATGTTATAACTACAAGTTTCTGGACACTAGATTCTTTCTTTACATTGTGCCAGCTGTTGCAGTTACCAGTTTATTTCTTAGTATTTTATATATTTTTGCAAAGTTGTACCAGGATTTTAAATAAGTTCCTTCTGAAACAAACCAAAGGAGATGAAGGAAGGTAGAGAAATGCAATATGTTTTTGATAGCAACAATTTTATTTATATTTCCTTCCATTTTTTTATGCCATCAATATACTTATTTGCTGCTACTATAATGACTGCCTGAATGATTTTTTAACTTGTCTTTGTCATGCCGGTAACTGCCTGATTTTACATTTGTATTCTGCTTCATAAAAGTCAAAAAGGTGCAGGGCAAAGTCTGGAAGCCTGTGGGCACTGTGTCCTATACCTGTAGGGGAAAAATGAGCTGCATTGTTGCGAGAGGGTTCTTCATGCCCAGCCTGTCACCCCACACGGTACCCCGGGTTCAGCGACCAGATACCGAGGTGTGTTCTCATAAAGGTATAGCCTCGACTCCAAAAGGTTAAAAGCAGGAACGTTCAAACTTTATTGGGGGGTGGGGGGGTGGGGTGGTAACTGGGTTATATAACATTTTGGGGCAAAACACGAGGACAATAACAAGTTTTGATAGGTTGGGGGTCATTGTCCACGTGGCAGCAGTGAGCTCTGATTGGTGGAAGAGCTGGTGTTCACATGGCAGTCAGGACCCTCCTGGCGCCAGTGAGGCGGTGTTTACCTGGGGTCTCAGGTTGTTTACCTCTTCTTCAGGCTGCCTCAAGGTTACACTGACCTTGCCAGCCTGTCAGCTCTTTGGCTAGTGTGTTGTGCAAAAGGAGGCTCACCAAACCTCTCCTACATATACCTGGATTGGTCATGGATCCCAGGGAGTTACAAAAGAAAGACTACAGAGCAACATCTGCTAGTGTAAGCAAGAAAAGAAGATCATCCATCTCAAGGACATCTCATTTCCACAACCTCATTTTAAGAAAAGTTATCAGGAAGGGACTGACTACAGCAACCATATGAAAAGCAATAGGCTTCACTTTCCTAAGCTACAGTTAACAGCAAAAATAATATTTCAAATATCCATTTTGCAGATCTGACTGGGTGGGAGTTTGTAAGAGCCAGACAGTAAGACAGTAACTGAAATTTGATCCAAGAAAAATTATTCTTTCAAATGGAAGTTTTGGCATTGTGTTTGTTTTAAAGACAGCAGTAAGGAACATTTTAGCCCATCCCATTCCCTGGGCCAGTCATAATTTGGCCATCAGAACTGATGAAAAAATTAATAGTTGCTGAGGAATGCAGACAATTTTGATAATTTCAGATAATATTCTTTCTGCTGTAAAAAAGGGAGTTTTCTCTCGACATCACTCACTCCCTTCCTACAAAATGTATATACATGCATAAATCCTACTGCTAGGTTTAACAACAAAAGTGCCTCTTGTTTGTTTTCTGGTGTGTTCAATGCCAAACAAAGACTTTGCTTTATCTTACAAAGTGTATGTACTTTCAGGAGCATACTTTAGAGTCCTGTAAAATGGTGCATGCAATAATGCACTCCAGCATGACTCTATTCAGGCAGACATTTTGAGAAACCCAAGTGTTTGCTCAGCTAAAGGAAACAGAGAGAACTTCAGACAACTCTTTTTGTCCTGTATTCTCAGTGAAAAAATCCTTTCCCGCTTAGCAAAGCACCTGTTATTTTCTCGACGGGATGCTGTACTGGGAGCAAGGATGCAAAGAGCCTGCCACAAGCATATTAGAAAATGAGCATAAGGTTTATTCAGAAAAAAAAATATAAGAAAAAAAATCTAAATGAAGTATCTTGCTCTTCAGAAGATGCATGTAAACATAACTTAAAATAATGCTAAACTCCGTGGGATTGAGAAGGAAATACAAAAGCTGCCAGCTACAGTCTCTGAAGCTGAAAGCAGAAATGCTGGTATAAAACCAAAGGAGCAGAGCCTCAGGTATTTTGCTGGCTCTGTCGTGACAACACCCCCAGGGTCAAGAAGGCAAACCTGATGTGTAGCAGATACCTTGTGAGGCACAGGACCTTTCTTCCATCTAGAAATTAGTTTTATCAGGGAGAATAAAGAAATCTAGAAATAATACACAAAGTCAGTGCTTAGCCATTTTAAGAGCACAAAAAGTCACTGGAAGAAGCCAGGAAGATTTGTATTACTCTGATGGACAGGAGAAAAGGAGACCTTCTGTTGGAGCTAATGTCCCCACTTCTATGCATCAGAAGCTTCCTGAGAGCCTTGTGTTCAAGGTTTTAAAGCCCCGGTCTAACACATAAGATATATAAAATAATGACTGCAAATGAGGACAAAGGAAGGGGCTTTCGTTATTTGCTGTTTTCATCATAAAGAATAAATAGTTTCTATTTCTAAATCTTTCATCATTAAAAAACCACCCTGACGCAGGCCTGAAATTTTATCTCACCTTTTTATAACAATGTTTGAATCCCTTGGAGATGGATGCTCTTTCTTTGAAAGAAAGTCATTCAAGTGGAACTTTCTGGGCAGCATCGTTTTTTTGAGAGTGAGAGAGTTGCTTCAGGGACAAGACTGTTTCTTTATTCTAATATATAGTCCTTTTTTTGGTTCCAGTGACCCTTTCAATTCTTTATCAAAGTCACAGGACAGCACATCCTTATAACTGACTGTTATTTAATCTGCTAAAGAAGAGGGTTTTAATATTTAAATCATATTAAAGTACCACTTTTTCTTTTTCTCTTTCTTTCCATCTTTATTAGCCAAGTTATTCAAGCTGTAGATTATGGGATGTTGTTTTTATTATAAGGCTACCCTAATTTAGTATTCTATTTCTGTTGGGGGGGGGGGGGGGGGGGGAAAAAAAAAAAACAAATTAAA
>JAWWEV010000043.1:16509559-16522050 GCA_035583235.1 Hafferia zeledoni
AAAAGAAAATAAGCCAGGGAACATGCTGACACTGTATCTAAAAAGATTTTTCATATCAGTGTTTCACTCCATCTCCTGGTCCTGTTTAATTAGAATAGGTAGTTCTTGCCTCTCCTTGCCTTTCCTCTCGCCTCTCCTCTCGCCTCCGCTCACCTCCCCACCTTTCCCCTCCCCTCCCCTCTCCGAATCTCTCCTCTCCTCTGCTCTCTCACTCCTTTTCTTTCTTATGGCTATGCATGATGTGACATGACATGAAATATCTCTTTGGTCAGTTGGGGCAAGCTTTCCTGGCTCTCTCTTCTCCCAGCTTCTGGTACATCCCCAGCCTACTTGCTAGCAGAGGAAGACTGAGAAACAAACACAGATCACTAATAGCTAAAACACTGGAGTGTTATCAACACTGCTTTGGTCACGAATCTAAAACAAAGCATCATATGGATTACTATGAAGAAAGTTAACTCCATCCCACTCAGACCTAGTAAAAACTCCTTTCTTGTAATTA
Organism: Hafferia zeledoni; assembly: GCA_035583235.1. NCBI lineage: Eukaryota > Metazoa > Chordata > Aves > Passeriformes > Thamnophilidae > Hafferia > Hafferia zeledoni. The sequence goes on from JAWWEV010000043.1 coordinate 16,510,062, forward strand.
AAAAAAAAAAAAAAAAAAAAAAAAAAAAAAAAAAAAAGTTGTCTCTTAATTTTCTTTTTGCACCAAAGTAAAGGCAGTAAATTTTTCAAATTATAATTCTGGGGGTGTTTCCTCACTACAAGGAAGAAAAATGCAAAACAGACTACCAGAAAAACACAGATTTTCATGCTTAAAATTATGTCTTTACTGAACTTATGCATTAATAATTAGGAAAATCATAATAACTATCATCACGAAGAATGTCCTTTCTGCTTTTGTCTGGCATATAAAAATGGGAAGAGTTTATAGTATTTGCCTCATAGATGACTAGTCTTTAATTTCAATGTGTCCTCGGTTTGGCCAGGACAGAGTTAATTCTTCTGCAACAGCTGTGAGGAGGCAGAGCCTGGAGCTGTGGGGTTATGTGCAGCTTGTTGTTCTATACCACCCACTTCATTGCCAGGGATTGGAAGTAAGGGATTCTTGCTTCTGAGGTGAAGGTGGACATGGTTTTCAGTCCTGGGCAAAAGCAGCAGATGTAGGGTCCATGTACCATTATTCATTGTCTTGACTTGGTGAGCATTTTGCATATAAATCACCATCTCTTTTGGACACTGTTCTTATTATTATTGTTGCTGGGGTTTTGTTTTTTTGGGTTTTTTTTTTTGTTTTTTTTTGTTTGTTTGTTTGTTTGTTTTTGTTTTTGTTTTTTCTCATCTTATTACTGTTTCCAGTAAATTGCACTTATCTCAACCCATAATCTCTGCCTTTTGTGTCTCCCACTGTAGGAGGGAGTGGAGAGGTTTGTGGTTTTCATTTTAGTGGAAGTACTAAATTGGAGAACATCATTCCTAAACCATGACACAAGGTTAAAGTGCCATTTTCTTAATGAGTTTTATATAAAGCACCTAATATAAACAGCTGGAACACTGACACTAACAAAATTAAACAATAAAAGAAATTATACTTAATTTTTTAAGGATCATGAGCCATGTCTAGTTTTCCTAATACTTTCTTTTACCAAATTTTCTTCAAGTTTGTTTGCTTCTTGCAGAACCAGGGTGCTTCTGAGCATCAGTACAGAAACCAAAGTGTGACTTAGTGGACCAATAGCCATAGATAATTTTAAATAGCCTTCAGCTGCCCTCTAAGACTGTATGTCACTCGTAGTTTCTTTGCTCTCTATTCAGTCCTTATGAAATCCCTCCAATCCAGTCTGGATGTTTTGATACTCTAGAATGTCTCTAATGGTAGTAGATCCCTGTGTGGGGCTTTACTATGAGTAACCATCATGTTATTACTAATAGGAGAGTCCATGCTGGACGCCAAAGACTCCTACATTTCTGCTGTATGTAAAGTTCAGATCTAGAAATTCTGTGTCACAATTTATTCTAATGAAGGAGAATCAGTACATGGAATGAGTGGCAGACAGTGATTTTTACTTATATTAATCAAATTATTGGCTTTTATTGTACCAGTGATACATAACATTTCTTGGCAGGAAGGTAATATATATTGGCACAGAAACAATTCTGGGTTATATACTAGGACTCCTTCCTTTAAATAAACCACATGTGTACCTATCATATGCAAGTTCTGAAAAAGGATTTTAAACCAGAACAATATAAAAGACATTGCTTTCTGTGTGCATGGAAACTGAATTCTATGTTGAAAATTCTAATAGAAATATTCTTTTTGTAACACTATATTTTTATTCATAACCATATATTAAAATATGTATATTTAAATCTCTTCATAATATATCTTATATGTTTCCATTATCAAACCTGTACTGTTTGAATAGCATTACTCTAAATCCTTTCAGTGTGAGAATTTTTAATAAACAAATATACAGTTAGAAACCTGAAAGAAAACTTGGTCTAACACTGTTCTTTGGTGATGAATTTCTTTCTGGTTGCTAATCAGATATTCTAATCATCTAAGCTGGTTTCAAAAAGTAGTACTTAAGAATAATACATGCTCATTAAAAATAAAATCCATCTTCTAAAAATATTGTAATGTATTAGGAGCCCATTGTGAATCAGGAGTGTTTAATTCTATTTAGGTCTAGTATAGTTCTCAAAAGAGACACACAAGGGCATGACTTAAATAGAGACAATCAATCAAAGTTTACAAGGAATATAGAAGGGGCTTAATATACTGTTTATAGCAATATATCCAATTACTGCTGTTGTGTGTGGTACATGTATTATGCAGATTTGGTGCCTTAGAGCCATACTTGAATCTTTTTTTTCTTAAGAAACTGTGCAAATGCAATAGCCCTACCTTAATTGCTATTGTCAAGTACTGATATCAGATTTACAGTTTGTGTATTTTGAGGTGTTCAAAATGGAAAAATGCTCTGGCATTCCAGCTTTAACAAGAAAGTTTAAGAGTATAGCAAATGCCTTCATAAACATGCCTCTTGGCCTTCTCTTACATCTCTGGAATAAAGAAGGAATTGACCTACTTAAAAGTGCTAGACACTTCTAAAGCTGGATAGCTAACAAAATGAAGACTTAAATATGCTGAAATGTACAGATTGCTTCATAACTCCATTGCTAAATGTAAACATATGGATGGCTCTTCTTTTCTAACACAGTTTAAATATGCTCACTTAACTTTGCCTAGAAGTTGACTAAACGCATGCATAATATCAGTTACTGCAGGATGCTTTTTGCATTTACACTAGTAATTTCATTCTCTCTTTTTCTAATCATTATTGAACTTAGGGTTTCTAGACTTTGGAAACATTCTGCCTTCCTTTTTGAGAGATGTTTTTAAAAATTTTAATATTTTGGCATAAAACCTTCAAAATCTTTTAATAGCTGCAAAGTTTAGTTTTATAAACATTTAGAAATATTGGACAAATAAGACTAAACAATTTTTTTTTAAAGTTAGTAAGGAAAAGCTGAAACTTAATTTTATTTTAATATCACAACTGACAGAGTATCTACAATTCTTTCATTATATTATTTTCATGAAAGCTTTGTGTTCAAGAGTAGTAAGTCTGTACAATGACAGATTTGACTTCATAACTTAGTAACCATTTGATTTTAAAAGATACAGTTTTGAAGTAGGAAAGAAGTACATGTGAACAATGAGGCACGAGTATTACTATATGGTTAATGTAAAAATGTAAAGAATATTTAGTCAAGCTGTCTATCTGATATTACCCAGCAACGGTCCTGCTCTGATATAAACATGAAGGCTCTGTCAACTCACAAGCCTGCCTAGGGGATTCCTTGAGGCACACTGGTACTTCCCCAAACTCCATCATGTATAAGTTCCCTTTCTGCTGTACTCTGAGATGCATTTGAAGACAAAAAATACTGCAGATTAGCACATGCCCATATAGGTGAAATCATATTCAGTTGGAAGGGACCTGCAATGATCAGCTAGTCCACCTCCCCAAGTAATTCAGGGCTGAAAAAAGTTAAAGGATATTGCTTCCAGTTTGAAGCAATTACCCCTTTGTAGCGCTCAGATAACATAAAAATACAATAATTAATGTTTCTCCATTGATGGCTGTTGACTGGAGAAATAATGACCTACTCTGCACCCGATGGAAAAAAGGCACACAAGTGAAAAATTTTTATTGAGAAGCGACATGAATATTTATGGGATTCTGAGAGAAAGTTCTGGAATCTGGACGCAATTGGGTGAGGGTAGGGAGAGAATGGGTAACTGGCAACTGGATAGCCAATGGGGAACAACTTGTCAAATGACAGGAGAACTAAGGAACTGAGGGATTAGGGCATAGGCAGAAAAGGATACGGGGGAGCAGGCACTGTGCTGGCAGCTGCATCGGCAAGTCGAGGCAGGGTGATCCCTAGTGGGTCCTGGATGCTGCTACGTGGCAGCGGCAGCCGCAGTGGTGGCTGTGTCGGCAGCGCGAGGCAGGGACTATTCCCCTGGGTGGAGCCACCCCGGCCCCGGTGACAGCTCCAGCACCTCAGTGGCATGACAATTAACCAGGGACAAAGCCATAGGGAATACACATGAGGGGATAACAGCCACGCAGGGGAATACAGAAAACTTTTCAGATCTAAAACCACACAGTAAAATGTGTAACTTTTAAACTTCAACTGTGAAAGTCTCTAATCTGTATGGCTAGTCTGGTCCAGACTGCTTCCCGGCACCACCCTACTTAGAGGTTCATTTTAGCGTTCTCCCACACACCATTGTTCCTCTATCATAAACATCCTACCAGAAACTTTATATAAGCAGTTTTGCCAGAAGTTTTTACAAATAAACATCTAGCCAGACACATACTGCAAGATCCTAACTGCCATATCGGCAGATTCAGGCAGAATTCTCCTACAAACAAACATCTGCCAAAAGGCTTCCCGTAAGTCATCTAAGCAGATTCGGCCAGTGAATCCTCATACACATAAACTTCTTGCCTGCTGAGAGCTCACCAAAGCATCCTATTATTGTAATATCTTAGCTAAAGCAACATCCTGTTTTTATGAAATTTGCAGGTTACATGCAAAAAGACTATGTGTAAGCTTTCTTGAACTCTATAAAAACTCCAAAAAGGCACCTTGGAAATTAGGTAGGGTGTGTGGAGAAAGGACAGAGAGAACCAGTTACCTCAGCTAAGAATCTCTCCTGCCTCCCCACTCCGCCTCACCTCACCTTACCATCTCACCAACCAAGAGGTTTGCCTGCCTGCCACTGAAGACTGGGCTCTGCTGGCCTGAAGAAAGCTGAGATCTGCCTTGCTGCATGTGTCAATTTTTTTTCCTGCTAAATGAAGACCTGGCCTTACTTGGCTTGGGGTAGCCTGTGGCACAGCTTCACGTGAGCAACAGATCCACTGTCTGCAGTCCGGAGAACAGAGACACCCTATCCCTGCATCTTGAGAACCAAAACTTGTATCTGCCAAGACAAGAGGTGTAGCTTTGTGCTGCCCAGTGACTGCCGGACTGCTAAGGCCTGAGTGGCAGAGGCCAGAAGCAGAGACCCAACATCAAATCTGCATTTCAAAAACTGCATTCCAGAACCCTTCCTGGAGTGACAGAGATAAGATTGAAAGAAACAGAGGAAAAAAAAATGGGTAAAAACTGCTTTCTCCCACACACATACACATACACTAATTTGGCAACAAAAAGTAATTTTTTAGTGGTAACTTTTTCATTGCTTCTATAAGTAATCTTAGCATTTTTCTAACCTCTTCTTATTTCCTTTCTGTTTCTGCATCTCTTAGCAATTAGTTAATGAATAATAATAAATCAGGTTTTGAAATCAACAGATAACTTAGTTTAAGTTCTAATTTTTTGGGGGGGAAATATTAGAATCTGAGTTCTTTCTGCAATATTTAGGCAGATTGTAATACCCTTATCCTATCATTACATGTCCTTGCAAAAAGTCTCTCTCCAACATTCTTATAGGCCCCCTTCAGCAACTGGAATGCTGGTCTAAGGCCTCCCCAGAGCCTTCTCTTCTCCAGGATGAACAGTCCCAACTCCCTCATCCTGTCTTCATAGCAGAGGTGTTCCAGCCCTGTGATCATCTTCATGGCCATGGGTCTAATATTGTCTAATTTGGGCCCCTAATGGATCTATTAGGCCTAATATTGCCATCAGAAAACATGTATAATAGGCTGAGTTTCAAAATAAGGTATTTCCCTTATAGGTTTTGGACACATCTTTGGACAACAAAAGTAAAAAGGATTTTTATATTTTTATATTATCAACAAAAAGTGAATAATTCATTATGTATTATGATATAATAAATTATGGATATTGCTCTAATACAATCAATGACAAGAATAATGGAAATTAATTGTATTTACTATTAATATAATATCATTTAATCAATTATCCTTTAGTTAGAAAACTTAAAAAATAAATATTTGCATTTTGTTGAAAAAGGAAAGAAAACAAAAAGTTAACTGTCATGAAAAGCAAAGGATCTAAATTGAAAGGAATATTACTGTATTCTCTGTTCATTTTATTATGCATGTTCAAAATAAAACCTTGAAATGTTCTGTGAGAACCTGAACCCAGTGCCTGTTAAAACCAAGAACAAATTTTTTCATGGTTCACTGAATTGCTTTGAGCATGCATCTTCCCAAGCTGATTAACAGCTGCCATTGAAACAAACGGTAGTCAGCATTTTGCATATTTAGCTGGAGACTGAAATGCAGACTTTGAAGGCTTTAGGTTTTCACTTTTTTAAAGTGGCTGGTAGATTTCTTTTTTTCAGTTATGTATGGTCACAAATGAATTCATTTGTGAAGTGAAATCAACAGTCAGAGATGAATAGTGGTTCTCATAATGTATGCAAAAGATAGAATTGAGATTCAGACCTCTGAATCTTGGGAAACTGTTATTATTTAAATCCATGTTTAAATACATAATTGTAACTTCTTTGGTATAAGTAAAATCAGTGTAAACCCCTCACTTCCAGAAAACAGCAATGATTCATGTCCTTCATACTTTTAAAATAAGTTGCTTACAACACATTTAAGTATAAATGACCATCAAACTGTAATCAAGGAACGAGGAATTGATTTCCTTTTTATTCACTTTTTTTCTCAAACTGTCAAACAAGTAAAGGCCATTTGAGTGATGGAATAATTTACACAATTGTTATGAATTCAATTTCTTCTGTGAGAGTCAGATTTTTGCAGTATCCATTAACTTATTCCACTGATAGCACTATGAAAAAAAAATTGATACATTTTCTTCATTGTTTTTGAATTTTTTTTTAATTAAGTTATGGTAAAGTGCTATTCACCTAATTGAAATAGGAATGTAAAAGCAAAATCATGTCAATTAATCAGTTGTCCAAATACGAACCTTATAGGTTTATATTATTCAAGGAGCCAATCATTTAATTAATTGCTTTAATCCAGGCACCCCATTTAAGAATGTTCTTTTGAGTACCATTTAAGAGAATTAATTTTAAAATTTAGGAATGATGGGTAGAGGCAGCCAGACTGTGTCACCATGCGAAGTGCTGTTTAACAGAGCAATTGTTTGATGGGTTGATTTCTCACTGAAAGGATATGCTTCACATATATATATTTTGCAGTCATAGCTGCTATTTTTAAGGAAAACAAACAAACAAAGATATTGACTTTCAAGACATGATGGAAATCTGAAAGAATAAATTAAATTCTGTTGTGTCTTGTACTTCATCAACAGGACTGCTCAATAAGTTTTAATTTCAACCCTGAATTCTGACCTCATTTTCACTTTAATATTAGACATAAACAGGTAGATATTAACTCTTGAATTCCAGGGTAACTTTGCAAGGCTATTAATTGAAGAGTTTCTCACAACTGAAATTGAACAAATATTGCCTTGACTTGAATCAAGGGTAATAGAAACATGATATCAACACCATATAATTTGCAAAGAATCATATTTTAGAATGGAAATAAATACACTGTAAGAATTGTAGTAAGTTGTATTTTATCTGCAGAGACTCTTTGATATTGTCAAGGCTCACAGAAGATCTAAAATAAAGAGACTTCAAATTTTTAAGGAGACTTGAAATTTTTATGTACCTGAGTTGTAAAAGTAGTGTTTCCAGATACAAATGAATACTTGTTAGTGACCAACAGGTATTAACAGCAGTTGTCTTGTTCACTTTCTAGAAACGTGAGATGAATGCTGCCATACTTCACGCAAAGAAACTTTTTTCTTCAAATCAATCCAATCAGATAAAGAAGTTATAAAGTGTCAAAGTGTAACACTGTATATTTCTGAATGAAGTAGCATGTATTTTTAAAATTTAATTATTTACTTACTACTCTTAACCTTGCTGTTAGGTAAACAGGCTGTCAGTGAGCACCCCTGGACTGTAAATGCCCTGACCGACCTCAGACAGGAGCCCCATTTTGGCTCAGCCTTGAGCCTCACCAAGCATTCATGTTGTTTGAAAGACTGTGGCTATCTTACATATTTTAAATATCAACCTGGGAGGGGGGTGGTGTGTGTGTGTGTGTGTTTGGTTTTTTTTTGTTTGGTTTGGTAGTTTATCTTTTTTAATGAGCAAAAGGAAACACAAATGCAACTAAAAATTTAATTTTAGTGTCATTTAAGAATTAATAATCTAATATTTAAAATCAGAAAAACCTCAATAAAAATGTGAGGTAAATTGTAGTATCAAAAAACTCTGGACCTACCACTTCCAACATCTCTTGCTGTCATGAAGGTAACAGTGGAATCATCCTCAAGGAAGCTATAGTGAGTCAAGAGCATCCTGAGGTCCTTTCCTAAGAGGCAAATGTGATGTTGATGGTGGGGGTCCCCTACTCCTCGTTATTGGGATCTTCTTAGTTTTATTTTTATATTTATTCACCCTGGGCTGCTGCCTTCCAGCTGCTCCAAGCTGAGTGTGAGTGTGGCCCTGCAATCTTCCCAGGCTCAGCCCCCTCAGGTGCTTTAGTTTGCTAGGCAGTGACCATTTGTCAGACCATTCCCACAGCTTTTTACTAGAAGTGATAAAAATGGCAATTATTAGGCTGTGCATTTTATTCTTGTTTGCATGCAAACTGTATAATCACCAGAAACATGAGCATTTATTTATTAATTATATTTTAAAGAGATTTATTCCTTTTAATTTTCTGTATGCTACATAATAAAAGATCTTACACAACAAAATATGTACATACGCTCTTACAAGTAATTTTTTTGTAGACAAAATAATCTCTAATCACAACAAATTCTAAGACACTTAAAAACCTTCCTTATTTTTTGTGAAAAGCTAATTAATCCTAAAAGTCTTATTCTGACACCAAACATTTTTTTTAATTGTTTTAATATTTTTACAATGCCAACAACAATTTTTTGGGTTTATATCAATCACTTTGGCACAACTTAAGAGTTTTAAGGAAGGCATGAAATGTTTCAGTGATTATAACTGTAATCCTTTTGTGAGTAAGAGACTGAATGTTAAATCTAGGGGAGTATATACTGAAGGTGCTGTATTATCTTGTTTCTGAAAATCTATATACATCTGTCATGTAGAACTACATTCTTGTCTTTCATTAAGCATATTAAAACAAACTAACAAGCTGAAATAAGGGAAAGTATTTTCATTTTTATCATACTGATTATCATTATCCTAATAGATTTGAAGAAGAGATGATTAAGAAAAGTCAATTACTTTTGCCTAAGAACATAAAGAATTGAGTTCTCTTTTGTGATTTACAATAGTTCACCTACAATGGCTGTTAAACAGCAGCTTTTCTACTGATCTTTGTAGATGACAAAAAATCTGCAGGGTGACATAGAACAAAAATTCCCTTCTATGGCTAATATCACATGAACAAAACCTTCTTTGTGCAGCATATGTTAGTGTGACAGTGAGTTAAACAACAAAAAAGAAGCAGAAAGAAGTGTGTGAGAAGAGGAAAATGATTTCTCTGTGCCAACTGATGGTTTATGGTATACACCTGCTAGTGAATTCTTGTGGGCAGAAATTAAGTTAATTTTAATTTCTGTAATCAGCATAATGACATCTGTGTTTTGGGTTTCATTTACAAAATTTAAAAATAGTTAGATAACCTGAAAAAGAGAACTATTTGGAAACATCAACCAGGTATGTGTACAGCACTGTGATCTTCTTGAGTCATTAATGATCCTGATAGAGTTCCTTTGAATCATGTGGAATGTCTCCGTTATTTTCAAAGCTATACTCCTGAAGTGGGTTTCTTTCAGTTGCACACAGTACTGTCAATGTGAGAAGGGGAGCTTTTATGCCTAAAATGTTTTTTTGCAGACTATCCAGCTCAACAGATGGCCCCTCTGGGTGTAATGAAATGATATTACCCTTATTATTCTTGATAGTAGTTACGAGGCCAAAGCACTATCCCAGAGAGTACATTTTTCTGAAGACAAGCAAACATACATAAGACAACAAAATCCCTACATTATCTTAATCTATTAGTATATCTTTTTCTGTATACATTTCTGGGCATCACAAGTTCCTCACAATAATTTTCTAGAAGTCTCTTTCAGAATCATTATTACTTTATTACGATGGAGTATTATGAAGTAATATGAATTACTTCATACCTCAAGTAGTACTCAAGACACCATGAATATTTAGGGCACCTTCTGTGATTACTCTGCACATGCACAGCATGGTGGGCGCTGCATGCTGTTGTTAGGACACTTTTATGACTGCAGAGTGAAAGAACGGCAGGGACTAGGCTTGTAAGTCAGTTCCTCACACCACCATTAACTGAAAACCATCTGGACCATCTACAGATGCTTGGATCTAACTTACTCTGTTGTTGCCAAAATGTTGTAACCCTATCAAAAGGGACGTCAAAAGGTGGTGACTTCCTGTCAGAGAGATTTATTATCAAGATGTCTAATGATATGCTACCTCAGTTCTGAAAATAAATTAAATAAAAACCCAAACCAAAACCAAAAAACCAAGTCAGAAATATGTGCCACTATTATCTATTTAATAAGTTGGGTTTTTTTGTTTTTTCTAACTTTTTTAGGGTCTGCTATGGTTCTTTTAGTTTCTACTTCAGTGTTCTTCAACTGTATTCTGCTTCCAAATTTAGACTCTGCTGGTCAGTTTCTATGATTTTTGAGATTTTTTTAAAATTTATTTTTCTTTGAGGATTTTTTTTTTTATTTCCAAAACAAATTCTAGTAATTGTATGTCTATAAGGTAATGCCTAATGCTAAAGTGGTAAAAAAGAATGTCTTCTTCTTTTCATTAGTTTGTGTTGCTCTTGAATGGGAAGACTTGGAAGGTTAACAAGTCCTGGTCTATTCTCTTTCAAGCATAGATCATCCTTTCTGCCTGACAATGTTAATTTATATTACACTATATATATATGGCCAGGCTTTGCAAAGGAAGATTTCAGAAGGGCTCTACCCATGTGGGTGTGTCCTTTGAGACTGTGCAGTGGGTTTTTTAGGTGAGGTGCAGCATATGCAGAACTGACCTCACCCTTTAACTCCTAAGGTTCATCTGCCATGGCCGAGCAAGCTTGGAGGGTGACAGTGAAGTCCTCAGGACTGGAACCTACAGCCCCTGGTATTACCAGAAGGTCTCCCATCCAAGTACTAAGGGGGCCTGACCCTGCTTAGCTTCCGAGATCTGACAGGATCGGATTCATTGTGATTGTTTTCAGCCATTCATGAAGTCTTCCAAAATATATTCTATGAAGTTCCATTTTTGGTGAATAAATAGATAAAGAATATCAAAGTAGCAACCTGCCCAGGCACTCAGAGGTTCAGTACAGCTGTTTTTTTAATACTCATTGACAGTGTCAGTGCAGTAATTTTTGGATGTCCCAGGGACTGAACTCAGTTTTCTATATCACAGATGAGGACTGACTTATAGAATTTTTCATATTAGAAGATCAAATTCATACTACATATCAGCACACACTTGAATAAAAAATGAGTTTCAAATCCTTTCACATTTGGCCTCTAAAGCTTACATCATTGTCACAGGTGGGAGTGGAAGGATTAGACAAAATCTATTAAAGAAGCCCTGCTGCTGAGTCACGAGGTGCAGAAAGGACTCCAGACATACACCCAAGAAGGGTTATGTCAGAAGAATATGAGTATATGGAAGGAGACTGGAATTTTATAGCATAAAGTGGCTGACTGGTAGTCACAGATCTATAGGCTGGCAGATAGCTTATCTGTCAAATCCTGTTTCAAAAGCAGGATGTGTATTTGAAGTCTGGTTAACCATGATGGTTTGGTTTTAGCATATTTTAATACCAAGACAGAATCCTGGCACCAGCAGTTGGGCTTGTCTAATAGTCTGCATGATGGCTTTGATGGGGGGAGGGGAAAGGGGAGCCTATGTCTATTTTAGTTAGGGCTTGTGATGCTTATTTTGTTTATGCTTATTCTACTTATGCTTATTTTGTTTATGAAAATACTTATTTTCTTATTTTACTTATGCTTTTATACTTACCATGGAATTGCTTGGCTCACTGTGTAATATGTAGCAAAACCCACTCACTGTCCTTGAAGGTGAGATATCAAGAGGCTCAGGCCAATTAAAA
>JAWWEV010000043.1:16535954-16548324 GCA_035583235.1 Hafferia zeledoni
CTTTTTAGCCATCAGCATGCTTGCAGCAAGCGTGGGTAGTGCCCTTCCCAAATCTTCGTTCGCGAAGCCTAGCCATGGAGCTATAAGCATCCTTAGAATCAAAGCTTTATGAACCCAGCACTGCCTGCCTAACACTGGACAGAACATAGCCTGGAAAAATTTTTGACCTTCCTGTAAGGACCACACTTTAGCCAGCAAGAATTTTCTCTATGAAGATGCTAGCTGTAAGCATCCCCAGAACATCAAAGCTTTATATAACTCAGATCAGCCTGTCTGCATCTCACTTAAAGAGACAACACTGGACAGCATACTGCCTGGAAAGGTCTTTAATACTTTGCTATGAGACCCCACTTAATAGCAAGAAAGGACTTCCGCTATAGCAGCTCCTGAAATAACTTTCATTAATACAAGTATGTGACAAGGCTTATATGGGATACTTAGTTGATGATAACATTACTGCATGATTACCGCTTGCTACTAGAAAAACCCCAATCACCAGAAATACTCTACATAAAGCAGCACAACAACCTAAACCTCAATATTGAATGTGAACAGCAATACCACATTACAGAACTCAAGCAGCATTCCCCCCTGCCACGACAGACTTAATTAATAATACCAGAAACACTATAGCTTAACACCAAATTTAACACAAAGCAAAAGCAAAAGGAAGAAAAACTGCTAACAATGAACAGCATAACAGAACTTCAAGTAGAAACTAGAAACAAGAGACATATATATTTATACCCAGTGAGTTACAGAAAAGTATAATTAGTAAGGCATAGCAAAACAGAGTAAGAATTGGTTGCTCGCTCCTGCAATGTCTGATGGGGTGGGGGGAGACAGGATAGCTTGTTGGTTGCCCTCCTGGAGATGGTGGAAGTTTTTCTTCCCAATTTTTGTTCATGTCCAATCTCTTTTTTAACCTTTTTTGTAGGTAGAGTGAGTGATTATAGTCAATAATAGTTTTTATTTTGGGGGTGACAGACAGATGACTTAAGCCTGAGGGCTAGCTTCTTGGGACCCCACAGGGTGTGGCAAAGAAGGACCATGTCATTTCCATAACACTCCATTCTTCAGTCATCCCGTCAATATGATTTAAGCACTTTCAGGGAGACACTGGAGTCTCTTTGTCCCCTGACAATGGTTGCTGCGAGCATGCCTCCAGGGGATGAGGTGTTCCCCTTAAACCATCAAGAGGTTATCAGGGCTATCACCCCACAGGCACTAACACAAGAATGGAGAAAAACATCTTTAGGAAATAAATCCAAATGCTGTAGTAATTTTCCTTATCACCCCACAGGCACTAACACAAGAATGGGGAAAACATCTTTAGGAAATAAACCCAAATGCTGTAGTAATTTTCTTCATGTAGAGACTTAAGTCACACATTTGGCTCCATCTGGTTCATTCCCTAGGTTTTGCTTCTTCTGCAGCCACAAGGACATGCTCGTGTTAAAGCTTTTCATTGGAGGTTAAAAATTGACATAGGTTACATGAGTCCTCTCTCCAACTTGGTCTGCAGTGTTTGAACCCATATCCTCCTAAAGAAGACTCTTTGTTTGCTTTAGATTATTCCATTTTCTCTGCAGTATTAGAGAGATTGCTGTGTATACAGAGTCCAAAAAAATAACCTACCATCAAAATATAAAAAATACATGTTTTCTAAAATAATAGCAACACTGTTACAAACTTGGGAAGACAAACAAGCAAAACAAAAAAACAAAACCAAACTAGGATAAAATATTTGCCACCTAGATACCTACAGTGTGTCTGGTACTTAGGTCTGAGACAGAAACCCTCTTTGAGTGCTTATAGGGTTTTTTTGACCATTGGATAAGATGGTTAAGCCTAAACTATTCATGGATGGATGATTTTATGCTCATGTAGATATTCAGAATTGTCTTTCTGAGTGTATATCTGTCTCTGAGAGCTGTATTCTGATCCAAGTTTAGGTAGCCAGCCTATCTTCTTTCCTCAGATATTTGAGGAGTTAATGAGAATAGCACTGGGGTTAAGAGGCAGAGTGGTGTTGCAAGTAATGTCATCTTGACCATAAGAGTTTGGTAGTTAGAACTCTTACTGGGAAATAAGGGACCTTCATATAGTAATTTTATATTTTCTTGCACTTGTCTCAGTCAAATAATCTGAAATTTATATAAAAAAAAGATTAATCAGTGGTATTCCTGAAAACATTGCTCCTGAGATATTTCCCAAGTTGCTCCTGAGATATTTCCCAAGGGTGTTTAGCCATCTCCAGGAGTGCAGGGCCCCATCATGCATAATAATTAGGGAAGACAGACACCTTTCCTTCAATTATTCCCCCTTACTCTTTCTTGTCCCCACTTTATATACTGTGTATGATGTCATATGGTATGGAATATCCCTCTGGGCAGTTTGGGTCACCTGTCCCATATGTGTCTCCTCCCAACCTCCCATACACCCCCAAATTTCTTGCCAGTGTGGCAGCACAAAAAGCAGGAAAGGCCTTGGCTCTGTGTGAGCACTACTTAGCAATAGCAAAACCAGTTCTATATTATCAACCCTCTGTTAAGCACAAATTCAAAACATAGCCCCATACTAGCTGATAAGAAGAAAATTATCTCTACTCCAGACAAAACCATCACACTAATTAAAAGTGGTATTTTTCATTCATGTCCCTTGAGTAGTAACTATAATACGATGGATCCTTTTTACAGAATATTTTTTCATGAGCCTCTTGAACTAATCCCGTGACTAGGGCACAACAATGCACATAAATTGCTGGAACAGTCCACACAAAGTAGGAAATAGGTCTCTAATTCATTGGAAGTTTAAGACAAATAACAGATGTATTCCTTATATAGTCCATTAAGAGTTATTGGAGATATATTCTCAATTCTAGCTGTGAAAAATTCTGCATTTCTGTAGTGGACCTCTGCTGGTGTCAAAAGGAAGTTTGACAGCTGCAGAACTGAACTTATAAATTGTTTAGCTATGCATTTTAACATACTTTTATCTGTAAGAAGAATTTTTTTCTTTCATGAAGACAGATGTTTTCTTTATGTTACTGAGCTTCCTTTAGGCTTTTCTCTCCTGTGCAGCATCTTACAGAAGATTTATAACAACTTGTAGAAGCAAGATTTGCACTGGGAAAGGGAATTATGAACAAGAATATGATGTCTTTTAAATTTTGGGGAAGAAAAAGGTTTTTAACCTAAAAAAGAAGTTTAAGGAATGGGACTGCTTCATTGTTCATTTATTCAGTGTTTGTAGTAAGTGATTTTTTGGCATTTTTTAACTACCTTTCAAACCTTCACATGCTTTAAAAGTTCTGTTCACAGTGGTACCATGCTTTTCTACTTTATGAAATATTATCCTGTATGAATTCATTCAACAAATTTCTAAAATGGCCAAGGTGACAAGCTTTGTTCTTGCATATATAGTAACAGAAATACAGGTGGCAAGCAAAGCAGAAGATACAAGTAGGTAGTGGTCAGTGTATTTTAGTGTTTCAAAAAGGTTTGCAGACTCACAGACACACACACAGATACAGATGCACACACACACACAGACACACAGAAATTACTTTGGCAAGACTTAAAAGTCTGAACAGAGTCAATACAGTTGCTTTCTTAGAAAGGTTGCCTCTTTAGCTATAGCATCAAATGCAAATTACACATCCCCTTGTTCTTTCAAAATGCAATGACTTTATAATTGCTCAAAGCTATCAGATTTTGGAGTCAGTATGAAGGTCTTTACCTAAAAGCATATAAGTGGCTTACTGAGTAAAAGTTAATTTAGACTTTGTAAGTGTCCAATGAACGCAAAGTTTCAAAGGAAAAGACAAAGTTAGTCAGATAAGAATTGTGTTATTTTTGCATCCCACTGACCTATTTTTGCTGTGAATTCATTTTAATAAGTTCATAAAACTAGTCCTATTTTTTTGTGACCATTGTGAAAGAGTTTTGATTAAAGAGCTTTACTAAGAATGGGTTTGGATTAAAGTATGATTGTACTTATTAAGATTCTTTTTAATATTTGATTTTCACATGTGATGTGGAGGAAATTTTAATTTTAATGCCATTACTGAAAAAGGATTTTCAGAATGGAAAAATAAGTTATTATAACAGAAATTTATCAGTCCCACAAGGTACTGTGACAATATAGAGTTGGGACCTTATTGGAACAAGTCATTAATTACTAGGGAAGGATATTAAAACCCAAGTTACTAACATGAGACATGCTGTGATCACACATGGTAAAAAGGAGATGGTAGACTAGCCTGTGACAGAAGGCCCTTTGTTCTTACATTTAAAGTCTCTTAAAACCTAGCCCATTACTTCAACAAATTGATTAAGTCTTGTCAGAGGATGTGAGCTGTCTTTAGAAATACCTTCAAAGCATTGGGGCTTACTTGTAAAGACTGCTGTCATCTAGTGATTGTAACTTACTAGACTTAAGAGTGGTGGCAGCTGTCATGTACGCAGCTGAAATTAGGTTGTTTAAGTGAAACAAAGCTACTGATTTGAAGTTCTACTGAAGAGAGATGGGTGTGATTTCTAAAGAAATGTCCTGAAGCAAGTTTTATTTTTTCCTTAATGTACCAAATTGTAACAGTGTCCTTCAAACTTTGACCTCAAGTTCTCTGTTCACACTTTTATAATTTGTCTGGAAAGCACTGGACAGTGGAATCTCTTGAACTATACATATAATAACTTCTAAGACTTATATTGTTGCTGCTTCACCTGTTACCCTGTAGCCCTCACAAGATTTTAAAGTTAAAAAAAATCCTGAGATTATCTGGGTTAAACTTTCTCACACTAGGTAATGTATATAACACTGAACGAATATGGCAGTCTAGACATAAGAAAACCCTACCTTTGAAATAAAATATGTGTTCTTAACAGGTATTCAGTATCTTTTATAAGACTTCAAAGAATAAAAAATTCACATCTTCCTTGGGTACATTATTCCAGTGGTTAATCACCTTCCCAGTAAGAAAAGTCATGATGACTCCTAATTTGAATTAAAATGAGCCATGAAACTTCTAGATAAATTGTTTTCCCCCCTCTATTTTTTTTTTTTTTTTCAGTCTTCTGCAACTAACTTGCTATAACGATATCACATCTGAGAAAGCAAGTGTATTTGTTTTATTTCTGGAAAACAAACTATTTCTATTATATTACTCTGATTATTCCATTCTAGAAAATTATCTCCTACATAGTTATAATAATTCAAATTTTTTTGTAATAGAAAGTCTTTTTAAAATCTGATTATAAATAATTAGTTCAAGATCATCCTGGAAATTCTTATTGTAGTCAGTGACCACACAAACTTTTCAAGACTAAAGTTGTCTCTGAGTCACAAATAAGATTTTCTGCCTGGTTCTTCTTTCCTTCTTTTGTTGTTAATTCAACCATTTTTTGATCTTTGATTTATAACAAATATTTCTCAAGTTAGATTACATAAAGACGCTATCAGTCAAGATTACTTTGAACTAAGTTTCTCAATTACCTATAAATTACTTGACAACAGAAGCCTTAATATGGCACTAGTACCATGAAGAAACAGAGCTATCTCCCACAGAGGATATAAAAGTATTTAGTAAAAAATTTATACGATACAGAAGCATTACAACAGCCAAGGGGAAGGGTAGCTGGAAAACAATCCAGCAGAAAAAGAACTAGGCGTGGTGGGCATTAGCTGGCTGAACATGAGCCAGCAGTGTGCCCAGGTGGCCAAGGCCAATGGCATCCTGGCCTGTATCAGAAACAGTGTGTCCGGCAGGACTAGGGCAGTGATTGTCCCCCTGTACTTGGCACTGGTGAGGCTGCACCTCAAATCCTGTGTTCAGTTTTGAACCCCTCACTTCAAGAAAGACACTGAGATGCTGGAGCCTGTCCAGAGAATGGCAATGGATCTGGTGAAGGGTCTGGATCACAAGTCTCACTAGGAGTGGATGAGGGAACTGGGGTTATTTAGGCTGGAGAAAAGGAGGCTCTATACAACTACCTGAAAAGAAATTGTAGCAAGGTGGGGATTGGTCTCTTCTCCCATGCAACCAGTGACAGGAAAGAGGAAATGGCCTTAAGGTGTGACAGGGCAGGTTCAGGTTGAACATCAAGAATGCATTGGATAATGGGCTGTTCAGGGAGGTGTTCAAGAAATGACTGGATGTGACACTTTGGTGCTATGGTTTAGTGGGCATGGTGGTATTTGGTCAGCTGTCCGACTCGATGACCTTGGTGGTCTTTGCAACCTTAATGTTTCTATGATTCTATTCTAAGTGTTATTTACAGATGACAAAGTTTTCACTATTTTGAATATTTTGTATTTTTAAAGCATGAGAATAAACTTTACATATAAACAATGTATTATATAGATATGAAAAACCTGCAATACTATGAGTGCCATAATCAAGGAAACAGATTAAGAAGTCCTGTTTCTCATTTGATAATGTAGATATTTTGAAGTCCCTACCCAAGCAAAAATTCTAATGCACATTTTGTCTAATAAAACCCTAAAGTAGAAGTAGTAACATTGTGAAAATAAGCATTTTCTATTATGATCCCTGAACCAATGGAAAATCTCAAATATGTCCAATACAGTCTGTATCACCTTGGTTGTGGGTAATGCGAGAAAGCTCATTATAGCATAGAACTTTTATGATGTGAAGGAAAAAATCCGTACTTGGCAGATGCATCAAAAGGAAAAGACTGTTTAACCCTGCACTTCTGAAGTGTTTTTTAAAAGACATAAAGATGTTTTTACACTCTTTTCTACTCCAGAGTTTGCTATAAATGTAAGGTATGCTGATTAAAAAAAAAAAAAAAAAAAGATTTTTTTTAATGTATGTTACCGCTGGAATTTAGAAACAATCAGTAAAACTGATAGTTATGCATTTTAATATCCAAACCTTAACATGGTAAGAAAATTCAACACTGAATCACTACATGATAATTTCAGAATCATTTCCTTATATTAAAATGAATAATCAAGGGCAGAATAAAGACATTCAGTCTTGTTCATTTTTGATAATTTTTCTTTTCCTAGTATCATAAGAAAAGTAGAATTCTCACAAAATATTCCTCAGTGCAATGAATTTATCACTAGGTTTAGGTGTAAGAAAATTTTGAGATGTATCTTTCTAGAGGACTGTATTTCTTTTTCTAGAATATATTTAATTTTCTAGATACTTTTTTTTTTAATAGCTGCACTAGAAATCTCATAATTAATTAATCAAAGTAAGCTCATTTCAATTTCTCCAACATTTTCCAATCACCAAACTTCAGAACTAAAATGCATGTAGACACCTAAATTTAAGTGGAAAGTTTTGAATCTAAACGGAAGTTAAGACCTTAAATAATCTTTGGTTCCCATGCTTTTGAAAAATATGAAAATGGTTTTAAACCTAAGTCCTTAAACTGTGGCCTGCAAAGAGGTGAAGTAGTTTTGTTGTCCATATAATGGTTCCTTTCTGAATTATGGAATAAGTCTCAAAACTATATTTTGTCATTTTAGTATAAAGCTTCCTTTTATAGCTGCATAGAGCAAGGTGCTTAGCTTCATTGCAAAATTAAGAGATTTAAAATAATTTAGTGTGTTATACGTATGTGTATTTTATGAAAGGTAGGCACATATGCATGTGCCTACACATGGAATGACTTCCTAACCTACCAAAGATTTATAGTTCTTCTGTAGTTTTGGAAAATAGTGAAGCTGGAAGACCAGGCTACCACTCTCTTCTTCATCCTTTGAAGGTGACTTGGTGCCTTTTTTTTCTAGTTGCACACAATTTCCTTGGTCTTTGCCATTACTGTTGCATTAATCACCTATGACTGGCACAGTGGCAAGGTATTTTTGCAGCATGGTCTTCAACTTCTTGTCATGTTATTTACTGTGGTAGTAAGGCATGTTTTTCTTTTTTCTTGAATAAAGAACCAGAAGTGATCTTCTGAATTGTCCTGTGATATAGCTCACAGCTGGACTGGTGAGCAAAGTAAAATTATGAAACTTGATGGTACAAACTGCATCACTAATCGTAACCCTAGTAACACTGGTCTTTTCATTTATTTAAAAGAATGTAGAACTATAAATATAAAAATACCAATTGATTTATTACACCTTATGTGCTGGTAACATTTGTCATGTGGTAAGAAAAAAGAATATTTAGCAAAGTTTTATTTGTCTTCCTGGTTCCCATTACTTTAGCTAATGCCTAGAAAGAAAAAAAAGTCAAATCTTAATGATCCAACAGTGCTCTCTGGTGGTGTGAACAAAGGCATTTTATCGTCCGTTAAAAAACCAAACCAAAACAAACAAACAAAAAAACCCCCACAAAACAAAACAACAACAAAAAAACCCCAACAAAAACAAAAACAACAAAAAACCCCCCAAAATAAAACCAAAACCAAAACAAAACAAACCAAACCAACCAAACAAACAAACAACAAAAAAACCCCACAAGTCCAGTACACAAGTCCTTGAAGACAGGTAAGTGACAGGAATTCTCAACATGTTCCCTTGTGATAAGAAAAATAGAGCAATAAGCAGCTTTAAAATCACCAAGGCATGAAATGTGAAACCTGGCTTAGTAATGTAAATAAAAATATTTTAAAAATATATTTCTTTTCCAGCAGATGTTTTAGACTCTTAATGTTCACAAGGAACAAATTCCTTCACCATAAAATACATATCCAAAAAATGTGAGAAATATACTGCACATTAATACATTTTATCATGAAATAATTTTGAACGTTAACCACTTTTTGGTTTAAATTCTATTCTCTTTAAGTAGAGAGGGGGGAAATAAATTTAAAAAAGCAACAAAACTTAGCTAAAGAAAATAGAGCATAAATGTGAAACAGCAATTTTGAAATTAAAAATAAAAAATAAAATAGAGACATTAAGCTGCAGAATTAAAAACTCTTTCCTTCACTTTTCACACAAAGATTCTGTCTTGGATTTTCATTGATTTTGCAGTAATAGGTAGATTCCATCCATATGAACTAACAATTTTCAGGTCATCCTATATTGTACTGCTTCATTTTTTTCTTTGCTGTTTTTTGGGAGGAGGGGGTGTTATTTCTGTTAGATTTTTGTTTTCTTTCTTCTTATCCTTCAAAGTTTTGGGGACATAACGTATTTTGTAGAAAAATAGTAACAAGTAAAGTAAAAGACTCCCTAAAGCAAACATAAATTGAACTCCTTTTTGTTTTTTTGTTTGTTTTTTCTTTAAGTATGTGCTGTCTCAAAAGAATTCAAGGCAGACTTTTGTTTCAGTTCTATGTCACTGAAAAGAAAAAAAAAAACCTTTTGAAAACTGCTGGAAAACAGATAAGAACATGCTAAGTTTTCTTGAGATATGTATTTGAACCTGTAAGTCATATTCTACCTGTTTCAGACTATTAACTTTTGGGCTTAGTGGGAAGTAGATGAATGAAATCTTGAAGAAGCTTAGTGAAATTGCACTGTCATGTAGCCATTCTTGAGCTGGTCTTAAAAATAAAAATAAACAAATAAACAAACAAAAACCAAACCAAACAAACAAAACAAAAAAAAAAAAAGAAAAAGAGAAAAAGAAAAGAGTTCTGGAAAGACAGAGGGAGGAAGATCATTCCAAAATGTTTAATGAGGATGTAGTATTGCTGTATGTTCAATTAAAGTGGAATACTACCTTAGGTACAGATGTTTCCAGTAAACAGTATACAAGTACCTCTTCATCAGAAGTCACAACATACATGCACTGCAAAAAGGCACTTGCCAATTGTTAGTCTGAAGGTTGAGTGAGGCTGATGATAGTCACATTCAGGGACTAGAATCCATGAAAAGTGAAGGAATTGAAAAGAGAGCTGGTTGAATACTTAGGACTGTCTTAGTTATGTTTTTCTCTTATTTGGATTGTGTTTTCAGTGTTTTAAGATCATGTCCTTCCTAAAACTCAGTTACAGTGGGGGAATAATGTGAATGGTGAAATTCTGCTTCAGAAAGACATCAGGGAATATTTAATTTTAATGAACTTTTTGTTTGTTTTGTTGTGGTAGTGTTTTGGGGGTTTTTTTGTTGGGAGGTAATGGTAAAATTTGTGATACACAGCAAGAAGAATGAAAAAAGGAGCAGAAATGGGAGAGAGAGCTTAGGAAAAAGTGTTCTGAAACTAGTATTTGTCATGTATGCTATTAATAGAGAGTACAACATGTCGGTGGAAAAGTAAAGGTGTTCCAGAGACTCTGAATTGCACAGTGTCTATGTAAAGTAAATACATGATGCATGATTTATAAAATATTGTAACAGTCTTGAAAATAGTGTATCATTCCTCCCTCATCTCCCAGTAAAATAAAATGCTTAATTTACAATGAGTCAGCCCTGAGGCCAAGTACTGAATGTTTCATTTACATTTAAAAAGTTTGGAAAATAGATTGACACAAGAGATAAAGAAAAGACAGGAGAGAGGAGGTGGAAACAACAAATTGAATCAGAGTAGATATATTTGGGATAAGATATGTATATAATTGAAAATTTCTACTGCAAATTAAAAACTGGAAAACAAGGATATAAATTAATAAAAACAAGAGAGTGTCAGTTGAAAAAATCAGAGTGCGAATTGAAAAGCATCTTTCCAAGTAATTTCACAAAGGTAAGGAAATTACTAGATAGATTGTTGGTGTCTTGTTTGTTTAGCATTTTTCACTTTCCCCAGTTTCTTTCCTACTGTATAATATCTAACTCATCCATGATGTGCAAAAAATATATAAAATCTAAATTTTTCAAAATATTTAGCTAATGCTAAAGGTCATACTAAATTTGAAAATAGGTTAAACTGACAGTTTAGGCCCACCACCTTTTTCATAAGTATTAAATAGGGTTAAAACAGTTCATGCAGGTCACCTTTCCAGGAAAACCGTGTTTTTTTGATAAATTTATGTGACTCAGTGTCTGCATTTGAGAACTGATATAACAAGATGGATCCCTAGATGCACTCTTCTTAGCTGTGAGACTATCAGATGACAAAAGATACTGGTGTTAATATTTTCCAAGGTAACAACAGGCTTCAAAATAGTTGATTTGTTTATGAAGGCAGTTGACAAATTGAGCTTTTTCTCTCGAGAACCAAAGGCTGTTGTCAACACATTAAAAAAAAAAAAAATGTTTTCCTAATAAACTTTGTACTATTGCATAGCATGATAGGAAAAAAACCTCCACAGCCACGAAACTAATATACAGGTATTGTTACTTTGTCCATATGTGACCTTAAGATGATGTTGAAATAATTTCTAGTAGTGTGCTTTTAGATTTTAAAAAATAAGTATTTTATTTTTATTAATATTATTATTC
Source organism: Hafferia zeledoni (assembly GCA_035583235.1). Classification (NCBI taxonomy): domain Eukaryota; kingdom Metazoa; phylum Chordata; class Aves; order Passeriformes; family Thamnophilidae; genus Hafferia; species Hafferia zeledoni. The sequence goes on from JAWWEV010000043.1 coordinate 16,547,271, forward strand.
AAGGTTCATTCAAGGTTCATTTCCTCCAAGCTCAGGAGTGATGCTTCCCAACAAGGAGAAAGTCAGGCAAAATCATCAGGAGGCTTGCATGGATGAACAAGGAGTTCCAGGACAAACTCAAACACAAAAAAGGAAGCCTACAGAGGTGGAAGCAGGGACAGGTAGCCAGACAGTAATACAGAGAAATTGCCTGAGCAGCCAGGCATCGGATTTGGAAAGCTGAAGCCCTGATACAATTGAATCTGGCCATAGAAGTCAAGGGCAACAAGAAAAGCTTCTATAGGTATGTTAGTGATACAAGTTTGACTGTGAAAAGTATGGGCCCTTTTAGGTTTGAAATAAGAGATCTGGTTACCTGAGACATGGAGTAGGCTGAGGCACTTAATGACTCTTTTGTCTCTGTTTTCACTGGCAAGTGTACCAAACAAACCACCGAATGAGAGGGCAAAGTCAGGGACTGGGAGACTGTAGAACTGCCCATTGTAGGAGACGATCAGGTTTGAGAACATCTAAGTAACCTGAATGTGCACAAGTCCATGGGACCTGATGAGATGCATGGCATGACTCTTGGGGATAGGCCTGTGCAGGGCTAAGAGGTGGACTCAATGATCCTTGTGGGTCTCTTCCAACTCAGCATATTCTGATATTCTTTGATCTCCAGAGTATTTACAGACTTAAAATTGTGACTCTTTTACACAATTATATTAAACCTATTTTCCAGCCTATATGCGATAGATCCCTGTTTCTCACAATATTATTATTAGACTGCATTTGTAAGAACTTAAATACAGTCCTTGCAAAGCAGAAGTTATTGTTGTGTATCTTAGAACTTTGATAATAAGATGAATTTTGACTAAATCATTGAACTATGTAATCCATAGTAGACAATTTAAAACTCTGCTAGTGCTAAGGACCAAAAGAATCTGTGTTAACTTCTAGATTAATGTGGCTGTCTTCTTCGGGGACACCCCCTTGTAGCGGGGGAGAAGCTTGCGTGCCCTCATGAGGTTGAGAGCTATGCTGGCGGTGGTTTGTGCCGCCGGTAGGGTCTCCC
>JAWWEV010000043.1:16555182-16566901 GCA_035583235.1 Hafferia zeledoni
ATCAGCACGCTTGCAGCAAGCGTGGGTAGTGCCCTTCCCAAATCTTTGTTCGCGAAGCCTGGCCATGATGATGATGATGATGAATATGCTTTTCAGAAAACAGTGTAAGGCAGCATTTACCTTCATGCAATTATTCAAAATTAGAATTTAAACTAATTCTAAAAAGGAAGACTCTTCTGGTCATTTTGGAAAAAAAATCTGCCTTGGCTGAAATATTACCTGAAATAAAGAATGGTCTTTGACCATGTGGGAAAAGGACATATCACACGTTAAAGATGAGGACAGAGTGAAGGTTCTATTAGTACCATTTTCTTTCACAGGTAATAGATAAATAGAGCTTCCTTTTCCGAGAACTTCCTGTGCTGCATATACATTTCCCTTGCCTCAAAAGGTCTGTGTGAGATTTTTTTTATGGTATCTTGAGCCCCTGCTGGGGACACCCCACTGACTCTAAATCCCATGACAAAGTTTGGTTACCCTCTGGGACTACCTCTGGAGTTAGTTCAGTTAGGCCTTCAACTTTTGGGGCAGCTGGGGCCCCTCTGGGATGGCTTGCTCCCCTTCTGAAGTCTGTTTCATGCACTTGCTGTTGTATATATTTTTATAAGTAAACTACTATATCTGCTGTTACATTATTAAGTTGCTTTATTATTGATCTTTGCAGTGACCTGTAATTTTACAAGTATTTGTTGCTGCAATTTTCTATTCCTGCTATTATTAATTGCTGCAATACTATTGATTGTTGATATTATTGGTTACTGCCATACTCTTCATTGAAAATAATAATTTCTAATATCTGAATATATGTATATATTTGCTTTAGTAATCATATATATACACCTCTCAGTGGTGATTTTGTTGGTTTGGTGTGGTTTTTTTGTTTTTTTTTTGTTTTTTTGGTATTTGTGATGATATCTAATCAACAGGGAAATTTAGAGAACAAAACTTCTGTGTCCTTGTGTTTTATGGATTCTTATGATCCCACAGCTCTCATCTTTTTCACTAGCAGGCTTGGGTTGTGACACCTGTAAACTGACATTATTTTTGAATCTAGAAAAATAAAAGAGAAAGAGACATAGATTATTTCCAGGCTTGAATTCTGTCAGGAACAAGAAATGTGGCTTTAGAGTGGTTTCTCATTGACATTTCTATTATGATTTGTTTACACCTGTGCTGATTTTGGCTGAGATAGTTAACTGCCCTCACAGTGACTAGTAGGATTTGTTCTTGACACAAGGTTGATAATATAGAGATGTTTATGGTATTGCTGAGCAGTGCTCACATAGAGCCAAGACACTGGTGAGGAGACTGGGTATGCATGGGATGTTGGGAGAAGCTGGTACAGGTGACCTCAAGTGACCCAAGGGATATTCCATACCATATCACATCATGCTCAGTATATCAAGTGTAAGGAAAAAGCAGGAAGTGAGGTCATTTTGAATGATGACTGTCTTTGAAAGTCACTGTACCTGGGAGGGGACCCTGCTTTTCTGGAGATCGTTGAACACCTGCCCGTCCATGGGAAACAGTGAATTAATTCTTTGGTTTTCCTTTGCTTGTGAGCACAGCTGGGTTTTGTTGTTGTTGTTTGTTTGTTTGTTTGTTGGGGGTTTTTTGCATTTGTTTGTTTGTGGTTTTTTTCCCCTATTAATCTGCCTTTATCCCAACCCATGAGTTTTCTCACTTTTATGCTTCTCATTCTGTCCCTGATTCTGCTGGTGGGACAGTGACAGTGGCTGTGTGGGGCTTGGCTGCTGGCTGGGGTTAAACCAAAACAACCCCACACTGAACAAACATATATAGTTTCACATGGCATTGAAAACATGAGAGCAGTGCAGGTCACTTTTCAGGCAGTTTAACTAACAGTATTAAATAATCCCCAAAATAGCAACATTTTAAGAGATCTAAATTATTACCAGCAAACATTTACTAAACTAAAAAATAACCAAAATATATTTATTAGGCTTGGAACATAGCAGTGGAGTGAATTAACAGCTGAAGTTGAAGCAAGCAATAGATGTATTATATGCACCTGAAGATGTTTGACAGACAAGACTGTGAATGACCCCTGTGCAAAGCTTATTGTTATGTCAGAAAAACTACTCAATAAAACAAGAAGCCCAATAAGATTCCTGTCCTCACATGGCCTCATTCTTTAGAGGTTGCATGCATGAATTGTACCAAGACGAGTGCAAAAGCTCTGAGAACATGCCTCTGTTGAGATGGATGCCGTCAATCAAGTGTATGCCACTGATAATGAAAAAGAGAAATTACTGTTTGGAAATGATTTGTTATTGAAGTTCTGTCCACTTCTCAGCTTAATCCATAAAACCATTTGACTCTAGTGAAGGAACAATATCCCATGTAGTAGCCTGATAAGAGAGAGAAAGTAGAAAATACTGTTATTTGCTGTCACAGGAAGATCAGCAGCTCCTGCTCTCTTTTTGGCACTGTAACTGCTAAGAGAGGTTTCTCTCTCCCTATCATGCCTATCATTAAACATGGAACTCTCATTTCCTGACTCACCACTTATATCCTATATCCTTACTTATGTGCTCAACTCTGGAGTGAAGAAATTCATTAGCAATGTGTATTGGATTTATGTGACAAGGTTTTGGTATTGAGGCATGTGTGTGCATATGAAGGGGAATGTGCAGAGGTGGCTACTATGAGAAGACACGAGAAGCTGTCCCTATGTCAGACAGAGCCAGTTCCAGCCAGCTCCAAGACAGAGCTGCCTCTTGCCAAAGCTGAGCTCATTAGTGACGTTGGTGGTGCCTCTGTAATAACTTATTTAAGAAAAGGTAAAAAACCACTGCTCAATAGAAATTGTTAGGTAGGAGTGGGAATTTTTGAGAGAAACAGCCCTGCAGACACCAAGGTCAGTGGGGGAGGAAAGAAAGGAGTTGATCTAGGTGTTGGAGCAGAGATTACCCTGCAGCCTATGCAGAATACCATGGTGACACAGGCTGACACCTGTAGCCCATGGAGGGCCACACTGGAGCAGATATCCACCTCCTCATGCTGAAATTTAACAAGAAATCATGTCCTTATCACAAAAAAATGTTTATTTTATCTGCAGCAATTGAATAAGCAACATGATCAAAAAGTTCTCAAGAATGTGCTGCTGACATTGCAACACATCCCAGATAGTAACAGGATAGTAATTCTGTTTTGTCAGGTCGAACAGTTGTTTGTTTTTTTTTCTTTTCCAGGAGATTTATTAAATTAAAAGATGAGTGAAAAATGTGCATGGTCTAAATAAAACAACTGTATACATTCCTGTTAAAATCACTGTGTATGTATAATAAAAAGCCACTAAAAATATTTCAAAAGTTTAGGATACACTCTGTCTATGTAGATTAATTGTATTGCATAGATACACTAGGCCCAGACTACAGCTATTTTCCTTTAAATATCACTTGCGTCTGTGCAGTAGCTCTGAAGCTGTTGGTACATTTGTGCTCTGCAAGCCTCTATGTACTACTAAACACATTAGCTCAATATAAAAAAACAGGAGATAAGCACACAAATCCTGCTTAATATGACTAACAGGATTTGTGTGCATTCGTCCTAATACCCACCTTAAAATTTTACTTATAAGATTCTTTCTCTCTATCTGTGGTTACAGTGATTGACTTTAATACCTAAAATGGCTTTAAATATTATTGTTTTGCAGATAAAATACAGACTTATTGCTATTTTAGACTGATAATTTCTTGACAAATCCTGTTTCTGTACTTCAAAAGTGTTGATGGTGATTCAGCAATGGATACACTCCAGCAAACTGTTTCTTTACATCTTATTGACTATGTTATTATAATATCTCCAGCTGCTTCTAAAAACTGTAAGGTGACTTCTGCCTTTGCCTAAAATCTAAATAATTACCATACAACACCAAGTCTTGTAAGCATTATGGTTTGGCATCTGAATCCATTTCTTTTCTTTTACCACTGAAAAAAGTAACAGCTAACTTGCACTCTCTAATAAAAGGTCACAGGCTTCAGAAACAAGGCGTTACAACCAGTGTTATTAATCTCTTTCATCTGTTTTACAAAGAGCCCATATAATGAATATGAGTGGCAAAGATAACCTTTTTACTCTTAGAGATCAGCTATTTCAAAATAGTTAATGCTCTATGTAAGATTAAATATAACCTTGTGCCTGTGTTTTGTCTTCTCCATTCTTTCCCTCAAATATTTTGCTGTTATTATGGACTTTCCCTAATGGCAGCTGATAATTTTTCCTTAATATTCTTAAAACAAGCTAAATAGAACACAGAATATACATTAAGTCATTGAAGGCAAGCACACAAAATCTTTAAGGTAGTAATAATTTGTTATCATAAGTAACTCTTGTTTTATGAGAGTCATTTAGTAAACACAAACTGAGTTTAAACACTAACACAAGAAATTTCTCCCATAACCAAGGAGCAAAATATAGAGACATATCTTTCAATTCAAGAGAGAAGTCTCCTGCATTTTATAAAATGGTCACTTAATTCAGAAACACTTTCAGACACGATGATTCAGTGAGACAGCACTTTAGTCAAATACCCAGACTTGCTTTAAGAATTGTTTTGAGCTAATTCAAATGTGTAATTTGCTTAGCTGGGATTAGCAGAGATCTGACCAGAATGCAATGGAAAACTTAAAAGAATAATACACAGTGATGATATCCTGTATCATCTAGGTTGGACGGTAACACTTTGATATGATCTAAAGAAAGATTGGTAGTAGAATAAGTAAATACAGTCTTATCTTTATCATTAAATGAAGATATATTAAAAGGAAGAATTGACAAAATGCATTTTGACTGAATAACAAATGTTCAACATTTTTAATTGATAACATACTTTAGTATGTCCAAAAATGAATCTCAATGTAAGGTCTTCAGTATCTTGAAAGCTAAAGGAACAGCTTTCTAAAAAATAAATGAATCAATGAACCCTGGTTTGAAATAGCAACACAAACTCTGGAGGAAATGACCACATTGAAAATTACGCTGAGGCTGAAGGCTGGTGAAAATTTAGTGTGAGTTATTTGGGATTTTTGTGTGGAGTTAGATTCCTACTTGCATTTTTGTGTACATACAAGGCTTCAAATTTGCATTGAAATCTTGATGGGCAGATGTCCACACATATGCTGTATGTCAAGAAAGTCTATCAGCCTCCATTAAAGTACGGTGCTTCGTGAAGGGTCCACATTTACAAGATTCAAGTGCTTAAAAAGTATATTAGTGTATTCCATATACAACTCAATAAAATTGCTGCCCATATTTCTTGATATATTTGTAAATTAACCATCCTGTTTGGACAAAACACTGTTGACCCTTATGGTTAATGTTTCAAAGATGTTATTAGTTCATCTCTCCATGTTTGTACTGCTTTCTCAGGATTTGTAACTGCTGAGGTATCAGTCACTTTATATGATACTAAATACTAGACTTGTGAAGAAAACATCCAATAGAAACTGCTGTTCAGTTCTGAAAGATATTAAAGTTTAATACCCTCTCAGTATGAGGTTTGCTTAATCAAATGTCAGGAACATCTTAAATCTATCAATAAAGACCTTAATTCACCCAGGGGGCAAAATCAACAAGGAAGGCAAAAATTCCAAATAAGAAAAGAGACTTTAAGGATTGTATTTGTAGTGCCATCTGCTTTAAGTTAATTGTTCTCAACAGGCTACTCAGCTGCCATTTAGTCTCTGTATTACTTATTAAAGAAGTAATGGATACATATAAATATGCCATTAGCATTAGCAAAAGCCTGATATAGTGGTAACACAGCCTGATTGATAGACTTATAATCCACTAATTTAAGATTTCTTTTCTTCTTTATGAGCGAAACAGCAATCTTTGTGCACATACAGTTACTAATTAGTAAACCTGATGTTTGTACAATCTTGGTAGGGAGACATATATAAAAAACATATTGCAACACTTTTGGTAACTCACAAGTATTGTGAGTTGTACTGGTCTTTAAAACAGCTTTGCTCCATGGATTGAAGTGCTGTTCAAAATTTCTTGTAACATACAACTATACACTATAGGAAAGAGACACTTAAATGTTGGGAAATGACAGTTTGCCCTTGCATCTAACAATTTGATCTGTTGTTCCATTGTGAAGTGAATGGATTTGCAATACTACCATTCACATCAGCAGCATATTGCAAACTGTCCTCAGAACTGAAGTTTGAGTGCAGCAATCACTGTAATGAAGGGCAGTGGATAGAAGGATCAGAGAAAGCTGAGGGGAAAAGAAAGCACTTTTGGACCTCTCACCTCCATTTATTTATAGGTGTCTGTCCCTTAGAAAAGCTTCCTTGATGTGATCTTAAGAAACAGAGTAGATAGAAATGCTTGTATTTGTTAATATTTTTTAAAAACAACAAAGAAAAATAATTTAAAAGCAGACATTAAATTCTACTTATTTCAGTGGGATTATTCATCTCATTAAAGTTAATTATAATTTAGTTTTTCCTTGATCAAGATTATGCAATAAATACCCAATAAGAATGCTATATGTACTGTCTCTGGAGAGTTATTATTCATCTCTCCTTCTATCTACCTCAGGACTTATTATAGATTCCAGTGAAACTGTCTAGATACATTTTTCCTAGAGTATTATGATATAAACAGATCATATTAATCAGTCCCTACCACTGCACCGCTTTTCATTATCTATTTTTCCTTTTTGTTTTTATGAAGACCCTTTCATTCAAAAAAAAAAAAAAAAAATTTACATGAAATGTTTTTGAAGCACATGCTTCAGAAGAGCAATTGAAGACACTGAGACGTAGCCTAAGTCTGACCAAGGTGCAATGACAGCTTTTAAGTTTACAGATTTTTTTTAAATTTTCTATTCGTGGAGCATCTTTGTATGTCGAACCCTACTACTTCCTATAGGACTATTGTGAAAGATTAAAGTCATCTGAACATGGATCCCACAATCTTATTTTCAATTATGAAGGATCAAGATTTGTTCTAACTGTACCATTTATCACATTTCAGGCAAACTCAAATATGAATTTGCTTAGCTGCTACTGTGAAGCAGAGTTATTTCTTCGAACAGGCTAGGTATCAGAGAAATTAAATGTTTGATATGCAATGTGGGCTTTTAAAAGGTCACAGGTCTGATCTCTGTACTTGTTGCCTTCAAAATCTTGTTAGCAAAAAATAACCATATATATGAAGCTAGGAACCTATTGGCAGTCTTGTAATATTTTAACACTCTAGCAATACAAACTATGTAATTAATACAGATAAAAGTCTTGTTAATGACAGAGTTAAACCTGTCATGGAATTGCTTTGCCTCTTCCTGGCATCGAACTCTTTTCCATGGGATTGTGCTCATACCTTAAATATCCCAGAGGGTCCTGAAATTCACAGGCTCAGCTTCTGGAAGGAAGACGGAGAAGTATATATGACATGACACAACCATCCTAAGATTTTTGGCAAGATGAGTATGTAATTTGGTGTGGTGGGAGCAAAGGCTTTCTCTTCTGCCCTGAGCTTAGATTTATTTTGTGCTTTTCTTTATCCCAGGTAGCTGCTTTCTGGCTGTTCCAAGCTACCGTAAACATGTACCAAGAGCCCTCCCAGGTTTACCCTCCCCAGGGTCTCATCCTGGATATAACACTCTGAATTTCCCAGACCATTCCCATGGAGGCACTGGCACAGCTCAGGCTCAAGTAGAGGAGGCAACAGGTACCTGACCTCAAGGAGCTGAAACCAGCCCAGTCAATCTCTAAACATTCCTGGGACCCTTTATGAGTAAAGTTAAAAATCATTGTTAATGGGTTGCCTTTTAAGCAACTGACAGAAAGAATAGCAAATAAGGTAAATAACAGATATGGATAAGTATTTTACATAGGGGAAGACAGACATAACATGGCTTTCTGGAGAGATATTGTACCTCACCATTTTCCATTATTGTACCTCACAATTTTCCATTATTCTTTGAAAGAACTATACAAGCAGATATAATGCATTTGGATTTAGAAAACCTTCATAAAAGTCCTACCAATGGGAACTAGGCTGTAAGTGGATATGAGAAAATCTTTCCTCTTTTAAGATAACAAAGTAGAAATGGAAAAAAAAAAAAAAGCTTTCAGAGTAAACCTAGGCCCTTCGTAAGGGGCCCAAATATGACACCAGTACAGGTAAAAGTTATAATTGTATAGAAATGGATTTAAAGAGTAAGGCAAAAATCCTTTTAGACAGTACAGAAGTATTTAAAGTACAATAAAAAAAGACTGGCTTTGGAAGTCCTTAAGTCACTGATAGCTTAAAAACAGTAGCTATTGATGAAGTCAGCTCCTTTCAGAGATGTCCACTTTCTTTTAGTCTATTTCTAAGCATCTGCTACTGACAGAAAGAGGTTATGGAACCACATGCATTATTTTGATTTAATCTGACCTGTAGGATAGGTACAAAATCTTGCAATTTTTAAGGACTTTTTAAAGCAAAAAAATAGGATTAAAACAAAATAAAGTTCTTCTAATTCTATTTCTACAGCTGACAAAATGGAACTATAATTCACCATGCAGGACCTGCCATATAATCTTTTTCTATTTTTCTCTTTACCCTGGATGCTTTTTTATCCATAGAAATCTATAATTTAGAATGTCAGTGATGTCTCTGTAAGTAACTATCTGGCAGTGTGGTCTGCAGTTTTCATACAGTGTATTTTGAATGAAAATATCGAAGGCCTACAAAAAGCTAACATATATGGAAAACTTACTATTATAAACTTTACTCAGAAACTTAATATGTTCCCAAGGCAAAAGAACTGTCACTGTAAAAGAACATCCAGCTGTGTTATCTATGGTAACTTTTTATTCTGAAGGACAGCAAACTTCTTTAAATAACATAAAGGATGTTCAGATTAGTATTATAATGAAATTTAATATTTGATGTTAGATTATTAACTTATAATGATTTTTTCCTTTTATTATTGATGCATAATCAGTATTTTAATCAGGTTCATCAATGATATCATATCTAGAATTCAGCACAGCATAAAAATTAATTGATAAAAAACATGCCTTATTATGATTTCCATTTTATATACTCTTCAGTAAGTGATTTTATAGATGGACCATTTTATAACTAAACATTTAATGCCTTATTCATTTAACTAGATCCATATTAGTGCATAACTTTATATTAAGCAAAAGGAAATATCAGATCAAATTATTAATGTAGAAATAGCCTTATTCTGAGAAATATAAAATATTATTTGTCACACTGAGTGCCATGAATTTTAAAGTTACATCTTTTACCAGAACTTGTTTTGTTCATCACAAATATATACTATTTTTTAGTGAGAGGAATGTGAAATTGTGGGAAAAATGCTCTTCTCACAGAAGAAATAACATTGAAATAGCTTGGTTAATGGCATTTCATAATAACTGCTATGATGGTGCACCTGAATTGTGAAAAAAAAAAAAAAAATAAATTTCTTCATTCATCAATAGTATATTAATATGACTTCAATAAAAGTCTATAGTGTATGTTAATGATATATGAAACAATTATTTTTTAAAATGCAAAAATTATGGTCATCTGAGTCAAATAAGGCATATCTGACGAGGTATTACTCTTTGAAATTGTGATGCAGAGTATAACAATTTTTATTCTTTACTTTGACCCTTAAAGAATCTTACTTTAAATTGCATGACCACTCTGACCACAGTGTCAGAAATAAGGAGATACAGCTGAAAAAGAAATACATGTGTGATTATTATTAATTAAAAGTTGTTATCTCGGCAATCAAAATTTGTAATTTTCACTTCATGCAAAAAATTCCAAATTTAATTTTTATCCTATAAAATGAGAGTCAGGTTTACTTATTCCTTACAGGTTTTTTAAAAGTAATTATTACAAGCATATTTTAATAATGAAAAAAGAAGTAGAGTTTGTTGTAGTCAGATACCAATGGACAGATGTTCTTGTGGATAGCAATACAGAACAAAAAAAAATGAAAGGAATAAAGAATTAAATCCACATTTAAAAAAACCCACAAAAACGAAAACAAAAACTAATTCACCAACACCCCTTCAAAAAAATAGCAAAGGGATATATTTGCTAATTTTTTTTTTCTTTTATAAAAATGAAGCTTAATTCCAAAATCAGTTAGAAATATTTTTAAATGCTTTTCCTGCCCTATCATGAGGAGAAAAAGGTACATGTTAAAAAATACTCATTCTACAGCAAGGAAAAGAATATTTATGTAAGAACAGTTCTGACATCTGAATACAGGGTTAAAGGTCAAACTTAGGAATTCTGCATGTTGCCTAGGAAAAACAGGCAATATTCAAAGTATGAAGATTATTTTGAAATAATAAATCACACACTTATTTCAAACTTTCTTCCTCTTTGGGAATTGCCATAGAAAAAGGTGAGATAAACAGTGATGTAGATATACTCACTTCTCCAGGGACACCCCCTTCTTGCATGGGAGAAGCTTGTCTGCCCCCATGAGGTTGTGTGTTATGCTGGCAGTGGTATGTGCCTCCAGTAGGGTAACCCATCCCAGACAGCTCTCAGCTGAAAGGTCAGACAAAGTGTGTCCACAGGCAGGATGGGCTCGCTAGCCCCCCGGCAACCATCCTAGGAGAAGTTTGACTCCGAACCCAGGCAGATGGAGCTCGCTTAGCTAGCCCATCTAAGGCTATCCATCTAAGAGAATGATACTCTAATCAAACCTGCATCCTGAGATATTCACTGTCACTGTCCAAACTTGCAAGGCCCTGTCAGATGAACCTTAGGAGTAAAGGGTGGGGCCATTTCAGTGCAAGCTGTGCCTCACCTAAAAAATCCATTGCGCAGGCTCGAAGGGTTCACCCACATTTGAAAACCCTGCAGTGACAGGTGAGGGTCGTAATGGCAGGTGATAAGAAGTATTGGAAGCCACAGACCCAACCCTGCGTACAGGCAGTCCAGGATATTGGTCATTCGAGACTTGACCCCGGAGATGACACTCTCGTGAGGCAGCATCCTGAATGACCAAGCAGCCTTTTTTAAGGAGAGCACTGCTTGCTCCACATGGACAGGGGCCTAGAAAAGGTGGCCTAAACAAAGCTCATCTCCGCACCCAGATGGATAACCACGGCCAACCAGCATCTTCTGATGCGGTCAAACAAAAACAAAGACAAAGAGAATTCAAAGGCATACACCTGCCTCCAAAGGTGTGTTCAAACTAACACTCGCATGTTGGAACATTAGAACCATGCTTGATACTGCGGATAGTGGATGTCCTGAGCATCATTCTGCTCTAATTTCCCAAGAACTGTCAATGTCTCAACATTGACATTGCTGCTCTCAGTGAACTTTGTCTTCATCAGGAAGGGAGCCTTAAAGAACATGGTGCCAGGTACACACTCTATTGGTCAGGCAAACCCAAAACTGAAAGACGCCTTTTAGAAGTTGGTTTCATGACTAAAAACTCCATTTCAATTTTTGATTCCAAAATTGAAAATTTACTGACAGGTCATTCTGATTGCATTATGTCCTTATGCCTCCCACTACACAACAAGCAACATGTTGTTCTTTTTAGCATATATGCCCCAACTCTCCAAGCTGACCCAGTGGAAAAAGACAAATTCTACACTGACCTGCGCCACCTCAGCGCAGGTCCAAAAGGTTCCTGCAGATGATAAGATCATAATCCTTGGTGACTTCAACGCCAGAGTAGGTAAGAACTCTGAAGCCT
>JAWWEV010000043.1:16567001-16579232 GCA_035583235.1 Hafferia zeledoni
CATCACCAACACTATCTTTCAACAGAAAGACAGCCTGAAGACAACCTGGATGCATCCTTGATCCAAGCACTGGCACCGCACTTACTATGTCTTAGTGCAACAGAGAAATGTTGGTGACATCCATCATACCCGAGTGATGCCTAGTGCAGAATGCCAAACAGACCACGACCTTGTATGTTGCAAACTTAGTCTCCACTTTAAGCCCAAATCTAAGAGGGCAGAATTCCAAGGAGGAGGCTCCAAGTCAACAATCTTCCAACAGCTACAGTGAGAGACAGCTTCAAGCTAAACCTTCAAACTAGACTCAAAATAATCCCATAGATTCCTCTCCTGAAGCACTTTAGGAACATTTTAAAAACTGCATCCTGCAGTCCTCTGATGAGTCCTTAGCGTTCTCCTCCAAGAAAAACAAAGACTGGTTTGATGAAAACAAAAGAGATCCAGGAATTGTTGAAGAAGCAGAGAACAGCTCACCAAGCACATCTCGTTCAGCCATCTCGCCCTGTAAGAAAAGCTGCCTTTCGTCTTGCATGCAGTAAGCTCCAACAGAAACTTCAAGACATCCAGAACAAATGATGGCTCAAACTAGCAGAAAAGACACAACTATGCGCAGATTTGGGTGACCAAAGAGGATTCTATGAGGCCCTGAAAGCAGTGTACAGACCCACACACCAGGTTCAAAGCCCCCTACTCAGTGCAGATGGTCAAATGCTTCTCACAGATAAAACCTCCATCCTGGACCAGTGGTCTGAATATTTTCAGACTCCCTTCAGTGTCAACCATGTAGTCCAAGGCTCAGCATTTCAGCACATTACACAATAACCAGTGAAAAATGAATTGGATAAAGCCCCTTCTATGGGAGAGACTCTTAAGGCTGTACAGCAGGTGAAAACTGGCAAGGCAGCTGGGGTTGATGGCATTCCACCTGAAATCTGGAAGCATGGAAGTCAAGCACTCCATGCTAAATTTCAGGAGCTTGTTGTGTGTTGCTGGGAACGAGTTGAACTACCACCACATCTCTGTGGAGCATTCATCATCACCCTGTACAAGAAGAAAGGAGAAAAATCAGACTGCTTTAATTACTAAGGTATTACTTTGTTCTTCATTGCTGGTAAAATCCTTTCAAGAATACTTCTGAATAGATTGGTATCCACTATTGCAGAAGAACTTCTACCTGAAAGCCAGTGTGGTTTCAGAGCCAGTAGGAGCACCACAGACATGGTATTTGTTCTCAGACAACCCGACTTGCCTATCCTGCATTGGCCTTTTTAGCCACCAGCACACTTGCAGCAAGCATGGGTAGTGCCCTTCTCAAATCTTTGTTCACGAAGCCCAGCCATGATGATGAGATATACTCACATACACTGTGATAAACATGTCACCAGTAGCTTAAATGTAGAAAGGTACATATTCTTTAACTGCACAAAGATACAGATATCTATTTTGAGTGCATTATATGATTCATACTTCATTTTTACAAATTAAACACTTATGAACTTGTTTTAAATCCTACAACTTCTTAATCTCAATTCACACAAGAAGATAAATCTTTACCAAGCATACTATTTAATTTTCATATTATCAGTGCTTGGACATCTGCATCAGGGACATTGGTACTAACAGTCTAATCTCAGTCCCTAAGCATCCTTGAATTTTCCCTCTACTAAGCAAGTGCCTTCTCATATTCTCTAGAGAAAGATAAAAGTGAGAGAGTGTGACTTATCTTTTTTCATCTAAAATGGTTCTTTACCAGAAGAAATATAGTAGTGTTTAGACTTATGGTGTGTTTGTTTGTTGTTGGGTTTTTTTCCTTTTTTTTTTTTTTCTAGTGGGCTTTTTGCATGATTTATGATGAACTTGTTGTTGCTGTAACAATCTGAACACAGTTTTCAAGGTTCACTGTCTCTAGTCAGTTTACACATTTGTTGTTGAGTCATTGGATATAATCATGACCTCAAAGGACTTTAAAATTACCAGCTGCCTCTTTCCTATTTTGCTTTTGTCTACAAATTGCACTTTATGTGTGGGCTAGGTCTTTTCTACCAGGATGTAATAATAAGCACTTGCATCTCACAGTATTTCTCCATTCTTTAGTTTGAACTCAGAGAGATCTGATTATTAAAAGCCAAATTCTGGAGCCTAGTATCTAGAAAATAAGATTTTTTCTTAAAATGCAAGTCAAATGAACCGTTTTTAAAAGTAGAGAATGTTTGTCTTTCTGAAAGTGCAACTTCAATTAGTTTAGCCAAGGAAAATAAATTATCTGTGATATGTGCTATTGGCTACTAGAAGTATTATAGGGAATTTTCTCTCAATTTTGTATTCTTCTGAAGCACTTAGAACTATTAATTTTATTAGAGATAGGATTCTTCTAGATTGTGTTTTATTAGACCAAAGTAGTGTCCAGCCTTTTTATTATTATTATTTATGAAATTAATTTCCTTTTCATAATTGTAAAGCTTTCATTCATATATCTGCAAAAAAGCATGGAAACTACATAAAATTCAGAACCCAAAGTACACCTCCTTTAACAATGAGCACTAAGTATTGTAAAACCCCTAAGCCAATTTTTCCACAATCTTTCATATTTGTCTACAAACTTAGCAGCAATATTGGCATATCCTTTTTCCCCCCTTTACTTAGTTCAGTTCATTCATGAAAGAAAGCAACTAAAAATATTCATTACTTAAATCATGCTTATATTTTATCAGGTCATAAACTCCAACAAATAAAATGGGAATTTCTCTTTTTCATTGACTGTTTTTTCCCTGTGAACAAAATATCTTTCTGTGGGTTTGGTTTTTTTTTTTGTTGTTTTTTTTTCCAGGTCCCTAACATGATTTATAATCTATGAAAAGTATTATTTTCTTTTAAGAAAAAAATTTAAACCCAGTCAATTATCTTGTACCACATGTTGTCTGACAACAAACAAAAGAATGACTATTTAAATTTTCCTCAAATTGATTATTTTAATAAAGGCATGTTCAGAATAGTTGCAAATAGTTTAGGAAAAAAAGCAGAAATACAACTCAGTGTGAATGTGTGTGCATGTGTGAAGGATATACATAGTCAATCAAGGAATAATTGAACCCTAATTATGGTCACCATGCTTTCCACTTATTTATTCATACAAACCCATATGCTTATACATCAGTTTCAGTACAAATCTGTTCAAAGACAGAAAACTAGTCTGATTTTATTCTTTGCAGGAATCAAACTTATCAGTTTTAATCATAGTTGCCAGCTTCTAGGTTGTCCTTCACATCTCACTGGTCAGCTAACAATAATCAACCCACATTGCTCACATACGGCTCAATCCTAATTACTCTTCTCAGTCTACAATATAAACAATCAGAGATGCATGATCTGAATGCTGACTCACTTGTTAAGCATTCTGAGTTTTCTCAGCTTCTGTACAGACTGATCTCTGGATATACTAAATAGAATATACTAAATAGATACAACAGGCTGGCTATAATAGAAGTATGTGGGGATCCAGAGCATTTATTTAGACTACAGAACATACTGTTTCCAAGATGACAGATGAACTATTAATTGAAATATGGAGTTCATTTTTCTTGCTTATATCCAGAAGGATTTAATAGTGAACAAGAAGGTTCTCAAAGTTATATGAAAATGGAAAGAGTGTTTTCCAGAATCCAGTTTCTAGAGACAAGAACAGGACCTCTGTGATAGGCAATTTTTTTCATATTTTTCCACAGAGGAGTTGTCATATCTCACAGTGGCCACCGGAATAGATTCTGTGGGTTTCAAGATTTCAGTTCTGGATGAAAATTTCATCAAAGTGATAATTTTCTCATTCTGTATTAATTGAATTGATAACTTCATAAACCTTAATAAGGTTTGTAAACCTTATTATACACCTATGAAGAGACACATAAGAACGGCTTCCATGCTTAGTTATCTGAAACAGCAGAACTTTCTTCTCAGATATTTTGAGCTGACTACACACTACATAGTTACACAAGGTCATCAATCCTTGCTCTGGCCAGTACTTACCAGGAAGAAATCTTGGGTAACATAAAAATAAGTGTTTCTCAGTTTACTGATTGAAGAAGACACAAATTTCCAGAGACAGAAAGAAAGTGATAGAGGAGAGGAATAAACTGACGTAATTTGTTATTTGGAGAAAATGACAAGTCAGAGTAAATCATAATGGGACTCTTTGAATTGTAATGTTATCAGAATGGTACTTCAGTTCTGTAATCTTTCAGCAAAGACAAAATTAACATCTTCGTTAATGATCTGAATCACACAGAACAATGTGCAGCATCAGCAAGTTTGCTCATGACACAAAACTGGGAGGAGTAGTGATATGCTAAAGGGTCATGCTGCCATCCAGAGGGACCTAATAGCCTTGAAAAAGTGGGTGAAAAGAACCTCATTACAAAGTCCTGCACCTGGAGATGAACAGTTCCCATGCACCAACACATTCTGGAGGCCACTCAGATGGAAAACATCTTGACAGAGAAGGGCCTGGGGTTTCTGGTGGTCACCAAGTTAAAGAAATGTGAGCCAGTGAAGTACCCTTATGGGAAAGTACAATGTTATCTTGGGCTGCATTAGGTAAATTGCTGCTAGCATGTTGAGGGAGAGGATCCTTGCTCACTACTCAGCTATGGAGAGGCCACATCTGGAGTAGTGTGTCCAGTTCTATGCTTCTAAAGGTAAGAAAGACATGAACATACTGGACTGAGTACAGTGAGAGGCCACAAAGGTCATGAAGGGACTGCAGCATCTCAGAATCTCTCCTATGGGGAAAGGCTGACAGATGTGAGACTGCTTCACCTAGAGATCAGAAAGCTTAAGGAGAATCTTATCAATGTATATAAATATCTGAAGGGTGCAAAGAAATTGGAACTAAACTATTCTCTGTGCTGCCTAGGGGCAGGAGAAGAAGCAGCAAAAAACCCAAAAACATAAGAGAAAAAAAAATTCAGGAAAAAAATTTTACTGTGAGGATGACTGAGCACAGGCATAGATTTCCCAGGGATATTATGGAATCTCCACCCTTGGCAAGTGGCTCTAGGTGGCCCTGCTTAAGCAGGGGCTTGGACTAGATAACCTCCAGAGGTCCCTTCCAACCTGAACGATTTTGTGATTCTGTGATGACTGATGAATGGAAGATGAGATCCAATTTTTTAAAAGATATTCAGAATTTTCTTTACAGTAGGTGAGATATAAGGCCTCCTAAGAATCATTGAATCACAGAATCACAGAATATGCTGAGTTGGAAGGAACCCACAAGGATTACTGAGTCCAACTCCTTGCCCTGTGCAGGACCGTCGCCAAGAGTCATACTGTGTGCCTGGGAGTATCATCCAAATGCTTCTTGAACTCTGTCAAGTTTGGTGCTGTGACCCCTTCCCTGGGGAACCTGTTGCAGTGTCCAGCTGGGCTCTGAATGAAGAAACTTTTCCTAATATCCAGCCTAAACCTCCCCTGATGCGTGTTCAGGCCATTCCCTCAGGTCCTGTCACTGATATCCCGAGGAGAGATCAGTGCCTACTCCTCCTCTTTCTCTCATAAGGAAGTTGTAGTCTGCTAAGAGGTCTCCCCTCAGTCTCCTCGAAACGATATGGAAAGCCAGACAAGTAAAACAGAAATTTTCTCCTGTGGGAAGCCTCAGGTGCAGTTTTACTGTTTATGCACCAAATTAATATTAATCTCTGACAGTGGTGCCAGTGGTTCTCAAGTATAAGTTTAGGGAATAGTACAGATCTTTATGTCTGTAGGATTTGCTTTAACATATGATCATTTGAAAAAGTTATGGCATGCATTAAATTCAACTGTGTCTTACTTTAATTTCAAAAATTCATTTTCAGGGTTGTCCAAATTGCTTAGAAATATGGTGTTAGTATTTGTCCAGCTGATATCTAATCTTCTGAAAGAAATTCATGAGTCTGGTTACTAACGATTTGAGGACAGCTCTGCTTTCTTATCTTGTACTTGTCAACATGCTTGGGACAATTTTCATTTGTTTCTAAAGCCTGTCAAATGTATAATTAGATTTGAATCCCACTGCTTTAGGTGATATTTTGGCAAGCTGTTTTAAGCTGTTAAGGGCTGTCCTCCCTCTTTATCTTGAAAGAATGAGTTCAATGTCTAAAGATTTTTATATGCTACAGGTAATATATTTTGACTGTGATAACTGTATTGTAGAGAGTAGTTGAAGAAGATGCTTAAGTATAGCCTGGAGCAGATTATATATAGAGAGATATATCTGTCAGCTGTATTACTGATTAAATGCATAGATTACACAATTTGTCCTTCCAGTAATGTAGAGTAGCAGTGGCTCACAGTCTTTCAAAAAAGTATGACTGCTTCTATTATGTACCTGACAGGGACACTGACAAACCTATACAGTATGTGCAATTGCATATGATCTTTACGTGGATTTGGTATGATTTTGAAAACCAATTAGTCCTTTTAAATAGCAAGTCTTTACTCCTGCCGTGGATCAAATATACATTTCTGTGATCTGTGAATAAAGCCTGAACAGAAGCTGTATGATCGCTCTAAAAACTGAGACCCTGAGATATACTCAAGATCGGTGATCTTGGGAAAAAAATAATTTCAAAAGCAATGAAGGTTCTACTTTTTTTTGCTTTCTACCTCCAGGTTATATGGTCTGGCTTTCTTATAGTTGTAAAAGACATGGAATTTGTGACATGGTCCAATTTCTTTCTGTTTGTGTCTTCCAGTCTCCATTGCTGTTCCAGAGGAGGAGGATCTAATTTAAGATATTTTGCTCCCCATCTTTTGCAAGGTTTTATGACACCCTCAAGTGTGCTGGTTCAGCTGTGTGGCCTTGCTCTAAATTGACAACTGCAACAAGACATTTTAAGAGTAAAACATACTATATCTCTTTATTTCAGTGGATCATTTCAGTAAATTTAGGTTATAGTAAGATGGCACAGCAATGGAATTGAACAGGAATGGTAATCTTTCCTGAGGAAAAAGCAAGTGTGGACACAGAAAATGCAGAACCCTGAAAATCTGAAGCCACTGCTGATGGGTTATTAACATTAAGCTCTTCTTTCTCTGTAACGTAATCTTCCTGACCAGATTGCTCCACCTATGATAGAGACTTGCAGTTTTTTCTTGATTTTTCACTCATCTGAAAAATTTGCAGGACACATTACTCAGTGACACTCTAGACGGTAAATTTACACTTAGTGGAGTAATTTTCATTTCAATCACATTTTGTCTTGGTAAATGGAACAAGCAGATGTATGTGACTTATAATGTGGTGATAATGTGCATATGAGTGTATATAGCTAAATGTAATAACATATATGTATATAACTACATGCATAATCACATAATACTGTATGCACCCAGTTTATCAGTGTAGAAATATCCTGAGTTTAGATTTTCACACCTGCATTACTAGATTATCTTTACAGTACATCAAATTATCATGATATCTATATATGAATGTAGAAAGCTTTACATACAAAATGTTCCCTTGTCTGAGTTTGCAATTTTCCTTTGATCTAGTGGGCTCGGGTGATCTTAGGTACTCTAAGAAATACTTATTCAAAATGATAGTTTCACTCGGCTTCAAATGGAGCCATGTGAGAATGAATGTTCCACATAATGCAGATAAAAAACCGTACATTGTCACTGAGTTTATTCAAAACTCACATATTTCCCTGCTTGCAGGCATACTGAGTATAGCATGAGTAATATAATAGAAGCAATCTTTTTAATATTTATTTTTTAGTTATTTTGTTTTGGAACCCCTATAGCTACTAGACATTAATATACTGAAGTGAGTTAGTTGGCGGGCCACCCCTAAGTGGTAATGGAACACTTGTTCTGTGAGGAGGAGCTGAGGGAACTGATCTTGTCCAACATGAAGAAGAGAGCTTCAGGAGGACTAAACATCTGCCCATAAAGCCTGTGGGATGATATTGAGAAATCAGTGCCAGCCTTTTCACAGGAGTGCACAGTGGTAAAACTAAGGAAAATGGAGCTATGTATTAGAAGAGAGATACACACTGGATATGCACACAAGGATAAAACTTCACTGCGTGGACAGTCACATAGTAGAACAGGCTGCTCCAATCTCTCCCCATCCCTGGAGACTTTTAAGACCGAACTGGATAAAGCCCTAAGCTGAGATCTGACCCTGCTCTTAAAAGAATAAACTCTATACTAGAGGTATCCTGAGATCCCTTCCAACCTGAAATATAATATGATGCTGAATTATAATATGATTCTTTTACTTTAAGAATGTAAATTTTTAAAGCTACGCTAAGATAGCAACTTTTAGACTTGCTGAGTGTTATTTCCAATTATTTAAAGAATTAAAGCAGTAAATTAAAGTTTGGGAGTAAAATTAATATTTTTAACCATTTTTTACAGGAATTTTCTAAAAATTTTTTATGTAATTTAATCAAAATTATGTCTTTGTCTAATCCATCTAATCTCAGACATGTGCAAAAATTGTGTCATATTCATTTTTGGGATCAGATTTTTTTAATAGAAAAAGAAGTATTACCTTCATTAGCAATCAAGACCAATTCCTGGTTTTTCTCTCTTTTAGCTCAGTCTCATATGTTAATTGTCTCAAAGTCATATCAGTCAATTCTAACAAAGCACTGCTGTTGTTGCCCCTGTCCCCTGAAATATAAGTACTTCTCAAAATGAAAAGAGAATCATAAACATGTCACCAACAGTGTTCTGTCTAGTAAAAATGCAGGTTAAAAATAGATTTAGATTATGTGACACTGATTCATATTTCCCTTGCATAATCCTGGTCACAAAACATAGATCTACTGGCCAGTTAAAGCTGTCAGAGAGAGCTGCACGAGGACTACTTTATTTAATGAAAACTGTGCAGGTCCTCCAACAAAGGGTGGACCTGCATAACTTCCACAGGGGATGTATGGTCCTCCCATATCACCTCATTTTAAAGTTAAAAAAATTATAAAAGTGGTAACAAAAAAATCCACTAAAAACCCCAGAAACACACCAAAACCCCCCAACAAAACAACACTGTCTAAGGGTAACCAATGACCTAGTTTTGAGACAGATTTTTATCAATAGGAGTTATAAAGTCAGTTAGAGTGTACATATAAGCATGATAAGCAGCACAGAGAGAGTGCTGCATATATACATCAGATATACATCAGATCCTTAAGCATGGAATTTTCTCAATCATTACCAGAAATATGATGATACTCAGTGGTACAATTTTAAAGGACATGAGTTTTATAAGTAAACAAACGTTCCTGATACTCTGTGAAACCTAATTTTCAAGGAAAACTTTCCCCAAAAATCAAGTGATTTTGGAAAAAAAAAAAAAAAATTACATGAAAGTGAAAATATGTTTCTTATTTATTAGTATTCACTTTATACCAGTAATTCAGCATTTTGTTGTCTTATGAATCATCCCTTACAAAGTGCCTTAAGAATTGATTAAGTTATTTTCTTGGATTTGTATTTTTATTCAAAATTTTCTTTAATAGCATTTAGTATATTGAGAAACAAGAAACAGACTTGTTACTTTCCTTTCAGTTTTGTCCTTTTTCTTTACGGTCTTTCATTTTATTTTTTAATTTATGTTACCAGTACTTTTATGAAGATCCCAAAATTTCTCTCCTGAGAATTATTATCAGAATAATGATAGAAGTTTGCCTTGTAAACCATTGTTTGAAAAGTCTTTAAGCTCCCAGGAATGATCTTACTTAAACACAATAGCAAATTTTATGAGAAAACACTAAGCAGTAACTGGAAGGCTAAACAAGAACATCTATATTGGACAGAACACAAAACATTTCCTGGAATGAATACACTACACACTTCTCATTCATTTTTCATACTACTTGAGAGTTGCTGAAAAATCGAGGCAAGTGAATCATGTCACTAAGGCAGAATAATATATATTACCATAAGAATAATTCTGAAGATTCATATGTAATGAGACCTAAACCTGGGGAAGACATGGCATTGTTCTCTTTGTGGTGCATAAGCTTTGGGTTTTGCAGTTTCAAGATGTGTTAAAAGATGATACTTCTAAAGTGACACTAACCATAACAGGAAAAGAGATCTTGTATATTATAAAATAAACAATATAGGACACAAGTCAATTTCATATCTCAGAGTGCTAAACTTGTTGAATGTTTTAAAATTCTCCAGATAGAATTGAATTGTATTTCTAGA
The DNA here is from genome assembly GCA_035583235.1 of Hafferia zeledoni. Lineage (NCBI taxonomy): Eukaryota > Metazoa > Chordata > Aves > Passeriformes > Thamnophilidae > Hafferia > Hafferia zeledoni. Next base: position 16,577,196 of record JAWWEV010000043.1, read on the forward strand.
TTTGTAAAAGACCATTATGAGTAATGAATTGAAAAAAAAAAAACAAAAACAAAAACAAAAAAACGGTCATGTAGGACAACAGCATGGACAATAGATTATGTAGTTTTATACGAAAAGATATCTAGCTGCTTATTCTTCTGGGTCACCTGTGCCTTATTTCATACAATCAGACTTCTAATTCAGAACAGGTGCAAGATGTACTAGTGAAATGCTGGTCTTTACAAAATTGAATTGCATTTTTCTGCTATGAGCCAGCACACACTGCAGATCCTTATGATATGAACTACCATTTTGCATCTTTTAATACTTTGAAAGCAAGGTTGATGTTTTTTGCTACAGATGTTGAAAATTGTTGTTCATAAATAGGTACTATGGGATCAATTAATAAGTACTCAGGACACAAGAAATAGAGATTTATAATGCAAGGTCAATGTTTCTTGTTCCCTATCGATTTTTTCCTTCTATCGATTCATACCATTGATAGTGCCTCCTTTGTAACCTCTTCTCAAGGTAGCCTACAGTGTCATGATGAAAGTGCTTTTCTCTATGCTTTTAAAAACATACTAGCTACATTGTCATGTCCTCACAAGAACTAATTTTCCATTAACTATATCCTACATTTTGCTTTTAATTTTTCCAGAATATCCTCTTCAATTTTCTCTAACTCTGAGTCCGCCTTTCTGTGCATATAAATATATTTATGTGTGTCTGTGTATATATATATATATATATATATATATATATATATATATATATATGGCAAATGCATAGAAAAGATAATTTGAAATTAGTTGAAGAAGAAAGGTGGAATTCATATTTTAGGAGGTTTTTCTTTCTGTTTCTTGGGTTTTTTTTTTCTTTCCGCAAAGCACTATCTACAACATAAAGCTAAATAAAACAGCACACAGAATCACAGAATAGTTTGGGTTGGAAGAGACCTTAAAGATCATCTGGTTCTAAGTCCCCTTCCATGGGCAGGGACACCTTCCACTAGACCAGGTTGCTTAAAGCCTGGCCTTCAACACTTGCAGGGATGGAGCATCTACAACTTTGCTGGGCAACCTGTCCCAGTGCCGTACCACCCTCACAGTAAACAATTTCTTCTGAATATCTAAACCAAGCCTACCCTCTTTCAGTTTGAAGCCAATGCCCCTCCTTCTATCACAATATGCCCTAAATGAAGGTATTCAAGGCCCAGTGACTGAAATATCCTTTTTTCTCATAGTCAGGTAATGTAAGTTTTAGCAAGTCCACATCAGACTAAAACATGACCAGAAAATAAGACCAGGGCAGTTAAGTCTTACTGCCATGGAAAGTAACAGTTTTACAGCTTCAAGAGACACACAAGACTTTAAAATAATAGAACTTATCTGCCAAAATAGAACTTATCTGCCAAAATCATAAAATAGGAAGAAAAAAAACTAAAAAGAAATACAACCCAATGACCTTCATAATTGGAAAACATAAACATTTCACATTGCAAAATTATAAAGCTCTTTGAGACACTTCTGATGCTTTTGATTTACCATTTTGCTATGACACACAGATATGATAGTTGTTGGAGTCAGGTAAAGAGTCATACACTTTCGAGGTGTCAGTAAAACTGACAGAATTTATGAGGAGTCGCAAGCTTTTCTTGCATCCCAAATTTGATTAAAAATTAAAGGATATTTTCAAAGCTTCTAAACAAATCTCTCAGAAAAAAAATTGCAAAATAACTCTAATTTTAAATTATTAACTTTTCATCACTTACTGTTTTCAGTAAAACCACTAGGACTGAAGTCATATGACATAGTTTTAACCATCTAAAGGTTAGGTTTCAAATTAGCTATGTGTTTCTCTCACATTGACTATCACCTAGAGAGGCAATGCACCCCAACTGAAATAGATGTCTAAAACAGATTGTGGATAACTAGCCCACTTTACGTTTTTGTTTGTTTGTTTGTCTTTTGCTTGTTTGTTTGGGGTTTTTTTGTGGGTTGTTTTTTTTTTTTTTTTTTTGTTTTTTTTTTTTTTTTTTTTTTTTTTTTTGAAAAT
>JAWWEV010000043.1:16579332-16607317 GCA_035583235.1 Hafferia zeledoni
ACCTCTGGCAGATGGTCCATTGTTTGGAAATGAATAGAGGGGGTAGAATACACGGCCTTGATCACCCCCACACAGTGTCACCTGGTCTCACCTGCTAAACTAGGACACAATGAGACAAACAAAAAGAACCAAAGCATATTTGTTAGAAAACAAAACAAACAAGAAGCAAACCAAAACCAAATTCATAGAATGGTTCTTAAGTACATTCATTGTATCAACAACCTTGGTTCCACTTTCCTGTTATGCTTGCACTGACTTTATGGATAGTAATATATTTAAGCAGATTCGTAAATCCATTGCAAACACATTTCAGGAAAATAAATAAAGCAACAGTTTAAAACTCTGTAGTGGTGTAAGACATGTAACATTATGCTGAAGAACTTTTCTTATTCATTTAGTTGGTTAAAAGAGAAGAATCTGGACTTTTTATCTGTCTCTGTATTTTAAATTAACACCTGGTACCTAAGATAGTATGGTTGGGTTTGTCTGAATGTGATGAGGTAAAATTATGTTGCCCAGTGGTTAGTCTGAATCCTTGCTTGATTATACGTAAACAAGGCTAATCTACACTTTTCCATTCTTTTTTTCTTATTACTTTATTACAAAATGGATCATTACTTCTTTTATCTGGACTGTGAATATTTGTGAATAATTTTTTTCATCCATCTGCAGCTGTACATAATGGCATGTCTTGTGTGGGTATGCTAGAAAAATTACATTACTTAGTAACTGTGTTTAAGGGTGGTCTGGTTGTTGTTGCTTAATCCCAACTGGCAACTGAGCCCCACGCAGCCTCTGCTCACTCTTCCCTCAGTGGGATGGGGTAGAAAATTGGAAAAATAAAAGTGATAACACTTAGGCATTGAAATCAAGACAGTTTCATAGGTAAAGCAAAACCCACACATGCAAACAAAGCTAAACAAGGAATTCATTCACCACCTTCCAGGGGCAGGCAGGTGTTCAGCCATCTCCAGGAAGGCAGGGGTCCATCACATGTAATAGTGACTCGGGAAGACAAATGTCATAACACTGAATGTCCACACCTTCCTCCTTCTTCACCCAGCTTTATATACTGACCATGAAATATCCCTTTGGTCAGTTGGGGTCAGCTGTCCTGGATATATCCCCTCTCAACTCTTTGTGCTCTTCCGTGTTGGGGCAATGTAAGGGGCAGAAAAGACCTTGATGCTGTGTGAGGACTTCTCAGCAATAACAAAAACATCCTTGTGTTATCAACACTCTTTCCAGCACAAATCCAAACATAGCCCTGTACCAGCTACTATGGAGAAAATTAACTCTATCCCAGCCAAAACCATCACACTAGTGTAATCTAAGAAGAGTCTCTTGAGCCTAAACAGATTCTGAACTGCGACATGTTATTAAGATATGTCTATGAAAAGGTGAAGGATTGATACTACATTTTAAGCACCAAATATATTTCAGAGTAGGGGCTGAAGAGTAGCATTTGAAGGTGAATATTCTTCCTCCAATGAGAACTTCCTAACTTTTGGGCAAGGGAGGCTTAAGGGATTGACTAATTCTAAAAATATAATATGTGTGATTTCACGGGAAGGCACTGGAATGACTCTCTTCCCAGAAAATTAGGCAACTCATTGAGTGACAAGTTATAAAACTAGTGTGAATACTGTGTTGCTGTCCAGTAGATCTTAGGCCACACTTTCCTTTGCTACTTTAGATATCTCATTTCATTACTGTGATACTTGAGATATAATTGCCTGGGCCCACCAAGTTGATTGTGGCAGCCTAAATTAGACATCATGCTGTCCTATATTAGTATCAGAGATCTGTTCAGGGAGAAAGGCATCTCCAAGGGCTGATAATAGTCCTGAGGAGAGTACTCTTCACCAGAGTACTCTTCACCCGCTGTATTGGGAAACTAACTCCCTCTCTGTGCCTATACAAATCAAGCTGCCTATCAGCCCACTGGAAACTGCATGTGCAGTGGTGTGTCTAAATGAGTGACTGAATGACAGACTCACAACCTTTGTCTCAGTTTATTCCAGAAAGGGAACATTGTAAAGGACTGGTATCAAAGTACCTTCTTTAGGCAAATGGTATAGTGGCATATGTGAGGACTGGAGATATAACAGACTGGCCTTCATACACAAGACTGTCAGTTTCTGGAGGTGGTCTTCTTCTAATAGAACCCACTTGGTCATATACCTTGTATATTTATTATCTCTCCCTCATCATCCCAAAACAGACCATTCCCTCAGGACTTGTGCTCCTGTACACAAATCTGATTTTCCCCCTACTCTGAGTTGTAATCCTCCATATAAGCAGGCAAAAGCACTCAGAATGTGAATGATAAATGATGCTGTTTAGTCCTTTTGCAAATCAGCAAGGTTCATGATATCCTACATGGAGCTGTGGAACTGAGGCTCAAGAACAGGTGATCAGTGATGACAAGTTAATTGTTTTAAAATGCAGGTTATCTTGAATTAAAATTACTCTATTTCCCCGCTTCCCTTTAAGTATAATTAACAGCCTCAGGCTTTCCTTTCTGGTTAAAGCCATCCCGGGATGCAACACTGGGATGTCACAAATACCTGCATCTCTTGAAAATCTTTACCATTTTAGAGTCTTCTAGGGTAATGTAATTGTAAATAGATTATCTCATTCTGACAAAAGGCTGAACATCAGAGGTCTTCTGAGAATACAGAATTTCAATATATATATATGTCAGTATGTATATATTAAAGCTTTATTTCATGAATGAAAGCAAACTTCTGGAAGGAAACTGCTATATCATTTTACAGTTGGTTTTGTCCCATAATGTTGTTCCCTTTGGCTTACATTAGATAAAACTGAACAAACATCAGTGGAAGGAAGTTCATTGTGTAAAAATCTACACAAACATGTAGATTTTTACATTTGCCTTTATCAGGCAAGAGTGTTTTAATACAAAAGAAAAATGCTTTGGAAAGTTACCTAAGCCAGATAAAATATTTTATCTAAACTCTACTATGGAGTGATACTTTACAAAACAAAAGGTGGCAGACAGAAGGAAAGGCAAAATATACAATAATAGGTTTTTTGACTTGGACAGTGTATTTAAAACATTCCTTAAGTGCAGACATCATCCTGGTTCAGGGGAAGGTATGGTTCGAAAAGTTTGCTTGAAAAAGGATAAAATTCACCAGTTTCTGAAAACAAAGACACTTTCCAGGATTTTACATGACCATTTCCAGCCCCCAACTGCATAGCAAAGAACTGTCAGAGGATAGGCTGGGTGAAGTGAAGATGTGTAGCCGGGGTGGCAGGCTGTTGCTCTTGGCCTCTACATTTGCTTCTCTTCTTCAGAGAATCAAGTTAGTCCTTCTGTCCTATTGTTTGCAAGCAGGGGAAGGCTACACACAGAAGAATTTTCAAGTCAGTATGGGAGGAAGGTGAGGGAATGTTCAAATTACTGCTGGGCCGTTCTCAGTTGCACTCATAGGTGGCATGTGTTGTATGGTGCTCTGCTGAGCAGGCATTGTGGGCTCTCAAAATCCAGTCACTTTTTGGATGATCATCAGCTTCCATGAATTCTACAGCAGGGAGACACCAGAACAGCCATAAAGATGCAGATATTGCTTTTTCAGAAATGTGGTAATGTTAAAGTAATAAACCACAGAAGAAAGGGTTCTTCATTCACTGAACAGATTTTGTCTTTATTTGAAGAAAATGTTTTTCTGACAAACTGGATATGTTGAACAAACCAGGCAAAATAAATAGGAAAATATGCTACTTAAAATCAATATTATTTTTCTAGAAATATTCAAAACATGAAATAAAAACATTGTTTCTGTTAAAATCCAGCTACTTTTCGAATATACATTCAGAATTTGTTAACAACATGCAGAATCCCTAAAGTGATAATACTATTTATGAAAAGGATTTGAGTAGAAATGTTTCTAAAGGAAAGTCATGTTTTCCTGATCAACTGTAGCTGCCATAAGGCCACTCTCATTTCTATGGCTCCACTGCATTAATGTAGCCTTTTTGGAAATCCTGAGGAGACAATATGTGCTCCTTCAGAGAAAAATACTAATTTTTTTAAAGACTCAGTCATAAAAGAGAGATACTTGGAGCATTTAAGGTTGTTGCCTTTACTTAAAAACTCAAAAAAAAAAAAAAAAAATCTCTAACTAGGCAACAAGTCATATTTCAGTAGCTTAAGCTTTCTTTATCTTACATATGAAACCCCAAACACTTCTTGTTTCAGGTGGTATAGAACTAATTTCCCAGTGTTCTAATTTTCTACTGTCTACAAATAGATAGCCATCTAACTGTGGAAAGACAGGACATGAAAACAAGAGTGCTTTTCAATAACAAATCTTATAGTAACTAAATTTTTAAATGCGATATATTTAGAAAACTGAAAAAGAAAAAAAAAAGAAAATTTTCAAGGAAACTAGAATAGAGATTATTCTAAAGACTTTTTAATTTTTGTCATGGAATTACAGAAACACCAAAGACTCAAAGAAAGCACCTTGACCTTCAAAAATTCATCATGGATCTACTGTCTTCTTTGGAAAGATAGTACAGGTGTGCTGATACTGACACTGCTACTGTGTTTTATCTGGAGAAGAGTGGAGTCACTGACTGTAAGACCAAGAGGGACTCTAAAAGAGTGAGATCATGCTAGGTATTGAGTATTTTTGAGCCCATTTATCCCAATCGCTGTATTGCCATCCCTGATGTACCCTTCACTGCAGTTTTCTTTGCATTAAACAATGATAAATATCTTAAATTGTACCTTGTACTTTATGAGTACTATTTCAACACTGTAGTTTCTATGGATACAGGATGATTAGCTCATTGCATTGACTTACTGCCCTGATTTTGTTTTCTCTTCTTTTGCAACACCCCAAATATTTGACAGTTTCCCAGACAAAGAATTCTCCATTCTACATACTTGTTTTTACTTGTAATTTCTGTTTGAGATGAAGCAGCCCTTGTGAAAAGGGCATCCAATCTTAAATTAGATTGTAAGTGACAATGAATCTGTCAAAATATTAGGGAAACAGTTCAAACATTTGATTGTGGTCACTACTGCCATATTTATTTTCACTTTCCAGCTATAACTGGTTCTAAGTCTGCCTTTACAGTGTTCTGGACCCACACCTGCTCTCTTCATATTGCATAAGATAACAAATAATGTCCCTGGGGACTGTTTCAGCCAGTTGTCTAAGTCCCCTAGGGAAAATTTAATCTGAATTTGTTGATCTAAAGCAATTCAATTTATGTAAATATTCTTCTCTATTCTTTTCCTTCCCTGTTCTAACCTGAGATTGTATACTTGTATTACTGATGTTAAAGCTACATGATTGCCATTGCCCTTCTAAATGAAGAAGAGAACAAAACAGGAATGAAACATTCCAGCTTTCTTAATTCATCTATCACCTTTTCATCTTCTTCTTACTACTGATCTTCTTACTACTGAAAGACTATGACTCATGTCTTTGTTCATCCTATACAGTGCCCTTTCTTCTCTTGCCCCCACATGCTGGTGCTCTTCTTTCATATTCATCCTTACTACTCTGTCTAGTTTTCACTTTCTTGTTATGACATTCTTAGGTTAGAGATCATTAAAAAAATCTGTGATTTTAAATTGCTCCATCTATACTTTTCATTCTCTCTCCACATTGAGATAGCTTGTACTCAAGTTCAGGAAATTGCAGTCTGTACTTACATTTTTTTGTTTATTTGCTTTGGTTTGGGTTTTTGTTTGTTTATGTGGCTTTTTATTTTTGTGGAGTTTTTAAAATTTTTCTCGTCATTTTTGGGGTTTTATTGTCCAGTCTCTGAACATATGAAGCCTGCCTCTTGAATTTCACTGGCATTTTTCTATTCACTTTCCTTCCTTTGTAAAGATCATGAACTTCAGAATTTCACCTAAGTTATCTACCAACATTTTATTCTTGACTAGTCCTTCCTTACTCTAAATCTTCCTTCTCACTGCTTCCAGCACATCCAGAATTACCATCTTTCCATATCATGCTGTTTTATTTTCCCAGTGACAAAATGGGTGACTAAAATCCCACAAACAGACCCTATCCTTTTGATGCACCGCTTACATAAAGTTTTATCCTCTTGATACGTATTAATGGTGATCTGCCTCCTCTTTCACTGTAGTCTCCTCTTGTTCTGCTTTCCATTGCTAACCCTATTTAATCAGGTTTACATGGTGATTGCAACTCACCCTTCCCCTCTTTGCCCAAATGCCCTTAACAATCAATATTCCTTCTATTTTTTTAGCATATTAAGTACTCCAGCAAGTCTTTATTATGCCAGCAAAAAATTGCACTTTTTATCATGTTACAAGAGTATAATTTCTTTCTCTTTATTCTTGCAGTGTCTATGCACACACAAAGTTTTCAGCTAACCAAAACACTGCACTTTGCTCCTCTTCTGATCCTGTCATCAGAAGAGACCAGTGGGCTCTTCTTAAAAGTCTTACTGAGTTTATCCTAAAACAATCCAAATAAGGTTAGAAAGCCTTTGTACAAGGATACATTTCAAGCTTTTCAAGGGTGGACTGCACTGTTACCAGTATGAGGTAGAATATCATATTGAGAAAATCAAGCTCTTTATTGCAATACCAATTTCTCACCATACATTACAGTTTGTAACACATTTTTGCTTTTCTGATTCCTCATCCATGACTGAAAGGATTATGAGAGAAAACCATAAAGCTAAATTCTTCTACCTCTTCTTCCTGAGACATTTTTGATCTATTTTGCCTCCTATCATTATCTCCATGTGTATAAACAGCATGAAACAGTTAATATATAAGATCACTTTGTCTGACATCACAGAACAGGTCACTCCAGTGTTTCCCTTGCAATTGTGCCAGAATAAGAATAACATGTTGGGCAGTACTTTTATGTGAAGCATGGATCTCAGTTCTGCTTGCAGTCCATGGTGTCACACATCAGAGGTTTCTAACATTATTGTGGATACCATTTCATAAGAAATAGTAGCTTAGCATGCTAAAAATTAAGAAATGTGTTTTAAAAACCATATTAGGAGCAGGTGTGAGATCAAAGCCACACTTGTATTTGCTCACTTTATCTCTCCCATTTTTCTCTCTCCTGCTTTTCCCCAAGCTCTTTTTGTCATAGCTGCTCTCATGGCTCACAATTGTGATCTTTTTAGACCCCAAACTTCTCATTCTGATTCCTTCAGTGTTTAAGGAAGAAAAAAAAAAAAAGAAAAAAGAAAAAAGAGAGACACAAGCCCTAGTCCCAACTGGAGCCATTTGCAACTACTGTAATGTAAATAATATGTAGCCCAGACATACAATGAACTGAGGGACTGCCAGTACTTTTTAGGCCCACACACTTGGAAGGGGGTGAAGGGAGCAGGAAATGATTAGCAGAGGGAAAAGGCAGAGCTCTTCCAGGCAAAGCTGAGGAGGCTCTGCAGTTTTGAGTGCTGCCAACCCTGCTCAGGGCTTTCTTTGTGCACACGTTAGGATGTGGAAGCTGCTTGAGGCCAGCCAACAGGGCTGTTTCCACACTCACTAAGATTCTGTCTTATTGGCCTGAAAGCATTTGCAGGTTAACAATAAATAGGAAGAATGCAGTGAAGAAAGCAAGTAAAAAGCTTTTATTGAACTTAGTGGTTACCAATAGCATTAGCTGTGTCAATATCAGAAATAAAAATGCTCATAGATGTCTGAAGCACCTCACAGTCCCTTGAAGAATGAAGGAAAATATTTTTTTAGGCTCTCTGCTTGTTTTCATTCACATCTACAAGCTTGCACACACACACTAGACTCAGTTGTGTTCCTTTTAAATTTAAAACAAAAAATAATTTTATTGAATCATCAGTTGGAAGAGACATGAACTCTTTCAGTCAGTAGGAGCAGAAGAGATTTTCCACAGGATTCTTTGAAAGTCTTCTTCGTCTGGGTTAACCATCCCATCTGGCAGAAGCTCACTTCTGCTGACTCCAAGACCCACATCCAGGACATGAATATTTATCATGTTACTCATGCCGTGTTCCTTTCCCTGTGATGTGTTTAAGTCCCAGCACCAAGGAGACACTCAAGAGCAGCTGTGGGGCTTTTGCAAAGTTTTACTATTTGAGCTAAGCAGGAAATAATTTTCCTGTCCCATGAAACTTTCCAGTACAAGAGTGTTGGGTTGGGTTTTTTTGGTTTTATTTTTTGTTTCCTTTTTTGTTTGTTTGGTTTTTGTTTGTTTGTTTGTTTGTTTTGTGTTTTTTTGTTTGTTTGTTTGTTTTTGTTTGTTTTTTTTTTTTTTAATTTCCTTTTCGTTTTTTTCTATTCTGCTTTAGGAAAAATCTTTAATAAATGTAGATTGTCAGTGAAGAAAATAAACAATTACCCTTACCCTCCATAAACCAAACTAAACCAAATCAAACCAAGAAAATAATCCCCCAAACAAGAAGAAAGACACATTTTCTGTGATTCAGGCCCCAGGATGCCCTGGCTCTTTTATTTCAGTAAATGTTATTTCTGACTGTTTGTCTCCTCCCTCCATTCCCCACTTGAAATTCCAGCTTGAATCTGAGAGCTTGTTTTCCCAATAAAGCTTCACTGAATTGACTGCTGAATTCTCAGATTCTAAAAGTATACTTTTTTTATAGCTTTGTACAGGCACAAAAGTTCCTGTCTAACTTTACTTATAGTATTATTTGGGGTCCTTTAAGAACATGTGAGAAAATTTGTGCAAGGGCTACACAACTTGAAATACAGTGATTGATATGATTTATACAGGCTTTGCAAGACCACAGAATCATAGAATGGCTTGGACTGGAAGGGACCTTGAAGACCATCTACTTCCAAGCCTCCTGCCATGTGTAGGGACCCCTTTCACTAGACCAAGTTGCTCAGAGCCCCATCCCACCTAACCTTGAAGACTTTCAGTGGTGGGGCATCCACAACTTCTCTGTACAACCTGTTCCAGTGCCTCACCATCCTCATAGTGAAGAATTTCTACCTAATATCTCATCTAACCCTGCCCTCTTTCAGTTTGAAGCCCTTCTCCCTTGTCCTGCCACTACATGCCCTTGTAAATAGCCCCTATATTTCCTGTAGGCTTCCTTCAGGTACTGGAAGACCACAGTTAGGTCACAATGAAGTCTTCTCTTTCCCAGGCCAAACAATACCAGTTCTCTTGGCATTTCCTCATAGGAGAGCCCCAGCAGGCTGATGTCCTTCCTGTATTGAGGACCCCAAAGTTGGATGTAGTACTCCAGGTGGGAATCTTATAAGAGTAGAATAGAGGGGCAGAATCACCTGCCCCAGTCTGCTGGCCACACTGCTTTTGATGCAGTCCAGGACACAATTTGCCTTCTGGGCTGTGAATGCACATTGCTGGGTCATGTCCAGCCTCTCATTCACCAGCATCCCCAAGTCCTTCTCATCAGGGCTGTTCTCTATCCTTTCATCCCCCAGCCTGGATTGATACTGGGGCTCACCATGACTCCGGTGCAGTACCTTGCACTTGAGCCCACTTCCTGATCTTGTCCAGGTCCCTCTGGATGGCATCCCATCCTTCAGGTGTGTCAGTAGCACCACTCAGCTTGCTGTCATCTGAAAATTTGCTGAGATAGGTTGTTGCATTCAAAAAGATGCTGTCCACTTCCCATGATTGTCTGTTGGAGCTTACTATAAATGGAAGAAAGATGGCAAAGTTGTCTTCTTCTTGGTAATTGAAGGAAATGTGGGATCCTTTTAAATACTCTTTGCGACTGTAAGCAGGACATGGGGTGCTACTCAAGCTCTGCTTGGTGCATGACCATCACCTGGCAGCACTAACACAACCATAAGACCTGGGCATTAGCCTTAGCAAAGCCAGGAAAAGGAGGCCTGTGGGAGGATGGCAGTTCAACCCTTGACAGTTTTTTGACTTACTCAAATATTTTGTATGACATTGAGACATTTGACATTAAGACATTTGTGTATACCATGAGTTTTAAAGCACACTTTAATATCTCAGTAAAATTCCACTTGGAGAACATATGGCACTTAAAAATTCGTTTGTTACCATGATTGATGGCATTTCAATGAACACTGTTTGGGTTTAAAATGAAAATATAATCTTAGACCTATTGAAGTAGACTATGCAGACTGAAATTTTTGTAGCTTCCCACAAACTGTCTCAGTATTTTTTGGCAACCATTTTGTGAAATCCACCACAAGGAATAAATAAAAAATACCTTTAAAATATGTAGTCTGATAATAATTGTGATTGTATGTTGAGAGATAAAACAGATATTCAGTGACTGATAATGTTAAATAATGGATTATTAATATATAGGCTCATCTCTGGGAGAAATGTAAGGATGCTATACAGGGGGAATTGTCTCTATTCTGGCTGAGACTGAGGGAAGGCGAAGAAATGCTTAAAAAGTGATGCACTTTGACAAAAGTTGCGTGAGCAGTGTGTGAAAGAAGAATGTCAGCAATGTACCGTTAGGTGGTGGCTGAAAGAAAACAAAGAGGTTTTAAAACTGTTTGCTTATATACACTTGAGAAAAGCAAAAGAAATTTTATAATCAACAACAGCTGAACTTCCTGAACTCTTTTGTGTGTCCTGCATCCTGTGTGTATCTTTGTGACAGAAGCCTCCTGAGCATTTCAACAGCTCAGCTTGCCAGTTGCCAAGATTTCCATTATGGATAATGTCCAGACAGCAACAGACTGTCTTGTCCAGACACCTGTTTTAGAATCTCCCTATAGGTGTCTTTTTTGCTCTTGATTTAGGGAGAAATCTAAATGCTTAGTGTTTAAAATCAAACATTTGGATTTCAAATGGCTGCAACTAGCACAAAAAATGTTGTGACCAGCTCATAGATATGTGGAGCAGGAGTTGGAGTGAGTGTAGGAGAGTTCAGCCTGCCACATTCTTACCTCTGCTGCTTTGGGCACTTCTCCTCAGGACTGTTCGAATGGCTCAACGTGCATGCAGCTCAGAAATTTTTATTCTACCACTGCAAAGCTTCACTTTGAACTGCATTTTTTGGGGTTTTTTTTTTTTTTTTTTTTTTTTTTTTTTTTTTTTTTTTTTTTTTTTGTCAAATGTCTCTTTTACATTCCATATTACTGAATTTCAAGTTGATTTTTTCCTGCATCTGCCTGAAAAGTCCCAGAATTTGTGTTTTGAAACTAGTGGTATTCATGATGGCCATGCTACAGTGAAGTATAGCAGATAAATTCTGGCAGACCAATACAAAAACCCCATATGGACATATCAGAGATACTACAATCCTCAGTGTCCAACACACATACACAGGCACACACTAAAGTTCTCAAATTAATTGGAAGCTCCTACGTAGAGTCATATGATTCAGCAAACATAGTTCACTATTCCAAAAGCGTAATTTTTTTCCTGAAGTTTACTTAGACCATTGATCTTGCTGCCACACAGAATTCATTTATACTTAGGGAAAAAAAAAAAAAAAAAAAAAAAAAAAAAAAAAAAAAAAAAAAAATTATATTGATTCCATGCACATTTTTAATGTTACCAATCTCAGGTCCAAAAGTAACAATTGTTCTAAACAGCCAGAGTGTAAATGTTACACATTCCGTGCATCAATAGTTGCAGAACAATACAAATATTTGTTTTTTTTCTTTTTATCCAAGCCCTCATTCTTTGAAGAATTTTCATCTTGGACTGTTTTGTATTTTCTAGTTGAATGAGAAGAACTGCAGGTAAGAGTCTTTCATTAGCGGCTTGTCTGATTTAATTAATCTTTAATTATTGTGCAAAACAAATGAAAGGATAGCTTCGATCAGCAAATTCATTTGCAACATTTATCAACTAGCTGATCTTTATCACCCACCCAGATGACAGTAAATCAAATGCACACCCCTTTTCAATTCATGAAGCAAATGATTAAAGTGTCCATAAGAGTTCCTATCCTAACTAAATCTAATTGCGTGTGAATAATCAGTTCAGTTGCATGATGAATGTGCCATCACAGAATCTAGTCCATAACCAAATCATATTTTGAATTATAGTTGCTTTAAGTGAATATTTTTAAACTCATGGCTTCTTCTTCTTCTTCCTCATCCACTGGCTGTTAAATATATATCACAATAATTACATAATTGTGCCTTGCTTTCTCCTTGACCTTTCATATCAACCCTAGGGATTGCTTTCATTTGACTTTCATAATTGTAGCACATTCCAAACATACATATATTTATACATATAAATCTTATTAAAAATCAGATAAGCTCAAAGATAAACACAAGAAGTACTGGCTGTATTTCACTACAAAGGCTTTATTACTTCAAACTGAATTTTAATATTTTACATTACATAGCTTTGATTCTTAAGACCATTTTCACTTGACTAAATATCTTCTCAAGTGAAAATTAAGAAAAAGGAATCTTAGCAGTATTTGTTTATTGCAGAATATAAACAGTACCAAAATCACACATTCTCCTCCAAAACAAATTGCTTGACATCTGCTGTTCTTAAAGATTTCTGAACCCATTCTTATTTCACCTGGACTTCTATGATAGCATATTTAAGGTTTCAAAACACTTTTGTTCATGGACAAAATTTCATTTAGAGGACTTAAATAAGGATTTCAAAACTCTAGAGATTTGTTCGTCAGTATGTAATTAAATAATGATAAACTAACATGACATATGAGAACCTAGACTTAACTGATACTGCAGTTTATTTAATTTCCCTTCAAGTATGCATACATAAAATAAAATCTTTTTCCCTGCCTTTCATCTTAAAAATAGTTTAGGACAGATCTGTTCTGACATAACACCTTAAAGGGAGAACAAAAATTTTGTAATTGCTTATATATAGTTGGTTAAATAAAACCAAAGAACTAGGTGTAATGGCCTTGAAATGGATGAAAACTAAGAAACTTGAAAAGGAAAAAAAAAAAAAAAAAAAAAAAAAAAAAAATATATAAATTTGTTTTTCCTATATATAAAGGAGGAAGAAAGAAAATAAGATCACACACACATCTCATTTGGAGATGCAAAATCGTGATGTACAATAGAGTCCTGGTTTTGTTTTGATTTGGGTGGTGGTGTTTGTTGTTGTTGATATTATTATTGTTATCATGATTCATTATCCAATAGGGTTCATCTATTTGAAAGATGCCCTTAGTGACAATGCAGTTTTATTAACTACCACTTTCAGCTGTGGTAATGATATGTTTGAGTGAAATGTGTATTTATCTGAAACATTCCATAGCTATCAATGACAATGTACCCATTGTAAAACAGAAAGTGAATCCCATGTGAATACACAACTCCATAAGTCAGCTGACTTCAAGAGCTACACTGATTAAATCTTCTCCATATCTGGCTCAAGGATATTTCAAATGACTGGATGCCATCCACAGCCACCCTGATGGGTCACCAGGGATGGATCTCATGTACACGTGTACAAAAATAGACAATGAAATAATGAAAATGTCGTGCTGTGTCCCTAAGACAAATATATACACAAATGACAATTTGAATATATACTCAAACATTAAGTCAATTAAAGAATTGTTTATTCCTCACAATCTGGAGCATTATTTGATCCCTTCATTATAATCCAGGCTTTGATTTGTGCGTGAGTATGAATGTAAATACTTACTTAAAACTAAAGACTTACAGATTTTCATTAGTGAAGTATTTAATGTGACAGTTTGCCAGGCTTTTTTTAACATTATATGAAGCGATCTCATTAAATTATTAAGCAAGTGGTTTAATTATGCAAACTTTAACATTTCTAACTGAAAACCAGATGTTTTATTGGAAAACATATTGCTTCATGAGAGCAATATCTAAGCACATAGTCACAGATTAAGACCTAAAGACAGTTTGAAGGCTAAAGGCATTTGGGTACCAAGATACTTTAATCACAGATTTATGCAATTTTACAAATTATGTAACTCCCTCTTTTGTGGAAGAGATGTCATAGTCCCAGGGAGAAGTAGGATGTCAGTGGGCAGGGTAATAGGGTCCTTTGATCTCTCTTCTGCTCCCTGGGTTCTCTAGAAGTAGCAGTGAAGATCTTAAGCTCCTTGTTTGTGGTCATGATGTCTCCCACCTGTCCCCTGAGTTTTTCAGGTACTCTGAGTACCCCTGCCACTCTGAATTTTCATGAACTATAGATCTGGATAGAGTAAACCTTGTTAGTGAGTAGCTCAATCAAATTGTACTTTCTTTCTTTTATTTGCTGTTGCCATTTTTGGCACTCACACATGTGTTCCTGACACATCTGGTCACATTTGCATTTGTTAATGATCAAAATGTTGTTTGCATCATTTTATTATTTTTTTATGGAACACACTGAAACTACTTTTTTTTTTTTTTTTTTTTGAGACATCTGGCTGATCACATTTCACATACTTCTATGAAAGCAAAGGTTTTACAGCTTCTACTGACAGTGCCTGACTTTCTAATTGCTACAAGTGTTGATGTGCCTTCCCTATGCAGGAAGATAGCAGATGAACAGGTAATCTACTTCGAACTGCCAAGATCCTATTCAAAAAATACAAATGGATAAGTCACTTTTGTTTTCAAACTTAATGAAACATATGTGTGTGTGTGTGTGTATATCTATATAAATATATATATATATATGCATGTTCTCAACATAGGGTGAAAATGGAATTAATTTCTGTTACCTTCTAAAAAATAAAATGAGACCTTCACAAAAGATGGATGGATTTCATATGAAGTGACAGAGAAAGGCAAAATAATTTCTATAAGCATCCCTTACAAATTTTGGGAGAGAAATCTGTTCTTTAAAATGCTACACAAGTTAATAACTGCTCTGAGAAACTGTGAGCACTATCTGCGTGTAGCAGAGATTCCCAACAGCCTGCAAAAACACCCCCTTATTTCAAGTATCATTTTTCCCTTAAATCAGAATATTTGGGGGTAACGAGATGTCAGTTCTTATCAATATAATTTGGGGCACTGAGGAAAACTGTGTTTACCTTCCCCACAACAGATGAAGGCCCAAACTTTTCTAACAGAAAAAGTAGTTATTCAGCAAAGAGTTAGGTATCTGAGTAAGCTGCAATAAGATTTATAGTGAGAGAATCCCCTACAGAAAACCAGGAAATGTTTCTCCTCTATGGCACCTTTACACAGTGTTTTATTCGAGGAAACAGTAGATTTCCCCTTCTCTTTAACCCTTGTCTGAAAAAGAGGGGAGCTGAGCTCAGCTGGAGAAGCTGATTAGCTCTGCCAGATGCAGTCCTGATCTGTGCTGTTCAATTAGAAAACTTAATGTAGGGCTCTGTTGAACTGCAGCCCTTGCAGAAGTTTGGTTTTTGTTTTTTGGTTTTTTTGTTGCTTTTTTTTTTCCTTTCTTATTCTCTTGGTCACATGAAAGGTGATGCATGCCTTAAAGCATGTATATGAGGACTGAATTCTAGAAATATGGCAGAAATAATGAATTCCACAACAAAACAACAAAAATGCAAAAATTATGTGTGTTGCTGGAAACAAGATACCACCTGTGTCTCTTGGCATGTAAAAGGAATACAGTTACAAATTTATAGTAGACACTTTAAAGTTATGGTCTAGTATGACATGTCCACACAGGCATTTTGCAAATGTTGGCACTGTTGATTCTGTTCAGCAATCATACATCAGTCTCTGGAAATGCAGTATTCCAGAGAAACACTGTGCTATGTGCTGCTTTCATGTAGTAATGGTGACCTGAAATAGCATCTGTAAGTCATACTCAGGCAACTGTACCTGAGTTTTCACTGGTCTTGCTCATTGTTTCACAGAGCTGGATGGGAGCTGGAGGTTAGATGAGTTAGATACCCCAATATGATAATTTATGCTGCCTTCCATTTTAGAGATGGCCTTTCCCTAAGTCAGTTGGATCATGGGCAGAGAGACCTCAAACTTATAACACATGAAGAATCAGTCCATAAAATGTTACATGAACGTACTCAAATGCAAGATTTTAAAAATGTTTTTCACAGAATAAAATATTAGTTTTATATAATCACCTATAAAAATTTATCAGAAGTGTAACCAGAAGTAAACCAGTAACTCTGATTTCTTTTAGTAGAGAAATATGTTCAAAAAGAATACGATACTATTGCAGATACATTTTCTGAATGAAAACACATGGGATTCATAGGTAACTGATCCTAAGTACAAAGTAGGCTTTCATATTGATGAGAACCACTTAGCAATAAGCAATTTTTTCTAAGCAATTGGAGAGCTATAAATATTGAAAATCATTGTGTAAAACTTTGTAAAGGGATATCTCTTTACTTGCAAATCGGTGAGTAGGTACAGTTAGAAAGAATATAAGCGGTATATGAAAGATTGATCGATGTCAGCACTCTTCATTCGTTTTGCACAAATGCTGCAGTCACATGAGGAAAGGCACAGGAAATATCATTAGTGTATGTAAAACTGTTCAGAATCCATGCATTATTGTCTTCAGAGAGATCCTTCAGACTGACATTTTTAATATGGCTGGTCCTTCACTTCCACCCTCATCCTCATCAGGACTGGGAAAGAAAATAAGAGCAAAAGCAAGAAAACTCATGACTATGAGACTAGAAAGGTTTAATAAGTGAAGGACTAATGGGAGAAAAACCCCAACCAAACATACAAAGACAATTACTTACCACCTCTGATGGCAGATTAATGCCCTACCAAACTCAGAGGAACATGTGTCCTGAAAGACAGTTATTGTACGGAACATGCCTTTGATCTGTTCAGATGAGCTGTCCCAGCTTTATCCCCTATCTTTCCCTTCCCCAGCCAACTTGTTGAAGGGGCAGGTTGAACAGAGAGAAATAGAGAAAGACTCATCACCAAGCCCTGTTTAGCAACAGACAAAACCCTGGTGTAATATCAGCATTGGCTTAATCACAAATCCAAAAATATGAAGAAAACTAACTGCATTCCAGCCAGACCTAGTATAATCACTATATTTTGAAATGCTGTTTGTAATAAAGAGTTTTGGCATATTAGTCTTAGCAATTAAACCAGTGGCAAATTGAGGGGCGTGGGGGGGGTGGGGGTGGTGGTGTATGATGTGTGTGTATGAGGTTGGTTTTTCTTTTGTTTTGTTCTATGAAAGACAAGAAACAAGTGATATGTTCTACTAGCCAATATTAAGGATTATTCCATTCAAATTCCCAGGCTTTTTGATTCATCATAATGGTTCTGTTGGATTAAATCAACTAAAATAGCTCTTGAAAACAGGTACAGTAATGAAGTGATGCTGATGAATAAATTATCTACTCCAGAAATAAGTAATAAAATATAAAAAGCTTCTTTGGCATGTTCCTTGACAGTAAAGAAAATATTATGTAATGATTACATTCCAGTTCAATAGAAGTAGAAAACTGATCTATAAAATATTTAACGAACCAATCTGAGTGAAACATGCCCAGTCTCACTGGTCTATGTGAAAAACTGAATTACTGCCTTTTCAAATTAATCAGAAATACTTTGGTATGCTCTTTTAATCGGAAGGTCATTTTAAAGATGACAGGCAAGAGTTATTTCTATTTGGGCAAATATTTGAACTTACTACCTTGTTGTGTTTATATAAAACTGTGTACATTGTCCTTGTGTAAGTACTTTTCTCTCTGACCTTTTCAAGCATTTAGCAAATAAATCTTTCCTTGGCTTTAAAGTGGCTGTCATAGCAACACCACAGGGTTCTAGGCAAGCTGACTAACAATTTCAAAACAGTCCAATCAATTTGGAGACATTTTTATTTGAAATTAATAGATGTTGGTATGAAATGAGTAATCAGCTTTAAAATTGCTGTAATGAATTTAACTCTTTTTCACATTTAAATTTTCTTATATTTTTATAAATAAGAAATTTGTACCAGTTTTTATTAAGAAGAGATTAAAGTGAACCATTCCAGTAAGGAAAGAACTCGTGTGATGCTATTGTAACATTTTTAACAAGATTTATTTTGTTACTGCCTTTTTTTTTTTTTCTTTTAAATTGATCAGGAATTGTCTTTGCTTGAGTTAATTAATGCAGACTTCCCATCAGAGAAGTATCTAGCCAAAAATGCAGTCTCAGTTTGAAATTCCTTATCTTTAAGGAAAATGCATGTATGGTTTTTTTCCCCCAGCCATTATGACTTCTAACAACTCAGAATCTCAAATTCAGGCTGCATACTTTCTCTGCTTTGACCCAAATGAGGTTTATACTTAAGTTCAGGGATCCCTGTGATGCATTGTCGAGAATTAGGAAGAATCAGGTTTGGACTAGTTAGGCAAACAGTGAGAGAGTGACCGGAGGGGGTCATATTGGTAATTTCTCTAAGGAAATTCTAAATCTTAAAGATAAAATTGGTTTCTTTTGCGTCTTTGTAGAGCAGTCACATCTAAGTCATGCTGCAGGACTGTGTCTTTTACCTGTGATCATAAGAAATGTAACCCAAAAGATGAGTCTACCTCCTGATATAATTTTAATCAGAAAAGTCTGGGGTAATAACTGAGAATAGGATGTTATCTGTACTGTGACATGCCTTGGGATTTATTGCTCCTGTTTTCATGTGCATGTGTGTGCATGTGTGTGCACATGTGACTGAGTCAGTAATGCTAAAGTAGGCATTTAAAACTAATTACTTGTTCTGAAAAAAAGAAAATCAAGAAAATTAACTCTATTGAATCCTATGAATACTGACTGTCAACAATCTGACAGATTCATAGTGTGATTTTGGGGTTTATCATTTGCAGATCCCAGAACTGGAGTTGACGATCCTTGTGGGGCTCTTCCAACTCATGATATTCAGTGATTCTATGATTACAATTCTAATCTAATTTAGGATGCAATATGGCTAACCCATGAACAGCACCACATGTCAATTAAGTGATAAAATAAAGTATAACCATCCATCTCTTTTTTGATATCTTTGGTACCAGTCTTACATTCCTTAAAAAAACTTGTATGAGGAATTATGCCTAACACGTCAGGCACAACCCAGTCAAAGAAATCCCATTGAGACATTCAAAATCTAAACACATTAGTTAGTCTTCATATTGAAAGCAGTGACAAAATACTGTACATGAAAAAGGTATATATTACAAGCAGTTATTTGCATCATAACATAAACTCTATGATGTATCTTTAGTCATCAAACAGAATATGCATAAGGAACTCAAATATTTGTCTAGTCTGATCAGAAGATTGTTGGGTAAGGCTAAAGCTTGCTGTCTTGATTCAGGGCTCCATGAAGGCTGGTGGCTCTCACGGACCAGGTGTTTGGCACCAAGAGTCCTCCCGATGGGGTGGCAGGGCAGGACTTTGTAGCAAGAGCCAGTCCCACTGCCAAAAGTCAAAGATGGTGGGACAGACACTCATTCGAAGTCCCTGGTCTGTCTGCTCTCAGCCAGAGCACAGGGCAGACCAGGGGCCAGCTGGGGGCATTCTGCATCTCCATGGACAGGGAGATGGGCCAAGGATATCCAGGACTGGTCCTGTGGCCCTGTTGGAGCATGGCTGGGACAGAGACTGAGAGCTCCAGGATCTTTCAAAAGGGGTCCTGGGCCAGGGGCAGGAGACTATGCAGGAGGATTGCAAATGTCTTTCTTTGATGGTGATTAATACAGATCTCAGTCTTGATGCCACTCATATCATCAATCCTAAATTTGCAAGCATGATGAAGCTTTCACTGTAAAAGAAGTAGAGTAATGAATAGTGGAAAATCAGTTAGTATTTAGAGCCAGTTTCAGTGCAAATGGTACAACTTTTTGTACTGTAAAAGGTGGCAGAGGAGTTCTAGAAAAGTATCTTGTGTTCCCAGAAACTCAGAACATGAGAAGCTCACAAATGCACTACTGAAAATTCTTATGCAATGTTCAAGCTTCTAGCTACAACACACAACATAAAACGAAGCATAAGGTTACACCATTTTAAAATTCAAGGTATTTGCTCTAAATTGATTATGGTAATAGAGGGTATTTAACTTAGAAGGGAGAGATTCAAATGAAATAGCCAAATTACTAAGACTATTTCTAATGATATCCTAAACATTCAGCAACCTGCCAAAGAATCAAGATTAGTTCCATATATAAGAAGTTTTTTCACAAGTTATGTGTTTTAGGTTGTTTTTAATGGAAGGAAAAGTCCCTAGAAGTTTGTAAACCAGTTCTTCCTTCTATGATGGAATGCTGTAATGTTGAGCAGTAACTAAAGATCCCTTCTGTGGATGATAGGTCTGATTCGCTAGTGCATTGTTCCTTCTGCAACTAGAACATTTGCATTTAATTTGCAAAAGTAAAATGCTCCTAATCTGCTTTTACAGATGTGATTACAGGAGTAGAAAATCAGGTGTGGTTATGTTGTCCTTTGATCATGAGTATAAAAGTATGATACTAACTGTTCCAGGTACCAGGATCATGAGAGAACTAACAGGCTCTCCTGCTTCTTCCCCTTCCCAGCCCCCCTTCCCCTCCCCTCCCCCCGCCACACACACTTACCCCCCAGCTCCTAGAGTTTTGGCTGTCTGTGTTCAAAGTCAGCTCTGATTTTGCTAAGCTTTATGACCTGGGATCAAATTGTTGTGAAGACATAAGCTATGAGAATGTGCAGTGGGAAGCTGTCCTATGGTGTCTTTCCTCTTTTTGGAAGCTGTATTAAGCTCAGGTTGTTGACCTATGTCCATGTATGAGTTTTGTAGCAGCTATGCCTATGCCTGGCATTGCACCCCACTGTTCCTGAGCTGGCCTCAGTGATTTGGCCTCCTGGCCATATGTCTGACCTGAACTGTCACTAAGGGCATGACTGGCAATCACAGGGATGTTGGCTGGACCTGGTCACTGCCACCAATCTTTTCTTCTTACATGTGTCCTCTGGAATGGTGTCAGTGGTAGAGTTGCTGCCTTGACTGCCTGCTGTGTTGGCAGTCCTTGGCTCCCTTTTCCATGAACAGTAGCAAAGACTGACTGTTCCCTGTCAGTAAAAAAGCTTTTTTTTTTTTTTTTTTTTTTTTTTAAAGTGTTTTGTGGAACACTGAATTTATGTTAAAAGTTTTATTTTCTTTTTGATCCCAGAACTAACACAAAAAAGACCTGCACTGCAAAGTGGAAGTTCCTATATGTCAAAATAGCTGCCATATTTACCCAAATACATCTCCAGTCCTGGGAAATCTTTGTTACATTATGTCTTGATATACTCCTTCTTTTCTATTTTGTTCATTTGGAAGTAAAATAAATAGTGCTTCATATACACCATGCTTGCCTAGCTTGAGGGAATATATAGCTGAACTTACAAGTGTTTCTCTTTGAGACAGAAATATAGGAGGGAGCTTGGGAGCCAGGGTTAAATATAAATCAGTGTTTTTATTATATATAAAAATATATATATTTTTAATATATATATATAAATATATATATTATATATATATATGTATATATAACATGTGCTTACTCCTATTCCTATAGATCATTTTATCCTCCTATATATCAATTTTATTCATCATAAAATTGAAAAAAATCCAATTTTTTTGCTCCATCTGAAAAAAAAAAAGACATTTAGAGCCCTTAGTAAGCAGTATAGACTGGATTTTCTTTAACAAATATATTACTTCAGCTATTTATAGAGAAGTTCTTGTTAAAATTTAAGACCATAAGAAAAGAATTATATAGGAGAATCCTGGCTGCAAATCCACCCGATGACCCCAGGTTACCTGTCTGACAGGTTCTCCTTCACATTTCAGCTTTGTGCCCAATTCATTAGGAATCTCTTTTTTCAGTATTTCATCCTACTGGCAATTTATGTGTATGTACTGCTAAATATGTATTTGACCACAGTTAAATAACATTTAATCATGTAGGGTATAAAAAACTTGGTTAATTCAATTTCTATTTCTTTATTTATATAAAGAAACAGGGCTCTAAATAGACTAAATGAGACCGTTATATTTGCCAATTTTCATCTATCAATTTGGGGACTTGAAACTTTTCCTTTCTTCACATGAAATAAACAAAGATCTTTTAGCCTATTCCCCATTCCTGATGCCTTCTGTCTTTTGTGTTATTGCTTTTGTTGGGGGAGCAGTATTTGGTTTAGTTTGTTGGGTTGGGGTTTTTTTAGTGAAGAATTTAATGTCTTAAAATAGATTTCTTTTTCCTCATAAAGTGTGTCTATTAAAAATGATAAGCCCTTTGTACCAATCCCTAGCTAGGTACAATCAGCTCACATCTAGGTCCACAAAGCTGAGGATGTGTGTCAGGTTGTGTGTAGAAACAAGACAACAAAACCAACACCATAAATTATAGTAGCAATCAAATTAACTGAAATAAAATGTTATATATAAACTTTAGCACAGCATAGATTTTAAGGGACCTAAATGTTCACCCAGAAGTTGACTAATTAGTTAAACTTGGTTTTCTTTGACTTCAGAATTGCTACAGAAATGTGGGCTAGAAATTAGTTAAATGTATAGAAATCAGATATATGAAGTAAATCTAACTTTTAGTGTTGAACCTCAGGAGTAGGAATATTCCTTTAGACCTGCCTGATAGGAGTTCTCTTTACTTGAACTCGATGCAGTTCTGTGGAATTCAGTTCACACACAAACATCCCAATGTCTTGGCCTTTGGAGGCATCACAGAATCTCAGCCAGTGTAGTAAACCAGACAGTAACATTTGCAGCTATGGTTTGTTTGTTCGTTTTTTGGGGTTTTTTCTTTTTTTTTTTTTTTTTTTCCTTCTTTTATCTTTATTTCCTCTGATTTCTGTGACTTTTGGGCTGCATCTTCATTCTTTTGTGATATTATTTTGGCAAGATTTCAGTATCCTGGGCAAATAGCTCACGGATTTTTTTTTTTTTTTTGTATTACTGAAACATTAGTACAAAGCGTTAATTACTTAATAACTTTAGTTTCAACTTATCTAATTTTTGTGTCTTAATGCTTCTCTCACAGTAGGCTCACATGTATACTGTATATATGTCATATGTGCTGATATATACACACATGCACAAACACGTGCATGCCATATATAGGCATACATATATTTTATATTTATATATATATATACATATCTATATATACACACACACACATATATATATATTTTCATATATATAGCTATGTCACATTTGTCAGTAATCATTCTCTTTTTCAGGTCACTAATAGTTTTCCTATATCTCTTTTAAAGCTGTGATCCATGTTCAGTCCTCTTACAAGGAAAAGAATGCTATTGATTTTTATACTATACTATATCTTTTAGCTCTTTGAGGCTTATTATTTTTCCACAAACCCCTTCTATGTTCCTCAAAATTTATTTAGAAAAGGAATTAAAGAGTAAGTATCTGGAAAGCATAATTATTTTCAGTTACAGAATTACTACAGAAAGAGATTTTTAATGATACTAATTTGAATCCTCTCTTCCTGCCCAGGAAGCAATGAATAAACCTGTTCTTCATCTCTTACTCTGCTTTTAGATTTAGTTTATTGATTTTTGAAAACACATTCTCAGCAGAGCTGTAGTCCAGTTAAAATATTGATTAGAGATGGAGATAAGTTTGTCTGTCAGTTACTTTTATAAAAATGTTTGTAATAAATAATTACCAATTATTAAATAAAATCATATTCTCAGTTGATGTGGTTTGGCGTAGGGCTTTTTTTTTCTTTTTTTTTTCTTTTCTTTTTTTTAATGACATACTATTAAAAACCTTAAAAAATACTGAATACTGAAATGTGTTAATGCCCTGTTGTTATTTTGCCCTCAGTAGTGTTTTCAGCATAGTTTGAGCTATGTTCATTTACAATGTGTTGTTGGGTGTTATATGGTGGCATTAAGTATAAGGCTATTTATTAAATGACATTCATATTGAATAGCTTTGCTGACTATGTTTGCTGTCAAAATGTGCATGAACATTTCTTGGAAAAAGAACCATATGACAGTTGCATTTTACAGTTTGTTTTGCAGTGGTTGTGATTTTTGCTTGTTTAGGGTTTTTAATGAGATATACATGTCCTTTGACAGTATATAGATCAAGTTTGTCCTGTGCTAAAATGGCAAAATTTCTGGTTAATAGGCAATACAGTTTCATCCACCTTATGCACAGAAAATATTAATGAGGAACTAAATAGAAATTATTCCAGCTTTTTGGAAAAAGACTAATACATCCAGCAAAGACATTGTCCAACCTTCTTAGAGTTTCTTTTGCTGAGTGTATGCTGTTTAGTAAATTACTTTAAAGTAAATTATTACCTAGTGTGAGACACTGGGTTATTATATTGGCTCAGAACAACTCAGGTGTGGGGGGAGGGAGAGGGACAGGTTGAATTTCACACGGGTGAGGTGATGCCCTGTCCCATGTGGCAGCCCCTCAGCCTCACCGGGTGACCCTGATGCAGCTGTCAGGTAAAGGTGGGCTAGGAACATGCACACACCACCTCCTGGAGCCCCTGATCCAGCCTTGGACTAGCCAGCACTGTGAAAGCTCTTCTAATAACCCTGGGAGTCGATATTGTTGGAGCCTTGTATATATTTTACGTAATACTCCTTTGGTGAGCTCCCCAACCTCGACACTCGGGGTCTTATACCTAGTGAATGTTGCTACAGAATTGCAGGGAGCCTAGTAAGTTTCTGATGATTTGAGCATTTTCAAGAAAGCGAGTAAATTTTTCTTT
Organism: Hafferia zeledoni; assembly: GCA_035583235.1. Classification (NCBI taxonomy): domain Eukaryota; kingdom Metazoa; phylum Chordata; class Aves; order Passeriformes; family Thamnophilidae; genus Hafferia; species Hafferia zeledoni. Next base: position 16,603,942 of record JAWWEV010000043.1, read on the forward strand.
AATTAATTTTCGCATTTACTTCTTTAGAAAAGCCAAATACTTACAGATTATTTTAGAAACGCCTTTTCCATATAAATACTAGGCAGTTTATTTAGCCAAGTTCATAACAGTCATCATTAATTGCTTACCTGTAAGAAGATAATTTACTAAAATATGAATGTTTTCTATTCAGTTTCCCTTCTGTGTGCCATGGAGAAAAGTTAACTTGTCATGAGGGCTTTTTTTCAGTTCTTTTAACTCACCATGGATCCTATGCTGGAAAGTTGAATTGTGTAATAATTTAGATGTGAATGTAATCTTTTTAATTAAACAAGCATATAAAAAAGAGTAACTAAATAAATACTATGAGTTTGACAGTAAACAAAGTCACTTTGTACAATCCAAAGAGAAAAGTAAAACACCTCAACTGGATAGAATTTTAGATGCTTACATCAACAAATTGAATGAAATGTTTGACTAATCATCTTCTGAAATATTAAGTGAGAAATTTATTGAATAACATCATATTCCTTTTTTTTTTTTAATTTTCCTTGTATTCAATGCATAAATATGGGTTGGCTCCCAATTAAATTATTGTACCAGAACATACAATATAGTCTTAAGTAAAACAGAAAAACAGATTTATTGCATTAGTAAATACAATGTGTAAAAGACACTCTTGGAAATATATAAAGAGAAGGTTTTTTTCTCCCTGTTCTTTTATTTAAGTTATAATTATTTTTTGTTTTTAATTTTTAGTATCTGGTGTTTCTAAATTAACTTTTAAAGGAAAGTGGAGGCTGAAAAATAGGACTCATAAGTCATTTTGTCAAGCTGATAAAAAATATGCTTATAAATACAGAGAAACCGCAATAAATTATTACATTTTTGATTGATGGATTGCATTATGTTGTTCAGATATGGTAGGGATGTAAAATAAATCTTACTTTAAGAACTGTTCTGTTAGATACTATTACAAATTTCCTAATTATTAGAAATATATACATGCTTATATTACCAGAAGTGTGATTAACCCTTAACATACCAAGAAAATATATTATCTATGTACACTTTAAGATTGTTCTGAAATGCAGAACATAATTAAGTAAAATTTAATTTTTTGGCATATTAAGATTCTTGTTTATGCTGTAATTTTTTACTGCAATCAAGGTTAAGTGTTAAAATATAATGACCTGATTTCACAGGTTATTTTGCATATAATTGTCTCCAAAATTCCCAAATCTTTGTTCGCGAAGCCTAGCCATGACGATGATCTTCAAAATTACGTTGTCAAAAATCAGTCAAAATCTTTATTGAAACATTATTTATATATTCCTCCTCACTGACTTAGCAAAGCATAGCATCTTAATATTTTTTGGGGTTTTCCCAAGTTCAAAATTCACCACTTAGAAAAACTTAAAATATTTGAAGTCAGGACTCTTATCTTACTTAACAAGCTCATAAAATCCCTTGATACTCTAAACTTTTGTTACAAAGATGAAGATTTATTGAGTTTCACAACTGGACATGATGTGATAACTCTGATTGTGCCATCAAGTCTGTTAGAAGTGGTCTTTTGCATAAAACTCAAGACAAACATAATATTTTTACTCCAGCATTATTTGACACAGATGTAACATAGATAACCAAGCACTTTGATGGCACTACTTACTTAGAAGATCATTCTTTTCACATTAAGGTGAATTTGAAATCAGAGCTGGTACTTTTTTTACAATTTAAAAATATTTTTTTAAAAAAATTGCAGTTACTTAAAGCTTTGTTATAATAAAGATTTATCAAATTTCTCTGATAAATGTAATTATTATCCTTTAAAATTAATTACTATTTTAACACAAATCTAAGAAAGCCTTTACTATTAAAAAAAATTATCAAAACTTTTTTTTTCTTGTTCACAAAACTGGTTTGTCCACTTCTCTGCTCATGACTGCTTACATTATTGGTTGTAACAATTTTGCAATTGGCCAATGAGTTGGTCTGAGTTTTGATTTAAAACATAAATTGCATAGTATGGTTTCTGTTCCTTAGAAAATAACCTGTCTGATACAGTTAGAAAACAGAACTAAAATATTTTAGAAAGGAAAAATTTGGAATGAGTCCATGTCTTGTAAACATAGGCTCAAAAATAAACATTAACAAAGAATATTTGAAAACTTTCCTATTTTTTGTTACAGTGGTCTCTTTTGTATTTTCAGAAAATATAGATCATCTGAAGATTCTACCTTGTGGCACAGTGACAAAATAAAGTTATATCTCAATATATTATGTTTCCATGCTTATGCATGATCTTGAATGCTAAAACTGAGTTAAGGATTGTTTGTGGAGTGTTATGGATAGATATATCTGACACTTAAGTTCCATCTCTCTCTAATATAAAGAACATAGATTTCAATTCTGAAAAGCATTTTTATAAATTTCAAAATTTAGGTATTTCTTTCCAGTGGCCTTGACAGAACTTTACAAAAAATGATGGCACTGCAGCCATGTCTGATCTCAGATTAATGCCCTGCTTGTCTATCAGAGGCACCAGAGTTTTAAGCTAAACACAGGTGAGACCTGCAATGGCTGCTGTACAGGCATATGCCCTTTTCTGCATGCATTTCTGATTGAGAAGTCACAAACAACCTGTAAAAGCCCTGTTACAACGAGAAGTATATGGTTTGAAGATCACAGATTTTCTAGAAATGGTACTGTTGACAGTTTATATCGTACCTTCTTTATTTTTTTAATATTGTTTGCATGTTGATGCTATAGAGTTTATTAGCTCTCATTAGAAGTAAAATATCTGAAAGAGGACTGTGGAGCTACAATGAGCTAGATGAGATCAAGACAGATACCACAAGTGACAGAGGAGAGCAATGGCAAAGAGGATGACTTGATGGGAAGTTTTGAGAAAGTGTGAAACTGGAAAAGGCAGCAAGGAGGCAATAGGAAAAGCATATTCATGAAGATGATGTATAAGAGAAAGATACTTACATTTTTGAGTGAGAAAGCTTAGATAAAGACAAAAGACAATCTGATGAGAAATCTCTTTTTTTTTTTCCGCTGGTGTCAGTGAAGTTGAAGGCACTGATCACATATTGGCTTATGTTACAAGAGTCTGGCACAACTCACCAGACTTTCTACCTTGCTGCTCTTTATCAGTCTTTGCCCTTTACCCTGCTGAAAGGATAGGGAAGTGAACACCATTGTGAGCCACAGCATTAACACTGTGACAAATGATGCTGCTAGGTGCTCTTAAGAAATTCAGTGACAATAGAGTTTGCACTTAAATGTTGAGTGGTCCCAGGATCTGCTTGAAAAAGTGTTGTAGTTTGGAATTATTATGTAAATTCTCTCCCCTGCCACTCTTAACGACCCTAGCCAACCGTTAACAAAG
>JAWWEV010000043.1:16607417-16629056 GCA_035583235.1 Hafferia zeledoni
GTGATTATTCGAGGAGGAGGTCCCCTCCCCCTCTTGTGAGTAAACATCTTGGTTCTTTCCCCTCAAACCAAGACAAAAAGACGTGGGGGTGCTGGTCAGTCATTGGCTGAACATTAGCCAGCAGTATTCCCAGGTGTCCAAGAAGGCAAATGACATCCTAGACTGTATCAAAAATATGTGGCCAGCAGGACTAGAGAAGTGATTTCCCCCCTGTACTGGGCACTGGTAAGGTTGCACTTTGAGTACTGTGTCCAGTTTTGGGGCCCTCACTACAAAAAAAGACATCAAGATGCCAGAGCATGTCCGGAGAAGGGCATTGAAGCTGATGAAGGGTCTGGACCACAAGTCATATGAACACTGCCTGAGGGAGCTGGGGTTGTTTAACCTGTAGAAAAGGAAGCTCAGGGCAGAACTCATCACTTTACAATTACCTGAAAGGAAGCTGTAACAAGATGGGAGTCAACCTCTTCTCCCAGGCAACTACTGACAGGATGAGAGGACACAGCCTTAAACTGCACCAGGGGAGGCTTATGTTGGGCATCAACAAGAATTGTTTTCATGGGAAGGGTTGTTAAGCATTGGAATGGACTGCCCTTGGAGGTGTTGGAATCACCACCCCTGGAGGTTTTCAAGAAACATTTGTACATGGTACTTAATGCTCTGGTCTGGTTGACAAGGTGGTAAATCAGTCAAAGGCTGGACTCAATCTTGGAGGTCTTTTCCAGCCATAATGATTCTGATTCTGTGATTTTCTGTGATTCTCTTTCTGTATTCACTAATCTTATGTCATTTCCTAGGAAATTTGTCACCTCATTAATATAGCAGGAAACTAAGGCATGGCTGCCCAGCATGTATTAGCTCATTTCCAGTGCAACAACAAATAAATTTAATAGAATTGCTAACAACATTTTATATAGCTTGCTTTTTCTCTTCTTCACTCCTCCCTCTACTACCCCCACTTTTTTTTTTTTTTTCGGGTACAGTAATTGCTGTCTGAGCCTCAAAGGCTAAAAATCGTTTTTCATCTCATGCATGAAGAATTTTAGTCTGATTGATGACAGCTATGGAACCTTTCCTTAGTCACTAAGCTGCACTAATTTGCAAGCTAAAACAATATTAGCAAATTGTTAATGATCCATGAAACTACTGCAGCAGCCTTAAATGTTATGCTCAGAACTTTCGTACAACTAAAGCACCTTACCTAAATTCCCACAATGGACACAAAATGAGATGGCATTTACAAAACAACAACAGTAACAACAAAAATAATAATTGTGAAAGTGACAGGCTTGGCTAATGCAGTACATTAGTGTGAATAATTTGTATTGAGGGCATGTGAACAATTAACATTAAAACCCAGACCTAGTTTGTAGCAGTTTGGATTTAATTTTCAAATTGAGCTAAAGCTGGTGCACACATTTCCTGTCTGCACTTAATGGCTACAATTTTCCTCTATTTCCATCACTGTGGCTGGCTTTTAAAATGAACTGGAAACCTTCAAAAGGAAAATAGAGTTAATTTTGGAAATAACCTGTGAATATCACTATGCACATTGAAAGAAGAGATTTTTCTTTTTCCTAAATGGAGTCCCAAATGCTGTTTGATGATTTATTTTTTGAAGTGTTTTGAGAAATTCTGTTGAATGTGCAATATTCAAACTGTTTCATGTTATCAGAGCATGTGGCAGGTTAGTTCCCAGTCAACACATCGGTGTACAAGAAAACATACTTTATTTTCAGATATATATGTACCATCAACAAAAGGAAACTGATAAAACATTGTGGTCTTTTTTAGCACCAGGGTGTCACACTACAGATATCAAGAAGAGTTTAAACAAAAGCATTGCTCTTTCCTAGCCACATATAAGCAAATTAAGAAATTCGAGTTCATGTGTGTGTGTAAATTGATTTATAAAGGGTATTGTTGGTGTGTCCTATATGTAAAAATGTAAGCATTATCTCAAAAATCAAAGTGGTGCAACATCAAGTAATTCTGAAACATGGAAAAAAAAAAGTATGTAATACATTAAAAAAAACAACAAACCAAATAAAAACAATAACAACAAAAAAATAAACAAAAACCCCAAACAAAACAAAACAAAAACCCAAACCACAACACTATATAGAGAAATAAAAACCGAGATACCTCAAAATATCTTCAAATAATTAAGAATTAAAATTCAGCAGAGAGACTCATAATTATAACTTCATAAACTGTTCACATGAGTCAATTTCTTATCCTTTCTACAAAGGAGTAAGGACTACAGAAGAATAAGGACTTTACAATACTTCTGAAATCTGACGCATTATTTTGTGTCAACTATGCTGTATTTCATTCTATGTAGAAAGAATGCTGTTATTAATTATGTTATCTCTCAGGAAATTAGAAAGTCCTCCTAAACTGATGCCTTCTGAAAAAATGTATACTAAGATTGTACCATTCCAGAAGGCAAAGAAACACAAAGTGAAAGAAGATGAAGGTGAGTGAGTAGAGGACAATAAGAGTTGATGAAATTTTACATGTTTATCTAGATCATAGTTTGTACTACTAAGGTTTTTAACTGTTGGAACAAATATTTCCAAGTAACACTCAAAATGTTTTGGTAATTTTCAATTTTAGAGTTTAGAGCGAAATGTATTTTTATACTTCTGAACACAATATATTAGATTTATTCCTCTTGTGCAATTGTCAGGTTCTGTAGCAAAATATTTTTATGAGCTATCAGCATCAAAAGTATATTAACAGGATATGTGAATTCTCTACTAATTATTTTTTTTTCCTTTTAGTTTTTGTCTAAATCATCAACTTATAACCCATCAATATAGGTTGAAGTAATGATGTAATTTATTTTCATGAAAGACAATAGTGTATTTTATTGCATTTTTTTTCCTTCATGATCATTCTTCACCAATTTCTTTTCATCTCATATAAAGCTGAGTGTAAGACAACACATATATCACCAATGTTTTGTGTTTGCTGAAAAGAAGAGCTCACAGTTTACACATCATAAATTTAACTCACTATGACTGCATTTGCATCTTTTCATTGTATGGCTAGGCTTTGCAAACGAAGATTTGGGAAGGGCTTTATCCACGTGGGTGTGTCCTTTGAGCCTGTGCAGTGGATTTTCAGGTGAGGCACAGCATGCGTGGAATTGGCCCCACCCTTTAACTCCTAAAATTCATCTGCCACAGCTGAGCGAGCTTGGACAGTGACAGTGAAGTCCTCAGGACTAGAACCTACAGCCCCTGGTATTCCTAGGAGGTATACCATGCAAGTACTACCCGGGCCTGACCCTGCTTGTCTTCCAGGATCAGATGGGATCAGGCATCAGGGTGGCATTTAACTGCCACACTTTTCATTAGAGTGGGAGAAATGGCTGCACTTTTCAGTTTAAGATGATTCTTTGGTAGCAAATAAAAAGAAATTTGGAATGCCAAGATCTTTGGAATTTGGCCTATGTTTATTAAAATCCATTTTTTAAAAGTTAAAATACAAAGAATGGATTATTAGAATGCTTTATCTTTCACTGGGGTGAATAAAAATACTCTAAATTTCTATATATTTATGAAGAATATTCAATCAATAAGTTCCTATTTTATCCAAATCTCTGCATCTCTCAGTGGAGTATTAGATTACAAAAGATACTGGAGAATTTTGAAGATATAAACTAAAAGATAACAGAAATAAGATTTTATAAGCATGGACACATGTCATAAGGAGACATTGAAGCAGATCTTTTGTGTTTTGAATGTTGACTTTGGGTTTTTTTAAAAAATACAATAATTGATTTCATATTATACTATCACTACCACATTCTGATTTACAAGTTACAAGATACCTTGTGATCCCAGTAACTTTCTACAAAATGTGTTCCAATTCTTTTCCCTAAATGAAAATGCCATTTGTTAATATAAAAGGATTAAAAAAAAAAAAATAGCAGTAGAATTAGCCAAAAATTTCAAGAACAATATAACTGAGATTTTATTTTGCACATGTTTTAAACTATTGTCTAAGCATTTTTTTTTTAATTTTCCACTTTTTGCTTTGATTGAAAATGGAGGAGAAAGACAAAATAAAAATTTTAGAGTAGCATTCTCTTTCCTACGTACTTTGAGATAAGAACATAATAAGCTACTTTTACCAAAGTAATTATAAGAAATATAGGACCTACTTTATTTTTCAGATGCACTGTGACTTCTGTCTGCCATTTACTCTAGGAATACTTTTCATAAGTAAACTGAAGCTTTTATTCTAAACATTTACAACATACAAACATATTGTAAAACCAGAAGTGCAGTGCTGCTCATAAATATCCTTCATTAAGTTTAACAGTGTATTTGGCAGCAAATAACATTTGGAACCTAATCTCCAAGTCCTTTTTAAAAGCCAGTTTCCTTATGGTTAAATAAATGCTTCTCTCAGCATTTGAAAATAGTTTCTACAGAAGCTCCTCCAAAAGGCAGCATTCCCCTAAAATCTTGAACTTGCTACTATATAAGGTGATAGCTTCAGTCTTCTGTTTTTCCAGTGGCATAATTTTTTTCTAAGCAAAGTATAATAAAACTTTTATTCTGTCTTTAAAACCTTACATAGTTGTGATGCCTGGCATAACCTAGCACCTTTTATGAAATTTTGAGAAAATATTCTTTTTATTTTCAAGGTCATAAGGTTTCATCAAATGTCTGTCTTGGTTCCTAGACTGGTCTGAACTTTTGAGCAAAGAAGAACATTTATAAAGACTCATCCATCAACTGTTCAAAAACTTGCAATTTAAAGAAAGGGGGGGTGGGGGTGGGGGGAGGAATGATGGAAAAAAGGGGTTTTTTTGTTGTTTTTATCAGGTACATATGAAAGTTTCTGTACAGCTCCACTAGGGCTGTAATTCCCTGATTTAGCAATGTACTATTTGTGATAGTGATCTTTCATTGTGACTAATATGCTGCTTACCAAAGTGCTGCAATGCCATCAGTCACTTTGTAGAGTTTCTGAAGACAAAACAAATTAGAAAACTTTCTTTAAACCATAACTCTGTGAACGTACGAAGTTGTTGAGTTTGCTTTATAAAGACTTCTGAAAGTACTTTTTAATTATTACTCTATACCACTGAGGATGAAAGCTTCTTGAGTTTTATTTTGTGTTTTATATTTAGGAAAAAATAAGTAAGTCAAGTCAGAGCTAAGTGAAAAACCTGATTTGTTGGAAAAGCATGAAAAAGTTACAATGAGTTCTGTAATCAAGTCTAGCCAAAACCTAATCACTTCGATATTACTTTTGAGTGTGCTGTTCAAATTATCCATGGAGCTATCAGTTTCATGAGGATCAAACACTGCTGAGATTCATTCAGAAACAAGATGTCATTATCTGATCACTCTGGAGTAAACTGCTCCAGCCAAATTATTCCTTTTTGTTAAATTCAGCCTTGAGACACTTTTTAGAATTATCACTGAGACTCATCCTGGAATGGCATAAATCTCTCTCTAGACTTGTCCAGATGTATTTGGTTTATTTGGCTAAGTTTTGGTAACAGGGATGCTGCCAGGATGGGCTCTGTGAAAAGAGGCTGTGCGCTGCCCTTTGCCAGGCACAGATGGTCCCAGCCAGTTCAAATGGACCCACCTCAGAGCACAGCTGAGCCCATCAGCCAGGCTGGTGGAGCGTCTCTGAACACATATTTAAGAAAGTGTAAAAAATGCTATGCAGCAGCTGTGAGAGAGGAGTGAGGAAAATGTGAAAGAAACAACCCTACAGATTCCAAAATCAGTGAGGAAGGAAGGAGGGAGGGAGGTACTCCAAGTGCTAGAGCTGTTTCATCTCCAGCCAAAGGAGAGGACAGGGGTGAAGCACATTGTTTCCCTGCAGTTCATGGAAGAAAACAGTGGAGGAGATATCCATGCTGCTGTCTGTCAAGGACCTTGCAGTGCCACAGATAGAGCAGCCCATGGAGCACCCACACTGGAGAAGGTTTCTGGAAGAAATTGCTGCCTGTGGGGACCCATGTTGGAGCAGTCTATTCTTGAAGGACTGCCCCCCATGGATAGGATTCATGCTGGAGCAGTTCTTGTAGAACTGCAGCCCGTGGGAAGGACTGATAATGGAAATGTTTGTGAAGAGCTGTATCTCATGGGAGGAAACCCATGTCAGAGCATGGGAACGCTGAGGAGGAATGCATGGCTGATGTGAAGTATTATAAAACTGACTGCAACCCCCATTCTTCTTGTGCTTTTGGAGTTGAAAGAAGCAGAAAAGTCATGAGTGAAGTTGAGTTGGGAAAGAAAGGGGAGATGGAGAGGAGATTTTTTTAGTTTTTTCTTTGTTTCTCATCATCCTATTCTATTTTTAATTGACAAAAGTTTAAATTACTCTTTTCAAGTTGAGCTTGTTTTGTCTGTTAAGGTAACTGGTTAGCAATCACCCTGGTTTTAAGACTTTAAGAGGTGATTCTGCCCCTCTATTATCTGGTGAGACTTTATCTGGAGTACTGCATTCAGTTCTGCAGTCCCCACCACAGGAAGGACATCAACCTTTTGGAGCAAGTCCAGAGAAGGGTCACCAAGATGATTACAGAAACAGAGAACCTCTCCTACAATAAAAGGCTGAGAGAATTGGGATTGTTCAGCCTGGAAAATGGAAAGCTTTGGGGTGACCTAATTGTGACTTCCAGTACCTGAAGGTGCCTACAAGAGATGAAGAAGGACTTTTTGCAAGAGCATGTAGTGACAGGTCAAAGGGCAATGGCTTTAGACTGCAAGAGAGTAGGTTTAAACTAGATATTAGGAAGAATTTCTTGACTGTGAGGATGATGAGACATTGTAACAGGTTGCCCAGAAAAGCTGTGGATGCCCTGGACATGTTCAGGGCCAGGCTTGAGAGAGCTGTGAGCAACCTGATCTAGTGAAAGGTGTCCCTGTCCATGGCCAGGGAGTTGGAATTAGATGATCTCTAAGGTCCCTCCCACCAAAAAAATTCCATAATTCTATGAATATTGAAACGCTACTTATGAACCTGCAAACATTAACTTCCAGGAGAGAAAGGACAACAAAGAATCATAATCTTTTCCTGAAGCATTTTCATTAGCATACTCTATACCTAAACATTATTGTACCCTACTTGTAGTAAATAATCCAGATCATTGATAAATATATGGAAAAAAACTGGACCTAGATTTGAACTCTGGGGAACATGTCTCATGTCCATTCATGAGATAAATGTAGTTCCACTCACTACAACCATTTGAACCCTGCCATTCAGCCAGTTCTTCACCCAGCACACTGTGAAGCTGCTCATCCCACAGTTGGACAGTTTTACAGAAGAATGCTGTGAGCTTCAATATGAAAAGAATTAGTAAAATCCAGAAAAAGTACATCCACTGCCTTTCCTTCATTTCCTACTTTAAACTATCCCATTTATAACAGACCAAAAAATTGCTCATTGAGTCCCAAACTGCATCACTTTGCACTTTCAGCTATTAAATTTTATAGGTTTTCTGTTACTTTTACACTGAAGATCATCCAGTTCTCCCTTTATGATATTGCAATGTTTTTCTGTGCAGACAATGTTTTTACGTGTGTAGTTATCTGCAAATCTCACTATATCTTGCCTTTATTTTCTTCTAAGACTGTCAATGAAAATATTAAATAAAATTGGTCCCAGAAACAGACCTGAGAGAACATTAGTAATCTCACTACAAAACATTAGATATCCCTTAAGAAATACTTGCTTCTTTTAGTTATTTCTTTAGCTGTTCTGTAAATTCTTTTTATTACATTCCATTCCCTGCTGTTGAACTGTGTCACCTGAGTGAACGATATCAACCACTTCACTGAATCCTTGATAAAGTGGATCTACTTAATTTCTTTTGTCTGGAAAGTCAGTTATTTTATCAGAATAAGAAAACAATTGTTAAAGTATAAAATTAATCCTGTGTGTGGAATAAGACAAAGTTACAAACTTCTGGGAAAGTGATTTGTAAACTCCATGTTTGGAAGAGAGGAGAAAAATGGGAGCTAGCCATGCTAATTCAAGCCTGATATTAAGGTGATGGAAGATTAAAGACAGGATTCCAGTTGGACTTTAAGTTGAGACATGGCAATGAATTGGTAATGAATAAGATGTTAATACTGAATTTTCTGTAAACAGACATACATGAGCTTCTAGAAATATATTGACAAACTGAAGAGCATTTAAAAAAAGGAGAATTAATAAGATGGATGAACAAGTGGCTGGACTGAGAAATAAAAGAAATTAAGTTAATGCAAATAATAAAATGTTACTAACTCTAAGGTACTCACACTAAATCATCAGAATTACATAAAAAGGAGAAGTATGATAGAATTATGTCAAATAAATATTTTTGAAATCATAGAAGACTTTCCAAGAATAAAGTCTTTCTGACTGACAAATTTTCTTACAATGAAGTGAAGCTTCTAATATGAAATTCTAAAAAACTAAAGAAAATATTATCAATTCTGTATTAATGATGTAAAAGAAAATCTGATAACTGAAATTAATTCAGAATCTTTTCTATTGTCCTGACATCTTAGCACATAAAGAATAAGCAATGCAATTTTTTACTATATGCATTTGTAGTAAGAGGAAAAGCCCAAATTTGTTCCTATATCATTCATGAGGGAATTTGTGATTCTGTATTTGGCATTCAGTAAACGGATTCCCCTCTGCCTGAGGCTCCATGTTCTTGTCATGTTCTGATCAAACCCAGTTTGCTCAGATTGCAGAGTATAAAGTCATCTATATTCCATATAATTTTCTGTCTGCTGTAAAATATTTCCTTAGGAGCTGGGAGCTGGGAGCATCAGTTTTTAATTCTCTTCTGCCTAAATGTTTTGGGAGTCAACATCTGTATATTGCAAGCCTTCTCTGAACCTATACTAAGAATGATCTGGGAAAGACACCTGTCAAATGGTTGTTGCTAACCCAAATCCCAAACTGACTTGAAGTTAGATCAGATTAATTACCTGACTCTACATAACCACACATATCTGTGTGAGAAAATTTGAGAAAAATTCCTTTACAGGCATTTTATTTGCTGGCTCAAAGAATCTGGTGGAAGAAGTATTAACACTGATATGCCTCCACATATGAACTTACACTCCACCACTATGTGTAGAATTGTTTTATGTTACTTTTTTAAACATTACAAGATTCAGTGTCCCATCTTAGTGATTCTGCTAGATGTCTGTGCTCTTGCACATTGAATATAATAGAAAATAATAAAAAAATGTATCTACATGATTCAGTTTATTGGTAGGACATTTAAAACAACTTAAAATTCACCTTATGTGTCTCTAAAATAAAATTTTCATACATATTTTCATTAAAGACAGTTTCTAGTGTGTCATTAGGGCTCGGGGCATCTGAAATAATTTATAAGCAACCTCAATGCAGTGAACAAAATAGCGTTGTCTTATCAGTCAACAAAAAGGCAGGTATGCCTTTTGGGCTACTATTAGGATCAATGTTTGATTCTTACTTCATTTCAATTATTAAAAAAATAATGCAAAATTACTGGAGAATATGTAATTAGCATTTTTATGACTGATTTGCCATGATGAAGTTGCCCTGATTGTATTATTAATAACCATTTTCTCTTAATTGGCACTTTTTTTTTTTTTTCATGAAAGCATAAAAAGCTAGTGTGGGGAGTTATCCTTGGCTGGCTCCAGATGACCACCAAGGCACTCTCTCACTACTTTCCTCAACAAGACAGGGGGAGAAAATAAGTTTAAAAAGTTTGTGGATTGAGATAAAGACAAGGAGGGGTTTTTACCAATTACCCATCACAGGCAAAACAGGCCAACTTGAGGAAATTAATCTAAGAAATTGCTCATTAAAAATAGAGTAGAATGGTGAGAAACAAAGAACTAAAAATATCTAGCTTCCATCCCTCACTTATTCCTTGGCTCAGCTTCACTCCTGACTCCTCTACCATTTTTCCTCTGATTAGTACAGGAGTAGGGGGAAGGGGGGTTTCAGTAAATCCATAACATTTCAAGTCTGCCACTCCCTTCTTGCATTCTTCCCCTGCTCCAGCATGTATTCCTTCCCACAAGGCATAGTCCTTTACAGACTATGCTACAGTGAGTCATCCCCACAGCGTGTAGTTACTCTAGCAGTACTCCAACATAAGCCCTTTCTGGGTTAGGTCCTTCAGGAATGGACTGTTCCAGTATGGTACCTCATGCTCTGGTGTTCCCACCAGGGCACCTGTTCATGTGTCGGCTTTTCTTCACATGCTACAGTTTCTTCCAGAAAACGTCCTGCATGGGTTGCCCATGGGCTGCAGCTTCATTCAGGGCATGTCCACCTGCTCCAGTGGGGGTTGCTCCACAGACTGCAGTGTGGACATGTTCTCCACTTTGGTCCTTCATGGAATGTGGGTGTGGCAAGCTGCTCACCAGTGTCTTCTCCATTGGCTGCGGGGGAATCTCTGTTCCAGCACCTGGAGCACCTTCTCCGCCTCCTTCTTCAGTGGCCTTGTGTCTGCAGGACAGTTGCTCTTATATTTTTCTCAGTCCTTTCTCAGGAATTTGTTTGGATTGTGCTGTCGTTTTTACTCTTTCTTAAATGTGTTTTCACAGAGGCACCACCAGCTTAGCTTATGGGCTCAGATTTGTGAAGCAGTGGGTCTGTCTTGGAACTGGCTAGAACTGGCTGTGTCTGTTATGGAGGCAGCCCGTTACCTCTTCTCACAGGGGTCACCCCCGCAGCCCACTCAAACAAAAATCTCACCAAGTAAACCCAATACAGCAGTAAGTACCAACCAAAGTATAAAAAATATCTATAACTGCATTGCAGTAACAACAATCTTTTTCTGACTACGGTAATCTTTGATTACTTTTCAAAATCTGATTAATCAGACAAATTGAGAGATTTCACCTCAAGGCTAATTACTAAGTTCTTCTGTAAATCAATGATAATCAAACTACAAGGGGCATTATGGTAAGGATATTAGATTTAAAGAGCATGGATAAATATGAAACAAATACGACACTGGAGTTTGATATACAATAAAGAGATGGGCATTTTTTACCAAAGAAGTTTTAGGTATTCTAATGTGGGAATGTGGCTGCAATGAAACATATATATTCAATGGACACATGGCAATGAAAAATATTCAAATAAAATAGATACTATTTTAATAAATATCCAGGGCTTTGAGCTGTGTACGGATAATATGTAAAGGATTCAATCATGATGATGCAAAAATATTTTCTGCAGCTGTACTTTTGACTACTAAGAAGTGTTTGGGAAACAAAATATTTCCAGGTCCTAATTTTTTTTATTCATCTTCATATCTTCTTTGATAAATAATAATATTATATTTGACCATCAAATTGTGGATTATAAACACAGAAAGATACAAGAAACAAATGTCAATAAATAAACAAACCTATTTATTCTTGCAGTTCATTCACAAAATTAATTGTGTAATGTTTTAACAGGTTTGCAGAGTGCAACCTGCCACAGCCTCGATAACTGTTTTTTTTCTGCTGTGTAAGACCACACGCTGAGTGCACTTAACCCAAAGTGAAGTTCTCAGGGAGCTATAAGTACTTAACCCTTCACTAAGTACTTAATCAGTGCAGAACAACTGCAGTGCCAAGCTGGCACTGCTTTTTCCTTCATCTTCCTTCAAAATCAAATGCTGGCCTGTCAGCATTCTCAGTGGACTTCTAATCTATCTGCATTAATTATGTGTCCACTCAGCCCTTTCAGCATTGTTCTTGACCTCTTTTCTCTTTTGTCTTGTGATAGGGTATGAAGGGACTTCAATTTGTCTGTGACCTTACATTAAAACTGCTCTTTTTGCCTGCCTTTTTAAAAAATAATAAATCAGTAGACAGTCTCTGCTCCTATGTGGCAATGTTCCTCCCTGCTGTCTCTCTTCCTGGCTGCTTCTGAAGTTTCCCAGAGATAACCATTCACAGTTGTTTCTGGGAAAACAATGACCTCCTGCTCCCATCAGAGTGGATTAATTCCATAAAGCAAACTGTTAGCAAACAAATCAAAGAGTTCTACCACCTATCACAGATAGATTCTCCTGGCTTTTATTCTTATGTACTCTTGGTTCTTTGTCTAATTCTCTTACTTCAGACTTCATCCACAAGACCACATCACTAATACTTCTTTCTCTACCCTTCAGAAATATATATTAGAATATGTATGATCCACCTAGTTTTCTCCTCTGAATTCCTGTGGTTTTAACCCTATCTTTTATTTAAGTACTTTCTCTCCTTCAAGTCATCCTCATCCCCCTCATCCAATATTCTTTCCTTGTTATGCAAGAACTAGCTAGTGAAGAAGAAGGATATTATATGACCTCAGTTTTCCTTCTCTCCTTCACTCTGCTTTTCACTTTCTTTATTACCCTGTCACTTAAGCAGTTTCTCTACTTTGCTCTCTGTCTGACACACACAAGGGCTCTATAGGAACTGTTTTCTTACATCAAGTAAAATGTATATGTAAGACCACAGCACTGGAGGATTTTAACCCCATGATGTATGTATGAATCCTTCCCACAGTTGATTTGACTTTGTATTTAGTGTCTCAATAATCTTTGCTGAACACTGAATCATTTTTAATTTTTAATAGCAAGTGGCAAAGCAGATTGTTTGAAGTTGAAGGGGTTTACTCCTGCAGTTTCAGCATCATGACAAAAGAATGGAACACGTTACTCTACATCGTCTGATTTTGATGTTTCATGTTCATGTTAGTGATTTCAGCAGTGCTCAAAAAAGTGATTGATTAGTAACAAAATATTCATTCTCTTTAAAGATCTTTAAAAAAAAAAAAAGTCTGATTTTCACGAACATTTTTTGTGCACTCAGGAATTTTGTAGGAATACAAATCAGATACAAGGGAATTAACTTGTCTGGACATAGATGCACCGTTTTAAAATGATCTAGGTTTTCATGTGATGTCTGCTGGCATATGCAAAACAGTCTTCATGAGAGACCTATGCCCTTCTGAAGGTGCAGCTGCAGCACTGGCAAGGTATTCAACAAAACCTAAAAGAACACTAAATGCCCACGTGTAGATAGCTGAAAGCTTCTTAGCTTTGTTTCAAGATTTTTCTTCAGTTAAGGTCTTTGATATATTACAGCAATATATGTATGCTAAGAACAGACTGAGAAACTCACAACAAATTAGAGTCAACTGCAAGAAATCTGTGCTTACACTGAGGATTTCTTTCTGAAGCCAGAACAGGCTGAGTGAATTTCTTGAAGTCACAGCACAGAAAGGAGGAAAAATATGATCCTGATTAACTGTCAGTTCAAGGTGCTCTAAGTCCTTCATTAGCAGCGCTCTTTATCTGACAGAATCTCCCTCTGCATCAATTTCTTTCCTAAAAGTGACTTTCTTCTGGTTTGTTGGAATCCAGTTCTTATCTAGTCTATGATCCTTTTATGTTTCTGATGACAGTTTTGATTACCATAATGGGCATCCATTTTAAGATTATATGCTGGACATATGCATTTGCCCACAAAATACATCCTGAAGTATTCTGCTACTGACATATATTTAATTGTGATCACTCTAATTCTCTTTCCAGTTTAATGCTGCCAATTTAATTTTTTATGACATGTAGTTTTATTATAGATAATAAAAGGAGTTTCACTATACTTGTTACTGTGTGCTGAAATTAGCATTCCCATAATTTATTGCCTAGGGATCTCTCCTGGCTAATCTTCTCAAGAAACATCAGTAAGAATCTCAACAATTTGGTTTAAATTACTATGCAAGGTAATAATTTTCTTCTCTTTGTCTGTCTCTCTCCCTTCTCCCATTCCATTGCTCTAATTTCCTATTTTAAAGACCGCAGGACACTCTGCATATCCATTATATATTCAAACTGTTCTGTAAATCCTGATAAGTTCTTGGTTTCAGGAACTACTTGAGCTTAATTAGCTTAATCATATTTTGAGAGAGAACTAATGTTTGTTGATATATAAATTTTACTCCTTTTAGGTGTATCCATAATCTTGTGAATGCCAATGAAATGAAGAATTATGAAATGGAATGCTATTTACATGATGATTTTGAATTTGAAATAAAAATTCAGAAAAGAGCAATCACAGTGCTTTAGAGCTCTTACATACTTGTCTTAGTGTCTCCACGCTCCAGCATTACATAGTTTCTGCCTCATAGTTTCTACCTATTCATTTGGTTATGCAATGTAATTTTTTTTTTCTATGATTAGCTGTATTTTACACCTTTGTACTCCTATGTTATTGAGTAAATTGACTTATTTTTCTCATGGGATCTGGATTTTTGTGTTTCTCTTTTTGGTGTTCTAGGGTTGCAGTTTGCCTGCAGGGCAGCTAAGATTGACTACTCAATTCATTTCTTCTGTCAAACAGGAACTCATCCAACTATCTTTATCACAGACCCAGAAAAAAATAATTTAAGGTTTTTTTATTCAGCTCTCCAAAAATCCAAGGCATTGCTGTCTCTATATATGTCCAAAATGTATCTTAAATTTTCCAACTGCTGTTTTCATCTATGAGGAATTGTTTTGCACCAGAAGGTCCTGGTTCATTAGGATTCCTGTAGGACAGGAACCTGTACTCCACAAAATATAATTTATAATGCTATTTCTCAATATTGTTAACATTATAATTAATATATTTATCATATATTATAGCCATAGTTATCAGCTATAGTTGAAGTTAAAAATAGAGCAGGATATAGATAGTCTTATTCCCTTCAGATGCTGAAAAGCCTGTTTTGAGATGCTGAATGGGCCACTGATCAAGGTGTTGTGCCTTGTGCAGATTTCATCCATGAAAAAGGTACCCCATCTCAATCTTTTGCTTTCTTGCAAGATTTTCTTGAAAGAAAACATAGTTGCTACTGTGGAGTTGACAAGAAGTCCATGTGAGTTGTGGTACTTTTACATAAAGGCAAAATCATGCAGTGAGTGTAGTTGTCCATTCTGAGTGAGAGCTGCCTATAGGTTCCTGTGTTACCCTGAGTGGGTAGGTTACCCTGCAGCCAAGGGATATGCACAGCACAGCACAGGTGTGATGACACAGCTATACAGACCTGTAGCACACAACAGGCATGTGCCTACTGAGGTTAACAGTTCATTGGATCATTAATTTCTTGGTGTATGCTGATCAGTTTCATTACAGTCATCTAGCATGTATTTTAGTCAATTATTCATTCATTTACTGTACATACTCAAAGGTCAGTCATTGACAGTAATATATGTTCACTCCATTCGATGCATCTTTTAATGCCATACCTGAATGTTTCCTAATCTACATATTCTCATCATACGCATTATACTCATTATGCATATATAGATGTGGCTTGAAGACCTTTAGGCATTGTATTTATTGCCTTAGTAGCAAAGTATTAATCACTTGTATTCCTAAGAACATCAATTCAGCTGTGTACCTATAGCCTTATAACTGCATGAAAGATGTATAGGTTTTGTTGTGAATGAAAAAAATGGCAAAGCGTGACCTCTGTACAATGATGTTCTTGTACACTCTATCGTGTACATTCACTAATGCCAGGAATTTTATCTTTTTTTCCCCTAGTAAATAACTTCTTTACTATTTGCTAGTGTGTTCCTGATGCATGTACTCATAGTCTAGATTTGTTTACAGGTGAATTCAGAGTGATATTTACCTTTCTTACCTCTTTTGACAGTATTGAACATGGACTCTAAAGATCTGTCACAAGAGTTGTAGCTTTCAGTTTCCGTGCTTTCTGTACTATGTTAAATCATTAGCGAGCAAGAGCAAAAGGTAGACATACATACGTGAAGCCTCCAGTGTTCTCTGTAATTACAGTGAGCACATCCATACATCCATGAAAGAGCAATATTGTCAAAGGTATTGCTAAAGAAAATAAAGGGCTGTTTAACAAGTTTACTAGGTGATAACAATAAAGCATATGATTTGGATTTATGTTGCTCTTCATGCTAATTGAAACTTGTTTTATTGTAAAGTATCTTTGTATTGTGCTACAAGGCCTTAGCATTCACATCTTTGCAAAAGATGTAGTTTACTTACTAGTCCAACATAATGAAATAAGTATTGCTCATCCTCTTCCACAAAGGAATCTTTAAAAATGTTGTTACAATTATACTGAATTTCACTATGTATTCTACTGCAGCTATTGGCCATTCCATTTAGAAGCATCTTTCCTGCTTTTCAAACAGGATAAGCAGTAAATTTATTTACTTTTTAACTACTTAAAAAGCAGAAAAATCTGCCCTCCTTGAATGACTCAAAAAAATATCACTCTCTGAGTCTTGTGGATGCATATGAGAACTTATTGTGTCATTTAATTTAGTCTATTATAGAAAGTTAACAGCCTTTAGAGATACAATTTTCTTTGAATCATTCTTTAATGCTTTATTCAACTAGACATGAACAACAACAGCTGAAGCTTTCTCATAAGTTTAAGAATTCTTTAATCCATAAAAGCTGTACCAATATTAGGAACAAAATCAAAGTATACTTTTCTATTATTATTGTTATCAAATTTTAAAGGTTTTGCCACAAATTTTCCGTTTTATTTTTTTTTAAATGAAACCAGCATTAAAATGTCACTTAAAAAGAAGTAAAAAAAAAAAAAAAAAAAAAAGAAAAAAAAAGTAATGCATTTCTTCTTTTAATAAAGTAAATGCATTCAAATTTCTGCAGTAATGTTACTGGTTATGACTAATGGAATTTGGCAAAAAAACTCAATAGATGCTTTCTCGTTCCAAAATTTTCAGTTGTTCTTGCAGAAATATTTTTTTAATAGAAAACCAGTAGTATTTGTTATTTGCTCCTTACTGGTTCTGTGTTATTCTTTAATTTAGTATATTTCATTCACCCAGACATGCAGGGGAAATAAGACCCTGTGATGATGATTGCCAGAGTCTCAACATAAGCAGCAAACATTCCAAACCAACTATTTACCATGAAGCCTATAGCAGAGAAGTAACAGATCTGCTGAAAGGAATTTGGAATTGACAGGCAAATAATGTATCAGCCAAGAAAAGAGCTGTGCATCAGCTTGATTTCTATTACAAACAAATCTTTTTAGCCCATATTCAGTCTTCATACATGGAGATTTTACAAGGCCTATTCCCTACTTAAATCCCATATATGTCAGCGTTTACTGGTATATTTTGGGCTGAGTTGCAAGCTAATATTGTTTAAACTGAATGGGTGATCTTCCAGATGGATCATGAACAGTATTGTGGGAAAATTTATAAGGCAGTCTTTTCTAAAGATGTCTTGCCAGGTAGATTTTTGTGCATCTCACATATCTCCATTAAAATAGTGGCCTGTGAATCATGCTAAAACTATGATAACAAGATAGTGACAGTTTTACAAGGTTCAGTGAGTTACTGACATGTGAGTTGCCACACGTGCAGCCTTGCAGTACATTGAGAACTTACCCTGAAGGCTGCCTCAGGGTTGCCTTGAGAAACACACTTTAGGCATATACACCAGAGTGTTTAAACAAATGAAAGCTGAATTACTGTGCTCTGAGAGTCATTCATCATTCTATAATCAATGATCAATACAGAACTTGTGATGGCAAATAATAGCCCCCATGGTCCAAAACACAAAGGAGTTTGAAATCTGTAACTTGAGGGATTTTTTTTTTTCTTTCCATAACATTAAGATGTCTCCCTGAGAAATGACACGTTCTCAAAAATTCCTCAACGACTGAAAAATGTGGCAAACATCTGAAGATTTAATAAACTGAAAGCAAAGGTAGAAAGCATGCATAAATGAGAATTTAGAAAATTTAAAGCACTGAAAGCTGTTACAACAGAGAATTTATATTCTTACAGTATGCAGAAAGAATAGTTTAGGTACTAAACACTGTACTAACACAGTTACGCTTTGGGCTCTTTTTTTCTTCTGCCATATCACAAATATATGATTCCATCTTTGAATGAATGTAGCAAAAAATTGAGATTGGATTTTGAAATATTTATATTTTCAATTTGTAGCCACAGTCCTTTCTAATGAAATCTTTTAGTTACTCTGTTACTTGCCAAAAAATTTGAAATACTTGCCTTACATGGGGAGGAGGTGATAATGCTTTCTATATTAGAGATGGTATTAGACAAAAAGCATAGGTATTAGTTTTGGTTCACTGATATTTTTTCTATCTCAGTACTGTTTACTAATATCAGTTTCCCTCCAAGGGAGACAGTGTTACTCTGTTACAGTTGAATATAATTGCATTTCTGTTATTTTTTTATCATAAATACTTTTGAAATTCCCTTCTCTTTTTTTTTTTCCTTCTTGCCATTTCTTTGCCATTCTTATTCCTTCTTTTCCTCATGTCAATCTTTTCATTTGATTATTTCGCCCTGCCTTTTTTCTGAAAAGACAAATATTCATCTTTAGTCGTCCTCCTTTGTTTTGATTCTTCGCTTTACAGGATGGCTGACTCAATTTTGGTGACAGTTTTCATGACAACGGTGTATGAGATCTTAGCATAAAATAATCTCTTTCTTTAACATGGAGTCTTGGCAGTTCTTTTGTCTTCACTAAACAGTGCTATGTGTCTGAGTTCAGTGATCACATTTACTTATCTGTCCATTACATGTCTAGCTTTACATTTTGGCAGCTTAACACAAAAACAAAACAAACAAACAAAAAAACCCCCACAAACAACAAAACAAGTAAACCAAAAGCTTGATTCTACCAGTTTTCTCTGGAGATTTTAGTCTAAGTGATGGCTCCAACTTTCACTGCAAAGTGATATTTGTGTTACCATAGTACATTGCACAAAAAAAATGTTTATAATAGACTGTACCAGAAGAAAGGTTATTTCTCGCACCTGAGTCTAGAATATGACCTTTTTTTTTTGCTTGCCCTTTGTCTTTGCTATGACAAAGCAAATGTAAGTTCAAAGTCTAATAACCCCCAAAATGCAAGACAGTATCTTGAATTAGTTCAATTGATACAAGCTAACAACACTGAGTCTGTCCTGTCAAAATGAATTCTGTTTCAAAATCAGTCCAAAATGAACAACAGTAGTACACTCAGGTTTCACTTCACAACTGTTGTCCTGATTAGTTTTGAGATGGACTATGAGTTACCTGTTCAACTGTCTGGGACCTACAACCTGCACATTAGTTACTGACTGACTGATTTAAGAACCCTTCAAGTAATGCCTGAGAATTCTGCTGAAGTATACCATAAACAATCTCTATGACATTATTTGTGTCTAGCAGTTATACATGAATAGATATACTTTCAACAGACTCTAAAAACAAGAGAACAAATAAAAGAAATACACTAGCTATTTTATCTAAAGATATTCTTTCTTGAAGTCAAAGAAATCATACGATTGTGAGAAAAAATAATTTCTATTATTTGATGATATTTTAAATGAAAAGTTAATCATCTCTGCATTTGGAAAAACAAAAAGCAAAAAGAAACAACAAAAGCCTTCTACCATTTACCTTGCCTTTATGTGAAAAATAGTTGGCAATTGGCTTACATGTAGCAAATTGCAAAATTTAAAGAGTTCCTAACTGTTCTGTTGGCAACTTAGGTCAGAATTTGAAGTACATTAGGCATGGAAGTTAACACTTAAAAATTCTCCAGTAGTGTAGTCTTAATTTTTCAGGCATTTCTTCTTTTTCTGTACAGAAATCTTGTCCCAGTTGATCTGGAATTTTCTGCATTTGTTATTATTATCTAGAATTATTTCAAATAGCCTGAAGCTACTCCTTCATAGAAATAGCCATTGGTAAAGAAGCGTTAATCACACACCTATAGGAGTGATCTGACTATCCACACAGTGTACAGGCTGTCCATATTGCTACTATAGGGAAGTTCTAATGCTTCTGAGAACAAGATTAAAAAAAAATTACAAGGAAAATAAATACAGGTTTTCCTTCTGTATTGAGAGAGACAATGTCTTGCCATTATGATGCTTCAGTGTTTTGGTATAGTGTTTGAAGAAAGTGGTCTTTGAAAGTATATGAATACATTTGGGGTTTACCCTAAATAAATAAATTTTTGAACAGCATTGGAAGGAAGGGAGGTCTTGGCTTTCCCCTTATCAAAGGGGGTGCAGAGAATGGAGACAGACAGCAGAAGTCCAAGCAGTCCAGGCAAGACAGAGTTTATTGGGACAATCCCCAAGGTTTTATAAGATCTCTGGAGGAAGATGCCGGATCCGGGACTGTATTGGGTGAAAACTTAGGAAGGGGAAGGGTCTAAGGTCCATTAACCAATGGAATTGGGACAAGGGCAGGGCTGGCTGGAGTCCTGGCCCTGCCCACCCAGCCACGAGGCATAGAGGTCTTATACATGGGGTTTCCCACCTTGGAATAGCAGGGCAGAGGGAGGAGGGGGGCCTGGGGACCCTCTGATCCCCAGGGGTTTCCCGTGGGGGGAGGCTGCTGTGATGTCCTGATCCCAGGGACCCCTAGGAAGAAACAATATCATGCTCAACATCAGGTTCGATGACTGGTTTGGGGAACAAAATGCCTCTGGGAGACACAAAGCAGACAGGGAGGAGTAGATACAATACAACCTGGGGTGTGGTGTGGTGTAACAGCCCCGCAGGGGAGCTGTAACAAGCTGAAAGAGCTGATACATTAACTTTGCAACTAAAAAAAAAAAAACAAACAAACAAAAAAAACATAACAAGAAGGGACATAATTTTAAAACTTCAGCAACAAGTCTCTCAGCATGCATCTTCTCAGGTTCAAGGTGCTTCTCCAGTGCAGCTCTCCTTAGGATTACTTTCAGGATTTTCCTACACATGGGAACAGGTTTCCCAGAGCTGTTTTCTAATATCCATCGCTGGAGATGTTTTGAGCTCTACTGAACAGGACCTGGCAGCCAGATCTACTATGAAATTTATCTGTTCTGAGTGGAAAGTCAAACCAGATGGCATCTTGAAGGACCCTTCCAACCTAAATTATTCTGTGATTGTCTTTTATTTCTGAGACAGTGAATGACCCACAAAAGTAAAGAGACTAGAAATATTCAAATCATCGGGATCAGTAGTCAAGGAAGATTATGGGATGCAACCATTTCAAACCCTTGGTCCTAGGCTCTAAATAGGTACTTGTACAATAGTTTAGTTTCAGTGTTAATAGCAGAAAATGTTCTCCCTTTCCCACCTTCTCCAGATTTAAACTAATTTACAGCCAGGAGAGTTTGCTTTCCTTTTCCTGTGCCACTGATTTACTACCCAAGTGTTAAGAATGTAATATTTGCCTCTGTTGGAAAGTACCACCTGTCAAGAAAAGACATGGAGCTCTCAATTCTCAGTGAACAGACATATAGCTGTCTTGGGTTGAGCTGGCAAAACGCCAACTGCCCAAGACAGAAAGAAAGGGTTCCTCCCCCGTGCCGCAAACAGCTAAGGGAAAAAGAAGAGGGAGAGGGAAAAACCCTCTAAACCAGGTTTATGCTGAAACTAACTATATGTATTTATACAGAGAAGAGAAAATTAAGAGAAAATTACAATATAACACACACCTACACAAGTTATGTATAACAAGAAATAACTTCCCACTCCCCAGTTAATACAAAGCTCATTACTTTAGATTCATAAGCACTCTAAAAGACACCCTGCAAGAAAGAGAAAGTATAACAACAAAATATTTCTACTTCCCTGAAC